>OW386287.2:206187503-207387503 GCA_936432065.2 Rutpela maculata
CGGCTAAAGTTTTGCATTGCAATCCAAAGGTCCTGTGTTCGAATCCCACACAGGTTGGATTTTTTTTTTCATATTTTTTTTTCATATAATTTTTTTCACAACAAAGATGGTGTCACAAAATTTAGGATGTCCAGAAACTAACATTATTTACAAGAAAACTGCGATGAGTATCCTATAGAATGTGTAACAATTATATATAAAAAGCTGAGTAAATTGGCGAAGAGTACGTTTTTGGCTTGTTTATTTTTATATATTCGATCTACTCCACTGTTCCGGGCCTACAAATGATTTGACCCTAGTGGTGGTTTCAGTGCATTGTTATAAGTAGTTTCACGTAATAATATCTATTCGACATCTCCAGATAAACAAATTGTAAATATTTTCCTATTTATATTTATATATTCTATCTACGCCACTGTTCCGGACCTACAAATGATTTGACCCTAGTGGTGGTTTCAGTGCATTGTTATAAGTAGTTTCACGTAATAATATCTAATCGACATCTCCAGATAAACAAATTATAAATATTTCCCTATTTATTTTTATATATTTTATCTACGCCACTGTTCCGGGCCTACAAATTATTTGAACCAAGTAGCGCTTTCAGTGGATCCTTATGAGTAGTTTTACGTAAAAATATCTAACCGACATCTCCAGATAAACAAATTGTAAATATTTTCCTATTTATTTTTATATACTCTATCTACGCCACTGTTCCGGACCTACAAATGATTTGACCCTAGTACTGGTTTCAGTGCGTTGTTGTAAGTAGTTTCACGTAATAATATCTAATCGACATCTCCAGATAAACAAATTGTAAATATTTCCCTATTTATTTTTATATATTTTATCTACGCCACTGTTCCGGGCCTACAAATAATTTGAACCTAATAGCGCTTTCAGTGGATGGTTATGAGTAGTTTTACGTAAAAATATCTAACCGACATCTCCAGATAAACAAATTGTAAATATTTTCCTATTTATTTTTATATATTCGATCTACACCACTGTTCCGGGCCTACAAATGATTTGACCCTAGTAGTGGTTTCAGTGCATTATTATAAGTAGTTCCACGTAATAATATCTAATCGACATCTCCAGATAAACAAATTGTAAATATTTGCCTATTTATTTTTATATATTTTATCTCCGCCACTGTTCCGGGCCTACAAATGATTTGAACCTAGTAGCGCTTTCAGTGGATCCTTATGAGTAGTTTTACGTAAAAATATCTAACCGACATCTCCAGATAAACAAATTGTAAATATTTTACTATTTATATTTATATATTCTATCTACGCCACTGTCCCGGACCTACAAATGATTTGACCCTAGTGGTGGTTTCAGTGCATTGTTATAAGTAGTTTCACGTAATAATATCTAATCGACATCTCCAGATAAACAAATTATAACTATTTTCCTATTTATTTTTATATATTTTATCTACGAAACGGTTCCTGGCCTAAAAATGATTTGAACCTAGTAGCGCTTTTAGTGGATCCTTATGAGTAGTTTTGCGTAAAAATATCTAACCGACATCTCCTGATAAACAAATTGTAAATATTTTCCTATTTATTTTTATATATTCTATATACGCCACTGTTCCGGACCTAAAAATGATTTGACCCTAGTAGTGGTTTCAGTGCATTGTTATAAGTAGTTCCACGTAATAATATCTAATCGACATCTCCAGATAAACAAATTGTAAATATTTTCCTATTTATTTTTATATATTCGATCTACGCCACTGTTCCGGGCCTACAAATGATTTGACCCTAGTAGTGGTTTCAGTGCATTATTATTAGTAGTTCCACGTAATAATATCTAATCGACATCTCTTGATAAACAAATTGTAAATATTTTCCTATTTATTTTTATATATTTTATCAACGCCGCTGTTCCGGGCCTACAAATGATTTGAACCTAGTAGCGCTTTCAGTGGATCCTTATGAGTAGTTTTACGTCAAAATATCTAACCGACATCTCCAGATAAACAAATTATAAATATTTTCCTATTTATTTTTATATATTCGATCTACACCACTGTTCCGGGCCTACAAATGATTTGACCCTAGTAGTGGTTTCAGTGCATTATTATAAGTAGTTCCACGTAATAATATCTAATCGACATCTCCAGATAAACAAATTGTAAATATTTGCCTATTTATTTTTATATATTTTATCTCCGCCACTGTTCCGGGCCTACAAATGATTTGAACCTAGTAGCGCTTTCAGTGGATCCTTATAAGTAGTTTTACGTAAAAATATCTAACCGACATCTCCAGATAAACAAATTGTAAATATTTTCCTATTTATATTTATATATTCTATCTACGCCACTGTTCCGGACCTACAAATGATTTGACCCTAGTGGTGGTTTCAGTGCATTGTTATAAGTAGTTTCACGTAATAATATCTAATCGACATCTCCAGATAAACAAATTATAAATATTTCCCTATTTATTTTTATATATTTTATCTACGCCACTGTTCCGGGCCTACAAATTATTTGAACCAAGTAGCGCTTTCAGTGGATCCTTATGAGTAGTTTTACGTAAAAATATCTAACCGACATCTCCAGATAAACAAATTGTAAATATTTTCCTATTTATATTTATATATTCTATCTACGCCACTGTCCCGGACCTACAAATGATTTGACCCTAGTGGTGGTTTCAGTGCATTGTTATAAGTAGTTTCACGTAATAATATCTAATCGACATCTCCAGATAAACAAATTATAACTATTTCCCTATTTATTTTTATATATTTTATCTACGAAACGGTTCCTGGCCTAAAAATGATTTGAACCTAGTAGCGCTTTTAGTGGATCCTTATGAGTAGTTTTGCGTAAAAATATCTAACCGACATCTCCTGATAAACAAATTGTAAATATTTTCCTATTTATTTTTATATATTCTATATACGCCACTGTTCCGGACCTACAAATGATTTGACCCTAGTAGTGGTTTCAGTGCATTGTTATAAGTAGTTCCACGTAATAATATCTAATCGACATCTCCAGATAAACAAATTGTAAATATTTTCCTATTTATTTTTATATATTCGATCTACGCCACTGTTCCGGGCCTACAAATGATTTGACCCTAGTAGTGGTTTCAGTGCATTATTATTAGTAGTTCCACGTAATAATATCTAATCGACATCTCTTGATAAACAAATTGTAAATATTTTCCTATTTATTTTTATATATTTTATCAACGCCGCTGTTCCGGGCCTACAAATGATTTGAACCTAGTAGCGCTTTCAGTGGATCCTTATGAGTAGTTTTACGTCAAAATATCTAACCGACATCTCCAGATAAACAAATTATAAATATTTTCCTATTTATTTTTATATATTCGATCTACACCACTGTTCCGGGCCTACAAATGATTTGACCCTAGTAGTGGTTTCAGTGCATTATTATAAGTAGTTCCACGCAATAATATCTAATCGACATCTCCAGATAAACAAATTGTAAATATTTTCCTATTTATTTTTATATATTCTATCTACGCCACTGTTCCGGGCCTACAAATGATTTGACTCTAGTAGTGGTTTCAGTGCATTATTATAAGTAGTTCCACGTAATAATATCTAATCGACATCTCTTGATAAACAAATTGTAAATATTTTCCTATTTATTTTTATATATTTTATCTACGCCGCTGTTCCGGGCCTACAAATGATTTGAACCTATTAGAGCTTTCAGTGGATCCTTATGAGTAGTTTTACGTAAAAATATCTAACAGACATCTCCAGATAAACAAATTGTGAATATTTTCCTATTTATTTTTATATATTCGATCTACACCACTGTTCCGGGCCTACAAATGATTTGACCCTAGTAGTGGTTTCAGTGCTTTCTTATAAGTAGTTCCACGTAATAATATCTAATCGACATCTCCAGATAAACAAATTGTAATTATTTTCCTATTTATTTTTATATACCCTATCTACGCCACTGTTCCGGACCTACAAATGATTTGACCCTAGTAGTGGTTTCAGTGCGTTATTATAAGTAGTTCCACTTAATAATATCTAATCGACATCTCCAGATAAACAGATTGTAAATATTTCCCTATTTATTTTTATATATTTTATCTACGCCACTGTTCCGGGCCTACAAATTATTTGAACCAAGTAGCGCTTTCAGTGGATCCTTATGAGTAGTTTTACGTAAAAATATCTAACCGACATCTCCAGATAAACAAATTGTAAATATTTTCCTATTTATTTTTATATACTCTATCTACGCCACTGTTCCGGACCTACAAATGATTTGACCCTAGTACTGGTTTCAGTGTGTTGTTGTAAGTAGTTTCACGTAATAATATCTAATCGACATCTCCAGATAAACAAATTGTAAATATTTCCCTATTTATTTTTATATATTTTATCTACGCCGCTGTTCCGGGCCTACAAATAATTTGAACCTAATAGCGCTTTCAGTGGATGGTTATGAGTAGTTTTACGTAAAAATATCTAACCGACATCTCCAGATAAACAAATTGTAAATATTTTCCTATTTATTTTTATATATTCGATCTACACCACTGTTCCGGGCCTACAAATGATTTGACCCTAGTAGTGGTTTCAGTGCATTATTATAAGTAGTTCCACGTAATAATATCTAATCGACATCTCCAGATAAACAAATTGTAAATATTTGCCTATTTATTTTTATATATTTTATCTCCGCCACTGTTCCGGGCCTACAAATGATTTGAACCTAGTAGCGCTTTCAGTGGATCCTTATGAGTAGTTTTACGTAAAAATATCTAACCGACATCTCCAGATAAACAAATTGTAAATATTTTACTATTTATATTTATATATTCTATCTACGCCACTGTCCCGGACCTACAAATGATTTGACCCTAGTGGTGGTTTCAGTGCATTGTTATAAGTAGTTTCACGTAATAATATCTAATCGACATCTCCAGATAAACAAATTATAACTATTTTCCTATTTATTTTTATATATTTTATCTACGAAACGGTTCCTGGCCTAAAAATGATTTGAACCTAGTAGCGCTTTTAGTGGATCCTTATGAGTAGTTTTGCGTAAAAATATCTAACCGACATCTCCTGATAAACAAATTGTAAATATTTTCCTATTTATTTTTATATATTCTATATACGCCACTGTTCCGGACCTACAAATGATTTGACCCTAGTAGTGGTTTCAGTGCATTGTTATAAGTAGTTCCACGTAATAATATCTAATCGACATCTCCAGATAAACAAATTGTAAATATTTTCCTATTTATTTTTATATATTCGATCTACGCCACTGTTCCGGGCCTACAAATGATTTGACCCTAGTAGTGGTTTCAGTGCATTATTATTAGTAGTTCCACGTAATAATATCTAATCGACATCTCTTGATAAACAAATTGTAAATATTTTCCTATTTATTTTTATATATTTTATCAACGCCGCTGTTCCGGGCCTACAACTGATTTGAACCTAGTAGCGCTTTCAGTGGATCCTTATGAGTAGTTTTACGTCAAAATATCTAACCGACATCTCCAGATAAACAAATTATAAATATTTTCCTATTTATTTTTATATATTCGATCTACACCACTGTTCCGGGCCTACAAATGATTTGACCCTAGTAGTGGTTTCAGTGCATTATTATAAGTAGTTCCACGTAATAATATCTAATCGACATCTCCAGATAAACAAATTGTAAATATTTGCCTATTTATTTTTATATATTTTATCTCCGCCACTGTTCCGGGCCTACAAATGATTTGAACCTAGTAGCGCTTTCAGTGGATCCTTATAAGTAGTTTTACGTAAAAATATCTAACCGACATCTCCAGATAAACAAATTGTAAATATTTTCCTATTTATATTTATATATTCTATCTACGCCACTGTTCCGGACCTACAAATGATTTGACCCTAGTGGTGGTTTCAGTGCATTGTTATAAGTAGTTTCACGTAATAATATCTAATCGACATCTCCAAATTATAAATATTTCCCTATTTATTTTTATATATTTTATCTACGCCACTGTTCCGGGCCTACAAATTATTTGAACCAAGTAGCGCTTTCAGTGGATCCTTATGAGTAGTTTTACGTAAAAATATCTAACCGACATCTCCAGATAAACAAATTGTAAATATTTTCCTATTTATATTTATATATTCTATCTACGCCACTGTCCCGGACCTACAAATGATTTGACCCTAGTGGTGGTTTCAGTGCATTGTTATAAGTAGTTTCACGTAATAATATCTAATCGACATCTCCAGATAAACAAATTATAACTATTTCCCTATTTATTTTTATATATTTTATCTACGAAACGGTTCCTGGCCTAAAAATGATTTGAACCTAGTAGCGCTTTTAGTGGATCCTTATGAGTAGTTTTGCGTAAAAATATCTAACCGACATCTCCTGATAAACAAATTGTAAATATTTTCCTATTTATTTTTATATATTCTATATACGCCACTGTTCCGGACCTACAAATGATTTGACCCTAGTAGTGGTTTCAGTGCATTGTTATAAGTAGTTCCACGTAATAATATCTAATCGACATCTCCAGATAAACAAATTGTAAATATTTTCCTATTTATTTTTATATATTCGATCTACGCCACTGTTCCGGGCCTACAAATGATTTGACCCTAGTAGTGGTTTCAGTGCATTATTATTAGTAGTTCCACGTAATAATATCTAATCGACATCTCTTGATAAACAAATTGTAAATATTTTCCTATTTATTTTTATATATTTTATCAACGCCGCTGTTCCGGGCCTACAAATGATTTGAACCTAGTAGCGCTTTCAGTGGATCCTTATGAGTAGTTTTACGTCAAAATATCTAACCGACATCTCCAGATAAACAAATTATAAATATTTTCCTATTTATTTTTATATATTCGATCTACACCACTGTTCCGGGCCTACAAATGATTTGACCCTAGTAGTGGTTTCAGTGCATTATTATAAGTAGTTCCACGCAATAATATCTAATCGACATCTCCAGATAAACAAATTGTAAATATTTTCCTATTTATTTTTATATATTCTATCTACGCCACTGTTCCGGGCCTACAAATGATTTGACTCTAGTAGTGGTTTCAGTGCATTATTATAAGTAGTTCCACGTAATAATATCTAATCGACATCTCTTGATAAACAAATTGTAAATATTTTCCTATTTATTTTTATATATTTTATCTACGCCGCTGTTCCGGGCCTACAAATGATTTGAACCTATTAGAGCTTTCAGTGGATCCTTATGAGTAGTTTTACGTAAAAATATCTAACAGACATCTCCAGATAAACAAATTGTGAATATTTTCCTATTTATTTTTATATATTCGATCTACACCACTGTTCCGGGCCTACAAATGATTTGACCCTAGTAGTGGTTTCAGTGCTTTCTTATAAGTAGTTCCACGTAATAATATCTAATCGACATCTCCAGATAAACAAATTGTAATTATTTTCCTATTTATTTTTATATACCCTATCTACGCCACTGTTCCGGACCTACAAATGATTTGACCCTAGTAGTGGTTTCAGTGCGTTATTATAAGTAGTTCCACTTAATAATATCTAATCGACATCTCCAGATAAACAGATTGTAAATATTTCCCTATTTATTTTTATATATTTTATCTACGCCACTGTTCCGGGCCTACAAATTATTTGAACCAAGTAGCGCTTTCAGTGGATCCTTATGAGTAGTTTTACGTAAAAATATCTAACCGACATCTCCAGATAAACAAATTGTAAATATTTTCCTATTTATTTTTATATACTCTATCTACGCCACTGTTCCGGACCTACAAATGATTTGACCCTAGTACTGGTTTCAGTGTGTTGTTGTAAGTAGTTTCACGTAATAATATCTAATCGACATCTCCAGATAAACAAATTGTAAATATTTCCCTATTTATTTTTATATATTTTATCTACGCCGCTGTTCCGGGCCTACAAATAATTTGAACCTAATAGCGCTTTCAGTGGATGGTTATGAGTAGTTTTACGTAAAAATATCTAACCGACATCTCCAGATAAACAAATTGTAAATATTTTCCTATTTATTTTTATATATTCGATCTACACCACTGTTCCGGGCCTACAAATGATTTGACCCTAGTAGTGGTTTCAGTGCATTATTATAAGTAGTTCCACGTAATAATATCTAATCGACATCTCCAGATAAACAAATTGTAAATATTTGCCTATTTATTTTTATATATTTTATCTCCGCCACTGTTCCGGGCCTACAAATGATTTGAACCTAGTAGCGCTTTCAGTGGATCCTTATGAGTAGTTTTACGTAAAAATATCTAACCGACATCTCCAGATAAACAAATTGTAAATATTTTCCTATTTATATTTATATATTCTATCTACGCCACTGTTCCGGACCTACAAATGATTTGACCCTAGTGGTGGTTTCAGTGCATTGTTGTAAGTAGTTTCACGTAATAATATCTAATCGACATCTCCAGATAAACAAGTTATAAATATTTCCCTATTTATTTTTATATATTTTTTCTACGCCACTGTTCCGGGCCTACAAATTATTTGAACCAAGTAGCGCTTTCAGTGGATCCTTATGAGTAGTTTTACGTAAAAATATCTAACCGACATCTCCAGATAAACAAATTGTAAATATTTTCCTATTTATTTTTATATACTCTATCTACGCCACTGTTCCGGACCTACAAATGATTTGACCCTAGTACTGGTTTCGGTGCGTTGTTGTAAGTAGTTTCACGTAATAATATCTAATCGACATCTCCAGATAAACAAATTGTAAATATTTCCCTATTTATTTTTATATATTTTATCTACGCCACTGTTCCGGGCCTACAAATAATTTGAACCTAATAGCGCTTTCAGTGGATGGTTATGAGTAGTTTTACGTAAAAATATCTAACCGACATCTCCAGATAAACAAATTGTAAATATTTTCCTATTTATTTTTATATATTCGATCTACACCACTGTTCCGGGCCTACAAATGATTTGACCCTAGTAGTGGTTTCAGTGCATTATTATAAGTAGTTCCACGTAATAATATCTAATCGACATCTCCAGATAAACAAATTGTAAATATTTGCCTATTTATTTTTATATATTTTATCTCCGCCACTGTTCCGGGCCTACAAATGATTTGAACCTAGTAGCGCTTTCAGTGGATCCTTATGAGTAGTTTTACGTAAAAATATCTAACCGACATCTCCAGATAAACAAATTGTAAATATTTTCCTATTTATATTTATATATTCTATCTACGCCACTGTCCCGGACCTACAAATGATTTGACCCTAGTGGTGGTTTCAGTGCATTGTTATAAGTAGTTTCACGTAATAATATCTAATCGACATCTCCAGATAAACAAATTATAACTATTTCCCTATTTATTTTTATATATTTTATCTACGAAACGGTTCCTGGCCTACAAATGATTTGAACCTAGTAGCGCTTTTAGTGGATCCTTATGAGTAGTTTTGCGTAAAAATATCTAACCTACATCTCCTGATAAACAAATTGTAAATATTTTCCTATTTATTTTTATATATTCGATCTACGCCACTGTTCCGGGCCTACAAATGATTTGGCCCTAGTAGTGGTTTCAGTGCATTATTGTTAGTAGTTCCACGTAATAATATCTAATCGACATCTCTTGATAAACAAATTGTAAATATTTCCCTATTTATTTTTATATATTTTATCTACGCCACTGTTCCGGGCCTACAAATGATTTGACCCTAGTAGTGGTTTCAGTGCATTATTATAAGTAGTTCCACGTAATACTATCTAATCGACATCTCCAGATAAACAAATTGTAATTATTTTCCTACTTATTTTTATATACTCTATCTACGCCACTGTTCCGGACCTACAAATGATTTGACCCTAGTCGTGGTTTCAGTGCGTTGTTATAAGTAGTTCCACTTAATAATATCTAATCGACATCTCCAGATAATCAGATTGTAAATATTTCCCTATTTATTTTTATATATTTTATCTACGCCACTGTTCCGGGCCTACAAATTATTTGAACCAAGTAGCGCTTTCAGTGGATCCTTATGAGTGGTTTTACGTAAAAATATCTAACCGACATCTCCAGATAAACAAATTGTAAATATTTTCCTATTTATTTTTATATACTCTATCTACGCCACTGTTCCGGACCTACAAATGATTTGACCCTAGTACTGATTTCAGTGTGTTGTTGTAAGTAGTTTCACGTAATAATATCTAATCGACATCTCCAGATAAACAAATTGTAAATATTTCCCTATTTATTTTTATATATTTTATCTACGCCACTGTTCCGGGCCTACAAATAATTTGAACCTAATAGCGCTTTCAGTGGATGGTTATGAGTAGTTTTACGTAAAAATATCTAACCGACATCTCCAGATAAACAAATTGTAAATATTTTCCTATTTATTTTTATATATTCGATCTACACCACTGTTCCGGGCCTACAAATGATTTGACCCTAGTAGTGGTTTCAGTGCATTATTATAAGTAGTTCCACGTAATAATATCTAATCGACATCTCCAGATAAACAAATTGTAAATATTTGCCTATTTATTTTTATATATTTTATCTCCGCCACTGTTCCGGGCCTACAAATGATTTGAACCTAGTAGCGCTTTCAGTGGATCCTTATAAGTAGTTTTACGTAAAAATATCTAACCGACATCTCCAGATAAACAAATTGTAAATATTTTCCTATTTATATTTATATATTCTATCTACGCCACTGTTCCGGACCTACAAATGATTTGACCCTAGTGGTGGTTTCAGTGCATTGTTATAAGTAGTTTCACGTAATAATATCTAATCGACATCTCCAGATAAACAAATTATAAATATTTCCCTATTTATTTTTATATATTTTATCTACGCCACTGTTCCGGGCCTACAAATTATTTGAACCAAGTAGCGCTTTCAGTGGATCCTTATGAGTAGTTTTACGTAAAAATATCTAACCGACATCTCCAGATAAACAAATTGTAAATATTTTCCTATTTATTTTTATATACTCTATCTACGCCACTGTTCCGGACCTACAAATGATTTGACCCTAGTACTGGTTTCAGTGCGTTGTTGTAAGTAGTTTCACGTAATAATATCTAATCGACATCTCCAGATAAACAAATTGTAAATATTTCCCTATTTATTTTTATATATTTTATCTACGCCGCTGTTCCGGGCCTACAAATGATTTGAACCTAGTAGCGCTTTCAGTGGATCCTTATGAGTAGTTTTACGTCAAAATATCTAACCGACATCTCCAGATAAACAAATTATAAATATTTTCCTATTTATTTTTATATATTCGATCTACACCACTGTTCCGGGCCTACAAATGATTTGACCCTAGTAGTGGTTTCAGTGCATTATTATAAGTAGTTCCACGCAATAATATCTAATCGACATCTCCAGATAAACAAATTGTAAATATTTTCCTATTTATTTTTATATATTCTATCTACGCCACTGTTCCGGGCCTACAAATGATTTGACTCTAGTAGTGGTTTCAGTGCATTATTATAAGTAGTTCCACGTAATAATATCTAATCGACATCTCTTGATAAACAAATTGTAAATATTTTCCTATTTATTTTTATATATTTTATCTACGCCGCTGTTCCGGGCCTACAAATGATTTGAACCTATTAGAGCTTTCAGTGGATCCTTATGAGTAGTTTTACGTAAAAATATCTAACAGACATCTCCAGATAAACAAATTGTGAATATTTTCCTATTTATTTTTATATATTCGATCTACACCACTGTTCCGGGCCTACAAATGATTTGACCCTAGTAGTGGTTTCAGTGCTTTCTTATAAGTAGTTCCACGTAATAATATCTAATCGACATCTCCAGATAAACAAATTGTAATTATTTTCCTATTTATTTTTATATACCCTATCTACGCCACTGTTCCGGACCTACAAATGATTTGACCCTAGTAGTGGTTTCAGTGCGTTATTATAAGTAGTTCCACTTAATAATATCTAATCGACATCTCCAGATAAACAGATTGTAAATATTTCCCTATTTATTTTTATATATTTTATCTACGCCACTGTTCCGGGCCTACAAATTATTTGAACCAAGTAGCGCTTTCAGTGGATCCTTATGAGTAGTTTTACGTAAAAATATCTAACCGACATCTCCAGATAAACAAATTGTAAATATTTTCCTATTTATTTTTATATACTCTATCTACGCCACTGTTCCGGACCTACAAATGATTTGACCCTAGTACTGGTTTCAGTGTGTTGTTGTAAGTAGTTTCACGTAATAATATCTAATCGACATCTCCAGATAAACAAATTGTAAATATTTCCCTATTTATTTTTATATATTTTATCTACGCCGCTGTTCCGGGCCTACAAATAATTTGAACCTAATAGCGCTTTCAGTGGATGGTTATGAGTAGTTTTACGTAAAAATATCTAACCGACATCTCCAGATAAACAAATTGTAAATATTTTCCTATTTATTTTTATATATTCGATCTACACCACTGTTCCGGGCCTACAAATGATTTGACCCTAGTAGTGGTTTCAGTGCATTATTATAAGTAGTTCCACGTAATAATATCTAATCGACATCTCCAGATAAACAAATTGTAAATATTTGCCTATTTATTTTTATATATTTTATCTCCGCCACTGTTCCGGGCCTACAAATGATTTGAACCTAGTAGCGCTTTCAGTGGATCCTTATGAGTAGTTTTACGTAAAAATATCTAACCGACATCTCCAGATAAACAAATTGTAAATATTTTCCTATTTATATTTATATATTCTATCTACGCCACTGTTCCGGACCTACAAATGATTTGACCCTAGTGGTGGTTTCAGTGCATTGTTGTAAGTAGTTTCACGTAATAATATCTAATCGACATCTCCAGATAAACAAGTTATAAATATTTCCCTATTTATTTTTATATATTTTTTCTACGCCACTGTTCCGGGCCTACAAATTATTTGAACCAAGTAGCGCTTTCAGTGGATCCTTATGAGTAGTTTTACGTAAAAATATCTAACCGACATCTCCAGATAAACAAATTGTAAATATTTTCCTATTTATTTTTATATACTCTATCTACGCCACTGTTCCGGACCTACAAATGATTTGACCCTAGTACTGGTTTCAGTGCGTTGTTGTAAGTAGTTTCACGTAATAATATCTAATCGACATCTCCAGATAAACAAATTGTAAATATTTCCCTATTTATTTTTATATATTTTATCTACGCCACTGTTCCGGGCCTACAAATAATTTGAACCTAATAGCGCTTTCAGTGGATGGTTATGAGTAGTTTTACGTAAAAATATCTAACCGACATCTCCAGATAAACAAATTGTAAATATTTTCCTATTTATATTTATATATTCGATCTACACCACTGTTCCGGGCCTACAAATGATTTGGCCCTAGTAGTGGTTTCAGTGCATTATTATTAGTAGTTCCACGTAATAATATCTAATCGACATCTCTTGATAAACAAATTGTAAATATTTTCCTATTTATTTTTATATATTTTATCTACGCCGCTGTTCCGGGCCTACAAATGATTTGAACCTAGTAGCACTTTCAGTGGATCGTTATGAGTAGTTTTACGTAAAAATATCTAACCGACATCTCCAGATAAACAAATTGTAAATATTTTCCTATTTATATTTATATATTCTATCTACGCCACTGTCCCGGACCTACAAATGATTTGACCCTAGTGGTGGTTTCAGTGCATTGTTATAAGTAGTTTCACGTAATAATATCTAATCGACATCTCCAGATAAACAAATTATAACTATTTCCCTATTTATTTTTATATATTTTATCTACGAAACGGTTCCTGGCCTACAAATAATTTGAACCTAGTAGCGCTTTTAGTGGATCCTTATGAGTAGTTTTGCGTAAAAATATCTAACCGACATCTCCTGATAAACAAATTGTAAATATTTTCCTATTTATTTTTATATATTCTATATACGCCACTGTTCCGGACCTACAAATGATTTGACCCTAGTAGTGGTTTCAGTGCATTGTTATAAGTAGTTCCACGTAATAATATCTAATCGACATCTCCAGATAAACAAATTGTAAATATTTTCCTATTTATTTTTATATATTCGATCTACGCCACTGTTCCGGGCCTACAAATGATTTGACCCTAGTAGTGGTTTCAGTGCATTATTATTAGTAGTTCCACGTAATAATATCTAATCGACATCTCTTGATAAACAAATTGTAAATATTTTCCTATTTATTTTTATATATTTTATCTACGCCGCTGTTCCGGGCCTACAAATGATTTGAACCTAGTAGCACTTTCAGTGGATCGTTATGAGTAGTTTTACGTAAAAATATCTAACCGACATCTCCAGATAAACAAATTATAAATATTTTCCTATTTATTTTTATATATTCGATCTACACCACTGTTCCGGGCCTACAAATGATTTGACCCTAGTAGTGGTTTCAGTGCATTATTATAAGTAGTTCCACGCAATAATATCTAATCGACATCTCCAGATAAACAAACTGTAAATATTTTCCTATTTATTTTTATATATTCTATCTACGCCACTGTTCCGGACCTACAAATAATTTGACCCTAGTAGTGGTTTCAGTGCATTGTTATAAGTAGTTCCACGTAATAATATCTAATTGACATCTCCAGATAGACAAATTGTAAATATTTTCCCATTTATTTTCTAATTTATTTTTACATATTCGATCCACGCCACTGTTTCGGTCCTACAAAAGATTTGACGGTAGTATTAATATTAGTTCTGTTTAATAAATTGTACATATTTTCTTATTAATTGTATACGTACGCGCGTCTGATACTGACCTACATGATAAATCATTTATGAATGACATTTTCTTGAATATTTCCAGCAAATACTTAGAAAATTTCAAATTAAAATTTTGTCACGCCATTGTTTTCGTTGTTTCGTTGCCGTTGCTGAACGTAGTAGCTTTATGTTTTAATAATTTGATCCCACGACTTTATCGATGTGGTAGATTTTCGTACCGTTGCTGGAAACGACCGTTGTCAGCTTCACATCGATCATCTCTTGTTATAATTTTTGGAACCCACGGAATTTGCGAGGGTGGTTTCCTAAGGGAGGAAACACGTCACAATATATAATATATGTATACATAATGTATGTATAATAATATATTATATTATTATAATATATGAATGTTAGCGTTTTTTCGTCCTTTTCTCTATATTGAGGAAAAACTATGCATTTTGGTGAAAAATATCAAGAGAGCAAAGTAGTAGAGCATAAAATTTCCTATAAATTTTGTCTCTACCTTTTTTTTTTCGAATTGCGCTTAGTTTCGCCGCTAGAGGGCGCTAAAGAAATAAATATACATATAGACTTCTGCGCCTTTTTTTAGATTTTGAGCCAAAATTATACATTTTTATGAAAAATTACATGAGATCAAAGTTGTAGAACATAAAATTCATTATCTTTAGGTGTTTTCTAGTTTTTTTTTTTCATAAAAATATATACAGGGTGTAATATATTATGTTCTACAACTTTGTTCTCACGTAATTTTTCATAAAAATGCATAATTTTGACTCGAAATCTAAAGAAAGGCACAAAAGTCCATATGTGTATTTATTTCTTTCGTGCCCTCTAGCGGCGAAACTAAGCGGAATTCGAAAAGAAAATGATACAGACAAAACTTATAGAAAATTTTATGCTTTATAACTTTGCTCTCTTGATATTTTTCACCAAAATGCATAGTTTTTCCTCAAAATAGAGAAAAAGAAGAAAAAACGCTAAAATTCATATGTATAATATGTATATATTTCTCAAAAACCACCCTTTTTTAGAACTGTGGGGGGTGAAAATCATGATTAGACAACCCAAATACTTAACTTCTTACAAGTCTCATAATTGTTGGAAGATTTTCCATAAAACAGCGATTTTTTTGACTAATTTGAAGGGACTAAAAGCAGTATGCAAATTATCTCTTGAAATTAATATTTTGTAATTAATGCCAATATTATCTAGTAGAGGAATCTGTACACATCCGTTTTCAACCATCTTCTGAAAAGTTTTCCTCAACCTCTGGGGAGGCCGGTTCTATTGGCTCCCCCCCAGATGAATCTTCTGGCTGCGCCACTGCTGGAAATGGTGCAAAGAGCTGTGCAAGATTTAAGCAGATGAGTACGTCTTTGTTTGCAAATGCAAGGGGCCCATTTTGAACATTTAACTCACTAATTAACACTCTTTCAGTTATGTCCAAAATATCATTTTGTCTTATTTTTCTCAACTTTTTATGCGAAACTTCAATAGAGTCTAGCTTGAAAACAGTTGGAGACTCAACATAATATTAAGGTTTTCGTCTCAGAATGTTGTGAGGAATCTGTTATTGCGAGCTCCTCCGGTGATTTTAGGACACCCTGTATAGGTAGGTAGGTAACTACATTACATTTTGTTCATTATGCCTAGACTGTATAAGTGCGCCCCAGGCTATTAAATTTAATTACTAAATAAATATTTTTAGTGCGCTACACATGAAGCGTAGTTTTTTAAACTATAATGTATTATTAACTTTTCGGTGTGCTACTCATAAAAGCGCGTTTTTTAGTTTCTCAAACTATAATTTATTTTCATTCTCTGTCGCGGAAAATTCAAGTTTATGGCGGAGTCGCCGGTGATACGCCACTGGGGAGTCCCTATGACCACCTCCTACCCCCATCATCATACAAAGTCGATGGTACCATATTACTGTATTGTCACCAAAATTGCATAAGTTTGCAAAGCTTCAAATCGATACGACAATTATAAGTAGGTGAACAGTGAACTGTAAGATTTGCTTGCAATGTTACAAGTCAAGCTAACAGAAGCATGCTAATAATATATAGAACTATTCTTGGTTAGTCCTTATTTTACTTATTTGACTTACGTAGACCGTAGAAAAAATCTTGTACAGAAATCTGCTTCATTACTCGTTGTCAAATATCGAATTAAAAATGTATGTGTTTGTATGCATGTATGTGTGCATGTACGAGCGCATGTATGTATACTTGCTTAACACACGATAACTTCTCTCAGACTTAAAGTTTATATTTCAAAGATTCATAAGTAGATAGTACGTTAAAATACTCCCTATTGAAATTGGGCCATATTAGTCATACAGTGTGGTCACCAGAGGCATGTAAACTGTCACGTTTTATATAAACTATGGTTTATTGTAATTTTAGAGCAAAATTATCCTGACATTTCATACAAGGTGACCTCTAAGCTGATACTGAACTGTCGAAACATTCTGACTGAGCTGTGTGAACGCAACTCACTTATAGGTGCCCGGACACAGTGGCGTCAAGGGCAACGAAGAAGCAGACCGTTTGCGGGTGAAGGAGCAAAAACTCCTTTCCCTGGCCCCGAGCCAGCCTTCGGTCTGCCAAGAAGTCTGATGCAATCAGAGCTGCAAGACTGGGCTACGGCAAATTTAATAACTTTGAGCTCAGGCCCCCGGAATGAGACAGTCGAAGCTCCATATAAAGGGGCCCTCGACTGACTCCACTGTAAAGTGGCTGATTGGGCTAGATAGAGAACGATTGAGACGGATGGTAGGCCTGATAACAGGACACTGTCCTCTGAACAAACACCTGCATACAATGCAGTTGAAATATGATCCTACTTGTAGGATGTGTGGAGTGGAGGATGAAACCATCACTCATATCCTATGCCATTGTGCACCAATAGGAGTGTGAAGGTATTTCGGAAGGCAGTTTCTACAGCCGGAGGAACTACGAGATCTACTCTGGAAAGGACTGCTCTCCTTCGTGGAGAGCACTGGTCTTCTCTAAATGTTGCGAATGTACAATGGGCCGATGGGTCTGAGTATTGCGGATCTTCGGATCTGCTCGCGCTTTCTAATAATAATAAAAATCCTAACGTTTTTGATTAAGCACACAAAAATACGAAGACGTAAAAGATATCGAAACTGTAAAATGTATTTTTCCCAGGTTTGAACGAATTTTATGTAGATTAGGTTATATATCAATTTCCTTTAAAATGTTATTGAGATTTTTTTATATTTTAAACGTTAATATTTTATTTCGAAAAATCGACTCCTTTTTTTCATCCAAAAACCGGACACGCCCATAATTAAAACCAAATGTGGCAGCATCAAAATACTTACATTATAGATTTATATTTGGTACAGAAATTTCAAAATATTCGGATATCAGATAAGCAAGATACAAATATTTATAATATATCGAAAATAAACGCATATTTCCCTCTCACTCTGCAAAATGCCATCCTTAAATGATAAAAAATTATCACATTATGCACGTAGCTGCCTTGGAGACACGAAAATTGCTGTCTTTTTCCAGTTTGCAGTACTGAACTCTAGTCATTGTAAAATGCTTTATAGTTAACGATATCATTCTGGTGATACCGTAAATATAACCTATTACAAATAAATAAGTTATCGTCTCGCAGATTGTGATGTTTATGCCCCATTTATTATGTTCTATAACAATAAATAATGTTTAGTTTTATGACGACTATTCCAGGATCTTTATTCTCTTACTAATGCGCAATTAAAAATTCGCTGTTTATTCGTTGATTCACGTTCGTCAATAATAAAGATAATAAATAATTTTAAGTGTCTAATTTTTATGAACTCGACTCGGCCCTTACAGTTTTCATTACCGCGCCATTTTGCTCTGATTTAAAATGCGACATTGTTACAATGTCAATATTGGTCTCTAAATAAAAAAATAAGAAGCCATTACAGAGTATAGAAATATTTTTTTTGTGTTATGGCAAATGATTACAACCTCGAAAATGTTGTTGAAACTTGACTAATTTCTTGTCAAAATGTGAATTTGAACGACCAAAAAGCAATAGAAAGTTGTACAGGGTGGACCAAATTAGATGAGATTTGAGATCTAAAACTATGGCAGATAGACAAAAACCAATATAGATTTTCTGATAAGATAATCTGACCACGCGCCTTTATAATTTGCATTTTTAATTAAAATATTGTGTTTAGGATATTTGACATCACGAGAGAATATAACACTTTAGATGCTGGAAGCTATTTTTTATTGTTGTCTGGAACTAGAAACTAATTTTTATCCATTAGTTTATTATATTTGGTGCAGAGATGATGATAAATTAAATTTTTAAGTAATTTGGGAAGTTATGGTTCATGTTTTGTAATAATGGCGTCGTAATTTTTGGCCATCAAAATATCGTATTTCATTAGAAATCACTTTGAAGTAAATTTCACTAAGAAATGCGACTTGAAAGTAATTGCTACTTGGCGATAATGACGGGAAGTCCAAATATGTAACTCTAAAGTTATATTTATTACAAAGCACTGGATGGAACTGTAGCGTCACTTTAAAGTCGCAGCAAAGTTGTGACTACCACAAATTGCCTGTTCAAAGTACCCGCTGCCACTTCATAGTTACATTTTTCCCGACGTTGATTCCGAACGCCTTGGCGTGCTATTCGTCTAAACTGAACGCGCCCCTAATTTTAATTTCTGTCTAGATCTAACTTAACTTAGGGGACATAGGGAACTAGACGGCGAAATTTATTTCACTTTGTAGTAGCTACAGTGCAATTCAGTTCTGCAGATAGCAGTAACGTTATTAACACTGATAGATATTACATACAAGTTCCACAACTTTAAACATATAGCGAAGGTTCCTAGAACGTCGCGGCAACTATCAAAGCTACTTGAAAGTGATTGCAGCTTTGAAGTTATATTTCGGTGACATGAGTTAGTCGTTGCTATCATCGTTGTCCACCGTCTAGTTTAAAAAACTGTTAACTACGACGACGCCAAGTACCGGAAGTCACATAACTATAAAGTAATCACTGTGGAGAAACTACGAGGCAGCGACTGTAGATTTGTCAAATGAAGTTATTAATACATCAAAGTAGTAAAAGTAGCAGTTACGTAATGGCTACTCATTCAAGATTCCCATGTCACTTACTGTTACTTTGATGCTAGTTGGGTTGACACACTGTGAAATATCCATTAGGTAGGGGGTAGTGGTACTACTAGATTTTTTTCGTATGTAATATCACTAGTTAAAACTTTATCGAAAATTTTTTCGAAAGCGTTGTTTTGCCTGGTAATATAGAGTGTAAATTACCAGTTTATTATCTGATTAATTCTTTGATAATAAACTGTCAATTTATACGATTATATTACATTTTGGCAACTTAGCTTGAGCAAAAATTTTTAGAGAAAATTTAAAAGCAGAAGTGGTATTTGTGGAGAATATTTCACGAATAAACAATTCATTAAGTACATCTTCAATAGGTATTATGTTTAGTAATCAATTGCCTTCAGACGTGTTCTTGTCACTTTTTATAGTTTACTGACCTTTATTTTCAATTTCATCATTAATTTGATATAAAGAAATATTTCCAAACCGACTCATACTGTCAAAACAATAAATTTGAAACAAGCGCAGTAGAAACTACGCAGAATTCCTTATATTTTAAACATAATCTAGTGACGGTTTCTATGGTAACTAATAAATAAAACGAGTTGAAACCTTAGATATTATAATATACAGACTGGCTTAACACCTCTCAGGAGTTTCTGAGGTGTAATATGACGAGGTACGACAGAGAGAGCACTACTTTATTGCCGATCTCCCTCCCATATATATTATGCACTCCCGAAACTAGAAATTGAAATGGAGCGCCATCTAGCGCTAATAGTTATATTCCAGATTCCAGACAGCATAATAAATATTCATTGACACTATTTACGTATTAAATCCTTATTTCTAACTTAAGAAGTTTAAAAATTGTTGAGGTTTTTAAATACAACAAATTATAATGTTTAGTGTATAGCTTTGATTCAACGAGTTATTTTTTGATAGTTTACCGTATGTAAGTACATTTTTAGTTTGT
Source organism: Rutpela maculata (assembly GCA_936432065.2). NCBI lineage: Eukaryota > Metazoa > Arthropoda > Insecta > Coleoptera > Cerambycidae > Rutpela > Rutpela maculata. The sequence continues at coordinate 206,208,457 of OW386287.2, forward strand.
TTCCAGAGCGAATGTATTTACTTGTACATTAGTAATAAATGATTTGCTTACTTCGTAGGCATTTCTATTTAATTTTAGATTCTGCCAGTGATAATTATTTTATAACTACATTATTGAGCTATTGAAAGTGCTTGACTTGTTCCTGTATGAGCTATATTAAGTACAATCTTGTATGTATGTAATTGATACCCGATTGAAAAGTAGGTAAATTGAAATAGTTACAGATAGGCAATAGCCTATATATTTCAGACAGGCTTCGCTTCGGAACTGACATACATGTCAAACGCCGATCTAGGTTGGATTACCACTAATAATGACGTTTGATTGGTGCAATATTGTGAAAAAACGGGCTCTCATTGGCTAGCGCGTTAATGAGTGAGATAATCATTAATAGTACACTTTGCCGTAAGGGAGAAGGTTTTTTTTATTAATCTTTGTTAGACAATGAATGATATATTATTATATTTTCATTGATTGGCTTTATTAATATGCTAGTAGAATGGAACTTACGATAATTTAACGTCACAATATGTAGTCGAATCAATGAATGCCCAAAAGGGGATTGTAGAGAACATTTTGGAGGGGAGAATTTTTCTCTTCAGGGATGTGTTGGGGGTAGTCAGAAGGTAAACATACTAAAAGTCCCCACCCCTAGCCCCGCTGCTTCAGGGGGGAGGGGGGTGGAAAGGTTCCTCTTTTTCGATTCTTCGCTTTAACTCGGAAACGATGCGTCGTATGGGAAAAGGTAATCTATGCAAAATTAAACATAATTAAATTTCCCACAAGAATGTTTATATTCATTTTCGTCCTATGTGTTATAGTTTACGAGATATCGTAACTGACTCATTTAAAATGAAGATACCCTTATAACTTTTTCATTTTGTTTCCGATTTGAATCAAATTTTACTCAAGTATAGAATAAATTAGGATCTACTTATGACCAGAAAATCATTCACCTACTATAAAGGCAAAGTCACCTGCGGTAAGTGCGGTACCAAAATATGCTGAAAAAAAAATAAAACATTTTGAATGTTAGAAATTCTAAAAAATGCATCCGATCGGCGCCACAAACGTACATACACCAAAATTTGATTTAGTTATTGATGGGGGATATCTAATACATAAGCTCATCTGGCAAAGGGGGTCCTCAGTTTCCGCAATTTATGGTGGCTACGTAAAATTCGTCGTTCGTAAGATTAAAAATAAATATGATTTTTAATCTCTTTCCTCATATTTTGGTACCGTAGGTAGCTTTGCCTTAATAGCAGGTGAATGATTTTCTGGTCATAAGTAGATCCTAATTTGTTCTATACTTGAGTAAAATTTGATTCAAATCGGAAACAAAATGAAAAAGTTATAAGGGTATCTTCATTTTAAGTGAGTCACACTGTATATTTAAGGAAATGTCTAGATTTCTACAAAATATTACGTTAGTAAATACGTCCAGTGTTGTAAAATAAAGATTGTTTTGTGACTGTGATTTATTAGCACACCACGGTAAACCGCTTTGATAGAAATATTCAAGATACACAATTGATTTTTTTTTATTAATTATCGATTTTCGCTGGCGAATATCTCGTAAAATATAACACATAGGAAGAAAATGAATATAAACATTCTTGTGGGAAATTTAATTACGTTTAATTTTGCATAGATTACCTTTTTTCGTACGACGCATCGTTTCCGAGTTATAAGCGAAGAATCGAAAAAAGGAACCTTTCCACCCCCCTCTCCCCCTGAAGCGGCGGGGCTAGGGGCGGGGACTTTTAGTATGTTTACCTCCCGACTACCCCCAACACATTCCTGAAGAGAAAAATTCTCCCCTCCAAAATGTTCTCTACAACTCTTTCATTGACTGGACTAATGAGCAATTAATAGCATTAATCCTGGAGGGGGCTGGAATTTTTGGAGCGACGCTGCCTCTGAAGTGCGTCTCACCAACCATGTCGGCATTATCTGGAGATAATCAAAAGTTTTTGGTGTTTGTCGAAACTAATTCAATAGCATTAAATTCCACGACAATTATCGAAAAATAAGATAGTTTGACTCCACTAAACGGTATATTTATATCACAAAGACGATACAATTTTATTACACAAATCACTGTTTTTGAATAACTATTATACAACACTCCAGTTTCCAGACTAAATTCTTATTAATCTATACGGCAACATGTGGCCTACTACACTAATCCCACGGGATGCAGATAACCAGTATGGATAAGCGCTTTGATTAATTCCCAACTATGATCAAGACAATGAGATATTGGCTTCGTGTAATAATACACTTGGTCGGAGATTAAAACAATGCGCAGACCTAAACTCAGACTGGGACAGATAATATATTCACGTGTTCATATTCGCTACAAGACATGCAAACAATTCGGAGTCAAAAGTGTGATTCGGTGGATATAGAAATTAATAATAAAATTAGTATTAATTGTTTATGTTATTCAACATACTAGATGTGCAAAATACTGGTATTTCGAAAAATATTGCCCATAATATGATCTAAAATATTTGTTCCTGATCCTGTTGAAAATTAACATATGGGGTCCTTGTTGAAATGTATGTACTTTTTCTTAATAAAATTTTTCGAATATCTTGTCAATTTGAGCCATTTTTCGGTACCACCACAAATGAAATACGAAAAAATCACGAGATTTATAACAAGGTAGAAGTTAATTTGGACGTCAGATTCGGATTCAGCGCACCAAAATAAGTGAGGGTATGATGGTGTCTTTTCTGGTACAACATACTTTTTTCAATTTTAATATAGTTTTTCTCAAGTTCTTTTCTAGTTTAATGATTCCTGGGTATGACGAAAAATATAATATGCACTGCGGGTCGTACAGTGCGATTTTTTGGTCTCGAATACTTGTAAACCTCGGCCCTACGGGCCTCGGATTGCAAACTCGGCCAAAAAGGGTGCACTTACGACCGTTGGTACATAAATAACTATTGCTTCACATAACCCATCAGAGTTACCTTTTAGGTTAGAATTAATGTTTTTATCAAATAAGTGGATGCCACTGAAATATACTCGAATTTTTAAAAGTTATCTCTTTAATAATAACAAATAAATGTGTCACCAAATCATTTTTGCTCCAATTTTGGTAGGAAATATAACTTTTTAAAATGGTCTGGTATTGCTCTGCAGAACCGCTACTGCTTTAATAAAGTACCTTGATACTTATCCTTAATGATTACTATAAATATAAACAATATTTAATTCATAGTTACATTACGTAGCCTTAAAGGAATCTAAAAAATAAATGATGAAACAAAACAACAATAGCAGATATGCTATATTTCCAATGCAGATGGTAATATAACATTGTCTATAATAAAATTTTCAAGTCTATTTATATTAAAATACTTCTGTGCAAGGTCATTTTTATTATTTATATTCAACCGAATTACGGCCATTGACAATTAGTTACACGCATTTGAAAGATTTTTTAAGCAAAATTGATTATGTTGGTAGCTAAATGATCTAAACGGCTGAATTTCAATAAAACTTCACCATCAACGTACGCTACACTTGACATTTTGGATTTTCAATCACTAACCGACCGTAAACGACGACGAATTTCGTCGCGTCATTATATTTGTTGTCACTTACGTGTAATCGTTGTTTACCTGTGTAGTGAATTGTGTGAGTCGGAAAAAGACCCGAAAAATCCGACTATTAAACATAAACACACCAGAGATAGTAGACAACTCCCAAATATCCAAAGCCAAGGCTGTCCGGAAGGGGGTTACACATTCGGAAAAACGCAGACATACATCCACACCCACCGGTGTTGTCAATACCGGGGCTGGGGGTCGAACCCAGAGCGCGGTAGCGAGTCGATCAGCGTATTCGCCACTCAATACGCACTCAATACGCCTTAACCGATACGCCTTAACCGATTGAGCTACCGTGCCGGTCTGATGCAACCAAAGTAGTTCTCTCCCCCGTTTTCGAGGATGCTGAACACCGTGGTGGCAGCAGAATTTCTGGGTGGGGTGACCCGCAAACGGCCAAAAACCGCCTCCAAACGGGGTAAAACGCGTATTGATCATGTGTCACGGAATCTAACTTATTGATCTCCCGTTTTTGAGCATGCCAATTATTGGGAGGATCTTGAGACGCGTACCTGACAACCGCCTACCCGTTCAACGGCCAATAACCACCCTCCAAAGGGGTCACTGGTCAAAAAGGTTTCCCTCCCATTTTCGAGCATGCCGAACACGGAGAGGACCACGAATCGAGTGCTTGATACCTCAATGGAAAAAAAATACCCCTTCGCATTTTCATTCATGCAGTTACGCATGGGTTCAAAGAACGTAAAAAATAAATTTAAAATAAATAAATTTTATTGTTTTAATTTTTTTTATATAGCCATAGTATTTTATAATGTAAAAAAGTCAGCGTAACAATATATGCAGTAATTGTTTGCGTCAATAAAAATATTTTATATAATATATTATAATTAAATAAATCAGTTGTTTGAATTATTATACAAACCTATTTCCCCAAAAAATATGTACAAAAAATATAAATTCATCTTTTTTCAGCTAGACAGTAAATGAAGATGACTACTTTGTTGACGAGATCGAGGCTACATCGTAATGTTTTTTCCCTCAAAAACGTAGAGGACGGGAGCTTTGCTGAGAACGCACTCTCACCTCTTTGGAGGATTGTTATTGGCTATTTACGGGGGTGGAATACCACCATCACCACGGTGTTCAGCATCCTCAAAAACGGAGGATCACCAAGTAAGAATTCCTCAAACAATTATAATACGCGTTAACTCCCGCATGGGGATTGTTTTTTGGCAGTTTACGGGGGTGAATCACCCTAACGAGAAATTCTGCCACCACTACAGTGTTCAGCATCCTCGAAAGCGGGGGATCACCAAGTAAGAGTCCCTCAAACTACAAACTACCATAACACGCGTTAACCTCCGTTTCGGGATGGTTTTTGGACGTTTGCGGGGGTGGGTCACCCCAACGAGAAATTCTGCCACAAGCACGGTGTTCAGCATCCTCGAAAACGGGGATGACCAAGTAAGAGTCTGTTCCCCCTGTTTGGGGATGGTTTTTGGCCGTTTACGGGGGTGGGTCACCCCAACGAGAAATTCTGCCTCAAAAACGGTGGGGAGAATTAATCTGGTTGCATCAATAGCCGGGTTTTCGTCCGACTCACACAATCCACTAGTACGTTTCCAACTACGTTTCGATGTTAAACATTTGAGCATTGCTTCTTGACAATTTGAGGAAAAATGTATTTCTTCTAAAACTACTAAGATTGGACTTGGCCAGATCGTCCAGAGAGAGGAAAACGGAGGATGGAAAAGAGCAGGATGTGCGTATCCACGCATCCGCGACAGATGGCGTGATGCCGTCAGACTTGCTATACACTAAACGGAGGTCAACTAAAATAGTTCACGTCTCACAAAACGTCTGGTAACACGTTGCGAATAAGAAGAGAAAAATACTAAGTTGATGAGTACCTAAGTAACTTTTTTTTCGGTTGCAACAAATTCCGAATTCCGAAATAATTTTAATTTAGTATTGATGCATAAATAAACGGGAAAAGAAATATTTCCATGGAAACTTATACTTCCTTCGTTCCATTTTCAGTTCTCTCACATTTTTAATAGTGACGGCATAAATATTTATAAGTCCATTAGCATATCCTTTGATATAACAGTGTTTTCCGAGCTGTTCTCCTAATTTCACTTCCGTTTTTCGAGGCACAGACACATTATGAATCAGACGGGAAATACTGTTTAAAAGACATCCTAATGGTCACTGTGTTCCTTAATACTCCCTCCTATTATATCTTAGCCAGTAAATATCGTATATGTATTATATTATATTGGCGTGGTGTGATGAGCATAGGAAACTCATTAGCGTTGAAAACATATCTTGATTTTTAATAATCCTATATTTATAGCAAACAGTATGAACTCTGCTGCTAGCGATATTAGTTCGACTAGTCTGGGTCAAATCGAAGATTTCACAAGATAAATTAAAATATTTAGATCAAAGATGAAACTTTTGAAAATAAACTATTGCTATAAATAACCATTACAACAAACATTAATAAGACACATTCATACCCTATTTGTAAGACCTTGAAGTCTAACATGATAATTTCAATAGCTGACTATTGTGCTTAATATTCATTGTATTCAATTATTTTATTGTTTTAACAGTGATTCGAATTTAAATTGAGTAATTATAACTCAGCAAACTTGTATTTATCTTAGCAGAACACCATTCAAACACTACGCACATTTTTAACTTTATAATAAACTTTCTCTTATTATTCATACATTTCATTTAATTTGTCTGGATATAACTAATATAAATGACGGATAAAACATTTAGTAGGGGCTGACGTAAAAATCCGAAGATGTATTAAAGAAGAAATTATCGCTCAATGTAATAATATTCAATATAAAACCGCTGTCCAAGGAATCACTACTTCCACATCCAGATTTTCTATCCAAGACACTCACAACGAAAAAATTTTGTGGAATGTGGAAATAATTTATTATGGAACTTTAATAATATAATATTTGAAATCCTCTACCCTAAAAACCCATAAAACGATACCCCACATCGATAGTAGGGTGGGGGTGGTGATGGGGGTGGTAGTGGGGGTGGATGAAGTAAAAAATATTTTGAGGTTTCTGGTTCTTGTACACATACCAAATCACATTTTTTTTCATTCCCTTTAATAATGGGGGTGGTAATGGAGGTGGCTAATGCCAACATTTTTTTTGAGACCTTAGCTTCTCTTGTATATACTAAATACCAATTTTATGAACTCTTACCTGCTTGATTTACCTATTTACCCCAAATCTACCCCAATTTACCCCCCAACCCTTCGACGGAACAAGATGAAAATATAATCTAGTTCTAGATCTCGTTAAAGTACATGTGTATACCAAATTTCAAGTCAATATATCAAACGGCTCCAGAGTAAACGTGCGCACAAAAAAAGTTACAGACAGACCGACAGACAGAACACATTTTTCGCTCAAACTTAAAATCTCGACGTTTCATGACATTGTAAGCCTATTTAAACAATAAAAATTAGTAAAAATTTTTTGTCATTACTATACTTCCACTGGATGTGGAAGTAATATAATATCAACGGATCCTCCGCCATTTTCTAGAAAACCGCAAATGCAAATATACAGCTTCACAAAAAATAGTGAAAAGTGGGCTTTTTCTGGAACTCCATTGGGTAACCCGCATGCATTTCGACATGCTGAATACGAATCAGATGTCCGTTTAGCTCAAATTTTTAGTAAATCGCGAAAATATCCTAAATTATGTATGAGTTTTTTAGGTTATTTTCGCGATTTACAAAAAAATTTTAGTTTAACAAACTAAAAAAGCTTGTGAAAACACACTTTTTGGTACAATATTATTGTATTGTCACCAGAACTACACGTGTATGCATTATTTCAGCTCAATTGAACGTCGTTAAGTGGTTCAAAATTGACTTGATTGACTCAAAATTGTGGTTCAAAATTGACCCAAACATACAAAGAAAGTTAAATAAAAGCTTGCAATAAAAAGCAAATATATTTAATCTATGGCAATATTTCTAAATGAATGAAGTTATTACTGTATTATTATCATTTTAGGCGCCATATTCAAAAGGTATTGTGCAAGAGCAAATTCTGTGACCAGTTTCAAATTTTTCGTGAAGAAATTCGCTTAGTAATTGAAGAGCTAAGTGGATAAAGGTGTTATGTCACAAAAACACGTTATTGAGTAATTTAACTCGAAAGTTTTTAGGCGAGAACTTTTTTGTTATAACGACTATATAGCTTACATTTTGCGATGATATTGACATTTGATGTACTTTTCAGAGACAAATAACTAAAGTTGTCAGTTGTCATTATTTTCGAAAATTTTAAAAAATTAATGTACATAACACCTTTATCCGTTCACAAGTTTCTCTGAAATGAATAAGGAATTAGTGAATAAAAGTGTTAAGAAATTAAACATATTTTATAATTATTAAAACATTGTACAATTTTTAGGTAGTCGGACAGTTCTACGGTTTTGAGCCACAGTTTGGTTATTTCCAAGTATGTTGTGATATTGTGTATTCTTCATTTATGAATGGTAATTGTTCTTTAAGACTGGCCAGTTTTCCTACACTTAGGCTGCCCTTGTTTTCATTAAACACCGTTAGAGCATTTATCTTATGCATATTCCTTTTCTTTAAAATATCGACTTTGTAAAATGGAGTCATTTCATCTAGTGATGTAATAGTAGCATCCATAGGTGCCATTTTATGCCGTCGCGAAAATAAACCTTTTCATTGTTCAAGTTTTTCTTCCTGTTGTACAAATTCAGTTTTGAGGCAATTCCACCAATATCCTTGAAATGATTCTTCATATCTATGACAACGGCGTCCTTGGGAGTTCTTAAAATTTCTCGATACTGGTCCGGAACGTAGATGTTTTGATGTTTCCTTAAAATTTTCTCGACTCTGCCAAAGTCTCTGTCTGAATCTAAATATGAATGTCCCACCTCTGAAAATGTATGGTCGATAACTTTAAATTATCTCTTTAAAATCAACAACTGGTAAAGTGTAATGATATTGAAGTTTTTCACCACAGGAGTCGGGCCATATTATAATGTGATCGATATTTTCTTGGAAATATTCATTGTAAATTTGTGTAAGCAACTAGCAATTTCTAGGCTTTCACGGCTGGCCATACCTTCAGTCCATGTGAAAAAGAACGTTTTTTTTTTTTTCAGTATTCCTCAATGTATGTATGCCAAGGTTGTAAAACCACATTTGACGAAGGTAAAATGCTTACGATGTACTTAATTTTGGCAGCGGCATGGTTTGCTGAAGATCTAAAGTAAGAAAGCAAATCGTTCTATCTTCTGTAACTTTTGCTCCGTCACGCTTTTGTTGTTCGAAAGCTAGTTTGTAATTTTCTTCGTATTCTTTAGTATTATTTCCAGCATCACATTTGGGAAAAAATGTGAGTCATTTCATGATCTCAATTAAACAATTTTGAATACCATGGACGTAATTTCAGCATTTTTATTAGGTAGGCAGGGATTTTTCACAGATAACCCAATAGATGTAAGCATAGCGAACCCTGTAATTCTTAAACGATAACCTTACAAACCCAAATGACCTTTGACTTGATTGGCGTAATTATCATACTTATTATTTTTTCCGCAAGAATTTCGGAATTCGCCAGATTTGCCTTAAACAATTTAATGCTCTTTCAAAATATTGGGTGAGCAGAAGCCATACCAGATATCAGTTTTGCTCTTGTCATAAAAATTTCTACGGTCCAGCCCTCTTCTATTTGTCAGCATAAAAATGTTTGCATAAAAATGTTTGTACAAAAATCAACACCGCAAAGCGTTACTTTCCAGTATTTCTGATTTACAGACTAATTTGCTAGAATACTTTGGTAAATTCGTATTTTATTATTGCATTTTATATTGATAATGTTTTGTTTTTAAAACATTATTAAAACTTGCCTGGGGAGAAATTGCCACTATGTGACTGATTTCTGCTGAATTGCCAAAAGGTATAAATGTGTTTACAGCAATTAGATACTCAAGTACCATCTCGACTCTTGTACCATCTCATACCATTTCGAAATTGAACGAAATGAATATATATATAATATGGATTAAAACACTATAAGCACTATTTCCAAATATCAGTCAATTTATAAACATCTTACATGATTCATGAAATCGTTTATTCATTGCCATTTGTAATATCAGTTTACTACGACTGGCCATTTTCACTATAATAGTAAGAAACACTTAACACAACTTGTCACATTTATGTCAATATAACATAACTTTAAAAGCAAAGTGTTTTGGATTAAAACAATTTAATATGGCACAGTAATGGATAAAGGTGGTATGTGATCATGACACCATTATCCATTAAATTATATAAAACCCCTATGTACATAACCTTTTTAACATTAACAACATTAATAACATTAAAACGCATTTAGGAAAGGTTTATTATCCCAAAAACTTATTGAAATGATAGATTATAAGTTAAAATAGTTGTCTGTGTAGAAATCTCAAAATTTTCAAAAATGTCACATAACACCTTTATCCACTTAGCTCTTCAATTGATGTCTATTTTTTCTATTTTATAATTGTCCTGATGGTGCAGTATGTTTTTTTTCGGCGACAACATTCCACCTGAAATTGTATTGTCGATTCTTTTGTATTATGGCCTCCTGATTACGAAAAAAGTATTTGTGTCCAAATATTCCGTGTGCGTCAAAAGTTATATGCACTTTTTGATGCGCTTTCACGCATTTCCAACTTATCTGCTTAATATATCTTGTACTAGTAATCGGATGGAAATTTTAAAAATACTGGCTTATTTGGAAAAAATTTAAAAAAAAAATATAGATGTGTCCGATATGTGTTGGTCAATCCGCCATTTTGGAAAAAACACGAAAACACCAAAAATGGCCGAATGAACCAAAATTGAATATATTTTCTATAAGAAGGAGTAATTTCACTAAAGTTTGGTCAAATATAATACACTAAATCCGGACACCGTATGTCAAATAGAGCCATCAAAGATGGCGGACGAAATAAAATTTCTAATTCTTCGTCAAGGAGGCATTGTACGTCACTTTTTTTTCTTTTTGATTGTACGTTATTTTATGTACTTTTAGAGGATACAGTTCATTTTTTTTTAATTTTCAAAAAGGTGCGTTTTTTTTTTCATTTTCAAAAAAGTGCATTTTTACAATTTTCAAAAATGCATTTTCTTTGACCCTCCTATTTTATTCCAAATAAGCCAGTATTTTTTAAATTCCCATCTGATTACTAGTACTAGATATATTAAGCAGATAAGTTGAAAATGCGCGGAAGCGCGTCAAGAAGTGTATATAACTTTTGACGCATAAGGAATTTTTGGGCACAAATATTTTTTTCGTAATCAGGAATACATAAGAATCAACAATAAAATTTCCGGTGCTTCTTTACGTTTTTTGACCTCTCACCCAAAAAAGAAAGTGTGATATAAAAAACCCAAATAAAGTTGATATTTCCAGAATGCGACTTTCAATTGTCCTGACATAATTTTTGGAAAATACATATAATTGTCTAATAACTGTTATTTTTGAAATTTTTTACGTAACTCCAAAAATAACGAAATAAAATGGGGTTGTAATGTTCGTGTGACCACCCTATACACTTGCATATTTTGTCTTCCTTATATAGGTGTAAGAGAAATTCGATATTCTTTGGAAATTTCTCTAAAAAATGAAGAATCAATGGGCACCTGTTCATATGAACTTTTTTTCTCAAAATTAGCTAAGGAATAACAATCCTAAATATTTTAACGTACTTAAGTTACATCTGGCATACGCATATCAATACTTCAACAGACGAAACAAAATAAAATTCACCACCACCTAAAATAGACAACACTTATCCGCAATTTACTTAACCAGTGCACAATCGATGTCGGTGAGAATAGAGCCTACTAATCCACTCTAACATGATAATATACAACTTCTCCACAATATTATTGGTTTCTCCTTAATCAGATAACTGTCTGAACTAATAGCAGATAGTTTAATATTCTCCCTGCGCTTTGATCTGTCCCTAATGTAAAGGTTTCGAATTGGATTAATCCAGTAGTCGAATTCGTAACAATATTAATATGGGTTGCGTAAGGGAGGTGAAGGATTAGACATTGTTCACAAAAACCGAAGACACAGGACAATTAGAACCGAATTGGATCATTCAGTGAAATCGCAAATTCGATAGATTTATCAATGTGTTTCTAGTATTCTAAACATCTAGTAAAAATCAAAAATATAGTTTGGCAAATGAAAAAATTAGGAAGTCAATGAAAATTTGGGAAATTGTAGGTATCACTCTTAATATTAATAAATCGGTGAATCTCCAAATACAAAGGGTACAGAAGTGCGTTTTCTAGGGGTGTAAAGAGTCGAAAAATGCGTTTTTAAAAAATATCTTCTACTTTGCTGATAGTTGAGGTCAAATACCTTCAATTTATTTCTGTACTGACCTCTGTACGATGAAAAGCTAAGATAGAGATAGAACGTCTGTCAAATGCCAATTTTATAGCTTAAGTAAACTTCCAATAGGCACTTTTTTTCTAATTTGATATCTGATTTAAATCCAGCAAACTTAAAAGCTATAGAACAAAATTGGTTTTACTAATCCCGAAAACCTCTATGTTAAAAGAAAGAATTTAATAATAATAAAAAAAATCGGTCATTCGGTAGCATAGTTGAACTGTCAATTGACTTTTTTCTCCAAATTGACATCTGATTCTAATTTAGCCACCTCTTGGAGTAACGAGTTTTGTGTAACAATTACTACATACAAGTCAAATGCCAATTTGACAACTTAACTAAACTGTCAATTTACTCGATTAGTTTAATTTGACATCTGATTTTAATCCAGCAACAATAAAAGCCATATAATGTTGAATTTGGTTCTAAGAAGCTCAAAAACCCTTACGTCAAAAATCTTTTTATATTTAAATTAAAAATTAACGGCCATTTGGAAATTTGAGAGCCTAGCTGACATCTTTTGTCCAATTTGACATCTTATTCGAATTTAGTGACCAGCACCTGAGAGCAACAAGTTTTGCGAACAAATTTTGGAATATAAGTCAAATGTCAATTTGGCAGCTGTCAATTGACACTTTTTTTGTCTAATTTGATAGCTGATTTTGCTTTACTTTATTTTCTAATTAGATATAATTATTCAAAAAACTTCAAAACAACTATTTTTGCCAGAAAAATGTAAAGTATAGAGTATATGTCATTTGACAGCTGTTAAGCTGTCAATAAATTAAATAAATAAATTTTGACCTACTGACATCACCAATACTCGAGTTATGATTTTCAGCTTCAAGGACTCTATATTCTTATCGTACGAAGTTATTCAGTATATTATATCAAAAATTATTTAAAAACTTTTTTTTTGCCTATAACTTAATATAATAAAAAAGGAATTTTTTTTTCAAAATTCGGGTTCCGATGATTTGTTGATATTTCGGTAAGCTTTAATGTAAAAAAAAATTGTTCATTTCCAACAAGATTTGCACCCTCTAGCCATTTTTGAACCAATATACGGGTTTTTGAGGGTGTACATTTTAAATCTGACGCTGAAATGTAAAAATATAGACCTGTCCGATATGTAAAGGTCAAGATGCCATCTTGGAAAAATAAAAAACACAAAAAATGGCCGAACAAATCAAAACAGAATATCTTTTCGATAAGAAGAAGAAATTTCACCAAAGTTGGCAAAAATAAAACTCATCTATGGTCAAATGTAATGCACTAAACCCGGACGCTGTAAGTCAAAGAGAACGGTCAAAGATGGCGGACGAAATAAAATTCTTCAATTCTTCGTCAAGTATTAGGGAGGTGTTGTGCGCTATTTTTTATTTTTTTTTATTGTAGGTTTTTTTAGGTACATAAAGGGGAGAAAGATCAACTTTTTTTATTTAAAAGAAAATGCTTTTTTTACATTTTCAAAAATGCATTTTCCCTGACCCTCCTTTTTTTACCCAATTTTCATCGAAACAAAATGAAATATACTATAGAAAGTCTCGTATAACTTCAAAAATTTAATACAAAATGAAACTTCATTAATTTGATAAAGAAATTTATTAAGCATACGCATTGCAATAATAATAATATATGAAAAAAAGGAAGGTCAAAGAAAATGCATTTTTAAAAATTGTAGAAAATGCATTATGGAAAATTAAAAAAAAATTGAACTTTATCCCCTCAAAGTACCTAAAAGAACCTACAATCGACAAAAGAGTTATGCACAAAGCCTCCTTGGTACTTGACGAAGAATTAAAAAAAATTTATTTGTCTGCCATCTTTGAACGTTCTATCTGACTTGGAGCGTACTGATTTGGTGCATTATATTTGACCGTAGATGAGTTTTGTTTTTGCCAACTTTGGTGAAATTACTCCTTCTATCGAAAAAAGATTCAATTTTGATTTTTTTTCGACATTTTTGGTGTTTTATATTTTTCCAAGATGGCGGATCGACCTATACTTACATATCGGATAGGTCTATAAAGTTTAAGAATTTTATTTCAAATAAATCAGTATTTTTAAAATTCCCATTCGATTACTAGTACAAGATGTATTAAGCAGATAAGTGGAAAATCCGGCGAAAGTGCTTCAAAGTGCATATAACTTTTGACGCATTAGGAATTTTTGGGCGTAATTTTTTTTTTTTTTTTCGTAATCAGGAGATCATAATACGTAAAAAGCAACGATAAAATTTCTAGTGAAATGTTGACGCTGAAAGAAATTGAATTAAATACACGTTTAAAAAATACTCATGAAATACATTTTCAGAAATTCAATTAAAATTTTAAGGTACCTACCAGTTTATCTTTAATTTTTAAACTAGAATAGATCATCTACAATAATACATCAAATTCACGATGTGGATGTGCGAGAAAGTAAACTTTTCCTATATTTAAAAAATATATTGCAGTTTATTAATATATTTGCTTATGCTTGTTTTTGAAGCCATAATTACTATATAACTTTTATACAATTATAGTAAAATAACGTAATATATATCTGACTGTATTGGATCCATACTTAATTAAGTCAAAAGCTACAGATATAAATGAGTTTTTCCACTTAAAAGTTCTGTCAAATTTAGCGCATCGAGCATACACAAATACTACTTAGAAACGCTAGTTTCATAGATAGCACAGCCACACACAAAAAAAATAAAAGTTCTGTGCAGCGGGTCAAATTATATGAATTTGATGTATTTTTCGACGCTGAATTCGAATCCGTGGCCCAAAAAAGGATCTATCGTGTCAGTTTCGTTTTTTAGTCAAAAACATCTCTTAAAATGGTGTAATATCGTAGAAATAATGTAATGACTCTTAATGAAGTGTCAAAACTGGTAGATGTTTTGTAGTCGAGAATAGAGAATATAAATATTCGAGCCACAGTAATATTTCTATCAATTAAACCGAGATCCGCCCTTATGGGGGGTGAAAACTACCGCTAAAATTCAAAAGACGCAGTTGAATGTGAATAACATGTACAAAGGCAAAACTTTTGTATTTCTTAGTGCAAAATATTTGACGCAACAACCAGCCATTATTCTCAAAGGGTAGAGACTCAACTCTATGGAGGGTTAAAGCTACCCCTAAACCTCATAGGTTTCAAAACGGGAAAAAATTGAGGCTTTTGTAGTTTTAGGTAGGATGAACAAATATGGAGTGAATTCGTTCCAACCACCGACACATGACTAGATTAGACTTGATAAGAGCTACCCCCATGCTCAAATGATGCATATAGGGGATATTGAAATTCGAAAAGCTCATCGTGCCAAATATACAAATCTGGTACGACAACCACCCAATCTTAATAAGGTTGAAAATTACCCCCGTTGGGGAGAGGGGTAAAAACTACCCCCACAGACGGACGGATTTCATTACTTCTAATATCCTGGAACAAAAATTCTTGCATTTGTAGTTTTAGGCAGGGTAGACAAATATGGAATAAATTCATACATTAAGCATTAACCAGTTGTGTTGTATTTATTATACCACACCAGCTTATTCAACTGTTTATCTTAACATTTATCAACTTATCTATGTTTTAATTTGTGTAAAGCTACTCTATTTCCTATTTACATCAATCCAAATACTTTCTTTTCTTATGATTTTTCTCTCTTATTTTCAAAATATCTTTTCCGTGATTTTCTCTTCCTTTTTTTTTAGTCATAGGTATAGGATATATCTCTTCAATGACCATTTTTTTCTATCTATGTAAGTTATATATCTAAATTAATCTAAATTAACTAAAGGACCCCGGAACAAAACCCATGAAAATGTTAATTCGGTGGAATCGGCTGAAATTTTGGTATTTTATAGTTCAAGTCATGCTGATCAAAAGTTATTATCACATCAAGCGAATCCTATGGACAGTTTTTGAGATACAGCTTGTCAAAGTTAGGTAATTTGCGTCATTTTAGACATTCAAGAACTTTTTACTCCTAAACTATTAACTTTAGCAAAAAATTGCAAGGGTCGAAATATTTTTGTTCTAGTCCAATAAAGCTCAAGAATTTTTTTCAGAATTTTTTTATCAATTTTTAGGTTAGGTGAAATATATATATGACATATTTCGGCATGCTTCGGTGGGATTGGCTGAAACTTTGCTATTTTGTAGTTAAAGTCATGCTGATCAAAAATTCCTATTGCACTGAATCTATCCTATGAGTGGTTTTCGCTCCAGGAGTGCCTGAAGGTCTAACAACGAGGTAACGGGTAATCTATATGTACGTGTTTATGAATAGCTTCCAGCGTGTTTGTGTACGTGCGTGCATGTGTGTGTGTGATTATTTTTATCAAAGAACCTGCTCTTACCGGCACTATGTTTCTTATGAGAGCGTTCTCATTGCCAACCAGGGTTATCCCATTTTTTTGGTTTCACTTTCTATCTGTTTATTTTTACTTTTTGTTGTTTTTTAACATTTTCTTTTTAGTTTTTAAATATTGAGAACATCCATAGGATTTTCAGGAACAAGTGCTCTATTTCCAGCATCATGTATCGTTCGAAGAAGAATCATTGATGGATATTTTATGTGATTTTCATGCCGTGCGCACCCCAAAAACCATAATACGCTTGTGTTTTCAGCGGTTCCGCATCAAACTCATTAGAACGATTTCTCACACTAGTCCTACCACTAAAATGAAAGAGGACATTTTTTTGTGTATTTTTATATAAGTGAATGAAATTCTTGTATCAAAGTGAAAAAAAAAATAAAAGACAAGAAATTAATGCAAAATATCGACAGCCCCCCTCAATATCACCCACTTACGGTAAAAAATATTTTTAAAAAATACTGTAAAAATAAGCTTGTATTATTGTTCAATATGCGTATAAAGTCGCGTCCCTATAAATCAAAAGGTTTCTGAAATATAATAATAATAAATATAATAATCAATTTTTGGGTGCCATTTTCAAAGGGCCGTAGCTCAAGGTATTTGCTAACATATTTTTGCATGTAGAATCTGCACCAGAAGTTTGACATCGGTATTTCCGGAGAACTCTGTATACACTGGCACATACATACACACAAACGCATACACACCGTACACAAACACGCTGGAAGCCATTCATAAACACGTACATATAGATTACCCGTTACCTCGTTGTTAAGACCTTCAGGCACTCCTGAAGCGAAAACCACTCATAGGATAGACTCAGTACAATGGGAATTTTTGATCAGAATGACTTTAACTACAAAATAGCAAAGCTTCAGCCAATCCCACCGAAGCATGCCGGAATATGACATATATATATTTTACCTAACCTAAAAATTGATTAAAAAATTCTGAAAAAAATTCTTGAGCTCCATTGGAGTTGAACAAAAATATTTCGACCCTCGCAACTTTTTGCTAAAGTTAATAGTTTAAGAGTAAAAAGTTCTTGAATGTCTAAAATGACTCAAATTACCTAACTTTGACAAGCTGTATCTCAAGAACTGTTCATAGGATTGGCTCGATGTGATAAGAACTTTTGATCAGCATGACTTGAACTACAAAATATCAAAATTTTAGCTGATTCCACCGAATCAACATTTTCATGGATTTTGTTCCGGGGTCCTTTACTTCTATCTATTTTCGTTCGTGTGTGAGGATACTTTTTACCTTCCCAAATAGGGGTGATTTTCAACCTTATTAAAAAGATTGGGTGGTTGTCGTACCAGATTTATATATTTGGCACAATGAGCCTACAAGTATTTGAAAATTTCCGAATGTTAATAGCACCCGTATGTAACATTTGAGCATGGGGCTCTCCTCTAGTCATGTATTGTAGAGTTGGGCGATTCGACTCTTTTTAAGGATTCGTACCAAACGAATCCGTATCAAGAAAAAAATCGTACTGAAATATTCTTTCAAGAATCCGAACTGTCTTGATTGTACAAACGGATACGGTTACAACATCGATAGGAAATATACGAATCTTTTGCTTTTGTACCATTCGAATCACTGCCAGGATTCGATTCAATGATACGAATCATACGAGTTACTACCCAACTCTAATGTATTGGTGAATGGAATGAATTTACTCCATATTTGCCTAAAACTACAAAATCCTGATTTTTTCCACTTTTGAAACTTATAAGGGGGGGGGGGGGTAGTTTTAACCCTCCATAGGTTGAGTCTCTACCCTTTGAGAGTAATGGCTGGTTGTCGCACCAGATTCAAATATTTTGCACTAACAGATACAAAAATTTGGCCTTTGTACATGTTACTTATACTCACCTGCGTCTGTTGAGTTTTAGCGGTAGTTTCCACCCTCCCCCCATAAGGGCGATTTCAGTATAATTTATAGAAATAGTTTACTGTGGCTCGAACTTATATTCTCTACTCTCGACTACAAAACATCTATTTTTCACGCTTCATTAAGAGTTATTACATTATTTCTATGATTTTACACCATTTTAAGGGATGTTTTTGACTAAAAAACAAAACTGACACGATAGATCCTTTTTTGGACCACGGATTCGGATTCATCGTCGAAAACTATACCAAATCCATATAATTTGGTCCGCTGCACAGAACTTTCATTTCTTTTGTGTGGCTGTGTAGTAGTATGCGGGATAACCTTGAATAAAGTTAGACAGTGGCGTGAATAATGCACTGATATGTTCTCTTTCCATATGTCAATAACATATAGTCATTAGGCTCGTTTCATTTTACGATTAAATGCCACGTTTTTGAATAGTATCTTAGCTTCATAAAAAGCACGTTTATCTACTCTTATTAGGTTATATACTAATTAATGAACTGCTTTTGAACAATTAATAGTATCCACAAACAAATACGCATGAGTTATAATGAGTGAATTATTATAAACCAGTAGGTACAGAGCCAATCACTTTTAACTTCATGCCTAGCCCCACACGAAGGTGGCTCTATTCGAGAGAAATTCTTTTCCGATACGGTGAAATAGAACGGTCCATTATTATTGAGGGGAGGAAGGTGATTTATCATGTTTGAACAGTTTCGACGTTTTCGAATCAAGTTAAGTAATAATTGTGCCAAAAATGATGAATTCGGTTAGTGAAGATGAACTAATATGTACACCACCAGAATGAAGACAAGTAGCTAATAATACAATATATAATTTATTACCCGAAATATCGCAGAACAAATATAAAAGTGTGTACAAAAATTTTATGAATTTAATATTTATTGTTATAATCGTAGATAAAGTACAATATTCAACTTGCGGTAATGGTAATAATTCACTTGATGAATTGCAGCACTCGCCTGCGGCTCGTGCTGTAAACTTCATCTGCGTGAGTTATTACCTACATTACCCCTCGTTGAATAATATACTATTAACCAACATCTTAAGTTTTGAAAAAAAAATTGCCACGTTCCATCATGACACCAGGAGCAG
The DNA here is from genome assembly GCA_936432065.2 of Rutpela maculata. Taxonomy (NCBI): domain Eukaryota; kingdom Metazoa; phylum Arthropoda; class Insecta; order Coleoptera; family Cerambycidae; genus Rutpela; species Rutpela maculata. The sequence goes on from OW386287.2 coordinate 206,227,949, forward strand.
TTTATTCGAAATCAATTTGATTTTACAAATTACATGACTGTTCCGACCGCCCTACTTCACCCCCTCCTCCTACACCTACCGACAAATAGACAGCAAAAAATGGAGTTAGCTCCATACTATGCTGTCGTATGATGCACTATATATCTATGATAATAATAATAATAATATATTTATTTTATTCAAAAGCAAAAACCGTACAAATTGAACTATACAGATCTTCTTCCGTTTGCCCAGTTAACAAAAAATCTAAATCTAGGAATATGAAAAGAAATATATAAATCTAAAACACTACTACTATACTATATATTTTTTTTTCTTAAACAACATATTCCGAGATATTCTTGAAAAACGCATACGCATTTACTTTACACTCCTAGAAAACGGTCTTCTGTACCATTTGTAGTTGGGAGACTCATCGTTTTCTTGATATTGTGGGTGAAACCTAAAAACCTCCATCGACTGCCTAATTTTTCTTGTCTAAAATCTATTTTTTCGATACTAATCCTCAAAACAAGTCGAAAAATACTATGCGGGCACTGCAACCACTGTAGTTAGCAGGCATTTTCATACGTCATTGCCCACTAAACTGTCTTCGCAAGTCTAGAACTGAAAGAGCACTTGTAGATTCAAGCGTATCGAAACTATTCTAAATATATCTAGAATCTAATCTAAATGGCCGCGGATCGTAAAGAACATATCATAGAATAGTTTGAAATTTTTGTGTCTCCTCTTGGGAAGGAAGTAGACACACACACACGTCTCTACACATGTATGTGCTTTAAGTCATAATTTTATGTTCCGATCAGTTTACCTTTGCCAACAGCATCAAATGAGCGTGACGCCGTTCATACATTGATATGTGTTATATCCACCACGAAACCTAACTAATTGCTTGTAACCTTATTGAATTATGTTCTTAAAATCACATGATATACCTAAATAAAGTAACCTTTATTCTTTCTCGTCTTTTGGTCGCAGTGACCGACCGATGAACCTTCTGTTAAACTCACAGCCGTCTAATGAACTTGGTAAGCAAGTACCGAGGTAACATATTAAATAGACACAAATACACCAAATAGAGCCTTGTATAGACAGATATGGTAGTACTACTTACCTATTTGTGTATCCTAACATTAATATTCTATTCTAATATCGAACGAGCCAACGACTTACCTGAAAATAAAAGATAAATATATAAGTTTAAGCTTTATACGAAACACAGAAATTTTGATTATGCAACCTCCTAAAATTTTTATGCAGTAGTATTAAAAATCAAGGTCATCAGAATAAGTGAAAAAATTTAAAATAACAAAAAACTTTTGTTTCAAACATTTTTCCTCTAAAGATATTGAAAGAGCATTATCCGTATATCATTGCACCCTGTATATACATTTTTTTCCAGTTCCAAGAAGTTTGACAAAACGTAGCTTCCTATTAACAAGAAATGAAAAATTTTAAAAATACAGATTGAGAATCCACTACTACTCGCATTGGAACCAAGATCTGATACGTTTATAAGAGGTTATAAAAGGAGATATCTCATTATGAAAATTTCATGCACGTAATGTTCGCGATAGTACTGTCCAGTATAAGTTCTCTTAAATGAGTTACTCCAAAGATGGGAGAGGATAAACAAACACACCTAAATAAAATGTAAATTTTCAAGTACAAATATGAACTTAACAAGGTCAACGAAAAAATTTGCGGGTTATCAACATTCATCTGCCTTCTGTTCTTAAATATTATTTGATCAAGTTGGAGATTAAACCAAATGTCTCTTGTGATAAGATCCGAACTGTTTAAGTTCCTCGTTTTAAAAAAAAACATGTATATTTTTTCTTGTAATTGGCAATTTGTAATATACATTTCTATTAACCGAACAATACGTATAGTTGTTTATGTACCAAGGATCGTAAGTGCACTTTTTTTTGGTCGAGAATACAATTTGCAATCCGAGGCCCGTAGGGCCGAGATTTGCAAGTATTCGAGACCAAAAAATCGCACTGTACGACCCGCGGTGCATATTATATTTTTCGTCATACCCATGAATCGTTAAGCTAGAAAAAAACTTTAGAAAACTAGTCGAAAACTATAATTATTTGAGTCAGGTTTGATATTTGCGAAGAAAATAGTAAAGGTAACAATGCTTGGAATATCCATGGCAACCGTCAAAAAAATAAATTTCGGACGCGGCTTCTATTCAAATGACAACTACTGTCAAGATAAATGAAATCATATTATTATAATAGCTCTGAACATTTTTGAAAATAATGTCGGATATAGAAGGCTTGTCTGGATTTACTTCCAAAAAAGTTAAAACATTTAATACTTGTTATATAAAAGAGAAAATTTTCCCTTTTACTTTATTTCCCTAGAGACGTTATGAAAAATAACGACCCGTTAATGGCAACAAGTATTTGGTATATAAAAAGTCTCTTACTATCGACAAAACAATAGAATCAGAGTATACTTACGAGGAAGGCATGACGAAATAGCATATTACGTAATGAGTGTTGTAAGAAGCATATTACGCACGAGTGGAAAAGTTACGTACGATGCCGCGTAGCGGCGAGTGCGTATTTCCATGAGTGCATAATTGCTTTACAACTCGAATTATGTACTATACTGTACCTACGATCATATTTATTTATTTATTTAGTAAAATCGGAATTTAGTTTACTGGTCAACAATATTATTCAACAAATATTATGTCAGTTTTGACAGCGTTTGAAAATTACGTAGGCACATTTGTTTTTTTAAACCCCGCGTCACCTATATTTGCGTGTCCCGTGCGTTTTGTTTACCGTGCGATTTGTTTACAGTGCGTTTTGTTTACAATATGTAAAATTCAACTTACATAGATGGCAGGTAGTGTGTTTTTTACTATTTACAGTAGTGATCGTAGGTAAATACCTTTGCAGCCTGTGTAGAGTGTAGAAGTTTACAAACATAAAGAGTGCATTTTTTTTTTAAACGAGCTTGAAAACCCACTTTTGGCTAAGCGATTTCTATGAACTCTTTCTCAAACTGCAAGGGATAGCTCGGCAATGGTCTCATAATCAAGCTATGTCTAATGCAAGATGAGAAAAAAATTGAGTTTTTTAGTTGAAAATTTTCAAATTTTTGGTGAAGGCGCTGCGCAACTTTGGTCAGAATTTCATTGAAATTGGTAGGTAGCTAGTAGGTATTGTAGGAGTAGCTGATACCGAATCTGATCTCAAAAATTAAGAATTCAAAATGGAGAATCCAATACGGTGGTCATAACGCAACATTGTTGCAGATTTACATGGGGCATCGATAGAATTTGCCGACATTTTAGTAGTATGTTATACTAGTACAGGAAACGAAGACCGAAAGCTTTTTTTTGGCACTGTACCAGGCCCCACAAGGAGCAGACTTGAACCGGGTACGACACTAGGCCTTTGTTAAAGCCTCGACAAAGCCAAAGCCTGATTTTGCGGCACTTCCACCCACCAGGGGGGCTGCTCACCAACACTTCCTTAGAGTTCATTTGAAGGTTTGTATCAATATAAGCTTGTTTACATTAATTTATGTTTTGTATTGTGCTAAGACAAGATTGTGTCACATTTTTTTAAACTACAAAGGACGAATTATTGTTTGCAGATTCAGCAATGGCTATATGGAGATCAGCAGCAGGAGCGAACTGCTTGGGGATGGATGAGAGGTTCGGATGGCGTCCTAAATAACATATTTTGCGGGTGCATAACTGGTTGCGGAGGCCGTTGCGGAGGCCGTTGCGGGTGCCGCAAAGCAGGCATACCCAATTACTTAATATGGCCTTGTAAATACTTGTAATATTATAAAATTTTCTACTTGTTAAGCATTACCTCCCAAATACACAGTTTTTCCAGCGTTTTCCAACTCACGTACACCCTTAACTACTGCCCCTAGCGAAAAAATGAATAAGATCTTTTTTGTAGACAATTTAATTTACTTTCATTTTGTATAGAATGACCTTTTCGCTAGGATGCTTAGTTTTACTTCCACATCCAGTGGAAGTATAGTAACGACAAAAAAATTTTAAAATTTTTTTATTGTTCAAATAGGCTTAGAATGTCACGAAACGTAGAGATTTTAAGTTTAAGCGAAAAAAAATCTGTCTGTCGGTCTGTCTGTAACTTTTTTTGTGCGCACGTTTACTCTGGAATCGTTTGAGATATTGACTTGAAATTTGGTACACATATGTACCAGAACGAGATCTAGAACTAGATTATATTTTCATCTTGTTCCGTCGAAGGGTTGGGGGGGGGGTAAATTGGGGTAAATTTGGGGAAAATAGGAAAATAGATAAATCAAGCAGGTAAGAGTCTATTTTTCTCTGCAACTCCTTAGTGTTAAGCCATTTCAATTATTTAGATGTGGTGTATCACTCATGCCTGACTATGTCTGACCAACTAAGGATACAACGTGTGCAAAATGCATGTATTAGATTTATTTTTGGAATTAGAAAGTATCAGTCTGTATCGTATAAATTACGGGAGCTAAAATGGCTTAACATGAAAGAAAGAAGAATTTTACATAGCTGCTGTTTTTATCATAAAGTTGTTACTCATAAAACACCACCTTATCTATATTCAAAAATTGTATTTGGCAATGCATTGCATGAACTTAATACTCGTCACCGTAACAGAATATTTGTACCTAGGCATTCTACTGCAATGTATAAGAGTTCATTTTCCTATTCGATCTGCAAATATTATAATGCCGTACCTGATCATTTAAAAAAACTGCCTATCAATACTTTTAAAAAACATTTAAAAGAACATTTATTTGATAAAACTTTACTTTTCTAGGTGTTCATTTATCCTAATAATTAAATCGTTTTTATGACATTTTCATGGTTGTTATCATAGTTGTTTAGAAAATAATATTATTAAAATAAATAACCTCAATAAATTCCGCTTTTATTCGTCTTGTGTTTCCGTTTTTTCTTCCTTTCTTTTTTGCTGATTTTAATTTGATTAATAATCTCGTTCACTTTTTTTTCTCTCTCTTTGGCCTTACATATGCTTATGAATATCTTCTATTAGTTTACTTATTATTTAATTCCATAATATATGTCTTCTTGTAAGTTAGATTTTCATTGTCTATATTGTAGTTAAATCATTATAGCACATTATTTGGTACATTATTTAACATATGGTAATAAGTTTAATCTTATTTAATGCACGTACATAATTATTATAAATTGCACATTATCACAAGTTGTTGTTATATGTACTTTCTGAATTAATTTAGGACATTTTGATTTAATAATTAATAGTCTTTTCTGGGTTAAGTGGAAGAGCGGGTGTACTACTGTACCACCGAACTTCGCCCTTTCATTTGTGTTTGTTTAATTTTTTTTTTCTTGTTCATTGTACTTCAAATTGTATACACAATGAATAAAGGCATTTATTATTATTATTATTATTATTATTATTATAAAATTGTATTTAGTATATACAAGAGAAGCTAAGGTCCCAAAAAAATTTTGGCATTAGCCACCCCCATTACCACCCCCCCACCCCATTATTAAAGGGGATGAAAAAAATTGTTATTTAGTGTGTTTACAGTTGATTTCAAAAAAAACTTTCTTTTAGCTATGTAAATCATTCGTTCTTTGATTGATATTAATAATCTTACAAATGTCACTTTGACGTTAATCAGTGGCGTCATTATTAAAAATGGTTCGAAAATGGATCTAACATATTCAAAAATTTCGAATTGTTTCTGAAATTGAAGATAGTTGGTCCATAAGAAGACTTGCTGCTGAATACAATGTGAGTAAAACCACGATAATGAGTGTTAAAAAACAATGGGAAACCAACCAAACGGTATCCCATAAAGTTGGTTCCGGTAGGCCCAGAAAGAGCAATAATCAAGAAGATGAAAATCTTATAGATTACCTAAGAGAAAACCCTTTTCAGACTGCAGTAAATGCAATTTCAGAGACAAATTTCCCTGCTTCTGTGTCTACTGCTTGCAGAAGAATAAAACTACAAAGCGACTTGAAGAGTTGTTCAGCAGCTAAAAAATACAAACTTTCAGAAGAAAAGAAGCAGGGTAGGATTATTTTTGCACTCAACTATATAATCAATGATGAAAACTTCTGGGGACAAGTTGTCTTTTCTGACGAAAAGGTTTTTAAATCCTGTAACGATGGACATGTTCGCGTATATAGGCCTCCTTCCACCAGATACGACGAAAAATATACTTTCGATCCACAAATATCAGGAAGGTTTTCAGTCAATGTCTGGGCTTGGATGAGCCTAAATGGGTTAGGTGTGTGTTGGAACAGTGGTGGTCATCTCAATTCCATTCAATATATTGAAATATTAGACAATATTATATTGCCGTCAGTAATAGAGGTGTTTCCAGAAAATAATTTTATTTTCCAACAAGACAACTGCTCCATACATACGGCCCATCGTGTCAGGCAATGGTTTCTTAATAAAAACATAGAGTTGTTACCGTGGCCATCTAAAAGTCCGGATTTAAATCCAATTGAAAATGTTTGGGGACTAATAGTGAAACATATAAGAAAATTAAATAACCATCCAAATAATGCCCAAGAATTGGAAGGGATAATTGAAGACACTTGGGAGAACTTGTCGCAAGAAGTTGACCTTGCAAGAAATCTGATTTTGTCCATGCCTGCAAGACTTTAGGCAGTTTTAGACGCTAATGGAGCAATGACAAAATATTAGTTAATTCTGTATTACGTAGTTGAAGTTCATTTATTTTATTTTTTTTATTGTATTTTTATGTTCAGTTTGCATTGTTTACATTTTTATTTAATCTCAAGTGGTATTTTTGTGTTCTTATTTTAAAAATAGAATTATCATTATTCAGTTAGTATTTTAATTACAACCATTAGTAGAATTATCCGTAACAAATATTATTTTTTTAAACAATAATATGGCAGGCTTGAAAATGTTTTGAAAAAGTTATTTTCTAATTATTTTTTAAAATTCCATTTGAATAAAATAAAAAAGAAAGGTTTAATAAGTTTAAAAACACTAAGAAAACCGGTCTTCTCCAAAAAACCCAGGTCCGAGGTAAATCACCTCTTCTCCACCCCCCCACCCCCCCCTCTCGACATGCCTGGCCAGCCCTATTTACAGACATATGCACACAACTAAACTACTAAGATTTTCGATTACAAGAGTTGTACCAGTTTTTTTTTAAATCAACTGTACAAGAACCAGAAACCTCAAAATGTTTTTTACTTTATCCACCCCCACTACGTGGGCGATTTCCAGTCAAAATACTTGTTTGTTTAAATTTTCTATACATAAACCACATAATCACTTTCCAACAATTCTATTACGTACATTTAAACTGTCATTTTATACAGAAAATGCATAGTTTCCCGAATATAAGAAAACATCCGGCAAAATAAATCGCCAGGACATATATTTAGGATCTTTCGTTTAATTTGTCGGAGAGAAATTTAAAGTTTCCGCTATATGCCTTCCAGAAGGCATTCGGTTTTTACGAGCAGCCGTTGTCACATCAGCACTCCGGTGATGTTCGCAGTGGACGCGAATTTTAATAAAAGTGGTCTGCTGATGGTCGCGTACCGGCCGTTTATTATATCCGTATAGCAATGTGTACTGAAACGGTCCACTTCCGTCTCGGCTTGCAATTTATTATTTCTTATAAGCCATGCTAAGCATAATTCCTTGCATCGAATGGAATACCAAACGCATTTTTGCCATGCACAGTCGATTGTCTAATGGGTCGGTAATGCGACACGGATCGTCTAGAATAATTTATTATCTTAAGGAGAAATTACGACTTGCAATAAATATTTAACCGAATGTTTTTATTTTCTGCTGAGTATCCGCAAATTCGCTTTTCCACGACTGTTCAATAATTCGTTTATTAATTTATTATAGACACTTATTTGAACAAGTAAAGAAAATCTTTATTATCTGCGGTGAAAACAAATCTCGAAAATTGGAAGAACAACAAAGAATCACCCCTCACTCATTGTTCAATATTTATTTACCAGAACCAAAAACGTAAAAACAATGTAGGAAACGATAATCTTCATAAGAAAATTGAGTCAAAATTATCAGATGGTGATGTAAGAGGAGCTATCCGCCTCTTATGCTCCCAGGACTCTCTAGCCCCAAACGACAATTCGACCTTTTCGAAGCTCCAGGAGAAACACCCAAAAGCCTCAAGCGACGCTACATTTTCTAACAGATGATGCACTTTCTTCCAATCATGTGCCTGTAGTAACCACAAATGAAGTTCACGGTGCAATAATGTCTTTTTCTCCGGGTTCAGCTGGTGGACTTGACTCCCTGAAACTGAAATTATCTAATTTCGGAAGAACTTGGACTAGATTCTTCTAAATTCCTTTCTTCTTTGGCTGGAATTATCGACTTAACGTTTCAAGGCTTGAAATTAGTCAAATCATCTATGGAGCATCACTCTGTGCTCTAAGTAAAAAAGATGGGGTATACGTCCTATCGCTGTCGGCTGTTGCTTACGAAGATTATGCGTTAAAATTGCTCGCAACCGGATTTCAGGACTCGTCCGAAATTTCTTACACTTTTGGACTAAATTTGGAGCAGAGGCAGGGGCGCATTCAGCCAGAGAATACTTATCATTTTGCCACAATTCGGAAAAGATTTTTTGAAGATAGATTACTTCAATGCTTTCACTACGGTTTCAAGGGCCGCTGTAGTAGTGCAAAGGAAATAAAGCCTGACTTTCTTCTCTTTCTGAAGCAGTTCTATGGTGGGCATACAATATTATCATACGGGAATCAAACAACATCTTCGGAAATGGGTGTTCAGCAGGGACATCAACTGGGGCCTGTTCTTTTTTGTCTTGCACTTCGGCCTTTGATAACATCCCTAAACTCTGAACTTAATATTTGGTATCTGGACGATGGAACTTTGGCTGATAATCATCACTTTGTTTAATAAGACTTTCAAAAAATTATGGAAGTCTTCAAAAATTGGCTTATCACTCAACATTGAAAAATGTGAACTTTTAATTCTTTCTGATGACCCAAACGTAAGATATGAAATTCTAAAAGATTTTGAGAGTATAGCGCCCAGTATTTCAATCAAGAATTTTGAAGAAATTTCACTTTTAGGTAATTGGATCCATGCAAGGATACCCTCTGTCTAATGGAGGTATCAGTGGGGCTATAAAGTCCAAAATTAAAATATTTGCACTTTCAAGGAAAATTCATGGCCTCAATCTACATTACCTGTAACTTTGGGTGGTCTAGGAATCCGAGACCTAATTACATTATGCTACTCTGCCTCTTTAGGATCCATAAATGGAGTTTCACAATTACTACTTTCGATTCTCCCCTTTTACAGTTCTCAGTGTCCTGACAAAGCCTTTGATGAAGCTAATTGGTCCACTCTAAGTTGCATGGATCTAATTACCAGCATTTATCCGAGAGATTGGGATAAGCAAGTATGTTTACGTACACTCAGCAACCTACTGAATATCAAGACCTAAAAGGAAAAGTACGTTTTGCGAACCCCACAACTGCACTTGCGGTGAACCCGTAGACATTTTTGGTCATCATGGCCTATCATATCGCAAAGGTACAGGGAAGTGGTCTGGTCATGGTATTATAAACGACATCATCAAGAGAGCTCTGGTTTCTGCAGAAATTCCTTCAGTACTTGAACCAGTAAGGTGTTGCTGAAGCGACGGAAAAGGGGCGGATGGAATGACCCTTGTACCATGGGAAGGGGGAAAGGCCCTTCTATGGGACGCTACATGTCGTGATACACTGACATCGTGTTATATTAAATACAAAAACCTGGAGAAGCTGCCCGCATCGGAGAAGATACTAAGAGATGTAAGTATAAAGGACTAGAATCGCGTTTCTTTTTTTTTGCCATTTTCTGTTGAAACACTGAGTTCATGGGGCGATGAGGCTAAAAAGTGTATCAATTGTATACGTAAGAAAATACGCAGCATTTCAACTGAAAAGAAAAGCACTTGCTACCTGATACAGAGAATCAGTTTGGCGATTTAGAGGGGGAATACCGCGTCAATCCTGGCCATCTGTCCACTTAGGAGAAATTTTTGATATTTTAAATTAATTTAATTAAGTATATCATTTTGTATCTTCTTTTTGTATTATTCATTATTTTATTTGTATATGTTTATATGTTCACCTACGTATTGACCATTTATTAACTTTGTTTATATTTTTCTTTAAAATATTTCAACTAAGTTAATTTTAATAAATATTCTAAGAGCTACATGCTTACTATCCAGGTTCGTGAGTAATCATTCATTATCCACTGGTGAGAACCAATCACATATTCAGTACTCAATAGTTTTGCGCAATAAAAAAAGACAATTTAATATTCAAAAACATCATTTCATTCTAGTCTGTTGTAGTAGAAAAAAATTAAAATCTTAACACGCTTATCTCAGAAACTGATAAAATTAGGTGAATTTGTTTGAGAGATTTCCCATGTTTATGATTTTATATACTGTTTAAAAGAATGGGTCTATATTGATCAAACATATGTGTATAAGCAAAAATTTAATTGGTCGTTTGGAAGACTAACAAAATCTGTAATAAAAACTGTTTGAAACTTTATCAGTAGTTAGAGAAAGTTAAAGAAAGCTATAAAACCACTTTATTGCGTGTATGGGATGGGAAACAAATACCTGCCCTACAACTGGCTACATAGTAATTAAACATTGTATTATTTCCACATCCAGTGGAAGTGTAGTGACGAAAAAAAATTTGGAAAATTTTTATTGTTCAAATAGGCTTAGAATGTCATGAAACGTCGAGATTTTAAGTTTGAGCAAAAAACTCTATCTGTCGTTCTGCCTGTAACTTTTTTGTGTGCAGGATTACTCTAGAACTTAAGATATTGACTTGAAATTGGGCAAACGTCTGTATTTTAACGAGATCTGGAAGTTGATTATATTTTGATCTTATTCCGTTGAAGGGTTGGGGGGTAAATTGAGGAAAATAGGTAAATCAAGCGAGTCCATAAAATTGGTATTTACTATATATGAGAAGCCAAAAATTTTGGCATTAGCCACCCCCAGTATAACCCCCACCAATTATTAAAGTGGGTTAAAAGAATAAAATTATGATTTAGTGTGTGTGTGTCATTATATAACCTATTTTTTTTTTCGAAATTCAACAACCTGTATCTTGAAAAATACGCCAAGATATGATGATATACGTTTTGTCTTAAATTAATCCAATGAACTGACATTTTAACTCGTTTTCAATCATTAAGGATCACCCTGTATGCCTTATCGCTTTACACAAATATAAAATTATTAAATGCACTGAAATTTTTTTGGCATTTTCTGAACTAACGATTAGAAATTGGTTACAACTTGAATCTGCAGCTTCCTATCCAAGTCCGCATGTTGTATAACCCATTAGCAGACAAATCAAATTGGTTTGTGGACAGAATCGTTCTCTTTTTGAATAATTATTTCACGACTCAATGTCTTTCGTCTTAAAACGATTATTCTGGGAAATACGTCCCAAGCGGATCATGCAAATTTACTGACATATCTTCATCTGTAACAAAGTAAGCTGGCTAGGCCTTGAATAATAATCAATCATCTGAGAAGTGTCTTTATTGACACGGTACAACTTGAGTAAGAAACTTATTGTTCAGGATCGTGCTAATATGAATGACAATGTTACAGAAGAATACGTAATTCATGTGCGGGGCGACCCTTTGGCGTAATAGTGTAATAATAAATAAATGACACAAAATAAGAAAAAATAATACAATATATGGTGGTTCTATAATGAATATTAACGACTAGGAGGTAGGCGAGTAAAGGTTGGGACTTTTGACCATTTGCATATTAACCTAGTAGTATGATAGATGGGCAGTGTCACGTGGAGCCTCTTGTACAATGGACCAGATATTAGGCTCACTGGCCAAAACTGACTCATGAGAAAAATTAAAAAAAAAAATCAAATCCTCAAGATGTTCTAGCGAGATTGAAAAAAATAAATACATGAAAAATTACGCAAAGTCCATAGGTATTGCATTTAATTTGTCAAATGATTATGAGAACATTATTTTTAAATATTCAATTAAAATGTAGTAAAAATGTAAAAACGCATATCTAATATATAAAAATCTCGTGTCACAGTGTTTGTAATCGAACTCCTCCGAAACGGCTTGACCGATTTTTATGAAATTTTTGGTGTATATTTGGTAGATTTGAGAATAGGTCGTAGGCTATTTTTTACACCCCTAGGTGATAAGGGTGGCCCTATCCAAAAATTTTCTTTTTATTTTTTGGACAAAAATTTATAATTTATATGGCAAAACAACGTTTGCTGGGTCAGCTAGTAAATTTATAAAATTAATTTTATCACGTCATCATTTTCCTCGTTATTCCCATATTAGCCCAGTCGATGAAGGTATTTACCTACAAAAACTTGCAAAATGAATATTTTTTTTTAAATGAGTTCGTGGAAACGCATAGTACAATAGTGCAACATCCTGAAAAGTTTACATTTCGCTCGGATGCAGAACATAAAAAGAAGGAGTGAAAGAAAAATTTTTTTCATCCATTTTTCAAAATTTTGAATTTAAGTCAAGCTAGGAAAAAATAAAAAATACAGATTGATAGATCACGTACTTATGAACAAAAAATGTCCTAACAAAATTTATCGCTAAAGCCACGGTTTTCCCGGAAAAAAATAGTCAAGTGTAACGTTATAACTCGGAGCGAGATCCATACACAAAATCAGAATTTGTTCAATCTACATGAGTGTTGGTTCGTTCAAAAGATGGAAATTATAGCTTTTTGATGCTTTTTTGTTTTAAACAATAGAAGCAAAGGATGGATAGGAAAATATACTCATATATATTATCACGTCCGAACTCAATCGTCGCAATAAAAAATACAGAAAAAAATAAGTCCTTCTTTCTTCATTGAGAACTGTTAAAAAGTATGTATACTTCATGATTATTATGGTTTATTAAGTTGTAGTAACGTGGATTCACAAAAAAGTACATCTCAAATAATTTTAATTTCCTTGCTTGATGATTTTTCTGATAAATATATACAACGTGATCTACCATGACATGCGGAAAATTTAACAGTAGGTTGTCCCCACCGAAAGGGGTAAAAAAATGAAAAATTTAAAAAAAAATGACCAAAAAAATTACCTTATTTTTTTGTAGAAATGATAATGACTTTAACTAATCTAACGTAACGCGGTACAACCATATCACTTTATCAGACTTGGGATTGACACTACTGACAGCAAAGCTGGATAAGATAGAAGTGACTTTTTGGTTTTAATCAAATCACACTACAAAAATAGTGAAATAAATCGAAGACATTGACCCCATGCTGAAACGACAAGCAGATATACGAGATATTTAGTTAAACCGCTCAATGACACGGCGGTGTCCCTATTGTTCGACCGAAAACATAAAATGCGGCTCTCTTTAAGGGGTCTACACACGATCCAGCGGCAGGGAGCCAGCCATATCGGCATGCTTTGAACTCATTTGTAAAAGGGAACTGGTCCGTTGGAATTCCAATTATCTTCAAAGCGTACCGACAATGTCGGGTCCCTGCCGCTGGATCGTGTGTAGACCCTTTTCTTTTCATGTTAAGAACACTACCAGTAGCCAGAAACTTTTTAATTATTCTCATCGCCTGAGTACGTGACAAAGCAGTGTTTGGAAATTTTAAATGAAATTGGCTTACCACTTCTCTTAGCGAGTTTTCACCGCCAACTCCGTAGCATTGCACAATATAAAGTTTTTCACGCACTGTGAGTACCATTTTCACTTAATTTTTTATGCCTGGTTCGTTAATTTGAAACAGAAATTAAGGATAATATTGACTACGTTTGACAATAATAAATGATAAATGTGTATCCACTGCTTTTCTCATAGCCTACTCTTAGCTTCTACATAACTTTAAATATTAATTCACAAAAAATAATTTCTATGCAGTTTTAATTGAATAGTTCAAAATAAAATTTATTGAAAAAATGGGAAGTTTCAAAAAAATAATTGTATATTCCTGAAATTTGGTATAGAGGTATAAAATTGCATTCTAAATAACTTAGTGGAATTTTTTCATATTTTGAAAAATAAAGGTACTTTATCAGTGGTGATTTTTACAACTTTGCTTATAAAACACCCTGTAGAACACCAAATCAAGTCATTTTTGGTATACTTTAGTTTTACAACAAGCAAATACCATTCCATAATTCCAAAATTTTTGGTCCATTACACTTCTTGTTACATCTACCTTGGGACACACTGTATATATACTTATTTCATTTTTACTTTCAATTTAAGGAGTGTAAAAATTAAGTTACGGTTGTTTAGTTAAGCAAAAGGTATTTATACTCTGAAAGTTGAGTTAGAATAAGTGTTATTGTAATGTAAGGTAAATAGTTTTGATTTCCCGAACTATTAACGTGTTGTTACTTTGTGATGGATTACCGTACGTAAGTACATTTCTGTTTAACATGAGATAATTGACTTGCCTGCTCGGTAGGCATTTGTATTTAACTTGTGATAATTATTATTTTGTAATTACGTTATTACGTCACTGGGGCAGGGCGGTGATTTAATTACCAAATACAGAATTCTGCACGGGGAGTGTTATCCCCCAAGACTTATTTGAGCTTAACATCGACAATCGTCTGAGAGCACATAGTCTAAAACTACGCAAAGAGAACTTCCTGTCCAACCGAGTTTTTGATCAATGGAATTCACTACCTGAAAGTGTAATGGCCGCACCATCGGTGAACTCTTATTCAATATGTATTGCTAATATTTTTTTGGAGTTTATGTTATCTTATAATATTTATAGGCACTTAATGTAATGTAATTTTTCTTTTCTTCGGAGTAGTTCAAGCCTTTGGCTCCTACTTTTATCAAATTTCCCAGTTGAGTCGATACGACACGATTATATTGATGAATTACTCATAAAGAAATGATTTCCATTTCTTTCGATGTATCGACGTCTTCAATCAAGATACATATTATTGGACGGATGTCACTTCAACTTATTTCAATCCGTTATTTTGGCCCCAAACAAGATCAGGTGCTGCAAATATTGCAATTTTGTAGCCTCCTAAACTACTAAACCCCTAAATTGCATAAATTATGTTTTCAATGGTTTGCCTGCCTTTAACATTAAAAATGATGGTCGGTAAATGACCTAAATGAATATGTACGAGGTCGCACATTACAATCAAAAAGGAATAACACCCTCGATTAACTACAATTAATAATTAAATATTGTGACTGCTAATTAACTAGTAAATAATTAATTAATCAGCAATATCGTTTCAAATGATTGGGTACAAATTAATTATGAATAACTTTGCTAGTTGTATATTCATTAAATGAAAAATTAAACTAGGTACAAGTTCATTAATAAACGACATTTCCAGTACTAATAGGCATACAATTATAGATAATATAAGTTCGTGTATATATATATATATATATATATATATATATATATATATATATATATATATATATATATATATATATATATATATATATATATATGTTGTTTCTTAGGTTTTCGCGGGTGTTAAATGAAGGGTTGTTGTGCTTCCGGGTGTTTTCCCGCGTAGTTGACAGGCTCCTGCTGGGGCCACGGTTGTCTACACGACGTTTCGGCAGAATCCCATCTGCCATCTTCAGGTTCTTGCTGAAAGCTGCCTACTGCTGCTCCTAGTTGCTCGAACTGAACTGTTCAGTTCGAGCAACTAGGAGCAGCAGTAGGCAGCTTTCAGCAAGAACCTGAAGATGGCAGATGGGATTCTGCCGAAACGTCGTGTAGACAACCGTGGCCCCAGCAGGAGCCTGTCAACTACGCGGGAAAACACCCGGAAGCACAACAACCCTTCATATATATATATATATATATATATATATATATATATATATATATATATATATATATATATATATATGTTATATAATATTACACGCTATCTTATTGCGACTTAGCCATAATAAACCTTCACAGGTATATCGTATTTCACGATAACAGCTTCTCTTATTAATTGCTTATCTTCAAGATATCATATTACACCTTTGTTTCTCATAACTTGTGCAGACTGCAGAACTGCAATTCCTTTGTTATATATTTTGCTTACTCAGGTTCTGTATGTTATAAATATGACTAAACACGCTTTGTTGAATCAGTTATTAAACTCAGTTAGAATGCAACACTTCTAATTTATTATTCTAATTCCTTCTCCAAGAGCCAACGTTGGCTCCATTAAATAAATAAATCCTTTTTAAAAAGTCACTCATGTGAACCGTGATCTAACATTGGCGCAGTCGGTAGGATCCGTAAACATCATCAGAACAAGAAGCCTAACTGGTAGTGAAGCGCAAAAGAACAAGGACAACATCTGCAGAAGGTGCCTAACTAGTGCGTGTATATCTGCAAGAACAAGGAGACCTTCCTCACTGGTGGTGGCGGATCCCAATCCCTTGACGGACGAAGAACCTACTCATGGAGATGAAATTAACGTAAGTCATTTTAAGAATCATCTCGTTATTTCTTTTCATTTTTACAAATATTATTTATCACACTTATTTACGTGTATTATACCGCTAATACACTCGGCAAACAAAGCCAATTCTGTTATCAAACAAATCCTATACAAGCTACAACGCAACAATTTTAATTTTAAGTTATTTATTTTCGTATTCACGAAACGACTGTGTATTATACAGTTAATACACAATTCATTTACGACGTAACAAAACAAGCTAATTTTAATTTAATTTCCGTATCATACTGCTGATACGTAACCAATTTTAGTTCAAAAATCTCTAAATAAAAAAGCAAAATGCCTGATAGAGCTCAACCAGAGACTGTTCAACCAGTGCCACCGGCACCAGCCGAACAACAACAACAACAACCACAACAAATTGAGCCTTACAAGCTCTCTGAAATTTTTTCACTAATACCAGAATTCGATGGCAACGCCATAAATTTACAGACATTCCTAAACTCGTGTTCCTGTGCACAAAGTATGGCAATTCATGACCAAAAAATTCTATTAACCATGCACATCAAAAATAAATTAAAAGGCAGAGCCGCCGAACTTATAAATTCACGCAACCCTAGCACATGGCCAGAAATAAAGGCACTACTAGAAACTCACTTCGGAGACTCCCGAGATTTAACGTCCCTAATTCAGGACCTACAACGAATTCACCAATTACCTAGTGAATCCGCCTTAACATTTGTTTCGCGTTTACAAACGCACAATGCGAAAATGCACGCTGCAGTGCAAAAACAAAATCTATCTTCAGAGCAAAGAACCGCGCAAACAAACCTGATCGAAACTATGACATTAAATAATTTGTTAACGGGTCTAGAACCAAATCTAGGCAGAATAATACGTGCCAGTAACCCTCCGACTATAATGAACGCAATTATTAGAATTCGTAGAGAGCTACAACTCTCTTATTTTGAACAGCAAAAATTCCCAAAAAATAGTCCGGTCAAAAATCCAGTAATTCAACAAAAGCGACCACAAGGTCCCAATTTGCAACAAAAGTTTTGTTCCTTCTGTAAACGGAATGGACATGTAATAAGCGAATGCCGCACAAGGCAACAGTCTCAAAACTTCCAGAGACCAAGTTTCCAAGGAAACCCAAACTCACAAAATTTTTCTCATCAAAACTTCGCACAACCGAGTAATAATCAATTTAGTCAGAGGACATTCCCTCAAAATAATCAGCCAAATCAATCACAGCAAAACAGGCCCTCAGCCATAAGGCCGAACCCTAACTTTACGCAACAACGACCATCCGCTATTCAGCCTAACCCGAATTTTAACCGCTTTAATCAGCAAAAAGCTCATCATTTAAATTACGAACCTTACGATAATTATGCCGATCAATTTAACCAATACAATGACTACTCTTTCGACGATTAAATTTTTCTAACATAAAACTAGAGCCAGTACAAAAATTCAAATCAATTTTCAATTTAAACACTCAAAATTCTGACTCACACCTACAGACGGACAGATCCTTCGAAATTAGGAACGAATTGCGCTTGGATCATCTAAACGAAGAAGAGGCCGAAATAGTAACGCAGCTTTGTTTAGACTTTCAAGATATATTCTATTTGGAAGGAGACAATTTAACTTTTACTAACGAAATTAAGCATTCCATTGACACGAACGATTCAAAACCGGTTTTTACAAAATCATATCGCTACCCTCATATTCATAAAGAGGAAGTCAAAACACAAGTCTCTAATATGCTTGATCAAGGCATCATTAGACCTTCGATTTCTCCCTGGTCCTCTCCAGTTTGGGTTGTACCTAAAAAACTCGACGCCTCCGGTAAACAAAAATGGCGAGTTGTAGTGGACTACAGAAAACTTAACGAACTGACTATTGACGATAAATACCCGCTACCCAATATTTCCGACCTCCTCGATCAATTAGGCAAATGTCAATATTTTACAACTTTGGACTTAGCCTCCGGATTTCACCAAATCGAGATTGATGCGAAAGATATTCAGAAAACTGCTTTCACAGTTGAAAATGGTCATTTTGAATTCGTAAGAATGCCTTTTGGACTTAAAAATGCTCCATCAACATTTCAAAGAGTGATGGATAACATTTTATTAGGTATCCAAAATGAACGATGTCTCGTCTATATGGACGATATTATTGTTTACTCCCCTACTATTCACGAGCATATTTCTCGATTAACGGAAGTTTTCAAACGATTACAGAAAGCCAATCTCAAAATTCAACCCGACAAATGCGAGTTTCTCCGCAAAGAAGTCGCTTATTTAGGACATCTCATTACAAAAGACGGCGTAAAACCGAATCCTTCGAAAGTTGACGCCATTCTAAATTTCCCTCAACCAAAAAATCAAAAAGAAATTAAATCATTTCTAGGCTTAGCCGGATATTATAGGCGCTTTATCCCTAATTTCTCCAAGATTACCAAGCCCTTAACAAAACTACTACAAAAAGACATACCATTTCTCTTCGACAATGATTGTATAAATTCTTTTCAAAATTTAAAACAAACATTAACGACAACTCCGATATTAATCTACCCTAACTTTGATGAACCTTTCGTTCTAACCACTGATGCGAGCGCATTTGCCGTCGGCTCAGTGCTGAGCCAGGGGCCCATTGGCAAAGATTTACCCATTGCCTATGCCTCTAGAACCTTGTGCAGTGCAGAAACTAAGTATTCAACGATTGAACGCGAGCTTTTATCGATAGTATGGAGTGTAAAGCACTTTAGACCATATCTGTACGGTAGAAAGTTTAAGCTTGTAACCGACCACAGACCACTCACCTGGCTATTCTCTATAAAAGATCCAGGAAGTAGACTTGCCCGTTGGCGACTCAAACTAGAAGAGTACGACTACGAAATAATTTATAAACCTGGCAAAATCAATAAGAACGCGGACGCACTTTCCAGAATCAAAATTAATCATTTTTCCGAATGTTCCAAATTCTATTCAAAGGTTCTAGCCGCGAATGACGAAGAGTCAGACGACGACGAAAACCCAGACGATAACAACGAAATCACTAACGAACAAATTTCCCGAGAATTTGAAACTTTCACCAACCTATATAAAACAACATCTTTAATAGACTATTCAAAAATCAAAGCCTCAAACAAACAACTCTTATACCGAGAACACAAAGATATCATAACTTTCTTCCAACAAAACAACTTACAAGACCTCCATCACAAAATCATTGAGGACATATTCGAAGAAAATCCCGAATTTCATAACGACAAAATCAATGTTGTATCAAGCAAAACGGTCAGACATAGGAGATATTTTATCATTCCTCTACCCTTCGATATTGAATCTGTAATCGAACATTTATTTTTGGTATTATTTAAAAATCAAGATGTTCTAGATCTCTCTAAGACATACTTTGTCGAAAATAATTTAGACCTCCCCATTCTTGAAATCCTATCATTCATTTTTGCGGAAAAAGACTTAAAAGTAGTAATTTGTCAAGATATCGTCAGAACTGCCGACGAAGATGAAATTCCAATTATATTGGAGCAAAATCATTTTGGTAAAAATAATCTACACCGCGGAATAAATGAAACGATTCGAAGAATTAGAGAAAAATACACTTGGCAAGGTCTAACTAAAGACGTTGAAAATTTTATAAAAAATTGCGAAACTTGCCAAAAGACTAAAGTATGCCGGAAAAACCTTAATAACCCTCTAGTAGTCACAGAAACCCCAAGAACACCATTCGAAAGAATCAATATCGATTTATTTGAATTCCCTACTCGAAATTACGCTTTAACCATTCGCGACGAATTAACTAAATTCACGCAAGCATATGCAGTCCCGGATAAATCCGCAAAATCTGTCGTAAACACTTTGTTGTTATATTTCCAACATTATGGTACCCCATTAAGAATCCATTGCGATTACGGTGGCGAATTTGACAACCGCTTGCTCAAAGATCTCTGCACCCTCTACGACATAAAATTAACTTATTCAAGCGTAGGACATCCCCAATCGAACGGATCCATAGAAAGATTTCATGCTACTCTAGCTGAAATGATAAGAATTCATAAAACTGAAAATCCGAACGAACATCCTTTCACAATTTTACCATATGCAGTAATATGTTATAACAATTCAGTAAATAAAACACACGGTTTCACCCCATACGAACTTATATTTGGACATACGTCTAACAGACCACCTGAAACCTTATATAACCAGAATGAACTAATAACTAAATATGTCAGAGATTTGAACAATAGAATATCCCACTATTATAAAATAGCCCGTAATCGAACACAAGCTCAAAAGGAGAAAGCGAAAGTTCGCTTTGACAGAAATGTTCCCCAGAAACGATCTGAGTACAAAATAGGTGACTTAGTTTATGTAAAAGAATCACAAATTAAGAACAAACTACAAAATAAATTTAACGGTCCCTTTAAAATAAAAGAAATTTTTCAAAATTCTGCTACCTTATTAAATCTCGAAACAAAACAAGAAACTAAAGTAAATTTTGATAGAATGAAACCATATACTGAAAATTAAATTTATTTTCAGGTTTCTCCTGCTGTTCGGATCAGCACTCTGTCAATACAAAATTACCCCGATCAATAACACTGTTGGTGTATACTATCACCAAGACACGGACATCGTGGTGACAAATGACAAATGGACTCTGCTAGTGCATAAAAATATTTCATCCCTCAAACTAGCTTTTGACAAAAACCAAAATAATTTAGACAGAATCTTGAACACCCTCGATGGTGCTGACCAAAAATCAATACTGTTTAGAAGCGAAGTCAAAACAGAGTTTAACCTTTTAATGCAAATAGCTAGTTCAATAAAAACGAAATTTGACGAAGTCTTTTCAGACACAAAGAGATATAAACGCGGAATACTTAACGGTTTCGGAACAATATTCAAATCAATTACCGGAAACTTAGACGCCGAAGATGGCGAGTACTACACTAACTGTATAAATAAATTAAATAATGACGAACATCAATTAGAAAACTTAATCAAAAATCAAATCTCAGTTACAACTTCTGTTATCAAAAATTTCAACTCAACTATACAAAAATTACAAATTGATGAGGAAACATTTAACAAAGATATCAAAGAAATCGAGCACACAATTCAAACTATGACTCAAACGATCCAAGCTGCCGAAATAAAACTAAAATTTCTATACATTTCCGAACAACTAATGGCCAGCTATTTGTACATCGAAGACAATCTAAACGATATTTTAAATTCAATAACATTCGCCAGATTAGGAATTATTCATTCATCAATCATAACACCTGATCACTTAGTAACGGCGTTACAAGAGATTTCACAGAGTTTGCGAAGGAACAATTTACCTCTTCCAATTAAACTATCAGCAGTTGCTCAATATCTGGATATTATTGAACTAAAAGCTTTTCAACTAGATTCTAACTTAATATTTGTTTTAACAATACCTCTCATTGAACCTCAAAATTACAACACCTTTCGTCTGTACCCTATACCTATACTTGATAACAGAACTGGTCTACATCACTTTTTATCTATTTCACAAAAGTTTATCGCGAGAGACGATGATTCTTTAATGTACATACCTATACAAAATTTGAAAGAATGCAAACCACTTTATTTTGGAACCAAACTATGTTCGAACCTGTTTGCATATCCTATCGACCAAAATGCCATTTGTGAAGCTAGAATATTAAAACCATTGCCGAAACTCCCAGAAAATTGTCAAACTTCCTTCATCATTAGTCAAGGATACAACGTCCAAGAACTTGAAGACAACACATGGCTAGTAATTAATTCCGAACCACTTCACATTACCATCAACTGCCCGAAGAGAGAATCCATAACAGAGCTAATTAACAAAAATTCCATCATAAAACTACAACCAGGATGTTACGCCTATGCAGGCATTACTCGAATACAAGCCAGTGCTAAAGACTTTTCCGAAATTAAGGACAATTCACATCCAATCCAAATTCCTTTTGAATGCTGCAATCACATGCCCGACAAAATCGAAATCCCAAAATTAAAACCTCTTAAATTAAACAGTCTCGACGTAGAAGATTTAGATATTGCTAAAAACAAACTAGAGCAATATTCCAAAGACCTAGACGACCTTATAAACGAACCTTTTGTGACCAAACATGTATCTTGGTTCACATACTTCATAATCACTCTCATCATCCTATTAGTTCTACTTTACATAACTTGTAAATGCAGAAGAAGAAGATGTGGAGCATTGCGAATCCAACCCTCAACGGATAACCCTCCTTCACCTCCTTCAGAGCGAAGCAGAGTATTTACCAAATTTCCTAGACTGATCCCTCCAAGAAAGCGACCCGGTATTAGACCTCAAGAAGAAGAGGACATCGAGTTAACATAGACTTTCATGTGGAGTTTTACCCTTGTCTATTAATTTAGACTATTGTATTTTATCCTTATTACGTTATGTAATGTTTTATTATCGCTTACCAATTTTAACTTTTACATTATTTTATTATTTTGCTTTGTATTCATTCAACATTGTTTCAATTTATTTTTGCATTATATTCATTTAACGTTTTAACAATTTTCAAAAGTTGCTGCATAACATCAACTTTTTTATTAAGGGGGAAGTTGTTATATAATATTACACGCTATCTTATTGCGACTTAGCCATAATAAACCTTCACAGGTATATCGTATTTCACGATAACAGCTTCTCTTATTAATTGCTTATCTTCAAGATATCATATTACACCTTTGTTTCTCATAACTTGTGCAGACTGCAGAACTGCAATTCCTTTGTTATATATTTTGCTTACTCAGGTTCTGTATGTTATAAATATGACTAAACACGCTTTGTTGAATCAGTTATTAAACTCAGTTAGAATGCAACACTTCTAATTTATTATTCTAATTCCTTCTCCAAGAGCCAACGTTGGCTCCATTAAATAAATAAATCCTTTTTAAAAAGTCACTCATGTGAACCGTGATCTAACATATATATATATATATATATATATATATATATATATATATATATATATATATATATATATATATATATATATATATATATATATATATATATATATATATATATATATATATATATATATATATATATATATATATATATATATATATATATATATATATATATATATATATATATATATATATATATATATATATATTTTAATATACATATATTTTTTATTTTTATACGTTTATAATAATACTGTTTGCGATTTCAGACAAAATAGTATGTGTGCCTCGTAGTAAAAGCACATTCTTGGACTTCAATACCTGTTGACAATTTACATCGTCGTCCGGGAATGTATTGCTTTTACTACACTCAGAGAAATTTGGCGTTTTAAAAAGCACAAGAAATCACTTGAATATAAATATATTGATGTATTGAATTCAAGTCGTCAAAACTCAATATATTAAGTTTGTATATTTTACTTTTATATTGATTATTGAACAAATTATTGCTTTAATATTTAAAATGACTGTTTTACTTGCCTGACTATATTAATAACTCATCCATATAAACAAAAGTTGAACATTTACATTTTAAAGAAACCTCAGTAGTTTTGTGTATACGATAGTTATTATTATTATTTGATTTATTTTCAATCATTAGTGATTTTTTTAATTTTACAATGTTTTTTCTCTGAGTGTACTAGAAACACAATGTTCCTACTATTATAATAATGTATAAGGCCTAATGAATTATGACATTGGTGACATAGGAATCAGACATATACGGAGTACAAAAAAATCTAAACGAAATAAAAGTATTCATAAAATTTTAATTAAATATCCACCCCTATACAACGCATTACGGCGCTAGAATTAATTTTGAACGCGACATTGCACCATCCAAAATAATAATCAACCAACTATAAACTGACCAAAATACGTAGGAATTTCACAATTTGTGAGAAAACATGACACTGAGCTGGTATTAAAAATTTTTAATCAAAACGCGTGGGTCGGTCAGCATGAAATTCCTACCTACACAATATATATGATTACAGCATTTCTAGAGCTGGAACATTGCATCACGTGTCTATTTCAAAGGTGGAAACAAATACCTTAATCAAACTATTAAACCATAACCTCACACAGTCACGGGGCGCGTCTGAGTTGATATGTGTTGGTGTTTCCTCGAAACCTACAGGGGGTTTCACGTGAATTGCTGACTTATTCTCTGTTGTGCTTATAATGAAAATTGACGAATATTGTAACATTTATTTAACAGTGATAATATATCGAAATGACCACAGCCAAGGCACCGTCAACTACAATTGCGTTTTCTCCATTATTGGTACAGTAACTAGAGGTTTTAACTTCGGAATAATGTCTTATTGAACGGATTTCGTTCATTTTTGGCAGTATAATAGTAAATGCTTCACAGAAAAGTTTCTATATTGTGCGGGGGCTTGCTAATTTATAGGGGGTGGCATTTAAAAAAAAATATATATTTATTGGAGCTGAAATAGAATATAATTTTAAGAAGAAAAGGTTCTATGCAATTTTTCACATAAACTGATAGTTTTTAAGTTATGACGACTTCAAAATTGCGATTTTAGCTTAAAAAAAGGTATTTCCAAACGGCTTTCGTCAAGTATCTCGAAAAGTATTACTTTATCGAAAAAATGTTACAGACCAATTACAGAAAGTACAAACTGGGAATTGATTATATTTTTTGTTTATCGATGTAGGATTAATAATTTCGGAGATATTTAAGTTTATATTTGGTATAAAAGTGTTTCGAAATTACCTTTAAAGTTTAAAATGCATTTTTTTCCAAAACAAGTGCTTTAAATGGGCAAAAAAATTTAAGCATCTAGGTAATGCAACATCTTAACGAAAAACTGTATTTGAGATAATTTTTTTAAATTACTGGCTAATTAGAGTAACGACCTTTTTATATGAAAAAATATAAATACGCATATTTTTCCGTCATAACTTCTTTCTTTCTTATGCTACAGGAACGAGTAAAAACTAATTTGAAAGCGCAATTAATTGTCTTTAATTTCATTTCTTAGCATGCGTGACGTAGGTGTCACAATTTCTGAGATATTTTACATTTAAACTGCATTTTTCGTCTTATAAACGTTCGGACGCCATTTGTAAACTTTCATATCTCCGAAACTATTAAATCTGTGTAAATAAATAAACAAGCGAAATTCATTATCAGTTTATGAGCTTTATTTTTGGTCTCTACCCATTTTTCAATAAAACTAATATTTATTGAGATATTTGGAAAAGAAAAAAAAAATTACATTTTATCGAAAATACCGTTATAGTTTAAACAGTATTTTTTTCTAAAGCAAGTGCTGCATACAAGCCAAAAAATTTGAGCATCTACGTCATGCTATATATTAATAAAAAACAGTGTTTGAAATTTCTTTTTTTAAATTACTGGCTAATTACAGTAACAAAATGGCGACGTTGTTATTAAAAAAATGTGTAGACGCACATTGCTTCGGTCATAACTTCTTTGTTTCTTATGCTACAGGAACAAATAAAAAAAACAGTCGAAAGTTTAATTAATAATCTATTATTCTACCTATTAGCATCCTTGACGTAGGTGCCACAGTTTCTGAGACATTTAACACTCACTCTAAATACTTATCTTATGAACACTTGGATGCCAAATGTAAACTTAAATATCTCCGAAATTATTAATCCTACATCAATAAACAAAAAATATAATTAATTTCCAGTTTGTACTTTCTGTAATTGGTCTGTAACATTTTTTCGATAAAGTAATATTTTTCGAGGTACTTGACGAAAGTCGTTTGGAAAAACCTTTTTTTTTAAGCTAAAATCGCAATTTTGAAGTCGTTATAACTTAAAAACTATCAATTTATGTGAAAAATTGCATAGAAACTTTTCTTCCTAAAATTTGATTCTACATCAGCTCCAATAAATATATATATTTTTAAGTACCACCCATTTAAAAATACCCCCTATAAATTAGCAAGTCCCCGCACAATATAGAAACTTTTCTGTGAAGCATTTACTATTATACTGCCAAAAATGAACGAAATCCGTTCAATATGACATTATTCCGAAGTTTTGCATTTTTTTTTTTTTAATATAATTAACATTCAAACATTCCCCAAATTATAATACTCCAAGGAAATTAGACAAAGATATGATAAATCTGGGGAAAAATTCCCGGCAAACTAAATTTTCTTCGTCTTAAACGATATGTCAAAAGTCTCCATCGATGTGGCCACTTCAAAAAAATTTAGAGGGTCAAAGTATAAAAAAAAAACAATTTTTTTTCGAAAACATCTCGTCATTTGGTGGTGCTATGACAAAAATAGTTATTCAAACATTTGTAGCTTAGAAAATTATGTACAAAATAGTTTTTATGATTTTCTTTTCGTAGGAGTAACTGTTTTCATGTACTACGGATTATAGCTAACCATTTTTATTTCTGCTTATTACATTTATTACTTCCACATCCAGTGGAAGTATAGTAACGACAAAAAAAAATTTAAAAATTTTTATTATTCAAATAGGCTTAGAATATCATGAAACGTCGAAATTTTAAGTTTGAGCGAAAAAAAATTTCTGTCTATCTGTCGGTCTGTCTGTCGGCCCGTCTGTAACTTTTTTTTGTGCGCACGTTTACTCTGGAACCGTTTGAGATATTGACTTGAAATTTGGTACACATAAGTCCAAAAGTCCATAAAATTGGTATTTAGTGTATACAAGAGAAGCTAAGGTCTCAAAAAAATTTTTTGCGTTAGCCACCCCCATTACCACCCCCACCATATTATTAAAGGGGATGAAAAAAAATGTGATTTAGTGTGTGTACAAGAACCAGAAACCTCAAAATATTTTTTTATTTCATCCACCCCCACTACCACCTATCACCACCCCCACCCCACTACCGATGTGGGGTATCGTTTTATGGGTTTTTGGGGTAGAGGATTTCAAATATTACATTATTAAAGTTCCATAAACAATTATTACCACATACGAAATTTTTTCGTTGTGAGTGACTTGGATAGAAAATCCGGATGTGGAAGTAGTGATTCCTTGGGTAGCGGTTTTTAATAGTTTATCAATTACTTTTGTTTAGGGCTATATAAAGAAAACAAAAAGTCTAATTTAATTCACTATAATTAATTAATCAACATCAATACACAAACAAGAGCATTAGAGAGCATGAGTTAAACCTCAAGGGTGGGCAAATATTTAACACTTTCGTCATATAAACAAGAACAAAAGAATCATACATTCACAATAAAATATGATTTTTAAATAAAGACGTTCAGCTAGCCAACGGCATATTAATTGTCAAATAAACGAAATTATTAGTTATACTGTTTTACGTTCAACATTACGTAAATAATAGAAAATTCACTAATAGATATAATTTACATCTGCAGCAGTTATTTTCTTCACAGCGATGAAATTCTTAGTGTGGAGTGGAATACTCCCGAAAATGAAAAAAAATCATAACTTTTAACCAACCAAAATCGATCCCCATATTATGTATAGTCAATATTGTTGCTCTTGGGAACCTTTATCATCGTGTACGTTTTGAACGTCTATGAATGGAACATCCTACATATTGCCTTCAAAAACATTTTCAAGTGTTCAATCTTGACGAATGGTATAATCGCACATAAGGATTTTTAAAGGTAAGAAACTAACAAAGTGATTCTAAAAGACACTCTTATTAGAAAATGTGCATAAACAAAGGGCAGGCAGAAACATCCATAGCAATTTAAGGTAAGTAGAGATATTTCAAGAGCTTTAACGAATCACCCTGAGAGTGGATGAAACCGCCAAACATTGCAAATGACACGTCTGACGCAAGGTGTGGCAAGATCGTCCACATCCTCACATATTTGACAAAACAAATTTTACTCTTTAAGATTTGATTTTTCAAAATATTCTTCCTATGAACGTCAGCTTATTTTCGGGCGACCTTGCAAGTTTCTGAACTTTGGTGAGGTTTTCCAGCTAACTGGCCCCACTGTACACAGCAATGGATCAAATTTTAATTTGAACCGTTTGTTCGTCGGCTTTAAAATACGGCGGGCGGCATCGGCGGCAATATAATAAACACATTCCATCGGACAAATAACGTCAATCCCAAATGCCCGAACGTTCCGTCTATAATGAATGTCCAACAAAAAGGTTATCATGGACATGTGCCGCATCCAAATTGAAATTATTTGCGGCCATTGTCGCTTGATTGTATTATAAACTTTTGACGCTATCGCGATAGTTTATGCGATGGTTTATTTACAAAATTTGATGCGAAATAGCAACTAATTAACGAATTATTGCCTCTGTTAAAACTGAACGCTTAATTTATCGCATGAAATTGCCTATATTGTGTTACTACTAGATTTCAGTTCGAACAAAGGGATATCGATGGGCGACATATAAAACAAGTGGAACCGTTTTTTATTTCGTTTCTCTCTATTTTGCGAATTCATGTGTCAACTAATAAATACAAAAGGCTTAAGCGCGTTAACTGCACCACCATAAAAATATGTAATTACACCAGTTACTGGAGCATGGTAAATCAAAAATTTCATATTTACAACTAAAGCTATTTTTCACAAATTTTTATTCAATACGGAAAACACTTAAAAATAGTAAATAATTAACAATGAAATTGTATTTATCAACTAACAATTACAAGCGATATTGTTGTAATTTATGTAGGTAATAAATTTATATAACCGTTGGAAATTTCTATTTGCACTGTACATAACAAGTTCTGTACTGTAAATAATAATAGACCAATTTGTATCTTTATATTTGAGCAAAATAAATCAAGTATTTCAGGACACTAAAAAGGTATTGCAGTCGAGTCTTTACGCCGCACAGTGATCCCAAGTTACTTTTTTTTTCAAATCAGTCTGCAGGTTTTAATATTTAAGCAATCGGAATTTTTTTTTTGAAATCTTCGTTTTTTAGTTGCCTATAGATCTGCCAAGCCAGATTTCTGATGTTTGTCACTGATTTTTCAAAATTTTTCAAATAAATCAGTGACAAAAATCGAAAATCTGACTTGACAGATCGATAGGCAATTTAAAAAACAAAGATTTCAAAGAAAAAAACTTTCCGGTTGCTGAAATACTAATAGTCTAGGAGATATCTCATGTTACGTGTGCACTTTTATGTCCCCTAAGTTTGATCGTGGAACCTTATTACATACCTACAGGAGTGTTAAAAAAAATGGGTCACATGATCCAGATCATGGTCGTTTGGCCGCCATATTGAAAAATTTGCTACATTCTCTTTTAACATATTTCTGTAACGGGTGCGCCGATTTTAATGTTTTTTTAGCTGATTTCACTCCTTGTTAAAAGGCAAACAAATTGTCTTTATCCTTTTTTTGACAAACCCAACAGTTATTAAAATATTTTATGAATCTTGATTTTTCTGTTGACAAAGGAATTTAGAGTGTTCCCATCACATTTATAGGATCGTAGTTCCTAGACAACGTCCAATCTAGCGGACCAGAATTTAAAACGTGTATAATCTGTAATCAAATAAAACTAAAAGGAGACTCCAAACTGTATCGGATTTGTGAGGAGTTCAGAGCAGAGCAACTACTTAAAGCCTCCCCGTTTTACATTAATGTAGTTTTTCAGTGAAAAAGAAGATATAAACAGTGTTTCTACTGCTGACATCCATTGTTATAAAAACTACGTCAGGAAGTATATATTGAATTATGAGAGGGATAGACAAAAAGATGCAGTTGAAGAAGTTGCTGATTCTAAGAATCTGAGAGAATCTTTTAAGAAATTTTCGATAGCGGTGGGTCTTGAATGCAGATGATATACAATTTCATATACTTACGTAAGGAATTCAATAAAAAAGTATTTGCCTAGTAAGGAGCACATATCGAACCGTAAAATGAAAAGTTTACTTACAGAGCAATTTAGTGATGGTATTTGTTTTACTTACTCAAAGAATCCTTCTGTACCACAGATATTATTTTCCAGTAAAATACTTAAGTTCAGGTAATCTAGTTGAGAAATTCAAAGGGATAGGGCGCGCCTCTAAAGAAATCAAAGCAAACAACCCAATACGAGCAACAATGGACAATTTGATTATTAAGAACATACTCTTTCTGGAATTGAAGATAGTCATGACACAGTGTTGGTTACATTTCAAAATGAAAATGATACCAGTCAACAGAGATGATTAGAGATAAGTCCTTAGTTTTCATCCATGTCAAGAAGTGAAATATTATAAGAACTCAGAGCAAAGAAGAGAAATAAAGAAAGATTTTGTAGTACCACGGAAACCTCATCCTGACGTGGCAGTTTCATCAGCAAAGGGGAAGAACATGGTCTGGCTTTTAAGTAGATTTATCGCAGTCTGATAAATGTGAAGTCCTCTCCTGGACTGTAAAGACCACTACAGCTTTTACACCCATTCTACCATATTCTGTGACTCAATAATTCAGTGCAATATATACATGTATGAAAAACTTCCAAGACTGCTTGACAACAGTAAATCAGGAACGGAATCTCTGTAAGCTAATGAAGTCGTACACCGAATAGCTATAGAATTCTAAAACTGCTACAGCCAGAAGAGTTTTCGAACATATTTCTTGGCTTATGAGGTTTCTAGCAAAGGAAATTATGGCATGTATTGCAAAATATTTAGCGGGAAGTGGAGTTGAAAACATTTTTATTGAATCGGAAACGTTTGGTCCAAATATTGTTGAGAGTGTACTCGCATTATTCTTGTTCTATGAGAGGTTTCTCCATGTTAGCTGAAGCATTGCAACAATTATTGCTGAATGCATTTATGGAAACTAGCCACAAACCAAAAGAACACAGAAAAGAAATTAAAACTTTAACACAGTGTATCATGGCAAAGGATGTTACAGGAACTAGAACTCATGCAGAAACTGTTGAAGTACAAATGCCAATGCTTATGAAAGATATCGAGAAATTTGCTAATGAACAAGGAAAACAAAATGAGAAATTCCGGTATTGATACCAGTTCCCGAAAACGCCATTTGGGGCTGTGACACCACGAGCAAAATCAGTACAAAATTGGCAGCTTTGAGGACAGCAGAATCTTGTACTCAATATATGTCATTCGATTTTGGTAAAGAACCACTTAATGAGGACATGGAAAAGAGTTTTTGGTCTGTGCAGTTGGTTCAATCTTACATACAATGGATGCATTGCGTTTCCATCAATACCATCACAAGAAAGTATGGAACATTGAAACGCCTACCAATAATCCTGTTGAAATATTGATTTCAGAATACGTATAATCCTTATCATATTTATTTTATGTACTATATTATAGGTTTTAAGAATGTGTCTACCTACTCCATTCTATATACTTGAAGCTTCATTTATTCGTAAATAAAGTCGTTTATAGCTATTTTTCCCTATTTTTGTATCAATTACGCAGAGAATTTTTTTCAATTTTTTTTAGAAACCACCCTTTAACCCAAAAACTATAAGTTAATTAAAAAACATATACAGACAAAATATGTTTACCTTTTAATAACGAATAAAACAAAATTAAAATTGGACCGCCAGTTACGGAGATAGGTTAAAACAAAATTTACCAACATTTTCAATATGGCGGCCAAACGACCATGTTTTGGATCATGTGACCAATTTTTTTTAACACACCTATAGGTATGTAATAAGGTCCCACAATCAAACTTAGGAGACATAAAAGTGCACACGTGACATGAGCTAGCTCCTTTACTATAAGACCTGCAGACTGATTTGAAAAAAAAGTGACTTTGTGGCCACTGTGCGCCACCTATCTATGGAAAGACAAATGCTTTTTAGAGTTGTGTAGATTGTAGATTGTTAAGGCCCTGGGTTGGCCTTTCTTCACCTCGACCTAAAAGGTATTTTGTGAATTACCCTGCAACTAGTTGTTGCCAAGGATTCCAAGACTTTTTGCAAAGCTTGCGATTTTCCTGGGGGCTAATTTCCCTATGTCTTCAGGCGTTAATCGCCTGTTCTAGGTACTTTAGCCTAATGCGGATTAGTACCTTGCATTCACAAAGTATATGTTCCAGTTGCAGCTTCACAGTATCTGCATTTGTCATCTTCTGCTTATGTTCCTGAGATGATATCTCAAAGGGCAATGGCCAGTTAGAAGGCCTGAGATCAGCCTTAGATCGGACTTTATAGTTCGAAAAGCCTTGTGTAATTCTTTGTTGAATAGGTTATAAACCTTTTCGCTTGTCTTTGGCTTGGAGTATTCCTCCAGTAGGACTTCTTTTGTTCCTTTTCCTATTTTAGGACCTCCTCCGTTATGTGTCCCTTAGATAAGCCACAGAACGGTTCGAGTCCAAAAAATGGGGCTTCAGCCCTTTTTCTGGCGAGGCTATCAGCCGTTTTTCTGGCGAGGCTATCAGCCAATTCGTTACCTTCTATTCCCTCATGCCCTGGCACCATACCTTGATGTTTTTTGTCAGTTGCTTGAGGGATTGTCTGCATTCTCAGGAAATTTTTGACTCGAAGGTATACGACCTGAGAGCCTTTAATCCTGCCTGGCTATCTGAAAGTATATAGACCTTTGCAGTACTCGACCTGACGGTTTTCAATCAGCACATCAAACGGACAGTCAAAGTCATGATTGATTGGCATTGAGTCAGTGGGTTTGGTCATGGATTCGAATTGGATTAGCTCCAGAATCCTTAAGTGACCAACCAAGTCGCCTGGTCTGAATTTAAGTGCCTGATGCAGCCTTAAGAGACTAAGTGCTGCCTCCTTCCATACATGCAAATGCAGAGGAAGTAAGTCCAGCATTGCCTCCATAGCTGCTGTGGGACACGAGCGCATTGCTCCTGTAGTCCCTAGACAGGCAAGGCGTTGCAATTTCTGCAACTTTCCTTGTGCTATTTTCTCTTCTGTTTTTGGCCACCATACACATGATGCGTAGGTAACCATTGGTCTGACAACCGAAAGGCAGAACCAATGTATCATTTTTGGCTTTTTGTCTTACCAAACAGCCTACGGCACGTCCAAATAGCCGTCGTCGTTGCTTTGGTAAGTGTCCTTTCTAAATGTCAGTTCCAGGTAAGTTTTTGGTCCAGATACTTGACTGCACTGGAAAAATTTAGTACTGTTCCATTTAATTTAGTTTTCTCCTTTTGGTGAACGGAACAATAACGGTTTTGGTCGGATTGACACTAAGGCCCTCTGACGAGCACCATTTAAATATCATGTTTAAGGCAATTTTCATGTGGTTTAAGATCATAACCTCATGCCTGCCTCTAACAGTAACGACCAGGTCATCAGCATAGCCCTGAACGTTGAAGCCATAATTACTCAGCTTATGGAGGAGATCGTCGACCACCCTTGACCACATCAAGGGCGATAAGACTCCACCTTGTGGACAGCCCCTAACTGCAGTCACGGTGGCCGAGTCGTTCCCCATATCTGTGGTAATTATTCTGCTTCTTAGCATGGATTGTATCCATTTGATTGTTGGGGACTGTATTCCCTGTAGAATTGTGTAATAAATATTGTAAAGTTTTTGTTGACTTTTTTTGTTAATCGAGAAATCTAAACAAGTTTTAATACATAGTACGACAACGCTGAACTTACTTTCTCGCGCGACTTACAAATTCTTGTTCATCAATAAATTACTTTTATGTGAATTTTTCGAGAAAAACCAATAATGAAATATTGTTAGGTTCGTAAAATCCCTGCAAACAGTGGCACGTATAATAAACGTAAAATATACGTTCCAATGATTTAAAATGGTTTTGATATAATTATACGTTTATGATATACCACATTATGATTTTGCGTTTTTATTATGTATATGATTTACCAAATTTTCACTCGAGGTAGAAAATCTTGATTTAAAAGACGTTCTAAATAAACTGTCAATATAAGTACGTCATATACGTTAAATCAACATTTAGCAAAGATTTCATATTTGCTGTATGTATTGATTATTTGCATAAAATATGTCCGCCATAAACCACTAATAAACGTATTTCTTACGTTTATATACTTTTATTTTGGTAATATCATTAACCTAAATTTTACAAGGTTTAATCTTTGGTATAAAATACATCGTTCATTAATTATAATGGTCCAATAAACATAAGAACGTATAAAATGCGTGAAATATATTTCCAGTATTTCCAAAATTATACTCTTCGCCGGCTTGTTGAACTTTTTATATAATTGTTGCACATTCTATAGAATACTTTTGAACATTCTAAATTTTGTGATACCAACTTTGTTGGTTGGGTACAAAAAATATATATATAAAAAAAGTTAAAAAAGAAACATCCAACCTGTCTGGGATTCGAACACACGACCATTGGATCGCAAGGCTTGCTTTACTTTACATATTTATTATAAATTGTGTATATTTGTAATATAGTCAAACTGATTTAATTCAATTTTTTTCAGCGACATCATTCCACTAGAAATTTTATTGTTGAATCACTTTGCTTAACCCAGATGATAATTGAAACTTTAGGCAACATTTTGGAATGGTCAAATTGAACAAGTTTTTTAATACAATTTGTATAACAAATCAGATCAACTATACAAATGCATATTATGGTGATTTCAAAACTAGAATAAATGCCCTTTAAAACCACACAATTATAACATTTTTTTAGATACGAATTTGCTAATTCAAAATTAGCTCAAAACTGAATTAATTTTAACCTTACCGAACCTCTCATATCAAAACTTTATAACTTATACAAACAATGTTTAAAAAAATAAACATTCTGAAATATTTAACTTTAGTCTATTGGCTATTAGAAAATAAATATTTCAGATCGTAATTTAGGTTATCATATTCGGCATTTTTTAGACGACATTGGGAACCTCGTCGCATAGTGCCTCGGTTAAAATCTAATGTGTTTTTGCATTTCTTTCTTTATTTTGAAAGTATTAATCACGCATGCATCAAATTTGGTTCTGTGCGTTAAAAAAAAATATTTTTTAACCCTAATATCTCACCCCTGGTTAAAATTTTAAGGATTTTGGATTTTTTCCTTTATAGTACGGGAGGCAGCCTTAATTTTTTCGAGGAATTTTATACCGAATAAATTTCATTTTTATCAGTTGATTAATATTCAATAATCAGCAAAATGAGCGTCAGTCGCCGCACCCGCGGTGGAGCTAGAAGTGACAGCATGTTAAAGTTGAAAAAAAAATTATGCTACGAGTATTTTCATATATATTTGAACAACTACCCATATGTTCATATATACAGTTTTGTAAAACTTTTAATGTCATTGCTACAATAAAAAAAAATATCACGCGAGCAGGATTTGAACCCGAGACGTCCGTACCCTGAAAAAATAGTGTCAGTCGCCTTACCCACTCCGCTATCTAGCGACTGAGGCCCGGTTTGTAAGAACATAATATGACATGTACACATACTTGGTGATTTATTTTTTCCATTTTTTTTTTAAATAATAATAACAATTGGAATGAATTATAGTTTATGTACTTTTATGGTACAGCTCATAACGAACATTTTCTTTCTTTTTGTTGTTTTCCATAGAACTTATATATTTCGAGATATTCAAAGAAACGATGGAAAACGATTTTTTAACAACTTTAACATGCTTTCACCATTAGCTCCACCGCTATCAGAGTAGCTGACGTTCAGATTGCTGATGTATTGGGGGAAAACTATTATTGTTATGATTTTCAGGTACGAAATGACTTGTTCAAATCAGCGCTGCCTCCCGTACTATTACTTTGAAAGCGTTTCAGCCTAAAAATCGTACTTTTCATATTTTCTGAATACCGTTGTCCCGTAGAAATGGTTTAAAGTTGACTTAAAAATTAAAAAATATGCAAAAATACTATTAGTTTTTTTTGTAGATTTAGAAATATTCTAACTTTCCTATTACGATACTCCCAAAGAGACTTTTAATTACTATACTGTACATTCTTTAGTAAATTAAGAAATATTCAAACTATTCTTATTCAATTTTGATTGATGTTTAGTACCTAATTCACTTAACCGAAAGTTTAACCGAACTAGCCTTAGAATCTATAAAAGTAAAAGCGTTTATATTTTTTACTTACGTAACGGCCACCACATGTAAAAAGAATATCTTACCTGAAAAATAAAAAAAAAATTGTAAAAATAATGTCTAAAACAACACTTCGAATTAAAAAACAACACCGATAATTCGTTATATGACGGGCAGTGAAGAAAACTAAATTAGCTAATGAGAAACAAGCGAAACTTCTAAACTGATAACTGACAGGAAGTTACCTAGTTCTTTAATTTATACAGGGTGATTTACCTTGACATGCGGAAATTGTATCAGTAGGTTGTCCCCACCAAAAGGAGTTAAAAAAATTAAATGAAAAATGAAAAAAATATGACCAAAAAAATTAATTAATTTTTTTGTAGAAATGCTCCGCCAATGACTTTAACCAATCTGACGTAACGCGATACAACCATATGACTTCCCCTCCCCCTTTATCAGACTTGGGATTGACACTATTGACAGCAAAGCTGGAGAGGGTAGAAGTGACTTTTTGGTTTGAATCAAATCACACTACAAAAATAGCGAAATAAGTCGGAAAGACATTGACCCTATGCTAGTGAACTCTATAACAACAAGTAGATATAAGAGATATTTACTTAAACCCGTCAATAACACAAAAACACTAAACTTCCGCGGTACTTTGTACCCTGATTGTCCGTCCGAAAGCAAAAAATGCGGCACTTTGATCGCATTAAGGAAATGAAAACATCTTCGATAGGTTCTTTCACAAGTAAGTTCATTGCCCTATCATACTGACCACAGACAAGTAACAGTAGAGTATCTTTGCAAGTTTTAATGCAACAAAAATTACTAAATTACCTCGGATCACTCTAAAATTTTGCGGGGACTTTCCCACATAGAAGACTCGTACACCATTTTATTTTCCGCATGTCTTGGTAAATCACCCTGTATTGACGTTGTATTTCTGAATATGTTAATACATTCATTTTGTGAAATTAACAAATATTTTATAGACATTAAACTTCACTCCCAAGTTAGAAATTGAATAATCAACAACGAAACTCCAAAATATTGGCAAACATGTTTCGTTCTTTTTGTAAATCTTCAGGAAGCGGTACGAATTACATTGATTAATTTATTTATCAAAAAAAATGGACACAAATGCCCATTCAGTAAACAGATTAATGTTTGATATTACCTATTACATTCATACCATTCTTCTACGTCTGTTACAAAAACTGTACTTTTTTTCATTATTTTTAGTGTGTACTTAAAACATATGTTTTTGTGCAGCCGTACGCGAAATGAGTATTTCGCATTCTCAAAACAGTCCGCGAAATTCAATTTCTATAATTCTATAATTTACGGATGCACAAAAAACAGTGTTTATGCCATGGCCGCGAAATTGTTTAGCGCCCTCGAGATTATCTTGCCTCGGTCGCAAGCGGCCTCGGCGATAATTTTTCTCTAGATACGCAAAAAGGAATTCTGCAGCCTTGGTATAAAAATTTTAATTATCGGGGCAAATTGCTAAGTCTGCAAAACAAAAGGCCTCGCGAAATGCAAAACTGTCTTTAAAAATAATTTGAAAAAAAAAATTGTCAAGATCTCTGGCGGGGGCCCCTAAACTCAGTACCCAATAAACCCCCCCCATACGGGGGGCCTGAGCAGAGTTAATATCTTTAAGGCTTTAAAGGATTCTCAGCACGATTCTCGGGGATGTAAACTCTCCATAATCCTAATGACACGTTTTTGCAGAATAAATGCCCGAAGAACATAGGTAGTACTCAATCCCCACAGCATAATTCCATATCGTAGATGGGAATGTATGTTAGTGTAATAAAATGTCAATAAAGGACCTTTACCGCAGTGATTTTTTAAGTTGCGCATACCGTAACAACCTTTACCGAGCTTCACACCCAAACTATCTATGTGAGCAGCCCACGTCAAATTTCGGTCGAACATGACACCCAAGATTTTAGCAGAATCTGTTACTAAAAATTCGTCGTTAGCGTTTTGTTCGATGTTGTATCTAAATGATACAGTAGTTATTTTTTCTTTACTAAGTGTAAGCCGATTTTTCTCTGACCAAATTATAACGTCTCTTTCGATATATTTTTTACTGCTTCAGGGCTTTTTTTAAACAATTAAAAAGTTAGTATCATCAGCGTAACAAGTAATACAAACGTATTTGCTTTGAATGTATAACGCAAGATCGTTGGCAAAGACAAGGTAAATAAATGGCCCCAGTATGGAGCCTTGTGGTATACCAGCATTTATTACGTATTTATTGCTTTGTTCGAATCGCATAGACTACTTGCGCACGGTTTTTAGTATAGCTGGATAAAAAATTTAAAGCAGAACCCCTAATGCCACATCTAAACAACTTGGCAATAAGTAAGTCATCTACACAGTCAAATGCTCGTAAATAATCTACAAAAAGACCAAAAGCATATAATCCTTTATCTAAGGCGTCTACTACTGAGCTGTGAAAGTTTACTAATGCAGTGTCAACACTTCTATTTTTTAGGAAACCGTGCTGAACTGTGTAACGTGGTTTGAGCCTGCCCTCTATGAGGTCAGGAAATTAAGCGCACGGCACTGACCAGTACGGTAGGAAAAAAATTATATAAAAAAAAGTATTTTTAAGAAAAAGCTTTTATCTGAAAAAACTACTAAAAAGTAAAAATAATTTTTTTTAAATTCATACACATGGAAACCAAAAGCTTTGGGGGCGGTCATATAGTGATATTGCATAGTTACTTTGCTCAACTGACCACCCCCAAAGCTTTTGGTTTCCATGCGTATGAATTTAAAAAAAATTATTTTTACTTTTTAGTAGTTTTTTCAGATAAAAGCTTTTTCTTAAAAATACGTTTTTTATATAATTTTATTTTTTACTTTTTAGTCCAGTTATTTTACAAACAGACAGACAAAACCCTTTCATTTGCCACCGCCATCCACCCCTCCCCTCTCCCGTCTTCTCACCCTACTTCCCACTTCTTCCCTCTTTCCACCACTTCCCCTGCCCTTCCCCTGCCCTTCCCCATCTCTCTCCACCCTATTCCCACCTTTTCCCACCTCTTCCCGCCCCTACCCACCCCTTTCCCACTACTTCCCACCTCTTCCCCACTTCTTCCCACCTCTTCCCACCCCTTTCCACCTCTTCCCACCCCTTCCCCACCTCTTCCCACCCATTTCCCACTTCTTCCCACCTCTTCCCACCTCTTCCCACCCCTTTCCCACCCTTCCCACCTCTTCCCACCTCTTTCTACCCCTTCCCCACCTCCCCACGTCCGCCATATTGAATTTAGAATGACGTCACATACTTTATCGTATTTTACTCATCAAACCCTTTCATTTGACACCCATATCAACGGGGTTGTGACTAAAAAGCAGATCCGCCATCTTGGGACGTCCGCCATATTGGATTTAAAATGACATCACATTGTTTATCGTATTTTACTCGTCAAACCCTTTCATTTGATACCCATATCAGGGGGGTTGTGACTAAAAAGCCGATCCGCCATCTTGGGACGTCCTCCATATTGGATTTAGAATGACGTCACATCGTTTATCGTATTTTACTCGTCAAACCCTTTCATTTGATACCCATATCGGGGGGGTTATGACTAAAAAGCCGATCCACCATCTTGGGACGTCCGCCATATTGGATCTAGACCGATAATGGCTATACTATGTTGCATTGTCACCAGACTTATACACGTGTGCCAAATTTCAAAGCTCTAGCTTAATTAGAACTAGTCGAAATTCAGCTTGCAAGATTTGACCTAAACCAACAAACAAACATACAAACAAACATTGCAAGTTAAATAAAAGCTTTTAAAAAAGGAGGCAGTCAAGAGATAGTCGAACGCGTGTTCCTCTGTCGAGGGAGCCAAATGTTAGTTTGTTAATAATTAATATAAAACAATATACGTGTAATTATACGCCTATCGGCGGAGCCTATATTTGCAGTACAAGTGTATTTATTGAGATTGTGTGGAGAGTACCTATCCGTTATAGAAAGCGTTCGACATGTAATCAAAGGCCATACTCCTG
This sequence comes from Rutpela maculata, assembly GCA_936432065.2. Lineage (NCBI taxonomy): Eukaryota > Metazoa > Arthropoda > Insecta > Coleoptera > Cerambycidae > Rutpela > Rutpela maculata. Next base: position 206,268,555 of record OW386287.2, read on the forward strand.
TTTGTAATAAACGTGTTTGAGTGAAATTTTCGGGTCTTTCTTTGTTTTCCCTTATAAATGAAGTGATGCCCAACACTCCCAAGGCTAGCGTTACTGCCAATATAAGAAGCCCGACCATCTCTCTGCAGCAGCCGAGCCACCCACATGGTGCATGGGTGTAAAGCACCACAAGTTTTTGTAACCTTTCCCGGTTATAACTGACAATAAAAGGTTATTTTTAATAAAGAATCCACTTAACTGTTTTAAAAATGCAAGTTCCATAATTTTCGACATACTTAAAATTATGCTAATCGCACGATAATTATTATAAGAGTTTTTAAATAGAAAATTACAATGGAAGATAAACTGTGTCATACAAGCATGAAAATCTTTACGTGCTGACACATAAAATAGAGCCAATCCTGATTTTGACGTCATAGATACCTAAACTACGAGCTCTGTTCATAACAGTTAAGAAGGATAGATATGGATAGAGAGGCATACGCAGCAAGTTATTCTGTATTGTTGCAATAACTTTGGGCATAACACATATCAAATTATGCATGTATTAACAGTTTATTACAGATCTCAAGTTAGACTTTAGTGAACTCAACGTTATGCGTCTGCAAATTACATTACATTATGCTACCCGGTATGTTTATTTGCATTATAAATTTAATACTAGAAAGGGACATTTCACCGGCTAAAAACCGCAAAGTGACCGCAATTTACCGTCCATCGACACGTAACAGCCCCGCGTATATAGCATGCATTCTATCAATCGTAATTGATGTTAGCATAGTCCCAGTACGACTTTATTTCAGTGCTTTTGCAGGACATCATGTTATTTCCCTCTGGGTTAAGCGGGAACGCCGTAGCCCGCCACACGGCTTGGGTTATACTCTGATGGAGTATAAATATAGGAACGAAATAAAATTACACGCAATTCAATTTTGTAATTTCAGGAAGGAAATTTCATTTTGATTATATTCACCACCATATTATCGACATAATACATTTTTTACGTCGGTTTTAGTTAAGTAAGGAGCCGTCAAAACGGACGAAGTGAATCGATATTTATAGATTTGGTGTCATATGTCTTAATCCATACATCGTTATATAGGTCAATTCAAGGAGGGGTAAAACCAAATAAGACGAGGAAAGAACAATGTTAAAATAAAATTATAAAAAAAAACTATTTTTAAGAAAAAGCTTTTATTTGAAAAAACTGTACTAAAAAGTAAAAATAAATTTTTTAAAATTCATACACCGGGAAACCAAAAGCTTTGGGGACGGTCATATAGCGCTATTGCATAGTTACTTTGATCAATTGACCGCCCCCAAAGCGTTTGGTTTCCCGGTGTATGAATTTAAAAAAAAATATTTTTACTTTTTAGTACAGTTTTTGCAAATAAAAGCTTTTTCTTAAAAATATTTTTTTTATAATTTTATTTTTTACTTTTTAGTCTACTTATTTTACAGACAGACAAACAAAACCCTTTCATTTGCCACCGGCATCCACCCCTTCCCTCTCCCGTCTTCTCACCCACCTAACACTACTTCCCACTTCTTCCCACCCCATTCCCACCTCTTTCCACCCCATCCCCACCTCTTCCCGCCTCTTTCCCACCTCTTCCCGCCCCTTTCCCACCTCTTCCCCACCTCTTCCCACCCCTTCCCATCCTTTCGCCACGTCTTCCCATCCCTTCCCCACCTCTCAAACGTCCGCCATATTGAATTTAGAATGACGTCACATAGTTTATCGTATTTTACTCGTCAAACCTTTGCATTTAATACCCATATCAAGGGGGTTATGAAGAAAAAGGCGATCCGCCATCTTGGGACGTACGCCATATGTGCCAAACTATGTGCCGTCATTCTAGATTCAGAATGACGGCACATAGTTTATCGTATTTTACTCGTCAATTGATACCCTTTCATTTGATACCCATATCAAGGGGTTGTGAAGGAGATCCGCCATCTTGGGACGTCCACCATATTGGATTTAGACCGATATTGGCTATACTGTGTTGCACTGTCACCGGACTTATACACGTGTGCCAAATTTCAAAGCTCCAGCTTAATTAGAACTAGTCGAAATTCAGCTTGCAAGATTCGATCTAAACAAACAAACAAACTAACTAACTAACATACAAACATTGCAAGTTAAATAAAAGCTTTTAAAAAAGGCTTTTTTCCCATCCGTGGTAAAGGGTGGAAGCCATCTTTTTTACTAATTTTAGGGTGCTGAAAATCCGTCACCCGTTTTGGCGAAAAATCTCGGGAACACATTAAAAAACAATCTTTATTTGGAGATGAGATTGGAATTGATATTAGAACTTGCCTTATTGTGATAAAAAAAACATTAAACTGGGTGATTAGGGATTTCTTTGCAATTAAAACCAATAAAAATTCTAAAAAGATAAAATCCACCACCTTAATTTTTGGGGATGGGTGTAAGAGTATTCAGAAGTAATCACATTATAACCTGATAACAGCCATTTAAACGAGGAGTTTTGGCTTTTTTAAAAATAAATAAATAACCGTATATTAGATATTGTAACTTACAGGTCCTTGGGGGTGGTGACGGTGAGGGAAACGAGGGGGGGATTTAGAATTTTTGCTTCTCTTTCTACTTACCTAACAAAACTGAGTACCTATTTTGAAAGAATTTTCTGCACTAAAGAATTACTTTTTGTTGCAAGTTCTAATATCAATTTCAATGCCACCCCCAAATAAGGGTTGTTTTTTACTGTCTTTCCGATGTTTTTAGCCAATTCGGGAGGACAGATTCGTATTCAGCACCCCGAAATTAGTAAAAAAAAGGATGATTTCCACACCTTACCACGGATGGGCCAAAAAAGCCATTTTTTTAACATTGTTCATTTTGGTACTAACTGGAGTGTCTCTGTAGTTTTAGGTGTATTTCGACGTAAGTAAAGTGTACCTAGATTTGCAGAAACCAATTCGAGGTGGAAAACAATTAAAAATGGAAAAACAGGTTTTACCGACTTCATAAAATTTTAAAGGAGCAAGTTCTCAATTCGACCCGTATGTGTTTGTTTTTACATGTTCAGTCATTACTCTGAGTTGTTTTAAGTAAGTTTTTTAGTACCAAAATCAGAATTTTTCTTTATAAATATTTTTATTTTGCCCTTATTCGTAACAGAAATCACCTCAACGCGGCGATACTAAGAAACGTTCCCAAGGTAGACATGACGTCACCTCCTTGCAGGCACATCAGCCTGTATGCTCGTTGTTAAGTGAAAAATTCTACATAGAGTGGTACATATTAGCATAACAACAATTAAGTGATATAGCTAATATTTAATTAACATACGGGTGTCCCCAATTTTTACCACTTAAATTATTTACGCCTTATGTACTTGGAAGGCTATGGTAAGGCTAAGGAATTTTATTAAAAAGTTTGAGAACCATAATAATAACAAGCAAAAAATATGCAAGAAAAATAACTCTCCAGAAAACGCAAAAATAATGTATCCACTACAAAACGTAGGAACGAAGACACATCAGCTACTAGTACAAACAATTGACGCCGACGGGAACTGTCTATATGGAGCACTAAGCCATCAGATAGAAGGAGAAAACATAACAACTCCGGCACACACCAACGCTATGAAAAATCTACGGAAACAAGTAGTGGACCATATACAAAACAACGTCCATGCTGGCATTCATCAATGAACTGAAACCCCGTTACAATCAACACAGCGGACCCAACACATCTACTGAAGAAAGCGCTAACACTGAACAGCAGCAAACTAAAAATAGGGAGAGCAGGTTACACGTGGTAAACAACAATCGAGAAGATCGTGAACAAATTGGGAAAGGACCAAACATACTGGGAAAGAAAAGCGAGGGGAAAATGAATTCCACAAAGAAATCGCAGCGATACATATTCTACCAGAACCAGAAACAGAGAGACCAGAAGATTTGTAGAAGCAGAAATACAACAAGAGGAGCACAAACACTTCACATCAACACAATGCGACCATGCATTTCACAAATATCTACAGATATATGCTCTACCAGAACCAGAAACGGAGGAATCAGAAGACTCATAAGGAGAAGAAGAAAGTCTGTAGAAGCAGAAACACAAAAAGAAGAGCATAAACATTAAATATTATGAAGACAATGCGGCAACTCATTTCAGAAGCACCTAAACTGCCCATCTCCCACTCCTGTACCAAGCGTCATATGGCCCTCGCTGCTGACAACAAGCATGACCCTAATCCAACCCAGCATCGGAAACCGAGGAATCAGAAGACTCAGACGAAGAAGACTCGAAGAAGCAGAAACACAAAAAGAGGAGCATAAACACTCCATATCACGACACAACGCGGCAACATATTTCACAAGAAGACACAGAAGAGGCAAAGTCCAAAACCAAAAACACAAAAGGGAGCTTAAACGCTCCCTCACGATGCAATGCGGTAACGCATCTCACAAATACATCTCCCATCCCACAAAGAGTGTTTAATTTTTGTTCAAACTGTTAGCCATTACAAAACCTTTAAATTTAAGTTAATACTGTTATAGAACCCAGCAAAATTGATGAAATCTAATTCAGTAAAATTGATTCAAACTGTAACAAAGTATTTAAACCCAAAGGAGGTTTTCTATTCCACTACGTAAATTTTTGGCATACTATTTAAGCTACAATAAAATATACAATGAAATTTTCTAATTTCATTTAGGAAGTGCACTACCTTTTGTTAACAAAAGTGGAATTATGAAACTTTTTAGTTTAGGACTTTGTTAATCATAATAGAGTAGTGTTCGGCAACAAGAGCTTTGGTGATAGGCGTGATGACGACTTAGCCAAATTTTATCAATTCCAAGTGATGAATTTTTAATTTTAATCAACATTTTTATGGGGTTCAACAAAGCAGAGCGAAGTTCCGTTATCCTTATATGCCGTATGCCAAACGTGGAAATAATGACTACCTATCTCCGACCACACTTCCGGTAACACTTCGACTCAATTTCAACGACGGATTTTTTATTCCCTTATCTACAAACAATACAAAATGAGCACGATATGTTTCATTTAACAGAAAGTCATTAGCGGGGAGACAGGTTCGTTTAAATTCAAATCAGTGGGCAACGCACCGATACGAATATCTGCATGTAGATTGCAGCTTGATCATTTGCAGTAATTAATTGTGTTTATTTTAACCAAATGTTATGATATGTTGATCGGATGTTTACCACCAAAGCTTGTAATAATATCAATATTTGCTACCATAGTTTATGTGCTGCCGACCAGTATTTTATTAGCGGTTCATTTCAATTATTGATAACTTCCAGGCGGATTCTTAAAATACATGCTAACAGTATATATTTGGTACATATCAGTTGCTAGTATAAATGAATTGGTGTCAAAATGTCCAACTTTTCATAACCAGTTATGAAAAGTTAATTTTCACCTAACTGAAAAGAAACAATGTTTATTCAACAGAAAATTGAATACCGAGTCCATAAAGTGGAAGCTTTTAAATTCTTCTTTCCTTCAAAATATGCTAACAAAATTTTTTCATTAACACGATTTACCTTATGCCGCTTATGCTATCAAATAATATAACTTGGCTAAATAACGTTGTCAATTTTGACATTAAAATTATGTGTAATAACAGCAGCAAAGATGTATATCAGTGTATACGCGGAAGCTATGTAATTTCAGACGAGGATTACGTAGTGGATATACCATTCTTCGGAGGGGATGTAAAGCAGGCGGTCCCTTGTCCATTAAATGTTAGGCAAGTAAAAGATCCCTACTCTTACGAGAAGAGGTTCGGCCAAATTTCCAGGTTGGGGGTAGCTCGTCTCCTGGCGTCGGTGATAGGCCCTGGTAGCGGAAATAGGCCGACGTTAAATAAATAGATAAAAAAAACAGCAGCAAAGGTAACTATGAAAAAGACTATTTAATTTTTAAGATCTTTAAATACACCTATTTCATTTATGCTTAAAGGGTTTTTAGACGTTGAAGATTAGGAAAAATCTCGTATGTAACACGTTCCGAAAGACAATTTTGTGTAACTCGTGTTATTTTGCGGGATCTCGCTTCGCTCGTCCCGCAAACATCCACTTGTTACACAAAATAAAGTCTTTCGGGCCCGAGGGGTAAACCGCTGGCCAGAATTTGTACACTAAAGTGCATTGCAATGCACATAATTCACCGCAATGCATTGCTGAAGTATTTAAATACACCACGCATTATTACGCATTGCAATTCATCGCTGAGACATGGCAATGCACAAAAATGCATCTGCGAAGCATTGAAATTCACTGGAATGCATCCGAGAAACATTGCAATGCTTCGAAATGCAGCCACTGTGCATTGCAATGCACATTTCACAATGCATCGATGTGCATTGTCATAAGCAAGATATTTCAGTTATTTTCCGTCCAAAATAAATCCAAATATTTTACTTAAAGTTCCTAATTCATGTGTAATTTGTGTGAGTTTTAAGTTGAATAATATCGTTAAACAAATTCATATATAACCCGAAAATATCTATTAATAAACGCCGAAATAATGTTGTAAGGTGTACGCTAAATTGTAGATGTATGCGATGTAATTAAATACTTTTACACCGATGGAACGGAGTGGGCATATGAGTTTAGAATTTGATCTTGTTTCATAATTCTAAAACAATTGCATTCATTTTGATGCAGTATTCTGTAAATGTTAGACAATTATTTAAACTGTACTGAAACTGAAAACTGAAACATTCTCGGAAACACCAAAGATGTATCGTCGATGTCAGTAGTTTTTATTCGAGCTTTTAATGCTTAAAGTGATTCACAATGTTAGACACGAGGTTAGATATTGTATACGTAGATTAGAATAAACTATATTTATTTGATTATATTTTTGTAGTAAGCGGATATCGGGTATCTGGTCAATAGTGATTCTGCAATAAGAGACAAAATATACAAATTTCTTATCAACGCTATAATTTATATTGCTGCAAAGATATGTTTTTCATCTTTTTTTTAATTAAAATTACGTAAGGGTAAATCCAAGATATTCCAAGAGACCTTTTTTGGGTTCACTCCTAGTTCTTTAATATCTTTTAAACCATCGTCTGTCTAATGCCTCCTGAACAGTTTTTTTCTATGTCGATAGAATGAATTTCCGAAATCCGAAAAGCAAAAGATTTCCTGAGATTTCTTCGGATTTCCTAAGATATCTTCGGATTTCCTAAGATATCTTCGGATTTCCTAATATTTTCTAGGATTTCCTCGAATTTTATTCAAACAAATTTTTGAAGAGCGGCGGGTAAGATTTCTTCGGATTTCCTTCTGAGTGTACACCAAATTTCCTTCGCGGTTTGCCCCTCGACTCCTCTTTTTCTCGCTAGATCCGCTCCAGTATTGAAACAGTTCGTAAAAATAAACCGGGCGCTCTTAGAGACATAAATTACATTGCCAGGTCTGTACACTTTTCAATGTTTGCATTCACTAAAGATTTAACAATGGTGTCGAACATTCCAAAGAAAAACAAAATGGTATATATGATATCTTCCCAACAACAGTTTGAAATCTAGTACACATACACGCATTTTTTTCTAGATATGGAAAAGTACCCAAATTGGATGAAGTCCATGTCGAAGGCGAATGTTTCTGTTGCAATTTGCGAGGGGGGGGGGGGCAGCCCCTAAACCCCCGCTAGTTACGCCGCTGTTGAAAACTGCCTGTTTCGTTTCCAATGGTCCACCCTGTATTGCAAAACCTTGTATGCACATAGCCTAAAAACATATACATATATTTTGTTAATGAACAAACTATGACGTATTGCAAAATGACTCAAATTTTGGTTTTTAAGTAAATTGAGAAGCTCCCATGCTCGCCTATAAAAATGTTTCTTAGACCCTGAAATAGAGACTGAAAATTCAACCGATGATAGTATGCTAGCCGTTTACTTACTACGACCTGTGTACACAATAATGACCGCAAACAAGCGAGCCTTCCAGCCCTAATTTGGGTAATAAATCAGTTTACCGTACCTACATTTGCTTGTTTAATGGGAATAAAACAAGCGTAAGCACATAATAATAATAAAATTACTTTTAGGACTGAATATGGATAGTTCAACGTAGGCAGCAGATATGCGGATATATTTGAGATATATAAAGTTTAAAAAATGAACCCTATAATCATCGTATACATACAGGAAATGCCACCGCGATCCAGTGTACTCTGTACAGCTAGGATTTTTTTATAGGTTTTCCATGGTTCTTTATCCAACTAAAGTATTTTCATTCTTCCGTCACTTCCGGTTGTATCGGAAGAGGCAACCTAATTCATAAAATATTAAGTGGGGGTTAGTTTTTCACAATTTATTAACTTGAGACCTCCAAGTCGTTCCTTTTGGTGTGACAATAGTGAGTTATTTTACATAATGTTTATACTCCTTAGTGTTCTATAATTCATGAAATAATTACACAATACACAGCCACACAAAAAAAAAGTGGTCTGGCCTGCGGACCAGACCAGTGTATCCTTATGTATTTGGACCCGCTGAAACCAAATCCGAAGTCAGAATTGTCAGATTGGCTCGTTTTTCACCCCTAACCCCAAAAATACCCCCCCCCCCCCAAAAAAAAAAAGTGGTCTGTCCTGCAAACCATACCAATGTATTCTTATGTATTTGGACCCTCTGAAACCGAATCCGTAGTCAGAATTGACAGATTCGCTCGTTTTTCACCCCTAAATAAATACTCCCTTTCCTGCTATTTTATGTCATCCGGTAGACGGTTAAATAGTTTCGGGCCTATAAATCTTGGAGACTCACTTGTGATTTTTAATCTGGCACAAGGTTCATGGAGTTTATTTTTTATCTTGTATTGACATTATGGTAGTCATTATTTAAAATAAAACTATTTCTATTTCTAAAAACATATATACAAATTTCGAAAATATATATGCTAAGTAAAGTAAGAACTTTATTTTCAATAAAGATATTCTTGCACGTGTGAGTATTCGGTATACCAAATATACATCGTAAGATACGTCTTTGATCAATAAATACATGTTATCACATTCCTTTCACCTACCGTGAAATCTGATAACTTGAGTTTTTTCGGTATTGAGATACAGGGTATTATGGGAAAACCAATGGTTTAAAGTGTTTAAAATAGCATTGCAATTTTGTTGCAAAACATTGTCAGATAGATTTGATATTATCAAAAAAATCTCGTCAGCATATATTGTAAAATGTGCGGTCGATGGCAAAAAATCAATATCATTAATAAATAAAATAAAAAGCACAGGGCCTAAAATAGAGCCCTGTGGAACACCTATAGTTGAATTTAAACATTCTGAATTAACACTACATACGGTGTTATCGGTTTTATGTTTTAAACTTACATATTGCCTCCGATCTTCGAGGAATGTGGTGATCCAATTTAATGACAGACCCCGTATACCATAATCAAATAATTTAGATATTAATAAACTATGATTGATGCAGTCGAATGCTCTGCTGAGATCACAAAATACACCAACAGGACATCTCCCGCATCAATGAATTCTAAAATTTTATTTAAAAAAGAATGTATTGCCGTACCGGTCGACATGCCACTAGAAAAACAATGTTGGTTTTTTGTAATTATTTTAAAAGTTTCTAAGTAATTTACCAGCCTTACATTTGTTATAAGAAAATAGCACTTCAAATAATATATGTCTTTTACAGCACTTCTCCGAAGAAGATGAATAAACCAAAACGTAAGAAAATTATTATTTAAAAAGACCGTAAATCCCAAGTTAATTTGACATAAAGTATCAAGAAAATAAAAACATCTACATAAAAAATAATTCTAAACAGAATGGTAACAAAATAGAAAGATTGATGACATGATTAACAATAAATTAAGCTGAAGTTGCTATTATTTCTTGAGTAAAAATACATAAATTGAACTCTGTTTCCTCAATTTGTTAAAAAATTTGTATATATACAGCGTTTTACTTATTTTACAATTGTTTAAAAAAATGCCAAGACCTTTTTCCACAACGTTGTGCAAAATTTGCAAAAACAATTTTTCTTTGTGTATACACCCGATTTAACTCATAATATGTGGCATACATGTCTAGCAAAAAGAAACAAGATACGCGGACGAGTTTCTTAAAATCCGCCGCGACCTGATCCCTAATTTGGCAGTCTGTAAAAAGAAGCCAGCCTTCTTAGCAGTTAGCCATTTCTCTCATGCCATAAAGTTAAGAGAACGGCACCTCTGAAGGAGTTACACCTGATTCGGGTATTGAACTTGATCCCAACATGTGAGACCTGCTATTTACCTTTACTAATGGAGTTCCTCGAGGTATTCGAGCTTTAAGATATCTTCAGATATAGTACAGAGAGGGTGAAACACGCAAATGCTTTTCGAGGGTATTATGTAGTATAGAATAAAGTAAGACCTCATTTCAGACCGCGCATGAATCATTCTGAACAGAGAACTGAGATAAATCAAATGAATACCAGTTACTGAGGACCGTTGGCGTGTTTGTTGAAAATCAGAGCATGTAGGTATACATATTGAATGAATATACTTTATAGATTGTCCTGTAGTGAATTTATGTTGGAATATATTTACGATTTACGAAATTAGTTGTAAGGATTGTAATTTGAAGTATATTGGGCACAGAGGCGGCTCAGGTAAATTTTCCACCCGGGCGGGAACACTTTTTGGTGTCCCTCCCTGAGGTAATCACGGAAATTTCAACGACGTACTACGTACTAAAGTCCAAGGATATCCCTTCGGACCTCCCGATCACTAATTTTTAAATTAGCACAAAATTGTCTCTCGATATTTATGTGGCTGATAGTGCATCCAAAAATGAAGGTACCCTAAATGAATAATAAGGAAATTATACCTCTTTAAAGGGGAACAAGCTATGTCAGTTCTTCTGCCGCCTTCCGGCCGCCTTAAAATATAAAATTCATATTTTAAAGGTGAGGTGCGGTACCGGTTTCAGTGACTGGACCTCGATCGGCGAAGTTAAGCACGCCGGGCGAGTCCGTCACTTGGATGGGTCACCGTATCTCGCCGTTCTGGTTAAGTGGTAGAGTAGCAGTAGTTAAACTTCGCTAGGACGTAGCCCGTTTGGACATCAGTTTACATAGAATCAGTCAAAACCCTTCTTCTGCTTAAGGAGTAGTTTTAGGTGTGGGTGCCTAACTTTTTTATTTTTATATACTTCTAAAAGTTCTTAAAAAAAATAATTTTCAGATCATAGAAATAAAAAATCCTATTCTTATTGCATTTTGATAAACCATTCTCAAGTAATTCATGTTTACACATCAATGTGCATTTATAACATTTTATTAATGTTATTATTGGTCTACATTACAGTCTACAAAAAAAAGTCTTGTCCTAAGGTTCTCATCTAACTTTTCTGAAGTATTTTGATGCGCTGAAACCAATTTTGGACAAAACTTTTTTCTATCGTGTCAGTTTCCCTGTACCACCTCATTTATCCCCTAAAAAAAGGCCAAAAAAGGTCTTACTTGTCCTAAGGTACTGATCCAACTTTCCTGAAGTATTTTGAGCCAATTTCGAAGAAAAAAATATCACTTTTTCTCTACTCTCTAAAAAGGGGGCGAAAAGGGTCTTATCGTAAGCTTCTGATCTAACTTCTCTGAAGTGTTTTGAGACGCTGAAGGCAATTTTGGACACATATTTTTTCCATCATGCCAGTTTCCCTCTACCACCCCTTTTGGTGGAAAAAAAATAATGATTTTTTTTTTTCATTTAAAAAAAATCGTGAGTTTTTTAGGTGATTTAAATCAGATTTTTTTGATTTATTAAGACATTATTTTTTTTTAATAAACTATAAATGTCATGAAACTTCATTATAAATGGTAATAAGGAATATGGAAATATGGAAAACAAAATCAATTTCTACTAGACAGAACAGAATGTATAATAAACGTAACGTGAGTCAGTACAGTAGATAATACATACCACAAAAATAATCAAAATATTAATTTCTATTCAATTGTTTCATTAAAAAAGGTCATCTTCGCTGCCTTGTTCAGCCCCAATTTATTTCTCAAGCCGCTGTGGACCATACCAAATGTCGAAAATATCCTTTCTACCGAGGCTGAAGATACAACAGCGGTGGTTAATTGCATGACCTCTTCTTTTATTATTAATTTTTCAGGATTGTAGAATCATTTTGCAATCTTTTTACTATGGGTTTGGATATTAACAAGCCAACACACGACACACGACTGAGATTTGGAAAGAAACTTCAAAACGAGTTGAAAAATTCCCAACGAATAATTTTCTTCTGCCCGTAGCGCTTTACGTTTTTCTTTTGGAGTTAACATTATTTGTCCCACTTTCTGCTGGCTGCCGAACTGATCGTAAATGCTAATAAATGGTACGGGGTAACAGTTGCTTCGTAACGTTCTTTGATTTTAAATTTTTCATGTGTTACAATATTCTCGAGCTTTTTCATCATTTTACTTCCACATCCAGTGGAAGTATAGTAACGACAAAAAATTTTTTAAAAATTTATATTGTTCACATAGGCTTAGAATGTCACGAAACGTCGAGATTTTAAGTTCGAGCGAAAAAAAATTTTCTGTGTCGGTCTGTCTGTAACTTTTTTGTGCGCACGATTACTCTGGAACCGTTTGAGATATTGACTTGAAATTTGGTACACATATGTACTTTAACGAGATCTAGAACTAGATTATATTTTCATCATGTTCCGTCGAAGGGTTGGGGGTAAATTGGGGTAAATTTGGGGAAAATAGGTAAATCAAGCAGGTAAGAGTCCATAAAATTGGTATTTAGTATATACAAGAGAAGCTGAGGTCTCAAAAAAAATTTTGGCATTAGCCACCCCCATTACCACCCCCACCCCATTATTGAAGGGGATGAAAAAAAAATGTGATTTAGAGTGTGGTACAAGAACCTCGAAATGTTTTTTTACTTCATCCACCCCCACTACCACCCCCTATCACCACCCCCACCCCGCTACCGATGTGGGGTATCATTTTATGGGTTTTTGGGGTAGAGGATTTCAAACATTATACTATTAATGTTCCATAAACAATTATTTCCACATACAAATTTTTTTCGTTGTGAGTGACTTAGATAAAAAATGGATGTGGAAGTAGTGATTCCTTGGGCAGCGGTTTTTTTTCCAGTAAAATACTGCATTTGATAATGTGTAATTTTTCCTTTGCAGCCTATCCAAACAAACGGCCACTGGTTTTAGTCTTTCTATAAGCGATTCACAATTTCTTTTCAAATTGAGATCAGTCACTCGCCTTCTAATATCGACATCAATGTTATCTCGTTCATTTTCATCCTCGCATATGGCTATTAAAATATTCTAATTTTTTATATATGATTCCAAGAAGTCACAAATAGAATTCCAGTGAACTTCTGTTGATAATGTCAAGGCAGAGCCATTTCTACAAGAAAACTCAGCTCTTGCATGATGGTTATTTCGAAAATATTTTATGACCGAGATAACTTGATTGGTAATATTTTCCATGTTGAGAGATTGAGTCAAATAACTGGCCCTGATGTGCACTACAGCAATAAGCGATTATATCCATTTCCAAATTTTTCGAAATCATTGTTCGACATTTTTTTTCATAGTAAGCAGAGATGTCGGTAAAGATGCTTCTTATCTTGCAACCGAATATCTACGTCGGTATGTCGATCTACCAAAGCTAGTGTATCATGTGGTGTCCCACAAGGCTCAATACTTGGCCCACTTTTATTTAGTATTTACACATGTAATTTAACGTCCTGCCTTAAAAAATGTAATGTACATTTCTATGAGGACGATACACAACTTTATTATTCATTTTTGTCAGACGACGTAGATCTGGCAAAAAATATTGTAAATGATGATTTAAAACGACTCGTTTCATTCTCCGAACGTCATAAATTATATTTGAACCCAATGAAATCATCAGTTATGGTGTTTGGTAAAAACAGAAAACAGATTGAGACTGAGTAATTAAAATTGGAGATGAGACTTTGCAATGTGCGCAAAGTGCGAAAAATGAGTTAGATACAGACTTACGTTTTAAAAATGATATAAAGAAATGAATTCAAAAGGCATATGCTTCATTAAAAATGTTATTTCCAAATCGCCACTTACTGTCACAGTAAGCAGCTTACGGATTCTCTGGTTTTAGGTCATTTTAATTATTGCGATGCTATATACGGGCCATGCCTAGATAAACTTGATATTATTCGAATTGAAAAAGTTCAGAAATCTTGTCTGCGGTTCCATATATGGTATAAGAAAGTTTGAGCCTGTATCATATAAATTAAAAGACGCAAACTGGCTAAGTATGCAAGACAGACGAAAACTTCACTCTACAGTTCTATTCCATAGTATTATTTTAAACAAATGTCCACCTTATTTATATGATAAGATAAAGTATAGAACAGATGTCCATACCTTAAATTTAAGATTTAAAGGAACTTATTACCTCTCCACCTCACAAATCTGCAATGTTGCGAAGATGTTTCACATATAATGTTTATTCTCTGTACAATGACATACCAATATCCTTGAAATTCTTGAAGCTAAATTCTTTTAGAAATAAATTTAGGAAAGTTCTTTTTAATGCCTCACATTAGAACGATTTAGTTTTTCTTTTTTCTTCCAATTTTCTTTTTTTTTGCTAACGGTATGTATCGTAAAATACGTTTTTCCTTATATTGATCACCTATCCTTTTTGTTTTCTCAATTTATTTGGTTTATAAGTATGATTTTAACTCGCAGATGTGTTCATGATCATGTGATGTCTCTGTTTCACTCTTGGATCTGAACTTTGATCTTTTATAAATTGCCTTCAGCTCCATTTTGCAATATATATGTAATTTATTAAATAAACTGATATATTATACAAATTTTGATTGCAAATAAACATTGTTATTATTATTATTACTATACTAAGTCAAGTAGCGATTAATAGAATGCTCGATATTAGTGCCTCCTGAGGATTCTGAGATGCAGACGGGCGAACCGTTGCGTCGCTCCTTAATAGTCTACAGACGACCTAACTTGTTGGGGCCAACTTAGGCGGTATGCTTTGTCAGGCCAACAGATTGGTACTAGAGATGGGCACGTGACGTGAATTTCACCGTGTCACGGCGTGAGCGTGTACATTTAAATCACGGAAGATTTCGTGAGTGTGCGTGAGTCAAAAGATCCCGTGCGTGAGCGTGCGTGAGATAATATTCACGCCGTGACACGACGCCCCATCTCTGCTTTAAAACTTCAACCAGTCGTGTCGTGACAAGAATAAGAAGCGAAGCGATAGACGGAAGACGGAACACGAGCGCGAGAAGGGAGGGAAAAGGACCGGATGAATGACGCAACATTCAAATCAAACTGCGTAATTGCAATCTCTCTCTACTGCATTCGCCAGTCGCCTAGCCCTCCTGGCCTGGTCTGGTCACTCTGGTCCAGAGATGGGCACGTGACGTGAATTTCACCGTGTCACGCCGTGTCACGGCGTGAGCGTGTACATTTAAGGTACCAAATCACGGAAGATTTCGTGAATGTGCGTGAGTCAAAAGATCCCGTGCGTGAGTTTGCCTTAACATATATCAGTCGTGCGTGAGCTAAAGGTTTAAAATCGTGAACGTGCGTAAGCGTGAGTCAAAATCGCCTCACGCGCCCATCTCTAATTGGTACCGACAAACTTTAAAGCATACTGCCTAACATGTTCCCAACAAGTTAGGTCGTCTATTTATTTTCCACTGATTACACTTTAACGCACACGTTTTTACTTCCACGTCCAGTGGATGTATAGTAACGACAAAAAAATTTAAAAAAAATTTGATTGTCCAAATAGGCTTAAAATCGAGATTTTAAGTCTGAGCGAAAAAAAAAATTTCTGACTGTCGGTCTGTCTGTCTGTAACTTTTTTTTGTGCGCACGTTTACTCTGGAACCGTTTAAGATATTGACTTGAAATTTGGTATACATGTACTTTAACGAGATCTAGAAGTAGATTATATTTTCATCTTGTTCCGCCGAGGGTTGGGGGGTAAATTGGGGTAAATTTGGGGTAAATAGGTCAATCAAGCAGGTAAGAGTCCATAAAATTGGTATTTAGTATATACAAGAGAAGCCAAGGTCTCAAAAAAATTTTTGGCATTAGCCACCCCCATTACCACCCCCACCTCCTTATTAAAGGGGATGAAAAAAAATTGTGATTTATGTGCAGGAACCAGAAACCTCAAAATGTTTTTTACTTCATCCACCCCCACTACCACCCCCCTATCACCACCCCCACCCCACTACCGATGTGGGGTATCGTTTTATGGGTTTTTGGGATAGAGGATTTCAAATATATTATTAAAGTTCCATAAACAATTATTTTCACATACAAAGTTTTTTTCGTTGTGAGTGACTTGGATAGAGAATCTGGATGTGGAAGTGGTGATTCCTTGGGCAGCGGTTTTTTATGATTTGTGGAAAGTATATATCATTTTTTCTTATTTATCTTAATCAACATTTTGAGATGATTTAAATCAATATTTAAATCACTGATTTTAATCATTTTGATTTAAATCATATCCACCCTGCCTAAAAATATAGCAAAAAAAGATCTTGTCCCAAAGGATCTGACCTAACTTTTCTTAAGTATTTTGACGTACTGAAATTTTGCACAAAAACAAATTGGGGGATAAAAGGTGGTATAGAAAATCTGACCAGACAGAAAAAAATTGTGTCCAAAATTGGCCTCAGTATGTCAAAATACTTAATAAAATTGGATGAAAGCCTTAGGACGAGACCCTTTCTTGTCCATTTTAGGGGATGAAAGGGATGGTACAGGAAAACTGACACGATAGAAAAAATTGTTTGTCCAAAATTGGTTTCAGCGCCTCAAAATACTTCGGAAGAGTTAGATGAGAACCTTAGGACAAGACCTTTCTTTTGCAGACCTGTGTAATTAATTTGTAATATAAAATTTTTTGTCTACACTATCTGAACGCTATTATAATAGTACAAATTTTTAAAAAAATATATATGTTTTAAAGTGCTTTTCTAAGTAGTATATTAGACTGACCAGATTAAGGTACCAATTTACAGAAATCAGATAATTTCATATTGAATAAAAAAGTGTGAATGACTGAATTTAAATAAATGACTTAAGTATTTTCAATTCAATTTATTTGCTTTAAAATACTAGGAATCCTATCATGAAATTCAATTCAATATTGTGTGCATTTAAATGACAAAAGTACAAGCATGAATTGCCGCTCCTCTGCTAGAAGCAAGGTCTGGGTCAACATTAATCTGGCACGTATACATACACGAAGCGGAAATTGGAGAACTGTGGCGTGAAATATCTCCTTGCCAGCTCATTCAAATCTTTTTAGAATTACATTTATTTTCTTAGCTAAAACCAACCTTCATACACAGCCACCGACCTAGTGCCATAAATCATATCGAGATTTTGGCAAAAGTTGTTATCGAACACGCCACCCCCCCATTGAAATATTCTGTTTCCGACACCGCTGGAGGCAGTATTTCGATACACAATCTCGGTCATGTAACTTCAAATATTGACGGATGGCATCCATATTATTTACTTCGAATACCTCGTTTCCTGGAGCTTTTCTTGCTCGTGGAAGATATATACATCGAATCTGCAACATTATATGACGCGCCATTATGACCCGACATATACAAATAAGTCAACATATATTTTGTGCATTCAATTTCGCCTTCATCAAAAGCTCGTTTGCTTTTTCTTGCGCTTATGAAACGTATCTTTTTGTTCCCTTTTTCATACGTGCACAGTGCACATACTTAAGTAATTAGGGCTCCCAGTGCAGTGTCGTGTAAAATTTAGTTTTCGCATAAACTACTTGAAATATTGCTGCGAAATACAGAAATAATGGGATGTTTATCCCTTCATAAATTTACTGATTGATTAATTGATTTACCAGCATACGACAGGCATTGCTGCCACTCCCAAGATATACCACTGGGATGGCTACGTCCACGCTGGGTTGGATTTGGTTCATGCTTGTTGCCAGCAGCGAGAGCTGGTATATAATGTGTATGTTCATCTTTTTTTATGTTTCTGCTTCTGCAGATTTTCTTCTTCTGAGTCTTCCGTTTCTGATTCTGGTAGAGCATACATCGTTGCAATTTCTGTGTGGTTATTTTTTTACCCCGCTTTTCTTTTCCAGTGTGCTTGGTCCTTTCCTAGTTTGTTCATGATCCTCTCGATTACACAGCCACACAAAAAAAAGAAAGTGGTCTGGCCTGCAGACCAGACCAGGGTATCCTTATATTATGTATTTGGACTCTGAGACCAAGTCCCAAGTCAGAATTGTCAAATTCGCTCGTTTTTCACCCCCAACTCCAAAGAAACACCTCTAAAACAAAAAAAGAGGTCTGGTTTGCGGATCTGATCAATGTACCCTTATGTATTTAGACCCGCTGAAACCGAATCCGAAGTCAGAATTATCAGATTGGCTTGTTTCTCACCCCCAACCCCAAAAAACACCCCCCCCCCCCCCCACAAAAGTGGTCTGTCCGGTGGACAGGTTAGGTTAATAACAATCATAAAATCAACTAAGATAATTTCAATATTAATAATGAATAACTTTAAATCTGAGGGTAAGATTTAAAAATTGTTGATTAAGGTGACGTTCTTAATTTAGATGACAAACGACATAGCCGGAAAAACATAGTGAAAAATGGTTTTTTGCCTACAGGGTTTGTTAGATCTCTATAAATAAACGATTTCTGTTCAACTCCGTATTCCTACTCTTGGTCTATTTCAGTTTTTATTTAATTTATCTTTTCCTAGTGCATTAAAAAGAATTAAGGCCCATACAGTCTGTAATCAGCACGTAAGTAATTTTGGTCAGATTTTTGGCTTCAAATTCGGCTTGCCGAAAATTTTTGAACTTTTGAAATTTATTACTTTGTAATATTTTATCCAGTGACAATCTCTGTGTTTCTAGTAACAACTTCTTCGTATGCTTGTTGGCTTGTAATTCTTGTGTTGCGTTATGGTGTAAAAAGTTAAAATTCGATTTTGGGACGTTTCGGCACATTATTATTCCACTTTAATATATTAAACGGTATATAAATGAACAATCAATAATTTTCCCTACATTGCAGTAAGTATCGGGTATCTCATTTAAGTTGATATCGATAACGAAATATCTCGAAAACAACGCATTTTAGAAAAAAAACGTCTCGTGGAGGAAATAAATAGATATTGTGTATTTTTAATTCGGCGAACGTTTCCAAGGTCATTTCAAGGGCAACTTTCTTTTTTAAATTTAAAATAAAAAAATTAAAATCATTTGACAATTACGTGATAGCTTGCGTTTAATTTGTCATCGCTCACTTTTCTAAATAAAAACCCCCTTAAAATAACATTTTCGGATTTGCACATTATTTTAAACAATATTTCAATAATCTTTAATTTTGATGAAATTTTGGACCATTATGATCAACTTCCATTAATAAAATGTCCCGATAAAAAATGCTTAATATGATTTTTGAATTTTTTCGTTCAATTTGGTATCGCAGGTAGTTTTTTTTGCATTTGTAGGAGAAAATGTGTTTTTGGCCATAAGTAGATACTAATTTGTTTTATATTTCAGTAAAATTTGTTTAAAATAGAAAAAAAAATAAAGTCATAAGCGTGTCATAAGTGCGACACATATATTTACGGACACAGTTGTAATTCTTCAATTTCAAAATAGTTTTATAATTTTTTAAGATGATTAAAAGTAATAAGGTCATTAGTTTAACAGAAACAGTTTTTTGAGTGTATATTAGGGTGGGCTGAAAAACACGAAAATTTGAATTTGCAGATTATCAGTTTCTAATTTATTACTATGTATCTAAAACTAATTCGGGTAAATTTTTAGCCAATTTTTCAATTTTTAACATTTTTTAAATTGACATTTGAAATTTTTTTTTGACTCATTATTAATGTCTAAACGCGTGTAGCAAAAGTTTTCCGTATAAAATATTTTTCAGTTCCAAGGAAATTAGAAATTTGTCACTAAAACGTAGAATTCGACGAAAATAAGGTTTTCTGTATAAAATTTCTAATTTCCTTGGAACTGAAAAATATTTTATACGGAAAACTTTTGCTACACGCGTTTAGACATTAATAATGAGTCAAAAAAAAAATCAAATGTCAATTTAAAAAATGTTAAAAATCGAAAAATTGGACCTTTCTTTCATTTTCAAGGCCGTGGGGGCGCGGCTAGATATTCACCGATTTGGCTAAAAATTTACCCAAATTAGTTTAAGATACATAGTAATAAATTAGAAACTATGATATCTGCAAATTCAAATTTTCGTGTTTTTCAGCCTACCCTAGTGTATATCTCGTAATCGTATTTGTTACTACTCAGGTCGTCCAAATTCTAAAATGACTGTTTAATTTAGATCTGTTTGGATAGTAATTTTATTTTAGGGTTGGCCATGAATCCAATACTCCCGAGGCACTGCTGGAGTAGTTCCAGCGTCCGTGTTTAAATACATCTGTAAATTGTAACCCTCGAGAGGCAAACAGCTTTGATCATTTAGTTACTGCTCTTTTCAAAGATTGAGCCTAACCAATTTTTTCTACTCCCATACTTTGATTCATTTATTAGACATTCCCTACCTGTACTTTAATGAGATTCATTACGATACAAATTTTCCATTAGATACAAGTTTATAATCAATAGAAACGCGACACACAGCAATATTCTGTCAATATCAACTAATGCCTTGGACATCTGACAGATCTAAAATTTATCAATTTTGACAAGTCATACTTACTGTTTACCTAGCAAGTTTTCAAACTATGTGCTTCTTGCAATTAAAATCAGTGAAGATGTGTGATAATGAAAGTGAAATTGAAATAAATAATCCATAACATTTACTAAGTTTTCATATTTTCTAAATTGAAATCTATAATTAATACATTTCAGAAATAAAATGTTAATTTTCTATTTTATTATGACTGGTCGTAGAAAAAAATAGTGTATGCAACTGACATTAGTGGCTATTAAGACACTCGCATTGATTCTGACATTAGTCTACGGCTCATGTCATAATTCTCACGCTCGTGTCTTAACAGCTATCATTAAATGGTCGTTGCATAATATACTATTGTACTTGTACTATTTATATTAATGTACTCGATTATTATACAATGTACACTTGCTTTCAAAACTTTCGTGTACATATTCAAAATTAAGTAACAACGATTTTGCAAAATTTTAACTGTGTGAACGGATAATTTTGAAATTAGGTTAAAGATGACATTGACATTTAATTAAAACGAACATAAAAATAAATACAAATATATTTAAAAAAGGTTTTAATATTTTGTCATGGGCCTATTAGCCTCTAGCACCGCATCCAATCTCCTGGGCATAGATTCTATAAAGTTTCGTCAACAATTTTGGTCTTCGCTCAACCTTTCCAAGGATTTTCAATATCTTGCCACAATTCTTCAGCATTTGCAAGATCCTTTTATAAATTTTCTTGACAATTAAATCCCAAACATTTTCGATGGGGTTCATATCAGGACTACAGGACGGCCATGGCAATATTTCAATATTGTTATTTTAATACCTCTGTGTTATAATTCGAGCAGTGTGGATAGGGCAATTATCCTGTTGAAATATGAAATCATTAGGATATAATTGTTCCACAGAAGGAAGCATAACATTTTGCAAGATGTCAAGGTAAGCTACTGCATTAAACCGACCATCAATGCGCCAGGTTACTCCTGGACCGAGGATACTTATCCAAGCCAAACGTTAACAGAGAATCGTCCAGACTTATTTCGTGGTGAAACATATTCAGAAAATCTTGAATTTACCCGTCGATACACCCGTAAACGACCATCATTGCATGATTTAAATACTTTTTCGTCAGGAAATATTAGTGTTCCAAAAATGTATAGGTCGGTATATATAATTCGGGCAAAATATTAACCGGGACTGCTTATTTTCTTCTGTTAATATATTTTTCTTTGCACTTGCGAAATTTATAATTTCTGATTTTTTCACACGACGACACGCTGTCACCCACAATCCTGGAAAGTTGGTCTGAAAAACCGCTTGTCTGGCCGTATTGAAATGGTTTTCCCTTAAAATATCCAAAAGGGCTCCGTCCTGCTCCTCGTTTAAAATTTTGGGTCTGCCCGAACACGGCCTTCTAGTCACGGTCCTTTCTTGTTCCCACCTCTTCTTTACTTATAGAACAGTGCTTTTATCTAGTTCATAATGAGCAACCTTTCTTATGGACCACCCCTCTTCTAATTTAGAAAGCATCAAAACTTTGTCTTGCTCTGCCAGTCGAGGCATTTTGACTTTTCAAAAGTTCAAATGACAGAGTTGATTAATTACAACCCTGATTTAATACAGCAAAAAATAGATATATATTATTACGCGAAAGTTTTGAAAGCAAGTGTACTTCCGTAATTCTGATTCAGGACTGCAGCCTAAATAATAATTATTATTATGGACTAATTATGGAGATGGATTACAAAAAGGTGTATGATAACGTTCTCCTTACAAGGAGTGTTGTTGAATCTCTAAAAACTTACCGTGTGTGCCCAACAATAACAGACTTCGTAGAAACCACAATGAAGGAATGCAAAACGGAAATGTTGCTTTACCATTCGAAAGTTAAGATAATAAGAGAGAACATGCAAATTAAAAGAGGAATTTTCCAGGGAAACTCTCTCTCTCCTTTACTGTTTTGATTGGTGCTTATACCCCTCTCAAATCAACCAATCAAACAGAGAATTGACTTCGACATCAGTAGTGACAATAGAGTAAACCAACTTTTCTAAACGAACGACCTGAAGTTATTTGCTAACAATGAAGCTCAACTAAAGCAAGACTTGGATATCGTCAAATCCTTCAGATGGAATTTGGCTCAGACAAGTGTGCTGCAGTGTAATACGGAGAATGGATCTGGGGAAACTTATCAACTACCTGGGTGTTAAAGAATGTGATGGAATCAACAACGACGAGATGAAAAGTAGAGATAAGAGTGAATACTACCGTTGCATTAGGCAAGCTCTTGTGATCTAGATAAACGCCAAGAACAAAATAGCAGTAACAAACACTATTTCTGAATCTGTAGTTACCCACAGCTATGGAACTGTCAATCGGCTTCGAAGCGACATCGCAAAATTGTACAGAAAGGCAAAAAAACGCCTAACAATGGGCGGAATTCATCATGCTAAAGTAGACGTGTGTAGATTATACGTAAAGAGGATGATGACCGTGGATTAATAGAACTACCACCTCTGTCGTATGTCTGAGCGCGTATATCCGACAGAGGAAGGAAAACTCACAAGACCAATTAAAGGGCATGATACGGACAAGAACTTGTATTCCAACCAGAATGCGCGTAAAATCCAGGAAAAATACCTGGGAACCGAAATCACAAACAAGGGCGCCAAGAGGAAAATTAAAATCAGCATCGAAAAGAGAAAAATAAAAGTACTCTGCAAGTCTTGATGCGCAAAGCCGATGATGCATAGACAATTTTTTCGTGATCTCGACCAACCACCAGTTGACAAAAAGGCGAAGTGGTTGACCGGCTCGGGCTTGAGAGGGAAATGAATAGTTTAATAATAATAGCAACACAGAACCAAGCATTAAACCACCACCAGAGGATGAACTTGACAGCAAATGTAGGTTATGCAGCCTAACAGAAGAACATGTCAGTCATGTGGTGGCGGGACGTACTACGCTGGCACCATCGGAGTACACTCACTGACACAACAGTGTGGTCAGGTATCTCCACTAGGTCATGTTTATAAGCACTTCTTAATACCACTACCGCAAAAATATTATGAATATACCCCCGAGAAGGGTGTCAATACCAAGGACGTCACAATTATGTGGGACTAGCCGATTATAACCAGTAGGTGCGAATCGACAGACATCGTGGTACATAATAAAAATGAGAAATCCTGTTTGCTGATCGGTGTATATATTCCTATGACATCAAAGTGATACTCAAGGAAACAGAGAAGCTGAGCGAGTACAAATATCTCCAAATAGAAGTGAGGAATGCAAAGATCACAGTTGTGCCAATAATTGTATAGGAACTGTTAAGAAGGACCAAGAACGGAGTCTACAACAACTGGTGATAAATGATAATGAGAGAAATATTACAAAGGAAGAAATCCAGAAAAGAGATAAATACAGAGAGTTGTTTTAATTCAGTAAAATGGAGGTGTCACATCGGCTTTTCCTAAGGAACTCAACACCATTCCTGGTTGCAAATCGGTTCTCACGCCGCTCGCGTCCGACGCCGTTATGTACAAAATTGATTTGAGGTATGCTAAAGAATTTACAAAAACTACCTTCTGTCTGCTTCGGATCTGGATTCTTATTTACTCTGAAAGTTAAAAACAAAACTACACTAATTGCTTTCAGCTTGGAGATGTATATTGTCCATACTTTTGTTGCCTATTTTAGCTCAAAAAATGTGCTTCCACAGTCCGCCGCATCATTTCTGAAACACCCTGTATATGCAATTAATTTCTCGAGAAACAAAATCTAGATTGAAATACACAGCAGGTGGGATCTGGTTAGCCGATACCACAGCGTAATACTAAACGAGCTTTTCCTCTCAATTCTGACTACTCCATATGTTATCGTTTCCTATATAAATAAGTAATTGTACCGGCAAAACGGCATATGCAGGGATGGAATTTATTTTCGGCATGTGGCTTGTACATACGAGCTATGACTTACGCGACAGCGGCACGCGTCTTGTCGTGATGACCAACTATTACCAGACGCAGCACACCTGTCACGGCACTTTGACCTCTGACGTCTGCAGTGTTCCCCATTTGAATTCCACTTTGCGTGCCATTTTTTATTTGCCGTATAGGGTATGGGTATTCGAGCAGCATCCATAAAAATACATTTTAGGTATTTTTATATCTGTTAGTCGAATTTTTTATAGCGAGGCATCGGAAAATGTATGGAAATATGAGAAAATGGCTTTAAAGGAATGTCACAAATACTTAAAGTGGTTGGGACACGCTTGCTCGACTAGATACGGCCACAAATAAATTATACAGTATATTAATTGAAATGTTTCGACTAGATTCAAATCTAAATGAGAGAATGTTAGAAATGGTATTTTGTTACTTTATTGCTTTTATTTTGTCTCTATATACAGTGCTTTTTTTTGGGAAAATGCTGAATGACATCTTTTGACATATTTTTTACAAGTTTTTGGCAAGTTTTTACAAAGATATGACATTATCAATACATTTCTTAAATGGTGATCAACATTTTTTGTATGAGGAAATTTTTAAGAAAAACTATCTCGAAATTTAAAAATATTAACTTTACTGGCAATGGGGAAATTTCTAAATGAAATGTTCAAACTGCGCTCCATTCATAGCCTGACAATAACCAAGATGGTTAATAAACTCTTTTTGAACGTTGTCGATAATTTTTGGTGATACGCGCCGTATTTCTGGATGACTTCTTCGATTCGGAAATACCTTACTTAAATGGGGAGGTGTTCCATTTTGTTGAAAGAAGAAGTCGTTTCTCAAAAGACTAAGTTCTTCTGGATCTAGATACAAAGTTACCAGTGCGGAGATAAGGGCAGTCGATGTCCATTGCAATCGAAATATACTTTCGGCTGGTGTTTGTTGCAATCGAAGCTTTAGCGTTTTGTAGCAATACACAGTTTGCTATTTAAAGTAATTTTTCCCTTTAATATAACTACGCATAAGGAAAATGCTTGACTATGATTTCACTTAGGCGGTTACAAAACTCGTTTGACGCACTGTTTTGTAATTCTCGCATGCGTAAAATAATAACCTCAATTTCCTTACTAGTCTCACAAATGGCTGTTTTAGTAACATGAATTATATTTTGACCATTTAAGTGTAATTACTTCCACATCCAGTGAAAGTATAGTAACGACAAAAAAATGTTTTTATGATTTTTATTGTTCAAATAGGCTTAGAATGCCACGAAACGTCGAGATTTTAAGTTTGGGCAAAAAATATAAAAGGGGGTGAAAAAAATTGTGATTTAGTGTGTGTACAAGAACCAAAGGTCTCAAAATATTTTTTTTACTTCATCCACCCCACTACCACCCCCCTATCAATACCCTCACCCACTACCGTTGTGGGATATCGTTTTATGGGTTCTTGGGGTAGACGATTTCAAATATTATATTATTAAAGTTCCATGTGGAAGAAGTGATTCCTTGGGCAGCGGTTTTTAATAAATTTATCAAAAGTATACGAATTTTGCTTTAAGTATAAGCAATGATAAAGATTCGTTTAAAAAATTGCGGCGTTGCATAAAGTCGATTCAATTAATTTGTCCTGTTGAGATGCAACGGAATTTAACCAAGTTGTCCTGATGATAATCTTGTAAATGTTTGTCTTTATGATTCCATCTCAACTAGAAATTGTACTTTGTCGTAAATGACTTTATATATTTACTAGAAGTGTCGCTCCTCCAGATGTCCTGGAATATCCTCGAAGACAACATATCGTGAATATTGCATATATTCTGATGCATGTCCTGATTTGCTTATATAAAATGGAAATGCAATCTCGTTTCTGTATTTCACAAATATATATAAAATAATATGTAAAATGTGGCAGTCTTATTTATATACTATCTCTACTAATTGTCAGTCTCGAAACTGGAGTATCTCCTGAACGTTTGTTATTATTATCATTACGGAAATCTTATTAGACAGAGAAAAGTGTCATGACAAATATTTTGTTTTTCATAATATTCCTGGATTCCTGGTAGTAAATACTTTTAAGTTTAGTTATTACATATAACTCCTATGCATCCCTCTGGACTGGTATAAAAAGAAATTAAAATGTTACTAGAGATGTAAAAATGTTCCTTCTTTCAATAACATTTGTTTCAACCCCCATTTATTTTTGCGTCAAAAAATGGCACTGATTTTATGTATTAACATGATCGAGAACTAACATAAACTGATACTTTAGCCTTAATATTTTCCAAAATACACTCTTCAAAAGAACCCATTTTTTAAAAATTTTAGGACCCAAATCGTATTTTCAGATTTCTTGAAATATCGTTTTCCCTTACCGTTTTCCCTTACTTCATAGTCTTTGATAGTGTTTTTATGGTTCTTTTAGTTCGACCGAGATTGGCTCTGGTGAATAACTTGGCCATCGCAATACTGTGGTAGCCCATTTTTCTGCCATGTCTTGACCGTTTCTCCATTGATTTGTTCTAAATTTTTCGTAAATTATCGAAATATTTATTCTTTCAGCTTTTATCTTTTGAGCATTTTTGAACATTTACCAGACTCTGCTCTTTGCGTGTTATTTTCGATGTTCTTTTGACTAGACCAACGTATCTTTGTGTATTTTGATGCGCTGAATTCGAATCAGCAGTCAGAATTGCACAGATCATTTTTTGTGTGTGTAATATATGAATATCAGCGGATCCTCCGCCATTTTATAAAAAACCGCGTATGCAAATATATTACACAGACACAAAAAAAAAATGAAAACTGGTCTGTTTCTGAGACTCCATCTGTTTATCGACGTGCTGAATACGAATTAGGTGTCCGTTTAGCTCCATTACCCACCAATTTTTAGTAAATCCCGAAAATAACCTAATCTGCGAGTTTATTTTAGGTTATTTTCGCAACATACAAAAAAAATGGTGGATGATGGAGTAATTCTGACTCCGGATTCGAATTCAGCTCGTCAAAATACACAAATATAAGTTGGTCTAGTCGAAAGAACACACCACTTTTTTTATTTCGTGTGCCTATGTAATCAATGAATTCACTTAGATCAGGAATATCTCATTCTTTTTAAAAACAGCTGTAGTGATTCCTCTTTACAAAGATGGGAGTTTTAAACTCCCATCTCATATCACTAAGATCCACAAAATCATTGAAAAATTAACAATAATAATAAAAAAAAGGTTGTTGGATTTTTGTCCTCCTGTGAGTTATTAAGTAATTATCAATTTGGTTTCCAAAGAAGTAAAAATACTAATGATTTGCTTTCACTTTTAAAGATGATTACACTGAAATCAGTAGTGGAGAGTATGCTGCGACAATATTCTGTAATTTGTCAAAAACCGTTGAATGAGTCCAACATGAAATTTTCTTGCAGAAGCTTGAACACTATGGTTTCAGAGGCATTTCCTTAAACTGGTCTCGGTTTTATTTGGTAAACTGTAGCCAAGTAATTAAACATCCAAACTATTCCAACAAATTAAATGCCTCAAGGATCTGTTCTTGGTCCAATTTTACTTTTGTAATATATTAACAACCTGACAGAAATTGATATTAAAGGAAAGTTCATCTCACTTGCTGATGACTACCATATTGTGGAACAGCAAAGATAGTGATACCTTTCCGGAACAAATGTTTTGGGATATAGGTAATGTCAATGATCGGTGTGACTAACTTCCTTTCCCTTAATGTCAATAAAACAAACATAATGAACGATAATTCATGATTTATGCAAACCGCTTTTTTTGGCCCATGGAAATCTTACGGTTATTTCTATTTAAATTCTGGAAACAGCTTTTAATTCATAAGCATAGAAGTGCTGCTTTACTACTTTCAAGATCCTCTCTGGTAAAAGACTGTCATTTAAAAAGGTTGTAATAAGATGTATAATCATCTACCTAATAATATTACAGACGTTAATTTCTATAATAGTTTCAGGAAGACGCTTAAAAGTCTGTTCATTGGAAGAATATTATGACGATACATTTTAATGTAATGTAATATTTCTTTGTTTTTTAGATTGATTTTTATTGCATTGTTTCTCCGATCAAAGAACTTATTACTAGATACATAACAGCTATCTCTTCAGTATATACCTTGTTTGTTCCTAACATAGTCACATGCATTTAAAAGGTTAGATAAACATAACATCCCATAAGGAACAGTGGCGGGTATGTGTAGAAGGGTAAATATTTTCATTAAAATGAATTATCGCAATTCCTGCATTACCGGCTCTTTATACAACGTGATGTAGGCAATGCAATATTACAGTAAGATAATGCTTGATACATTTCAAATTTAATTAGCCTAAAATTTGAAATATATCTATTGTTACAATCTGTAAAAATGTCTCAACATTCATAAAAATTACATTTCTCTATTCTTTCTGAAAGTTTACATATAATAAGAGGGTTAATATTATTCATATTTACATGGCTAAATGGTTAATATTTTTTATTTGAATGTTAGTCATTATAATTTATTATGTTTCTGCACTATTGAATGGCATATTTAATAAACACATGTTGTTTTTTTCAAGGGAAATATGTATTGAAAGGATATTAAAATTTAATTGCTATTCACCTTATTACAACTGCAAACTGAACCTCATCATGTTACGACTATGAAGTTTATACCTACTTACTTATGAAACGATCGATTTTCTTCTTTTCTAAGCTACTATCTGCAAACGGTACAGCACTTCACCATTTTGTACTAAATATATTGTCACTAAACTGTGTAAATATGACTTCTTCATCACTTTTTAATCGGAGAACACGAAATACATTTATTAACATTAATGTGGGACACGTCAACTGAGGTTATGATAATCAAACTGAACCGATCGTGTCCGAAACGACCGCGAATAGAATGACTAGCCAATCAAGAACTTATGCAACAAACAAACCAATACACATTATATATCTAGGTATAAGTTCTTTAATCATTGTTTCTACTTTCTGCGTTTTTTTGTCTATTTCATTTACTTGTTTATATATTCCTTGTTCCCTTTATTTTCTCGATAAGAAGTTTTCTTCCGGACAATTTGATTAGATTTGAACATATAATGTACATAATCTGAAACTTGAAGACCGAAAAAACATTTTAGGATGATTCTTTCACAGTTACATGATTACCTCTATATTGAAGTGAAGGAAGTTATAATAACTAAAAGAAATTTACTTAACATCGAACTGTTATTCCATGAAATTCACATATTCCGTAACGCACAGTATATTGAGGATTTGGTTTTGATAAATATTTTTCGTATATATCTTTCTAGCTCTATTAAGTACTTACTAGCTTATATCCAATTCACTAACATAAACTGATTGCAATTTCCTCAGAGGTTTATTATATGTAGCATTAAATTTAAAGTTACAAATTCGAAAAGTTTCCTAGTAATGAAACTGAAAAAGAAGATATATGAGTGGACTTTGCTTGATAAATCGTTTGACTTTTGTTCTGATTACTGGCGACTGGGCCACAAAGGACCCCTGGAAATAAGATATTGGATAGATTTGTTCGGAATCGCAAGGTATTTATCAATGAAAATTTTACGATTTAGCTAAATGGCGCAGAATGTTGATATATAAGCGTGTTGGTTTTTTGTAGGTGTTTTATTTATGTCGGACATGCTAGGCTACTTCAAGAATTCATCTTTCATTGAAAAACAGACAGATTTCGATACACTGATTAATTATTCATTTTCCAATCATAGCCCAGTCGATGAAGGTATTTACCTACACAAACTTGCAAAATGAATAATTTTTTTTTTTAAGTGTTCGTGAAAGTGTACAGAATACTATCCTGAAAAGCTTGCATTTCGCTCGGATGCAGAACATAAAAAAAGTGAAAAAAATTTTTTTTCATCCATTTTTTCAAATCAAGCTAGGAAAAATAAAAAATACAGGTATACCTGCGCTGATACACGTTTACATATTACCATGCATTTTTTCGAAAATATGATCAATCAGATCATGATAAGAAATTGCGATTTTATCCTTATAACTATGAAAATATCTTTGATTGTTTTGAATATAAATTCTGGAACTTTTCCAATACATTAACAAATGTATAAGGAATCCATTGGATACAGCTGAAATGTGAACAGGTGTACCTGTATTAAATACAATACAGTAATACTCCAGTCGAATTAGACATAATAAAAAATTTTGCGCACTGCGGACTTTTTTTTGTGGAAGTTGTTTAAGAGGGCATAATAAGCAAGCACAGAAAACTACACCATGTGCGTCCCCTATTTTTAGGGGTTGAAACTTTGAAATTTTACTTATGTGCCCATATATTTTTTCCAATTGCCCGTTCTTTACCAAGTTACTCTTTCTGAAGATTCATCCCTCCTCTACATAATATACATATATTACACATTTGCCGTAGGACAAACGGTTTTGGCTATACGAGGCCGGAAAGGTCGCGCTGTCCGAATTTGGGGGTCTTCTGTACAGGACAAACGGCTATTATTTCCAATCTACAATACTACTTAAAAAAAAGTGAACCTACTTTTTTTCGCTCGTTTTTTTTTTCATGTATGTACGACCCTAATATAAGAAAATTTACATTGGTTTCATTTTAATACATTCGTTGGTTTAGGAGCTAGACAGCAAAATATGCCAAAAATGGCTATTTTGGTATTGTTGCGTTAAAAAAACCAAAACTAGTATAATTCTGCTAAGTGTTTTTGTTTATCCTAAAAGTCCAATTCATTGCGCATAGAAAATGTGTTTTTGTATTTAAGTAGGATCAACACTTATTGTGTAATAACGATTTATGTCATGTGTTCTCCAGTCTCCTTTCTCACATTTTTTTTTGCGGCCTTATGGTTCCTAGTAGGGCAGAAAGCAATGTATTCCTGAACAGGGCACATATTAGGGTGTTAAAATGGATCTCTTGTTAAAATGCGATAGGACGTACCGTTTTCGAGTAAAACGCACTTGTTTGCAAAAAATTATTTCAGATCACACTTTTCATCGACTGACTAGTAAATACTCACCGCTGACTATGAAAAAATAAAACTATGTGTCGCTTCTTGATTTTTCTGTTTATGAGGGACATTGCTAATGAAGAAATGAAGGGACAGACGGAATAGGGGCTTCTCACTCCTCTATTTGAAGGTTCACGCTTGTCTCGAATCATCATTGCAACTTATTTTGTGTCTATAACAAAATCCACAGTAATTTTACCTTCCTCGAGAAACAGCTATTATATGTCCATTTCATCGGAAAATGATTTAAAAAAACTAACTCCTAAGAAAGAAAACACCAAAATGTAGAATTTATTTATCAGATCATAATTCAGAACACAATGAAAACTCAAAGCAAACATAACCAAACAAGTGCGTTTTACCCGAAAACGGCACGTCCTATCGCATTTTAACAAGAGACCCATTTTAACACCCTATTATGTGCCCTATCCATGTGTATAATGCTTTCTGCCCTACTATGAACCATAAGGCCGCAAAAAAAAATTGTGAAAAAGGAGACTGGAGAACACATGACATAAATCGTTATTACACAATAAGTGTTGATCCTACTTAAATACAAAAACACATTTTCTATGCGCAATGAATTGGACTTTTAGGATAAACAAAAACATTTACCAGAATTATACTGGTTTTGGTTTTTTTTAATGCAACAATACCAAAATAGCCATTTTTGGCATATTTTGCTGTCTAGCTCCTAAACCAACGATTGTATTAAAATGAAACCAACGTAAAATTTCTTATATTAGGGTCGTACATGCATGAAAGAAAAATGAGCGAAAAAAAGTAGGTTCACTTTTTTTAAAAAAAAAGGGGGTTTTCAAAATTTCAACATCCCGTATCATGAAAACCGCGCGGTATTCGATAAAAGTTTTTTCACAAATCATCCTCCTTAAGGGCATTAGTATGTGTAGTATTGTAGATTGGAAATAATAGCCGTTTGTCCTGTACAGAAGACCCCAAATTCGGACAGCGCGACCTTTCCGGCCTCGTACAGCCAAAACCGTTTGTCCTACGGCAAATGTGTAATATATATATTATGTAGAGGAGGGATGAATCTTCAAACAGTGTAGCTTGGTAAAGAGCCCTACGGGCAATAAGGAAACAGATATGGGCACATAAGTAACATTTCAAAGTTTCAACCCCTAAAAATAGGGGACGCACATGGTGTAGTTTTCTGTGCTTGCTTATTATGCCCTCTTAAACAAGTTCCACAAAAAAAGTCGACAGTACGCAAATTTTTTTATGTCTAATTCGACTGGACTATAAAGGCACGTAAAAATTCATGCAAGCGATTCAGCGGCTATGTGCGTGTCTGTGTATGCGTTCATAATTATACATTTTCCCTCCATACTCACTATTTATCCTCCTATTCACTAAGAAAAATGTTAAAAATGTATAATCAGAAAGAGAAAAATGCTTTATTTTACTCGTTAGAACTACTAAGAATTTTTAGAGTAGCATTTAACCGTGTGCTTGGTCGCGCAGAGCGACAAAGTTACTTCACTATTTTTTTCCAGGAATACCGTGGCTTTAGCGATAAATTTTATTAGGGCATTTTTTTTTCAGAAACGCGTGATCTATCCACCTGTATTTTTTCCTACCCTGGCTTAATTTCAACATTTTGAAAAAAAAATTTTCACTTTTTTTTTAATGTTCTGCATCCGAGCGGAATGTAAACTTTTCAGGATATTATTCTATACATTTTCACAAACTCATTAAAAAAAAATTATTCATTTTGCAAATTTTTGGAGGTTTCACTATAAAATGTTCTCTGTCGTCTGGGCTAGTATCCTAAAGTCACTGAATATCTATACTTAGACCTGTGGGATGCAACTCTTTATGTATGCGGGCGCGGGCGGGGTCGGATTATGTGTATTATTTTGATTTATTCAGAGGAAAGCGTGTTTATGCGGCCCCAAGATGTATTATGCGGGCTGGATTTCGTAATATCATTGATAAAATTAGGGTTCGTCTTTAACCAACAACCATTGAATTTAAATATTAAATATGACGTGTCATAAAGATGTCATTTACATATGAAAAACTATCTTGTGCATTATAATTTTAAACATGTGTGATGCATGAGAGACATTATTTAGGTTTAAAATACACGCGGTGCACGGGTGGACCTTTTTCTCGTTTTGGTAATAAAAGAAAAACTGTGAGACTTAAGACCGGATAGAACCAAACCACTAATTTTTCTACGAAGATACAAACCATTTTTTTACTATTTGTTATACATGATCTAAATATTAACATTGAACAAAATAATAAGAAATATCAAACTATATTCTTATTACAGGGTACCCATTTAATAAGTGATGGCACATATTCAGCTGAATATTTATTGCAGTGATCAAAATGACGATTGAGTCAAATATGTTTTAGCTAATAATTAATAATACATTTTTTACAGCAATAATAAAGCTATTTTGGCATTAGTCTAGAAATAGGCAGAAGGACGTAACTAAGGGCGAGAAATAATAATTTGTTAGTTATTTAACTATCTTGGTATTACTTGATTACTCGAAGGCCCTCGATATATAAATCATCAATGTTATGGTTATATCAAAATCAGCATCAAAAGCAAAAGCAGCAATCAAAATTTGTTATCACATTACTTAATAGCAAGGTCCCAAGCAGCGATTTATAAAGGTAACACATCTAATTTCTTAAATATATCCAAGTAAGTACCACAAGGTTCGATCTTAGGCATACTGCTATTATTTAGTATATACACCTCCAATTTTTCATTTTTCTCTCTGATGACACATAATCATATACGTTTTTCGATTTGAATGAAAAGGTGAATGAAATAACCACATTAAATTATGATCTCCATAACCTAGGCATTTTTTTCCAAAAAGGTCTTCTTTACTGGCACTACAACTCGTCTCTATGAGTCCTGGTCGCCTCGAGCATTCTCCTTCATCTACTTCTAGCCCTCACTGTCATCTTCCGGTTTCTTATGCAGAGCTTTCCTGCGTTCTCCGAAACACCGTCTCTCCACCTTAACTTTGGCCTTCTCGAATACCATTAAGTATTTTCATTGCAGGGTTCGATTCCTCCATGCAAGCAACACGACCTACTCGTCTCACTCAGTCGACAGGTCCTAATAAATGAAGTGTCTTAATCTCTGCACAGTTCAATGTTGTACCTATTCTTCTCCAAAAGTTGTATTATTAACACTAAATGCTGGTAAGACAACAGCCATGTTATTTGGTAGAAATTTTCTGTAAAGTTATTCCCAGTGCGTTCAAATCGATGATAATAATGACTGATTGATTGGTTTGATTGATTTACCAGCGTGTGGTAGGCATTGCTGCCACTTCCTACTTCGTTGATGGATGTCATCATGGACGGGATGAAATGATCTATGTCGTTTTGTATATGGTCCGCTACTTGTTTCCGTAGATTTTTTCATAGCATTGATGTGTGCCGGAGTTATTATGTTTTTTTCCTTCTATCTGATGGCTTAGTGCTTCATATATATAGACAGTTCCCATCGCCGTCAATTTTTGTACCAGTAGCTGATGTGTTGGTTTCGGAGATATGGAAGTATAAAGATGGCGTTGAACGTTTATAAGACGAAGTATTTAGTTAAATTGTTAAATATCTTTGAAACTATGGCACTTACGTCAAAAATGCTAACAGTCAAAATGAAAGACTATTAATTAGGCTTTCAAATGATTTTTTGTCTATTTCTATAGCATAAAAACCAAAGAAGTTATGACAGAAATAATGTGCTTCCTCACATTTTTTATTAAAAATGCCGCCATTTTGTTAATGTAAGTAGTCAGCAATGAAAAAGTCAGGAATTAAAAATAAACAATTACACAACGTTTTTCTTTAAAATATAGTATAACCTAGACACTCAAAATTTTTCGTCCGTAACTATAAACGAATTTTGAAAAGTTTTCGGAAAATTCGGAAAATATTTTAGGAAAACCTTTTTATAACGTAGTAGTAATTAGCCACCCCAAAAACCCCACAATATTTTCTTTTCGTCGGAAATGCGAGTTTATCTATGAAACTTATGAATTATTCAAAGCATAATGAAACAATTAACAATTTTCAAAATTAAAATTCAAAAATTTTATTCCACTCGCCGGAATATTTCTAATTTCAAGTAATATAGTACAAGAAATATTTTTAAAAAGCTTCATCATAATTGGTACTGTTCCTGAGAAGTTTGAAGTTTCGCCGATAGGCTTCGTTGACTCAACTACCAGTAGATCATCCATTCATGTTATAGTTATTTATGTACCAAGAGTCGTAAGTGCACTTTTTTTGGTCGAGAATACAGTTTGCAATCCGAGGCCGGTAGGGCCATGGTTTGCAAGTATTCGAGACCAAAAAATCGCACTGTACAACCCGTAGTGCTAAAACAAAACTTAAGAAACACTAGTGGAAAACCATAAATATTTAGGTAAGATTTCATATTTGCTAAGCAAATATTAAAGGTGGCGATGCTTGGAATATCCATGGCAACCGTCAATAAAATAAAGAGTATAAGCGGGTAGCAATGTAAAAAAGTCCCCGCACCAAACTAAAATGGCTTCCATAAGATGTCTCGTATGCTGACTGTCTTGTGTACAAAATTTTAAGCTTGTGGACTCTGCGTGGGGCGGAAAAAAAAATTTACCCCTAAATGTTTTATTTTTTTCTCACCTCCTATTTGACGGATCGCTTTGTAATTTGGCGCAAATAATATTAGTGTTAGGAGAGTTTATTTTAAAAAATATTACTCTTCTACAATGATTTTATGCATTAAAAAAAAATTAATATATTTTTTCAATGGCCTGTATTTAAACTATAACTATAACATATATCAGTTATAGCTTTATTAATGCGGTGGAACAGGATAAAAATAAATAAAAATTATCCGAACTTGCAATATTACCAGTATATTATTTAATATTTAGATAGGTAATCATATAATTCATTCAGATAAGAGTAACTGAGTGATGCAGAAATTGGACCCATATTGCGAGCAAAGGAAAAAGGAACCCGGCCAGAATGGAAGGATGTGTCAAACAAAAGAGTAGGATTGAAGGTTTTGAGGTCGCAATGGGATTCACTTAGAGCATTAGACGGGCTGTGATTATTATTACATACGAACATCTAAAAGATTTATTTTATTAACCATTAGGAACATGATAACTCATAAAAAACAAAATTTATCCAAGTCACTTTCCTCATCTAACTGTGGCAGTAAAGGCAGTTTTATTGGTTAATTCGATTGTAGTACCTCCAATTTTTTTACATATACATTGTCACTGTTTTTGCGTTTTAAATTAAGTGAGCTGATTTTTCTCTCAGAACTATTGCTATCAGTTGTAGAACTTTCCATTTCATGCATAACACTAACTACTATCTAAGTTTTTTAAAAAGGGAAAAATTAGGTATTGGGTACAATACAAATAACATAAGAAAACCACGAGTACGATACACACTTAAAATTCCAGAGATAAGATACTATATATGAGAACCTAATAGTATGAGATGGAGCTGCGAAGATTTGTAAGACAGATGCGGCTGCGGCAGAGCGGAGGCGTGAGTAGCCAGCAGTCCTGCAGCCAATTGAAAAATGACTTATTTTGTATTTTTAGTGCCTCTTCAACTGTCACAGCACGCACTTCTGACCACAGGGTGTCTTTAAAGGTAGTTTCTACTTCGAGGGCACGCACCAAAGCCTCGCTAATACTTTGATGCCGCGTTATTCTAAGAATTCGCCTAACCTCTTCGGCCTTGATGCCATCTAAAAAGGCTCCCACGGCTAGTTGTTCCTG
The DNA here is from genome assembly GCA_936432065.2 of Rutpela maculata. NCBI lineage: Eukaryota > Metazoa > Arthropoda > Insecta > Coleoptera > Cerambycidae > Rutpela > Rutpela maculata. Next base: position 206,306,132 of record OW386287.2, read on the forward strand.
AAATTCTCTTGGTACACTTGGATATGCCAGGTGTGCCACTCTCTCTATCGCAGCTTCGAATTCTTGTAAGCTTTCCCCAACCTTTTGCGTCCTTGATTTTAGCTGAGCCTGGTACACTTGGGCAAGGTGTTGGTCGCCATATCTCAAGTCTAATGCAGCTTCCAAGACTTTGAAGTTCCTTTGTTTCTCCACCGGGATGGTCTGAAGTAACTCTGAGGCTTGGCCCCTTAGCGAAAGAACTAATGCCATAGCCTTTTCCTCCAGTTATTCGCACTTGCAGCCGCCTTCAAATTGTCTCTTGTACGTTGTCCATGAGCTTTGGTCGTCAAATGAGGGAGGTTTTAAACGAGGGCCTGATGATGCTACCAGCTGGCCTCCTTTCTCTCTCAATTGTCGTTTAAGGAGCTCCACTTCTCCTTCGACCTCACTCATCTTTTCTTTGATGTCGCTTACTTCCCCTTTGACTTGACTGACTTCTGTTTTGACCACACCTACTTTATCTTCGACCTTGTTTATCTCTTCTTTGATTTCGTTAGGGATTGAATTCATAGCGTCTTATTGGATTTTCATTTGATCGCTCAGGATTTTTCTCAGTTCTTCCTGGCGTCTTTTTTGTTCCTCTTTTTCTTCTTGGCGTGGTCTTGTTCTTCTTTCTCCTCTTGACGCCTTATTTCCCGGTCTTCCATTATTTCCTTCAATTCGTGTCTTTCTTCTTGACGCCGCCTTTCTTCCTTTTGACGTCTTATTTCTTGCGCTTATTTTTCTTCTTGATGTCGCTTTTCTTCTTCTTCTTTTTCTTTGAGATATCTTATCTGAAGTGAAATAACTAAACATGAATGAATTATATGATTATCTATCTAAATATTAAATAATATACTCGTAATATTGCAAGTTCAGATAATTTTTATTTATTTTTATTCTATTGCACTGCATTAATAAAACTGTAACTGTTATATGTTATAGTTTAAATACATATTATATCAAAATATGGTAATAGTGTCAAACAGGGTAGTCACCCTTCAGGCCATTGAAAAAATATATTAATTTTCTTTTTAATGCATAAAATCATCGTAGAAAAAATAAAATAAACTATCCTAACACTAATATTATTTGTGCGATCCGTCAAATAGGAGGCGAGAAAAAATATAAAACATTTAGGGGTAAATTATTTTTTTCCCACCCCATGCAGAGTCCACGAGCGTAGAAATTTTGTACACAAGACAAGTCAGCATACGAGACATCTTATGGAAGCCATTTTAGTTCGGTAGATGCGGGGACACTTTTTACATTGCTACCCGCTCATACTCTTTAGGATGCGGTTTCTATTCAAATAACAACTACTGTCAAGATAAATTAAATCATATTATAATAGCTCTGAACGTTTTTGAAAATAATGTCGGATATAGAAGATATAGTAAGGCTTGTCTGGATTTACTTCTAAAAAGTTAAAACATTTAATTTAATACTTGTAATATAAAAGAGAAAATTTTCCCAAATTTGCTTTATTTCCGTAGGGGCGTTATGAAAAATAACGCTCCGTTGCCAATGGCAATGAGTATTTGGTACATAAAGCGTCACTTACGCTCGACAAAACAATGGAATTAGAGTAGATTTACGAGGGAGGTATGACGAAAAATAATTTGTTTTACATATATTATTTGTTGAATGAATTTCAAGTTTTCTTATTATTATTCAATTCTCTAATAACTTCCATTTCCAATAGTGCAACTCCTTCACTGTTGGTAAGTTGTTTATTATAAAAATTTAACCACAAATTAAAAAAAATAATACTTTTTTTAGTCGTGAACGTCTAGAATATGCCGAATGCGCCAGTGATAACAAAAATGTAACATATCTATAAAAAATTCAAATTTCGTGGTAATAATTTGACCAATGACCTAATATTATACGCATAGCACCTAATAGACAAAACAACTTGCAGGATGTGCACTTTTGGTTTCACCAACAATTTAAACCCACGTAAACACACATTCACTTGAGACTACGAATTAGAGTAATTAGTTTAAATTCCCGACCTCCGAAATGCAGTTAAACAGAAATATTTCAAGCACCTGAACAGTAATATGAGATCCAGAAAAGCTCAACGTATGAGTTTAGAAAATCTTAATTACAGCGAGGTCTTTGCCGGAGCGGCATTTGTGGAATCCTAGGATTTCTATGCGGTGTATGTTGTATTTAATAAATGCTAACAGCCTTGGCTCTTTTTTGTAGGAAATAGGTCGCAGAAAATACACCGCGAGTTTTATTAAAAACTAATGAACTCTAAGCAGTTATGCAAACGGTATAAAAGAAAATTAATGGCAGAACATACAGTTGAACATGAAAAAAAACCGCTGCCCAAGGAATCACTACTTCAGGGGTCCCAAAGGCTTCTATGGACATTTTTTTTAGGATTTTAGGACATTTTATAAATGATTCTAGGACACATTTTATGACAAATACAATACTTTATTAAGAACATGAACGATAAAATTGACATTGATAAAAAAAAGAAAACTAAACAAAACAAAAATATTTCTAATGCATGAACTTTACAAAATTGCCATAAAAATTCAATAAAATGTTGCAAAAAAAAGGAATAACATCCATACATTACTTTTTTATGGCCTTTTAATTGAAATCATAGCATTAGCATCCATCGTATCACTTTTGTTCAATGGCTTAACTGACATGGCCAATTTTAATTTGTCATTTCCGCTGGAAATCAGTTTTTTGCAATTTTTAAACTGACTTTTTCTTTCTCAAGTTGGCTCTTCAAATCTGTTAATTACTCATCCACCTTTCGTTTTTTTGCAGACTGTTCCTTTTTTTTCCTGCTCCCGTTTCCTTTTTATTCTATCTTATTCTTCCTCCGCTTTCTTCTTTTCTAACTCGATTAAACATTTCTTTGACGATTTCTTCGCGTATTCTAGTAATTTCTTGGTAATATTCACTTTATCTATACCGCATTGTAAATCCAATTAGAATTGTGAAGGATCAAATGGATTTACAATGCGGTATAGATAAAGTGAATATTACCAAGAAATTACTATTCACAATCATTGCGCTTAGGCGCAATGATTGTGAATCAACAAACATAACAGTGAGAAGTAAGAACTGCTTCAACCGCGTAATTTAAAAAATATGTTTAAAATATCGCTATTTTTTAGGATTTTTAGGACAATTAATCTAATTTAAGGGCAATTTTAGGATATTTTCGTAGTTTATTGAAATTTTAGGATTATTAGGATTTTTAGGACATTTGGGACCCCTGCTACTTCCACATCCAGATTTTCCCTCTAAGTCTCACAACGAAAAAAATTCATAAAAACAAATCTTTTAAGAATTCTATTAATATTAGCGTGGCGGCTTGGCCAGCAAGACCAAGTGAATGTTACATTACCAACATTACATGTAATAGTATTTTAAGCAATAAGTTTCGAAAACGAATCTTTTTACACGACTGGAACGAACCAAAAGCGAGTTCCACAAGTCGAATGAGTGTGAAAGATGTTTTTTTCGGCCGACCAGAAAATACACCCTTTCTGAAGAAATTATCCGCCAGAAATTAACGTTTTCCCTGGCTAGACCGGGAAGTGACATTAGAGATCGGCAATAGTATATTGTGTATTTAGGTGTGAAAGCAATACATTCCCGGACGACTCGGCTAGCGCCTCGGCCAACAAGCATCGATGTCCGGGAATGTGCTTTCACACCGAAGTACACATACTATTTTTTCTGAAATCACAATCAATATTATTAGTTAAGGAATTTGTATTAATGCATAACATTTCTTCATTACAATCTAACTGTTTACTAATAAATGCAATTTTAATGTGAGTTGGTTCGTCTGTGTATATTTATTTACTGTCTAAAACGAGGGGTAAACCGCTGGCCAGAATTTGTACACTAAAGTGCATTGCAATGCACATAATTCACCGCAATGCATTGCTGAAATATTTAAATGCACCATACATTATTAAGCATTGCAATTCATCGCTGAGGCATGAAAATGCACAAAAATGCATTTGCGAAGCATTGAAATTCACTAAAATGCATCCGCGACCATTGCAATGCTTCGAAATGCAGCCATTGTGCGTTGCAATGCACTAAAATGCACCCTATACATTTAACAATGAATCTATGTGCAATTGTCATAAGCAAGATATTTCAATTATTTCGCCTCCATTTTAATAATAATAATAATAATGTTTATTTGCTCAGAAGTTTTACAATATACAATTGGCACATGTATAATTATTACTCTTTATTTACAAATAAACGAAGACCACAAAGCCTAGGGCTGTCTGTGGTTTAGAATATTTATTTAACGATAAATGTAATAATGATGTGAAACATAACTATATAAACCTACTGGAAATGGACTTTAACAAAAATAATTACATTACTAAGCTAGATTGTACAAGAATTATTATCTTAAAACTAGAAAATTTAATATAAATATACGTCAAATATATATATATTTATCTTACTAAGCTAGATCTAAACTAAGAATTATCTTAAAACCAGAAAATATTAATATAAGTTTACGTTAAATATACGCAATATATATAAAATACACTAGGTGTACGTATAAACGTAAAATATATATTTTTACCAACATATGTAACATCATATTTTATGAGGTACATCTTCAGAATTTTGTGATTTTAGTTATTTTTCATTGTTATTAAATCATAAATTTTTGTTCTATTTGCATTATAGATGAAATATTTGGAACGTTTTTTAAATATATGATAATTAGTCAGATTTCTAATTTGTTCCGGGAATTCATTATATAATTTGGGTGCGAGAAATGTAAAACTTCTCTGGCCTATGGACTTGTCACAAAAGGGTGTTATATATTTTGATTTGTGTCTGGTTGCATGGGAATGATTTAGTTGAATTAAAGTATCCTTATTTTTAAACTGGTACAGAGCGACAGTATAAAAATATAACTGTCTGATGTCTAGAATTTTAGCATCTTTGAAGAGATCATCGGAAGGGTAAGTATTTGGTTTACTAAGTATTATTTTTAAAAATATTTTCTGCATTATTTCTAATTTGTTTAGGTGCTCTTTCACAGCACTTCCCCACGCAATAATACCGTATTTTAGCCGAGAGTCGATCAATGCGTAGTATATGGTTTTTAAAGTAGAACAATCTAGTATATTTTTAAGGCACTTCATTCTATATATTAAGCTTCTTAGAGTGTTACACACATTATTGATATGGTGATCCCATCTTAGGTGTCGATCTATAATAATACCCAAGTATTTGACTCTGTTTGCACTTTCAATTTTAGTTGTGTGATCAATTGTAAGTGATGAAAATTTGGGCAGCGTATTTTTGTAACAAGCAAAAGGTAGAAATTTAGTTTTATTGAAATTTATTGTCAATAATTTATAATCAAACCAATCTTTTACTTTTTGTAAGTCTAATTCTGCCTGCACTTTTAAATCTTCCCACGTTTGATTACTGTATAGAATGGCCGTATCATCAGCAAAACTTATAACCTTTCCGAAGAATTTTGTTGTTAATAAATAAATCCACATATTCATAAATCCACATATTTTACTTAAAGTGTCCGTTTTCTAATTCATGTGTAATTTGTGTGAGTTTTAAGTTGAATAATATCGTTAAACAATTTCATATATAACCCGAAAATATCTATTAAATAAACACCAAAATAATATTGTAAGGTGTACGCTAAATTGTAGATGTATGTAATGTACAGGCGCGCAGCCACGGGGGGCATGGGGCCCGGACCCCCCCCCCCCAAGCCGTCTTCCATAAACCAAAAAATAAAGAAGCATAATCACTATTAATACAAATTGTCCCTTCAAATTAGGAAATATTTAAGAAAATTTTCCCAGTTATGAGACTTGTAAAAAGTTAAGTATTTAAGTTGTCTAAACATGATTTTCACCCCCCGCAGTTCTAAAAAAGGGTGGTTTTTGAGAAATATATACATAGATATAAATTTTAGCGTTTTTTCGTCTTTTACTATAAATTGAGGAAAAACGGGGGGTGAAAATTATGATTAGACAACCCAAATACTTCACAGGTCTCATAACTGTGGGAAAATTTTCCATAAAACAGAGATTTTTTGACTAATTTGAAGGGACTAAAAGCAGTATCCAAATTATCTCTTGAAATTAATATTTTGTAATTAATGCCAATATTATCTAGTAGAGGAATCTTTACACATCCGTTTTCAACCATTTTCTGCAAAGTTTTCCTCAACCTCTGGGGAGGCCGGTTCTAGTGCCGCCCCCCCCCACATGAATTTTCTGGCTGCGCCACTGGTGATGTAATTAAATATTTTTACACCGATGGAACGGAGCGGACATATGAGTTTAGAATTTGATCTTGTCTGTCTGTTATTTCACAATTTTTAAACAATTACATTCATTTTGATGCAGTATTCTGTAAATGTTAGACAATTATTTAAATTGGGATCGTAGGAAACATTTTCGGAAACACCAAAGATGTATCGTCGATGTTAGTAGTTTTTTCAATCGAGTTTTTAATATTTAAAGCAATTCACAATGTTATGCACGAGGTTAGATATTGTATACGTAGATTCGATTAAACTAAATTTATTTGATTACATCTTTGTAGCAATCCAGAGTATCGGGTAAATAGTGATTCTGCAATAACAGACAAAATATACAAATTTCTTGTTAACGCTATAATTTATATTGCTGCAAAGATGTTTTTATCTTCTTTTTCTTTTTTAAAATTACGTAAAGGTATATCCAAGATATTCCAAGAGCCCTTTTTTGGCTTCACTCCTAGTCCTTTAATGTCTTTTTGAGCGTCGCCTGATGCTTCCTGAACAGTTTTTTCTATGTCGAGAAAATGAATTTCCTTTGCCTACAAAATAAATAATATATAGACACCATCTTTTTTCAATTAAATTAAATTATTTTTTATTAGTAGTTTTCGAGGTAGTTTTGAACGTCATGCCAAATAATAAAGTAATACTTTTCACCTAATTCTTATATTTTACGTCCTCGTCAAAATTGTAAATTAAAAATTAAAAAGAAAAGTGTCGGCAATTTTCTTCAAATCCCAATTTAATTAAATGCAAATTTATAATCAGTCTACACTTTAATTATTCGAAATAATAACTAACAGGAACTAGTCTTGCTTGAATGTAAATAATGAACTTATTAGTTACAAGTAACCATATAATATTCTACTTACATTTTTATTTTATTTAGCAACTTTTTAATTGTAAACAGTTTTTTCACAACCCACACTATCACTATCAGACTGTAACCCGACCAATGCACCTGTTGCTTGCTGGGAAACTGATTCACGCGCATGTGCCGTCCTCCTAAATCGTAATAAAATGCAGCACAATTCCCCCACAATGCACAAAAATGCACGTAAATGCATCGAAATGCACTGCTAAGCATTGCAATGCATCGCAATGTTCCACAATTCACTCACAATGCATTTAAATTCACCGTCGGCATTTAAATGCACCAACTGTGCATTGCAATTAATTGCAATGTATAGGTCTTGTACACCAAAATGCACCAGCGGTTTACCCCTTGGTCTGAAATATACATAAAAAACCGTACGGGAATGTTACTTTTTCGTCCTATAATAATGGTAATGGGGGTGGCTAATGCCAAAATTTTGAGAACTTAGCTTCTATTATATATACTAAATATCAATTTTATGGACAAGAGTCACGAAACACATAACCTGTATGCGAGCATTAGAAATGGATTAGATTTTGATTATTCTCGTAGAAAGTCGTAAAAATAACGAAGCGTACTTCCGTGGAATAAAAAGGTAATAAAACATATTTGCAATTAATATGTTGCTGTAATCTTTAAAAAATGTAAAATACTAAGCCCGAAGTATAAAAATATTGTACAATACAAATCTCATAATGAAATAATAACATAATGGCCTACTCATAGAAAATCTCAAATAAAAATATACGTTGCCATTAATGCTGATAACATCGCATAACCATTTCAAAAATAGCGTGTAGGAAATAATAATGGCGCTTTAAGCGTGATATTTTTATAGAAAGCTGAGAGTAATTTGTAACCGCTTTTATTTCCCATCAGAAAATTTTGTTTATGGTTTCATTTATCATTTAAATGTGGAATATGCCCCAGAGAAATTAAAAAGGGACGCGAATTTTATGCGACTAAAGAGCTCGTGTGACACTCAAGTCACCAGTTTATGTGAGTCCGTACTGCTCAGTTGTATTGATTCTATATTCTTTAGTTTAGGACTAATGCAATATCTTCACCAGTTCGCACACTTTCTAAATATATTGGTAAACGGTTTTAGTGCAAGCACATTAACTAAATCTACAAGTTGATTTCATAAAAAATGGGATTTTTTTGAGTATCACACTTATTGTGAGGTAAAGAAAAGTAAAATTCTTTGTGGGTTAAAATTTATTAACAATAATAGTAAGAAATAAGGACACTTTTTGTGCTTTCTCGTCAACATCTTGAAAAATAAGCGAGATAGGGCAAAACACTATACAGGATGTCCCACTTAAAACTCCCAGCGTCATTTTCTCGATAACCAAAAGCGATATTTGAATACTGTAGAAGGTATGCGCTAGAATATATAAATGAGTTTTGAGTAAAAATGATTATTTTACCCATTGAGTATAGATAGCGTTGCGATGCAAAGAAATTGTTCAATCCTAGGAAAGTTGAAATGAGGTGCATGAGATGGAGAATCATATTCTAAGCAACTTTTTTAATATGAACAATTTTCGAAAAATCACTGGTTTTCGAGATATTTGATTTCAATGTAATGTAATGTCCCATCACTTGCACCTCATTTCAACGTACCTAGGATCAAAAAATTTCTTTGCGTCGCAACGCCATCTAAGTATACCTCAATTTGTAAAATGACCGTTTTTACTCAAAACTGATATAATGTATATATTCTATTTAACACCTTTTACAGAATTCAAATATCTCTTTTAGTTCTCGAGAAAATGGCACCGGGAGTTTTAAATGGGACACCCTGTATACAGGGTTGGGCAAATGTGTGGAATCACCTGATTTCTAGCTAAACTAGCTAAACTAAGTTCGATTAAAAAAAAACACCCTTAACAAAAGTTTTTGTAATATTTTTACTTCCACATCCAGTGGAAGTATAGTAACGACAAAAAAATTTTAAAAAATTTTTATTGTTCAAATAGGCTTAAAATATCATGAAACGTCGAGATTTTAAGTTCGGGAACCATTTGAGATATTGACTTGAAATTTGGTACACATATGTACTTTACTAGATAGATGTTTTCATCTTGTTCCGTCGAAAGGTTGAGGGATAAATTTGGGGTAAATAGGCAAATCAAGTAAGTAAGAGTCCATAAAATTGGTATTTAATATATACAAGAGAAGCTAAGGGCTCAAAAAAATGTTTGGCATTAGCTACCCCATTACCACCCCCACTCCATTTTTAAAGGGGACGAAAAGAAAATGTGATTTAGTGTGTGTACAAGAACCAGAAACCTCAAAATATTTTTTTACTCCATCCACCCCCCTATCACCAACCCCAACCCACTACCGATGAGGGGTATCGTTTTATGGGTTTTTGGAGAGAGAGAGGATTTCAAATATTATATTATTCCATAAGCAATTATTTCCACATAGAAAATTTTTTCGTTGTGAGTAACTTGGATAGAAAATCTGGATGTGGAAGTAGTGATTCCTTGGGCAGCGGTTTTATTCTATTCACTGACGTACTTTGGTTTCCAACTACTACCCTATTTCATATCGAGATATGACATCATCGGCAGTTTTTTAAATGGATGGCCCTGTATATTTTTACCACTTTTTCATCAATTATAATGGTAGGGTTTGGTGGGTGTGCGACTTATAGTTTTTTAAATATTAAATAAAATAATAAAATAAAGAGTAATAAATATTTTTTATTACTTAATGAAAATTAAATTTGTTATTGCAAAATATTGAGCACTTTAATATTGAGAAAAAAAGAAAATATTCATAATAAATGTTGAAACTGGAGACCTTCAGTAGTCTGACAATATCCTAATTGATCAACGAAGGCTCTTAAGGAGTTTTGAATAGCATGATGTGATATCTTTTGAACAGCTATCCTAATTCGATTTTCCGTCAACTCTTCTAACGACTGACGTTTGGTCTTATATTTTAAATTACCCCAAAGAAAATAATCTACAGGACTTAAATCTGGCAAGTGCGGTGGCCACTTAATATGTGTTCTTCGACTTACCTATATGTGTGGAAATATTTCAACCATCATAAACAACGTAATTCTTTCACGTTCAGTTAGTTCACCCATAATTAAAAACCAATGTTAATATTTCACACGGAAACAGTTTGAATGCAATTGACAGTAATGAGAATGATTTGAGTTCTGTTAAAGAAATTTTGCAAAAACCATGGCAACAAAAAAAACGTATATTTTTCATCAGATAGCCTTGACAATTAAGATGTAAACAGCCATATATTTATTTCATTATTATACTCTTCGCAAAAACGAAGAGTATATTGTATTTGATCGGCACATTTCTAAAATCGTAAATATCGCTCGTAGAGAAAAAAATTTCATATCATTGTGTTAGTGAACGAATTCTGAACAACTTTCAAAATGTCCGTCTGTCCGTCCGTCCGTCTGTCACGTTTCTTGTAAGCACGATAACTCAAGAAAGAAAAATCCGATTGTACTAAAATTTGGACAGTATGTTAGTGTTAGCTAGAGGAAGAACCCTATTGTTTTTGAACAAAATCGATCAGTAAATAAAAATGTTATTAATGATTTAAATTTGAAAAAAAAATTTTTTTGTTTTTATGTTTTTGTAATTGAATAGAAATCTGGTGAAATGATATTTCATTTTAATATTTAAATATTTTTATATTTTACAAATATACATTTTATAATGGAATATACAACCGTGGAAATATAATTATAGCTCGTCTCTATAAGATAAAAATTTACGTTTTTTTGCGTGTTAAGTGATGGAGTAGCTCTTACGCTTTTGACTCGGAACCCAAGGGTCCCGGGTTCGGAACCCAAATGGGGGTATGGTACAGTTTCTTTTATTTTTACTTTATTTTACACTGAGTCTTTTACCAGCTGAGTTCGTACTATAAAATTAAAAATGTCTAAAACTGACATTATTCACAAACAACTGCGAAGAGTATCCTATAGAATGTGTAACAATTATATAAAAAGTTCAGTGAACAGGCGAAGAGTACGTTTTTATCTTGTTTTATTTAGTATTTAAAAAACTACAAATCGTACATGCACAAACCCCTTATCATTATAATTGATGAAAAAGTGTCTATCTGAAAATGTAAAAATATACAGGGTCATCCATTTAAAAAAACTGTCGATAACGTCATATCTCGAAAAATAGGGTAGCCGTTGGAAATCAAAGTACGTCACTCAATCGAACATTTTTCCACATGGCGGCCGTAGTGACAACGCAACGTTATGTTTGTGGAAAACATTAATAAATTATTCTGCACCCCCCACCCCCCTTACATTACTCAAACAAAAAATTTCTTGTAGGAATTATTCACGGGTCAAATGACGACTGTACTAGTAATAAAATTCCTTAAATCAATTTTAAAACATGACTTTTGGTCATCTTTGGGCACGTCCTGTCCTACAGTACACGATCTATTAATTTTTGGTCTACTATAGTCTCTTTCCTAAAAAAGAAATACAATTTCTAAGTGTGTGTACTCGCTTTAATAATTAAACTTCGATGGCTCGGATGCAAAATAACAAATTGGGGAATAGTAAAAACTGTCGATCGTGCACTCATCAACCCCGTGAATGATTGATAAGAAGTGTTCGTTTAATGTACATTTTTGTTCGTCGAGCTCCAGTACAATCAACGATCCATTACGCTCATTAATAATTTGCACACCCTTTCAGTCTGTTGCTATTAAGCTAATTAAATTAGTTATTCTACGTTGTGCCAACTGAGTTAACTCGTTCGTAGCCGTGCCGCTGATCGCTGTGTTGTTGATATTCCTTCAAAGTAAACAGCCGGTGCTTTGGAAAAAGAAAACATTATAACAGGTGGAATTTCGATCGAGAAATTTGGAATAAGAATTTCATTTACATTTAATTTCGAGCAAGGCGCGACGGGCCTGTTTTAATCAAATATAGCGGAGTATGAAACGACATATTTTATTAATAAAGACGTGCCCTGATGATTTTTGTGTTTTGTGAGAAAAACTGATGGAAATTAAATGACCTGATGTTTACTTTTAATACGGCAGGTAGTTTACTTACATATCAAAATAATTATTATCATAAAAAAAAGCACTAGATATTATAGTGGATTAATAACATTCTATTATTCTTTAGCATACTCAGTTATTTTAGCTATAACATCGTAATATGGGGAACAATCAGTTGGGACAAAGTTTTTATAATGCAAAATAGCTATTTGCGATTGGGCTCATTAAACATTTTTTTAAATTTAGAGCAAAATGCAAAAAAAAAGAATTTTCTATGGTCTCTATAGGCTAAAATAAATCAAAACATCAACGCGTGGCGCTTTCGTGTTATAGCTGCGTGACTCCTATCCCATCGGGTGACGTAGCCACTTGCCTAGATGCCTAAACCTCTGTATTTAAACGCCGCATATGCGTCATGCGGAAAAAGTACCTTTGTATAATGATTAGTGCAAATACCGTAGGTGATGGAAAAACTAAAATAAAAAGTTCTGTTTTTGCCCAAATGTACAAACACAACAGTAAAAAACCCCCATAAACTGTTATCAGTCTAACCCAGGATTCTGTTAGGAGAAAATTGCGGCAGACAGCGATGAGATGCGATATATATCTTGGAGATAAAACAAACAAGTATGAGTGTGAAGATTTATTACTAGTAACTTTTTTTTCAGCCAGTTTTACAATAGTTTTTTAACTAATGGTTAGGATTTGATCAATAATTTATTATAAAAATCTGTGACATTAACAGCCAGTCTTACAATTTTTGGTTAATTAATAGTTGGGATTTGACTAATAATTTAGCATTATAAAGGTAGAATGTCTGGTAAAGTTGGGTTTACTAATAATTATAACTTTCAGGTTCTGGTTAGTCAACCAAAAAGATAACCAACGATTGTGAAATTGGCTGTAAAAATAAGATTTTATGTCATTAAAAGTAAAACGCCCTTTATATTATTAGCAAAATAATAATATATATTATTATCTTCTTGATAGTGAAAACTGACACGGTAATCATTATTTACGATTTTAAAAATCATTTTTACTTCTCTAATTTCGGCACTTATATACTGGTGATTTATGTTAAAATACTCCATCACCATAATTAAATCCACCTCTGGCAGATTAGACGATTCTGATTTTAAATAGCCGGATAATACTAACACTGACTTGCGATTGAGGAAGATTATTAAGCGAGATAGGGCTTGGGAGTGAGTGACGTCAGCGATTCGAGCGCCTTAGTTTGTGAAGAACTAGATTTTAAAGCAGTATATTTCTGGAACTACTTATCCGATCGACCTCAAATTTTCAGTGTAATAACAATTTGAAGATTACTTCGCACAATTGTAATAGATATGAAATTTTACTAAATGACTCCATTACGCGCAGAGTGCCTCATTGTCGCTCGATAGTCTAAGTTGACGCGTGACGTGAACCGGAGCTTAACTCATTTTGATCGAATTTGTCGGATATGGTAAACAATTTGCAAATGAGTAAACGTAAATTAAACTAAATAAAAATTCTACTTCAAGTGACTCAGTGGTGCAGTGCTTACGGTGTTAGGCTTGTTAGCACGGCGTCCTGGGTTCGAGTGTTGGCTAGGGTATGGATGTGTAATGGCGTTTTCACTTATTGTCGAGACAGTAGCAGTGGACTAGACCGCGGTTGTGTGAGTGAGAGACAACACGGCTAGTCACTCTCATCTCCTCAATTCAAGTCTCAGCTGTGGCAAATGACAATGTCGCAGGGAAAGGTTGTTGTGTCGCTGTCTATATGTGCGTGTCCTGGTTGAGTGGTGGAATAGCTATAGTTAAACTCCGCCAGGACGTACATATAAATAAATTAAAAAAAAAAAACGTAATTCAAAATTCAAGATTTAAGGTCATTGTATCTTTCAAGCAGTTCAAGATTTCTGTAATGCTGTATATATGTGGACATTTTTAACTTTTAGCTTTTGTGCCGCCACGCTGCAGAGTGGGAAAAATATGCCCTTTTTTGGACAAAAATCTGCCGACAGTAGAGATTTCAATAAAATTAAATAAAAAAAATGGCAAACACCCTTAAGGCATTGTACTTTAGAGTAGTGCTGCGGCAAAGTGGCTTAAGACATTGACTTTAGAGTAGTGCTGCGGCAAAGTGGCTTTGGGTTAACCTAACCTAAAAATTATTCCTCGTTTTCCTCCTTGGTCGAGAGTCACAAACAAACGAAGTAGTGTTAATGTATATGGGATCATAAGTTAATTGATAATGCAACATAGGCCATATTACATCATCAAAAATTGAAAATGGCGTCTGTCGCCAAAATGGCGGACTACTTTTTTCTTTATAACCTCCTTGATATGGGTATCAAATGAAAGGGATTAGCGAGTAAAATACAATAAGCTATGTAGTGTTGCTATATATACAGGGTGTTTCATCTAAAACGCACATATCCACTTGTTGGTAAGTTAGAGGTTTGAAATTTTGCATACGCCTGTAAGTCAGGTGACAATGCAACATAGGCTTTATCACATCATCAAAAATTCAAAATGGCGTCTGTCGCCAAAACGGTGGGCTACTTTTTTCTTTATAACCTCCTTAATATGGGTATCAGATGAAAGGGCTTGGCGAGTAAAATGCAATAAACTATGTAGCGTTGCTATAAATACATCTAAAACGCACATACCCACTTCTTGGTAAGTTAGAAATTTTGCATGCGCCTGTAAGTCAGGTGACAATGCAACATAGGCTATATTATATCATAAAAAATTTAAAATGGCGTCTGTCGCTAAGATGGCGGACTACTGTTTTCTTTATAACCTCCTTGATACGATATGGGTAAAACTCTAAGTTTATTTAAGACTAAAAAGTTACAAAATAAAATTAATAGTTTAAAAACTAAAGAAACATGCTTTTATTGTTGACTTGATAATTCTGAGCCAGATTCGGATTGCGCGCGAAAAATGACTTCGAAAATGACCCAATAACATTCATGATCTCTTTATTTGCAGGTAATATTAGAGTTAAAAGTTTTAGGTTTATGACTGTTATTTAATACATATAATTTTTCAATTATAGCTGATATTAGGTTTAAAGCTGTTAATTAGGTTAGTCTTAATGCCTAGGAATAAATCATGTGGATAAAAAACTATCCTTATTTTTACCTGTGTGGATGAAGTAAAACAAAAATTGAAGCCTTTGGGTCTTGTGTACATACCAAATCACAATTTTTTTCTTCCCTTTTTATGATAGAGTGGGGGTAGTAATGAGGCTAATAACAAAATTTTTTTTGAGATATTAGCTTCTCTTGTATACACTAAATACCAATTTTATGGACTCTTACCTACTTGATTAACCTATTTACCCCCATTTACCCCAATTTCTTCAACGAAATAACATGAAAATATAATCTAGTTCCAGATCTCGTTAAAATATATACGTGTACCAAATTTCAAGAAGTAGCCTACCTATTTGAACAACAAAAAATTTGAAAAATTTTTTATCGGTTCTGGATGTGGAAGTAATATCTGCGATTTTTAGGTTAGGTTAACCCAAAGCCACTCTACCGCAGCACTACTCTAAAGTACAATGTCTTAAGGGTATTTACCATTTTTTTAATTTAATTTGATTGAAATCTCTACTGTCGGCAGATTTTTGTCCAAAAAAGGGCAAATTTTGTCCACTGTGCGCCGGCACAACTGAGTAGCACTGGGTGCCACAAACTCGTCACTAGGAGCTTACTGTATCCAATATTTTATGTTCTAAAAATGACATCTGTTTTATAAATTCGAGTGATCATCACAATAGATAAATAAACAAAATAAAAAAAAAATAAACTGAGAACAAATACTTTAGATTTTCAATGGATTTTTGCATTTTTCTTCAAGTTATAATAATATATTTATTTAGATAATTTGTATAAATTTACAAAAAGATAATATTTATATATAGAAGTAGTATTTAAATTACAAAATAAATAAATAAATATAGATTTACATCCATATTAAGTTAAAAACTTGTGTATGGATGAATGGAGTATTATACATAATAACTTAATCTAGTAACATAAGGGACAAGTAGATGCAAAAAAAATGATTTAATACAGACAATCGATAAAAAAAACCGCTGCCCAAGGAATCACTACTTCCACATCCAGATTTTCTATCCAAGTCACTCACAACGAAAAAATTTTGTATGTGGAAATAATTGCTTACGGAACTTTAATAATATAATATTTGAAATCCTCTACCCCAAAAACCTATAAAACGATACCCCACATCGGTAGTGGAGTGGGGGTGGTGCTAGGGGGTGGTAGTGGGGGTGGATGAAGTAAAAAAATATTTTGAGGTTTCTGGTTCTTGTACACACACACACTAAATCACAATTTCTTTTCTTCCCCTTTAATAATGGGGTGGGGGTGGTAATGGGGGTGGCTAACGCCAAAAATTTTTTTGAGACCTTAGCTTCTCTTTAATATACTAAATACCAATTTTCTGGACTCTTACCTGCTTAATTTACCTATTTACCCCAAATTTACCCCAATTTACCCCCAACCCTTCGATGGAACAAGATGAAAATACAATCTAGTTCCAGATCACGTTAAAATACATACGTGTACCAAATTTCAAGTCAATATCTTAAACGGTTCCAGAGTAAACGTGCGCACAAAAAAAAGTTACAGACCGACAGACCAACAGAAATTTTGTTTTCGCTCAAACTTAAAATATCGACGTTTTATGACATTCTAAGCCTATTTGAACAATACAAATTTTTAAAAAATTTTTTGTCGTTACTATACTTCCACTGGATGTGGAAGTAAAAATCAGTAAAAAAAAAGGACAATGAATCAAAATTTAAAGAAAAGAGTTAAAAGATCATGGATCTATTAATGATCTTAGATAATCTCTATCATTTTCCCTTAAAGACTATTCCTAATAGTAATAGACAAATTATTATATAACCTTTGACCTAGATAAACAAAGTGTCTTGTACCTATGTCCTTTTTTGCTAATAAACTCATTTTCTTTTTGCCGAGTAGATATGGCTTATAGATTGCAAGTATGTTTTGTTTTTGTAAAGATATATTAATATTATTATTTGACGTATATTTGTCTTAGATCCAATATTTCAATGCTGTACAATATAAATTATTTTTGTTTAGCATTATTTTTATAATCTTTTTTTGTAATATTTCTAATGGCATTAAATTAGTATTTTTTACGCCACCCCATGCTATTATTCCATATTGTAGTATCGACTCTACTAGAGCATAATAAATTATTTTCATTTGTTTAATGGTCAAGAATTTCTTTAGAATTCTAGATTTGTTTATTAAAAATCTTAACTTTTTTGTAATAGTACTGACTTGAGCATTCCATTTTAGATGACTGTCAGTCATTTAATACTTGTGGTAGAAGAGATTTACCGATCATCTATGTGTATTGAGCTGAAATCAGGTAAGTATTTTTTATACGATGTGAAAGTAAAATTTTTAGTTTTATCCCAATTTAATGTTTGTAAATTTTGGTCGAACCATGTTTTAATTTTTTTCAGTTCCGCAGATACAGTGTCGCAAATCCAACCAGTTATCACCTTCAAAAAATATTGCAGTATCATCTGCATAGGAGATGATATTGTCTTTTGCAGATAGGGTAAGTAAATTGTTAATATAAATTGTAAATAATACAGGTCCTAAAACGGTCCCTTGTGGTACTCCATATGTTACTATCCTTTCCTCACTAATCACATCGTCAATTATAATTTTTTGTTTCCTATTTGTTAGATAAGTACGGAATAACTCTAGTGTGATTCCTTGGATTCCAAGGTTATATAATTTGGAGGTCAATGTAGTTATTGCATTTTGAGTAGATTTATTTTCACGAAATCCGAATGGGATTTCATGAAGTAATTTATGTGTATCAATGTGCTTACATAACATCGTATCACTTTTTCTAATATTTTAGCTAATGCAAAAATCAACGACATTTTTGTTTTATTGTCATTTTTAAAAATAGGTTTAATAACCGCTGTTTTTGAAGTGATCTGGTACATGCCTAGTTTTGATACACTGATTTGTTATGTATGTAAGCGGCTCAGTAATATAATTGATGCAATTTTTCAGAATCTCGTTACTAATTGGATCTAATCCCAGCGTTTCCCCGTTTTTTAAGTTGTTTCATTATTTCATTTTGGGGCACCACCTTGTATTATGGCGCCCAGGGCGGTCCCCCCACTCGCCCTGCCCTAGAGCCGGCACTGATCTGACACGTTTAAAACTGTTGAACTAAAACATTTATGTCGGTCACTAAGTACACCCTATACTTACCTAATTGCATAAAGAAACGTTTTGTTGGAACAAACACGTGCTTGATATTAGCGAAATGATACATGGCAAAAATGAGTTGAACCAGATGTTTCTCTTCCATAAAGCGAGATGAATGGTGACAGAATCCGTCATACACAGTTGCGGTTAGACAGGAACTTGAAATTCAATACTGCGGTCTATATATACTCTTTCCTAACTGTTCACTATCCGTCAATGCAGAATGCTTTTAACAAAAAGGCTTATTTAAATTAGACTCGAGAGAACGGTGGCGCCAAGTACTTTAAACTTGATCACATTTGAAATATTGTTGTGAACATTTATGTATGAATCGCGATTATTATAGTGGGCCCATTACAACTAATTCTTGTACTGCCTCTACTAAAATTAAATCGTGAAATGTAGAAGTATTTGAAATTGACGTTTTTATACTTTTTCAACTGTCCACTTGTTCAGTATCCGCCAATGCAGAATGTTTTCCAAAAATGATATTTTAAATTAGATTAGGGAGAACGATGGTGCCAAACACTTAACACTAAACACTTAAACTTTGATCACATTTTAAATATTGTTGGGAACGTTTATGAATCGCGATTATTCTAGTGGTTCCAATAAAATTAATTCGGGAGGAATTCCTTTCCCAAAATTAAGAATAAAATTTTATAGAACAATAGAAAACGCTTTGTTAATGAAATAGGATGAACTGTAGCAGGGGATATCGATGTTTTTATGCGCGTCGTTTTCGGCATATACTGGGTGTAAACGAATAGTGGGCCACCCTTGTAACTTCCTTGTTTTTGAAGATATAGGGATGAAATTTTGTATGGTGAAGTTAGGTAAGATTTACAACTTTTTGAGACCTATCCGCCATATTTATCACTTCCGGTTTCACCGAAAATGGCCCCAATAGACTTTTCTAAATGTTTTTACATTTTTGCAACAAGAATGAGCCATTCTGTCTCCTGCGGAGGGTGGCATATCATACAATATTAACACAAATATACAGGGTTGATCAAATTTAGATGAAGTTAGATATAAATCATAAATTTCTTAAGAAAAATTGTCATTCCTGCCGGTAACGATTACATATTTCGGAACTTTTGGTACCGTTTAACCCCTACTAAATAGAGCTTTCTGAATATCCGGATGGCCCATATCATAACGTTTAAAACAAATGAGTCATTTTGAAAAATGTGATTTTAATGAGTTTACAGCACCCTGTATGATGTATTATTGGACATATTGACATTTTCCTATTTTTTATATGAATTACATTGGAACAACATTAATTTTAACATATTCGCAGCCATCTAGATTGATAACTAAAATTCGAATTATTTTTCGTGCAACACTGTATAAATTGTTCAAAATAGTATAAATTTATCCAAAATGTGATCTTTATTTCAAAAATGTAAAAACATACAGGGTGGTCCATTTAGAAAAGCCTATTGGGGCCATTTCCGGTGAAATCGGATAGCGGATAGGTCTCAAAAAGTTGGAAATCTTACCTAATTTCACCATACAAAATTTCATCCCGATATCTTTAAAAACAAGGAAGTTACAGGGGTGGCCTATTATTCGTTTACACCCGGTATAGTTGTCTCGAGTTAATTGGCACACCCGGCATATTCGGATTTTGACCCAAATTTCACGTCATCGGGCCACATAACGTGTTTGAAGCCTGAAAACTTTTTCAAGTTAGATTTTATGGCAGTTTGGAAACATTGTTATTTCACCATTTTTTTATCTATTTTGCTAAATTCAATAACAATACCCACAGACACTGGGCAAGTTTTTATTTAACAGATGTATTTTGTAATTTTTTTTTATAGAAACAGTTGCATTTCTGGTTTACTAATAATAATAATAATAATAATAATAATAATCTTTATTAAACCCTTGTTTGCCAAATACAAAGAAATGAATAAGATACGTCAAAAAAGGCCAGCGCCTGTTATTTTGTAAAAAAACACATAGCGTCGGCTTACTATCAAAACCTCCTAAGTCTCTTATTTGAGACTTTGGGGGTTTTGGATTATTCATATTCTTGAAACGCTGACACACAAACCTGCAAAATCTCCGAAGTTTAGCACGAATATGTCCACCTCTATCGGCGTTTTTTGAAACCTTCTATGTCGCTACGATCGCATTTAAAACTCAAAACCTTCTATGTCTAGTATGTCAGGTATAACCTAATTGATCTAGTGTTGTGCTCTTTGTTTATTTCGAATTAGTTAGAAAATATTAAACAAAAATGGACAAAAGAAATAAGGTAAGAATAAGTGTATTTTTCTGTAATGTATACAATTTTTACACCTCCCATTAAATTGTATTACTTATCTTCAATTTGATTTTAGCAATAGACTTAGAATATATGTATGTATTATCCTTGTAGAACCATATAAGAGTTAAAAGTTTTCGTTTTTCTTCTTTCCTGTAAAATTCTTACAAATCGACTTAGGTTTTGATAGTAAGCCGACGATTAGAACATTTACACAAAAAATAGAACATTTAACAATAAAAATAAATAAATAAAATTACATAAAATTACAATTAGGTACTCATTCATCAAATGGGACACATTTAGTAAAATTCAAAATGGTTGCCCAAGTAACAATTTTAGTTTTAATATTCTCTATAAGATACTCTGAAAGCTTATTTCTAAGACTACTTATAAACATAAATAGTGTGAAAGGACTCTATAAAACTGACATAAAACCATTAGGACAGGAGCCCACCTAGAGAAAGACCCGCATGCCCCTTTTTAAAACTACTATTAAAGCTTTCAAGTTTTAATTAATCATCTAAATCTTTACTCGTAGAATATTTTAAGAGTATTATAAAACTATATTTGGTTTAGGATGAGCACTATTAAAATTTAAAAGGCACACACTTAACTAATGCATTGAGAAAACGTTTTATATTTAATGAAGTATATATAAAAGCAAATAAATCTATTGCCACACTGACATCACCCACACAATATATGGGCCGCCATGCTTAGTTATCAAATGAACATATGGCGAAAACTGAGAGAGGGTATTTACAAATAAAGTATTGGGAGTTCTCACAGTGGTCTAAAATCTTCTACTAGACTAAGTTTACTGTAAAACATGGTTAGATAGTTCTTACAAATTCGCGCGCCATCTAAAAACTCAAAGTAAAAAAATATATGGATAATTAATTTTTCTTTTCGGTGACTTAAAACCTTCACAAAACCAAAACTTGGAACCTCCCCAATATGGCTGAGCCCTATACATTGCTTGGTTGCTAGAAATAATGGCAGCTGTAAGCATAAACCCTACTAGTTGTGAATAATTCTACTTCTAACGTGTTTTGTCTTAAAATGTCTATTAAATTACCGTTTGTTCTTTAAGTACGTCGATTTATTCCTGTAAATATATTTTAAGTCTCATTGATTTTAATATGTTTTTTAAAACTTGTAGGCTATTTTAAAACATATTCTAAACCCTTTAAGTAATTAACGCAACCGTTTTAAGACCTATAGGGTTTATGGCGCCTGTAAAACGTAACCTAAAAATTCGGTTTGAATTTAAGATTTCGCAACATTTGTAGAAAGTTATTAGTAAAGTAGTATCGCTTGCCATGTCGCAATGTCGGTCGGTAATGGGTATTGCCTGTCCTGTTCCAGACAACCTTGTCTTTGGATTTGGGGGTTGTCTACTATGTGTGTTGTGTTTATTCCACATACACACAGCATCCACAAGTACATGACATGTCAATGAATATTTCTTAATGCAGTTTTAAAACTACCTATTTTAAAGCACAAAGGGAAACCAAATCCTTTTATGGTTAAGCTCGACTTATTACAAGTTTTTTCCCCATTTCATTAAAACTCTAACAAATTGTATTTATGAAGGTTCGACTCGAAACTTACTGATCTCAAAGCAAATTAGATTTATAGGCAGCATTTTCGGCCACCCCAAGATAATTTTATAAAGCGATTATAAAACCTCAACATTTCCTAAATTCTTCAATAAAACTCGATCCTCCTAAGTTGGACTTAATAACTAGAGAGTTTTATTGAAGGCTTGACAAATACCTTGAGAAGTTAGTCATAAACCAATAAAGACTACAAGATAATTTTGTTTTAATGTAAATTCTTGAATGCTTTTTCAAAACTTTCTTTAAGACAGGACTATCTTTAAGTGCATTTGACATTTAAAAAAACTGGCATAAATCACTGGTTTATAAGGTGGTCATTATAAAGTACCGACAAAACTTAAATAAACCTAAAAGGAATTTAAATTGCTACTTGGGTGGGCAAACTAGAAACGAAAATAGATCATACCTAAAATATAATTAGGCAAGGTTTATAAATCATTAATTCTTACGTATTACTTTGAGTAAGATTCAATTCAAATTCATTTAAATTGTAGAAACAGTTTTCTAAGAATAAAGATTTTAACCAGTTTTTAAATCTAAACAAAGGGCATAAATTTCTAACTTTTCCAGATAACATGTTAACCCTTTGCAGCTTAGTGGTATACCTCACATACCACAAATTTAAAATTCATTCTTGATGTTGCTTTTCGGTATATTGTACGTACCACCGATCTGATGCTTACTTTGGCATGTGCCTTCTACTGCACAGCAGAAAAATTTAGGGTGGCTAGTCATCACGATGTGCAATAAATTAGTTTCGAACCTCTTCTGGCCAACTAACGTTCGTAAATTTTAGTGTTCGATTTGAAGCTAAGAAAACAGAAAATAATGGCAAGTAAATAACTGAATATGATTGTAATAATGTATTAGCATGCGAATATTCCATAACTATAAATGTATACATAAAAATGTTTCTTTTAATCTTTATTTATTTGTGGTATTTCAGACATACCACAAAGCACCTACATCTTGAATTTTGTATATCAAATTTCTTACTCTTTGCCAATAAGAAAATGAAGACGTTATGGCATTTATTTGATTGGCACATTTCTAAAACCGTAAATATGGAGAATACATTTTCATATCATTGTGCTAGTGATTGAATTGTTAGTAACTTTCAAAATATTTGTTGGGACGTCTGTCCGTACGTCCGTCACATTTTTTTTTTTTTTAGAAATACGATAACTAAACAAAGAAAGTGTAATCGTTTTGAAATTTGGATGATAAGTTAGTGTTAGCTGAAGGAAGAACCTTGTTGTTTTTGAAAAAAAATCGGTCAATAAATATAACAGTTCTGACATATTTTATGTACCTGAAGAGTGCTACAAAACCTTTGATAATATAAAACAAAAATGCTGTATAATGTCCTGACAAATGACTTGCTCACCAAGCTGGCATCATCGGGTGATGACAAAAATATAGCAGTCATAAAAAAAAATGTTTTTCAAAAATTGCGAAGATTATCAAATGGAATGTTCAAAAATCATATAAAAATTTCAATAAACTGGCAAAGAGTATAATGTATATATTTTTTTTATATAGAAAGAAACGTTTGGAGTTTTAACGACTTACAAAACTTAAATGAAGGCGAAATGGATGCATTATTTGCAGAGATCCATTCTGATGGAAAATCTGTTGATGTAATTGATGGATATCGAGGACTATATAGAGGAAATTATCGACGATGTGCTCTATGTAGTAAGCGAGATCATCAAAGAAGATCTAAATGGGCATGCCCGACAAAAAAAACTGTTTTCAGAATTTTGTTAAGAAAAATTAATGTTGCTTTTTCTGTAGCTTAGTGGTATATCTGATATACCACCATTTCTTTAAAAAACTGGTGAAATAAAAATTTTGAAAAAAATACACATTACTTCTTTATTCATTATCTATTAGTGTACTAAATCATACATGAGAAACGACTATTTATAAATGCTGCCCGCAAAGGGTTAAAGTAATTGGGTCCCGCGTAATTCGGAGATTTCCTATAACATACGTGCTTAAAGCTATCAATATGTATGTTGTCCTTATTGCGCGTTGGATAGGAATGGAGGTTACAATTTTTTAAAAAGTTATCTATATTTTTATAATATTGCTGTAATAATTTAAAAATGTATATTCCCGCGAGAGTTAGAATTTTTGTTACTTTTACTTCCACATCCAGTGGAAGTATAGTAACGACAAACATTTTTTTTTTAATTTTTATTGTTCAAATAGGCTCCGAATGTCATGAAACGTCGAGATTTTAAGTTTGAGCGAAAAAAAATTTCTGTCTGTCTGTCGGTCTGTAACTTTTTTTTGTGTGCACGTTTACTCTGGAACCGTTTGAGATATTGACTTGAAATTTGGTACATATATGTACTTTAATGAGATCTAGAACTAGATTATATTTTCATCTTGTTCCGTCGAAGGGGGATAAATTGAAGTAAATTTGGGGTAGATAGGTAAATCAAGCAGGTAAGAGTTCATAAAATTAGTATTTAGTACATACAAGAGAAACTAAGGTCACAAAAAAAATTTTGGCATTGGCCACCCCCATTACCACCCCCCACCACATTATTAAAGGGGATGAAAAAAAAATTGTGATTTAGTGTGTGTGTACAAGAACCAGAAACGTCAAAATATTTTTTTACTTTATTCACCCCCACTACCACCCCCTATCACCACCCCCACCCAACTACCGATGTGGGGTATCGTTTTATGGGTTTTTGGGGTAGAGGATTTCAAATATTATATTATTAAAGTTCCATAAACAATTATTTCCACATACAAAATTTTTTCGTTGTAAGTACTTGGATAGAAAATCCGGATGTGGAAGTAGTGATTCCTTGGGCAGCGGTTTTAAATGTATTTCTACATCCCTCATTATAGGATAAACCAAATATGAGACGAATTATCCTTTTCTGTAGGATAAAGACCCAAAACACATCCGTAGCTTGTCCCCATGATACAATATTATAGGAAGACTGATGAATACACCGTGGCATAATATAAATTCATAAGATATTTCTCGTCAAGAGACTTTTTTAAAGTAGCTAAAGCAAAATAAGCGCTGTTAAGTTTAGCACAGACGAAGTCAATTTGGTTACCCCAGCCTAGAAATTGAGATACATAGAAATTTTGTAGTTGTACTAGAAGTTAAATTAATGTTATTTATTTTAAAATTTAGATTCAAATCTTGCTTTTTGTAGGAATTAGTAAATTCAATAGATACTGTTTCACTCAGGTTAATAATTAGGTCATTTCTTGCACACCACTCTGTGAAAGATTTAAGTATCCTAGTTGTTAGAATGTTAACCTCGTCTCTGGTTTTTGCGCAGATATTATTATTGTTGTGTTATTAACGTACATAAACAACCTCCCCTCCTTTATATAGGATGACAGATCATTTATGTACAGCAGAAACAACGGTCCTAATACGCTTCTCTGGGGCGTACCAAGCTTAGAATCAAATTGGTCAGAGTAGAAATCTTCAATTTTTACTACTAATTTTCTATGTGTCACGTAGGAGATAATCCAATCATTAATTGGTATATGGATTCCCATACAGTTCAGTTTTTTGGACAGAAAAAGAGGATTGATTGTGTCAAATGCGCGGGATAAGTCGAAAAAACTCCCACTACCATATTTCCAGTATTTATCTTGTTAATTATATGTTGCGTAAGTTCAGTTGTGTAATTACTCCCACATGAAAGTATAGCAATTAAAACAAATTTAAATTCTTTTGCTAAAATAGGCTTAGAATGTCGTGAAACGTCGAGATTTTAAGTTTGAATAAAAAAATATTTCTGTCTGTCACAGACCGATAGACAGAAACATTTTGTGCAACTTTTTTTGTGCGCATGATTACCCTGGAACGGTTTATGATACTGACTTGAAATTTGGTACACCTTTGTATTGTACGAAATATGGAACTAGCTTATATTTTGATCTTATTCCGTTGAAGAGTTGAAGGCGGTAAGTGAGGATAAATAGATATAATTGGGATATGGTATATACACGAAAAGCCAAGGCCTCAATTTTTTTTTGCTTCCAGCCACCCCCACCCCATTATTAAGAGGGGAAACAAATAAAGTAATTTAACATAATGACTGGAAATCTGGATGTCAAAGTAGTGATTCCCTAAGCAGCGGTTTTTTAACATACCGGTTAGAATTTTAATATTGAATCTTTTCGCTTTTTCATACTCTGGTTTATAACGTTGACAGGTAATTTCGATTTATGGGTAACAAATTGTTAGAATTAATCCCAGTAAAGACATCACGAAAACATAAAAAATGATGAGTAATATATGCAGATTAAAAAACCAATTTAATTCCCGTGCTGACATTTTATTATATTTCCAGAAAAGAAAGAGAAACCGCCGAACAAAACAAACATTGACTCGGTTACAAATTTACCCATTTTATGTATTTACAAAACATCGTACGTAAAAAGTCTGGCAAAAGCTTAATATACAAAAACCTGAAAGCTTTATAGGCAAACATACATCTGCAAATATTGAATTCTAAACTCCACATAAAATTCCCGAGGAAAAAGTACAAGAACTCATTGGCGAACGCCGGTATAAGAGTCGCCTGCGGAAAACAATATTTCAACAGATTTACGTAATCGGAAGGCATACATCCAACGGTAAATCAAGAGGGTGTCGTGCGACAGGACGGGAGCTCGACCAGGGTGGCGGGCAACCCCTTTCGGCCGATATTAGGATTATGTCCGGCGCAATTGGAATTAGTCACTGCTGATCTAAATTAAAATAGGCAACGGCCGACTGCCGATGTACAAATGATAGAGATTTCAATTATTAATTTTGATCCCTTTGTAAAGACAGTCACTATTATGTCTTTGGTTTGTCTAATTAACTTTCGCTTCTAAATCTGTGACGAGCTACGAAAAAAATGACAATCAACTAGCAACACTTCACTATAGACTGTTTTTAAATCAGGAGGACCGTTTCAAATTTACCGCGCTAAATCATACATCTGTGATTGGATCCACCTTCGTCAGTTTTACACAGGGCAATAGTCGTTTTTGACATATAATAAACTTTAATTTCGTGTCATAAATTATTTTGTTTTAATCTCTATTTTATCGTTTGCACATTATATATCAATTTTTAATCCCTTTTTTATAAATCTGAAGTTAAAGTGGCTAATTACTGGTGCCTTTATATTGCGTAAATGGTGTGCGATGGTGTATCAAATACATAGAGGTCAAATAGAGGTCGATGTATTATATAATGTAATAAAATACACACAAATATACTGTAGTGGTGTATTGTTGGTTGCTTAAAACGCCAAAAAGGTTCTAGTGTATTTTCTGATTACTTCCATGGTGTAAATGGGACTTCTGTATTCAGTCCTCCCGGTTTAAAAACAGACTATAACAACTAACTGAATTGTTGTACAATTATTTTTTAGTGGTGGAAAAATGTTCTTTAATATTTTTAAAGTACTATTATGAACTAATTGGCCTTTTGTGACAACTTGGTGATATGGAAACGCCACAAGAATATTCTCACATAATTATAAAATCTTTTTATGAAGGATATATCATTCCTGTGAAAAATTTCCCGATAGATCTTTTATAGAGCTTCAAGCAACTATGTGAATATTTTTATTTTATAACGATTACATAACTGTTGGTTATAGAGCTATAATAAAACATATAGATTACTCATCGATGCCATATTATCAGGTGATATAAACGTTCTTACATCTATAAAGTAATTGGCCTTATGCAGGTAACAGTTCTTGATACGTGGTCTATTACTGAAACTTTATCAAGGTGTTTTAAGAGAATCCAATGAATGTATAGAGGCCTTTTATATAGCCACAGTTTGCCATTGCAGCATTCCATATGCGGCAGTTATATTTATAAAACTGTGGGGAAAATTATTAATGTTCTTGTTTCAACATGAGGAATATATCAGTTGATCTATAGTTTAAAATCTCGTCAGCTAACGGATTTAAAGAGCATCAGAATAATAGGAAGATGTCAACATGAAAAGAAATGAAGCGTAATAAAAAATATTCCGACGACTTGATTCTTTCAGCTATCTTTTCATATAACAACTATAGTGACTCTATACAGAACTATGACACATGTATAACTACCGCCAATCTAACCAAAGATCTGTATGATTTTATAATGGCTGCGTAATACGCCGAATTGTTCTATAAGAAAATCCACTGTACTACTAGCCTCGTGGTTGTATAATAATGTCTGTATAAGAAGCTGAATTGTTATCTAAAGTAAGCCGCAGTCTCTTTCTATAAACTAATAGTGTTTGTGGTTGTCTAGGAACTACATAAAAGTCGAATTATTTTACAGCAAAACCTGCGGAAATCTTCATACAACAAAAAAAAACACGTAGCTATATAATTTGTTTAACCCGTTAAAGAGTTAAGTATGTGGAATTGGGCCCAGTGGCTTATTGGGCTATTCATTCACATGAATGTTGCTTATGACTAGGAATGCTCAATAAAATGTATAATAAACCTCTATCCCCTATATTAGCAGAGTTATGGGGGTAATAACTCTAAACTTTAAAATTAATTTTTTTCAAAACTATTGAAGATAATTAATTGAAATTAATAGGAGACGTTGACATAAAATAGCTTTATATTTTACATGTTTTTTACATTCCTATTACGTCATTTAGTATATATAAAAAATAATTTAATTTTTGAAGGTGCTGTTTTTATATCAACCCCTTGAGTGACACCTGCCAAAAAAAATCTATATTATTTAACACTGACATAATTATCATGTGTAAAAATTAGTGCAAGGTGTTTAAATAGTATTTTATAATAACAAGTGGGTAAATGGTGTTTTTTTTTACAAGTGGAGGGTCTATAGTATGAGCCGAAGGCGAGTGCTATAAACCACACGAGTAAAAAATAGTATTTTATATAACAAGTGGCTAAAATGGTGTTTTGTTTTACAAGTGGGGCGTTTATAGTACGAGCCGAAGGGGAGTGCTATAAACCGCACGAGTAAAAAAAAATTTTAGTCTCGAGTTATATACACTTCTTGTCAATAATGACATTGTTTTGATTCATTGAACTGTCAAATAAAAGTCATTTTAGGATATGGCGTTGCAAAAAACTCATTTTAGTCTCGAGTTATATACAACATTTTTTCTATCGCCATTCGAAATTAGAAAACAATATAATTTTGTAAAAATAGACTAAATTCTATTGCTGTTTCCATAGAAACTAATGAGTTTTATTTCACAATGTGAATTAAAAATTTCTTTATTTCACTCTTTTTTCTTTATTTTACATTTGTCAATAATGACATTGTTTTGATTCATTGAAACTGTCAAATAAATGTCATTTTAGGATATGGCGTTACAAAAAAATATATATAAACCTAGGTGATGAACACAGGCACACAGAAAAAAAAACAACTTTCAGTAATAAAATTTTTCGATAACAAAATGCATAGCACCGGAAAATGGATTTTCCAGTTTAAGGGTAGTGGGTGAAGGGTATATCGGAAAATATTGACACTATCGTGTTCCCCGCCTTCGAAAACGGGGAGGTAGATGTCTTGCTGTCCAGTTACAGAACTTTTGGGCTTTTTGCCTTTTTCTGGTTTATCTCAAGGGACTATTATACCGGGCGGCTTAACACATAGGGACACTTTTGTAACTTTGAATGGGCGAATGATTTTTTTTCAAATTTGGTGTAGTGATAGGGGATGAAATTTCCAATTATATGATGTAAAGAACCAAAATGACCGACTTTCGGTTTCAATGCAATTGACATGAAAATCAAATTTTTAATTGGGCAACCTGCATATTTTTGCACATTTGGATCCTGTGAGCCAAAATACATATGATCTGACCCTCAAATATTTTACTTTCAAAAAATATTAAAAAAAAATTGTATTTTCTTTTAATTATTATAAATTTAGTACAAAGATTATGATTACGATATAAGATTATGCATCTAATTCAATAACAGGTTGTCCCATAGGAGTTCCATTTAAAAAAAAAATTCGTTGAACTTAATGAAGAATAAATCGTATTTAATGTTAGTATCTGAAGAGACAATATGGTAAAGGCGCTTGCAGACCGATTTTTTAACAATTTTGGCAAAATTACGGCCTTCTATGATTAAAACTAAAAATTAAAACAACCTATATTTTTCTGAAAATCAAAATAATATTTGAGGGTCAGATCATATATTTTGGCCAGCAGGATCTAAAAATGCAAAAATATGCAGGTTGTTTATTTAAAAATTAGAACCGGAAGTTGGCCAATTTGGTTCTTTAAATTGGAAATTTTCATCCCATTTCACTAGACGAAATTTGAAAAAAATCCATTCGCCCATTCAAAAGTTACAAGTTACAAGAGTATCCCCATCGGTTGAGCAAGTATATTTTTGTTTTGTCTATATATTTTTCAGGCTTTCAATTTTTCCTTTACATCTCTTATAACAGTATAGTTATACGGTGGATACTTCCTCTTACCAAGAATATATTTAGTACACATACTACACATGCATGAAATTTTTCATTTAATATCTTGTAAAAGCGAATGCACCGCGGACAGCTCGTCGATGAATGCCCAATCGGTATAAGAGGAAAATTTGCCTTGCGAAAGTTATAGGAATACAATACGAAGCACAAAAGGACTTAATACCCTCTTTGATCAAATGGCTTCAGAAACCTACGCCATGAATTCCTGATCATGCGAATTCTGGTGACGCCGTCGCCTAGCAGATAACCGCGGCAAATGGCGTGATGATGTGAGACGTGCCATAAACAAAGAGAAACCGACTAGAATAACGCATGGACCACAAAACGAGGGTTAAGAAGTTGTGCACGAAGAATTCCAAACATTTTGTTATTGTCATAAAGAACGAATCCTCCAATAATTAAATTATTTTGAGAATTTAAAATAGTATTTAATTTTATGTATCAAACTAAAGCGGTAAATGTGGATGGGTAAATGACGATCCACCTTTGTTGTATGGCACCTCTAACGGCATCACGTCTGTTGAGTATATGGCCTGAACAAAATTCCTATTCATGAATTCATTGAGATATTATGAGAGAAACCCGCACATAAAACAAAATTTTTGAATTTGATAATTTTGAAACCACTTTTCATTTTATGAAGAACAAAATATTTTTTTATTATTAGTATTCACGTTAAGTACATGTTGATTTTTATTTTCAAATGAGAGATATTGCGCAGATAAATATTTTAACAGTTCTATTGCGTACTTTGCATATGTTTCGACCTTCACTTTATCAAGAATACAAAGAGTGCTAAATTAAATAATCTATGCACCTACTTTAATTCAAGTGGTCTGTAAAAATGTATTTAATACGTTAGTTGGCATGCTAATGTTATTTATATCACTAAGAGTTGACGTCTTATCTTAAATTTTTAAATTAGGTAAATGGCCGTCAACAATAAAAAAATGCCTTAATTTACATTCGAATGCGGGAATTTTTAATAATATGCACACTTTACCCATCCAAGTAGTAACTGCAATGAACGTTGCTTCAATGTAATGTGTGCTTGCACTTCATCAACAACAACAACAACATTTCATTTTAAGTTTAAGTACAATAGATGTGTCTCACCGGATCCTAGCCCGGAGCCAGCCAGACAACCACGGCGAACATCGCCGAGGTGGGTGTGAGGCTGGGCGGGGTATGTAGGGTTCGGCTTGGAAATAAAATCGAGGGGGAGGGGGGTGCTAGAAGCTCCTGTCTGCCACAGGCAGACTTAAAAACTAGATTAAAATTTTTGATGTGTCCACATGGACCTAAAAGTAACTTAAAAATAAACAACACTGAGAACACTAAAATCGTAGGCGAGCGCGCTTCGTAATTTTGATTGATGATACGAGGAACACAATTAAACGAAAAAACCCGTTCGAACAAATGACCTCGTGGTCTGATCGCCGAAAAGGAAGGTGGGGTGGAAATAAAATTGTGGTTTAAAAAATTAGGTTTTAGGTAAGTTTTCGGCCTAGATGGGATTTACAGAGACAAAAAAGGAACGAACATAACAAAAAAGGATAAAAGAACAAAATTGTACAAACATAAATGGGGAGAAAGAGGAATTGGAAAGATATAAAGTTGAGGAAGGATAAGAGTACCTAAGGATACGGGTAAGTTATCGTAGAAGGAAGTGTGGCTCGGGGAGCTGCCGGAAGATAGGCAACGCCTGGTATGGTAGGGGGCACTTCATCGGTCGTTTTAAAGGTGCGCCTAATAAATGATCTTTGATTGCATACGCGTGGAAGAATGTGAAATATGTATTTCTCTCTGTCTGATGATTCATTGCGGACTTCGTCTTTTCAACTGTACTATACATATTTATCGACCAAGCAATAAAATGAGAAAATATTATGTCTAGAAAAAGATAGGCTTATAAATGGTACGAATGTAATAGGCAATATCAAACATTAATCAATTAATGTACTTCGTACGGCTCCCACAAGATTTCCAAAAAGAATGAAAAATCTTACCCAATGTTTTGGAGTTTCGTTTTTGATTATTCAATATCTAACCCAAGCGTGAAAGTTGATAATAAGTCTTTAAAATTTTGTTAAACAAAATTAATATATTAGCATCATCACAAGTAGAATTTTTAAAAATTAGGTAATTTATTATCAGTACGGAACACTGACGCGTTTCACGACACTCAATATCCCGATTTAGTAGACTAAAAATAAATATATCACAAACTACTTACTCAGGTTATATCTCAGTGTTAGTGTGATGAACGACCACTTACCTGAAAATAAAAAAAAATAATTATATGGGGGATCTAATATAAATCAAATCAAATCAAATCAATTTATTTTGTTTTGGGACAATTACAAAATTGTATAACAATAGTCAGAAGTGGTAAAGGAGAAAATAATATAATATAATATAAACTAATCTAACTTAACCTAAGTATTAAAAAATTCGTCTAAAGAATAAAAACACTTATCTACCAGGAACAATTTCAATTTTTTCTTGAATTGGTGTAATTCAGTATTTTGTTTAAAATCATTTGGCAATTTATTAAAAATTTTCAGTCCTAAATAATTGGGTGATTTATTGGTAACTGAGAGTTTTGAAAAGGGTACATAAATATCATTCTTATGTCTTGTATCTAACCCGTGTATATCTTTATTGAGATTAAACTTATGTCTATTTTTAAAAATATATATAGATATTTCAAATATAAACAAAGACGTTAAAGTTAAAATTTTATACTGCACAAAAATGGTTCTGCAGGTATGTTTGTTAGCCACATTCGCTATGTTACGTAGGATACGTTTTGCGATATAAAAACAGTTTGAGATAGTGTGGACACACCCCAGAAACAGACACCATAGCGTAGTCGTGACTCTACCTTTGCATAATATAAGTTAATTAATTGTTGTTTATTTAAAATTTCCTTCATATTTCTGAGTAAGAAATTAATTGAACTCATATAGGAAACAAGAAAATTACAATGAGCTTTCCAGTTGAGGCATTCATAATAATAATAATAATAATAATAATAAACGTCTTTATTATATACCACAAATATTACACAGAAAAAAAAAGTATAAAAGCTAAGATATAAAAGGCGAAGTTTAATGTATCACAACCATTTGGTACACAAACAATCATGACCATCAGTCTTACACTTAACCTTAATAAAACTGTTTGTCTAGATTCATACATGAACATAAAATAAGTCTACCGAGAGAGAGCCAAAATGTACAAAATTAAGCAAACAGTAATTATTACAATTGCTTTTTGATAATGAATTTATAACAAAGATGACGTAAGAAATCCTTAAAAATTACTTTAGGCTAAACTTTGGGGGCTATAAATTAGAACATTGACGTTCAAAGAGGACAGATTTATATGAATTTTTAAAATTATACATTCTTTTGCTTTTATGTTGATCATCAATACCGTTATAAATTTTGCAAATTTGGTAACTAAATGATCGTGTGAACAATTGCGAACGGTGTATTGGAGGAGTTAAAAGACCTTTAAACCTAACATTCAAGTTATGTACGTCTGTTCTGAATTTAATTTTCCTATACAAATATATCGGGGATTTGTTCAATATTAATGCATGAAACAAACATGCAGCATGATGAATCCTCCTATTTTGCATATTAAGCCATTTTACTTCGCGTAATTTGTGTGATATTCTTTGGTATCTACGAATTCCATATATTAATCTAAGACACGAATTTTGCAATTTTTTTATTTTACGTGTGTAAAGTGCATTAAGGCAAGGACCATATAAAGAATCTGCATAATTAAGAAGAGATAAAACTAGAGTTTCACAA
Organism: Rutpela maculata; assembly: GCA_936432065.2. Classification (NCBI taxonomy): domain Eukaryota; kingdom Metazoa; phylum Arthropoda; class Insecta; order Coleoptera; family Cerambycidae; genus Rutpela; species Rutpela maculata. The sequence goes on from OW386287.2 coordinate 206,340,889, forward strand.
AGCATGATCTTTGTTTTCTGAGGAAGAGAGTGCCTATTTCCACATATTAATTTTAGAGACAAATAACCTTTGTGAAGCAATGTATCAACATGACTACCAAATCTCAAATCACTGTCAATAATAACACCAAGACTTTTAACTTTATCTTTTTTTTCCAGCACGTTGTTTTCTACAACAATCGAGACAACAATATTTAAAATTGATTTAACATAATTTCTTTGTTTCTTGGGTTTCTGATTTATTTGGATTTATTATTAAACAGTGACCTTGAGCTGCCATTATGAATTTTTTAATATCTTCATTTATATGGAAACCGGCTCTCTCCACTTCTAAGGGAGGAAAAGAGTAATAGAGCTGTGTGTCATCAGCATATAAGTGAATTTTACAATAATTCAAGTTATTGACAATGTTACTTGTATGAATTGTAAAGAGCAGCGGGCCAAGGACGGACCCTTGAGATTTATATTCTATATGAATTCCTAAAAAACTAATACTAGCAGTACCATCGTTATCAATTTTACAGTTATTGATATTAACCGCTACAGTGTCACACTTTTTTTGCCTATTGTGAAATCTAATTATTTGTGTTTTATTTGCATTGAAATGTAAATAATTCTGACCGAACCAACTGCAGACATGTTCCAAAGTAATATATAAAAGTACGTTTAAATAATTAGATAAATCAGTTTCTTAAATCCAGAAAATTGCATATTGACATCTGTTCTCCTTCTCAAAAAATGTGGCTTTAAATTCGCTTGATCCGTTTCAATTGGCCAGCAGTTTATTTAAGAAAAAAATAAAATGCTGAATTACTTTCGAGAAATTCTGAAAACTGTTCATTCTCAGCATACCGACTTTTAATGATGCCAACTTGAAAACACCCTGTATATTAATTTCGAACAGTGCAGACATAAATTAGTCTCCAGTTTTTTTTTAATTCCGCTTAGCAACAAGAAGCGATGAACCCGAAACACCCCGTCTCGATTAATTATATTTTTAGGCAAAGAGACGAAGATGTATATTGTAACGAGACTCCATTTACGCTCCCTGAAATTGTGGCTCCGAACACAACAGATAAGGTATACATTTAGAGGCACAAAACAATGCTTATCGATCAGAGGAACATGCAATCACCCTAGGCAAGACATAAAGTTTCCATTATCCAGGCACATATAAGACAGTCTTAGATGTATAAAAATGAATAATTTTTCAACAAGGAAAATATCAGTTGAAGTACCGTATTAATCTTGCGCCCTCGTGTTTTTTTGCTAGGACGCGTTCGCTGCACTCATTTGGCAACGATAAAAACTCGACTGCTCCTGCAAGATGATAAATGGGTGCAATCATTACTAGCAGATACCGACACTTTTTTGATAAATGATATATATGCATATCGATGTTATGTGCAGATAATATTTCAGGAGATACGGCTGACGGTTACAGACGTAATAAATATTCTCTTTGTCCGACTACTTTCATGTTTGCAAACTCAATAACAGCTTATTTGCAATGTATTATGTTATGACTGTAATCAGTTTACCACAACGGCGTTCATTAACATCATGTATACAGCAATAAAAAGTACTTTGTTACTAAATTCCTGTTCACTTTATCTAAATGTAATGTCCACATCGCGCATCGCCTAATTTGATATTTTATAAAGGAATCAAACTACTCTCTGAAACCGATGCGACGGTTCCCCTGATGATGACAATTATTTAACCGAAAATGACGATCGTAGAGAACAAATTTTCATATCATTGTGTTGTGAACAAATTCTGAATAACTTATCAAAATGACCAATCGTCACGTTACTTGTAAGCATGATAACTTAAGAAAAAAAGTTCGATTGTACTGAAATTTAGAGGGCAGTTAGTGTTACCTAGCGGAAGAACCCTATAGCTTTTAATCAAAACCGATCAATACATAAAAAAGTTATTAATAATTTACATTTAAAAAAAGTATCTACTGAACTTTAAAGTTTTGTAATTGAATAGAAATCATATGAAATGTTATTTCCTGTCAATATTTATTTATATATTATAGTATCACTAGCTGACCCAGCAAACGTTGTTTTGCCATATAAATTATAAATTTTTGTCCAAAAAATAAAAAGAAAATTTCTGGATAGTGCCACCCTTATCACCTAGGGGTATAGAAAATAGCCTACGACCTATTCTCAGACCTACCAAATATACACCAAAAATTTCATAAAAATCGGTCAAGCCGTTTCGGAGGAGTTCGATAACAAACACTGTGACACGAGATTTTTTTATATTTTATATATTTGATAGTAATATATCAACAGTCGAAATGATTTTCACTTAGACAGATTATATTATAGACAGTAACGCATATGAAAGTAAAGAACGGTGGTGTCTAATGGTTCTAACTAAAATGAAAAACCTTTTTGTTTTAGATATTCCACCCCATTACAAATTCATCAATTACAACTCCTTAAAAGACCTCTATGCACGCTGTTAGGACATAATGTGATATGACATTGATGTGTTAGTGTAGAAAAACATACTACCAAGCGTCTAGGTGACGCGACACCAATTTATATTTAGAAGGGCGCCGGCCGCCTTCTGCCCCGTTCTTCCACTCCCAAGCGGGTTCGAGATAAGATATACTTCGATAGACGAGTAATGGGTCAAGGCTGCGCTACCTCAGATCATTAACAACGCTCTCTCAGGACGTGATTTCAATTATTCACTGACAATAAGGGCTTTTGCGTCTTTGGATTATTGCGATTTTGGCATAAAAAAAATCCCTATCGAAGATTTCTCTCCGGCAGAATTGGAATTTTACGTGATTGTGATCTGTTTATACAGTAATAAGTGGTCTGACGTCTTTTGGTTTCTGCTATTTTGGCATAAAAAAAAATCCTTATCGAAGATATCTCTCCGACGGGATTGGAATTTGACGTGATCTGTATGTATTTACCTACTGATAGTGGTCTCTGCACTTAAAGATTTCTGGAGAAATCGCATAAGAAAATCCCTATCAAAATATATTTTCCTAAGTAAAAATTCGGCGTTTCTTCGAATTTTTACCCGGTTGTACCTAATGTCTTATCGAACTCATAACGGTCCTTGTGGACCAGTTCATATCTCTCACTCTTGAAAATGTCCTTAAATGAAATTTTTGCGTAGGTAAGTTGAATTTTTATTTTGGCTTCGACCTAGGTCAATTCTGGAAGGTTCTACAACATTAGTAACATCAAGAGTTCCACAAGGTTCCGTTTTAGGATCTCTGTTATTTATTCTATTTATCAACGATATTTGCAGGGTAATGCAGATAATGTCTTCTACAAGCTGATGATTTTAAATTATTTGCGTCTATTAACGTAAACGTAAACTCGTTTAATGAACGTACATAATTAGTGGATACACACTAACATTATTTAAACCTTTAATAAAACGTATATATTCCACGTTTAGTTTCGTTTCATAAACATTTCGTTAATACGAATATTTATCGTTTTCTTAATGTTAATTTATTCGTTATCTATGATGTTTAAAGGACGTTTATATTTGGTTAATAAAAACGTTTTTTCGGACGACATTTTTTCGTTGAATTAACTCGTTTCTAAAAACTCTATAACAACGTGCGGTTTTCAATCCTTTTTGAACATTTTTTAAACGGATGTGTGCCCATTGGGCGTGTTCAGATGCGCATACTTTTGCAATGGAGAACATATATCATAGGTGCTGGATATTTTTATTTAAAATAAGCCATATAATATAATAGCATAACGCACTCTTGAACATGACTACAAAGAGCTACTCGCTGATGGTTTCATCCAAAGGCAAGAAGAGGAAAAAAAAAGAACATGACTGCACGGCACTGTGATCGGTTTCGCACTTGATCGAACTGAAGGCCTGTATATCCCGATACAGTAGCCAGCTAATGTCAATTCTTATGGAACACTGCAAAGAACCTTTTCTTCTCAAAAGTTGGTTATCGTTCAGTTCCACGGTTATATTTTTTGTGCCACCCCCTGAAAAGGAGTGGCATCCATTAACAAGCCTCAGCATAGTAATTCCTTTGGTACATTTACTATTAAATTATCAAAAAAATGAAATTTACCTCCAGTTATTGTACCAGTCGGCTTTAGAGATATGATTCGTGATGGAGTTCTATTTATATTTAAAGGTACGTACGCACTTGTAACAGACCTTCGTTGCAACCTCGTTGTGTAACCGTGTGGACGGGACCCTGTAACCCCGTTGTGTAACGTCAGAGCGAACGTGGGTGTGCGCGTCGAGATTCGCAGCTTTCCCATCAATTGTTGGTATTCCCGCGTCACTTCAAAGGATGTTACTGTAGGCGGTTATGCAAAGTCTGGACGGTCCGAGCTTCTTCGTGTATCGTCTTATGAGGTGTTTAAATATTTTCATATTCTCTACGTATAGAATAGACAGTCGTGTTGTAAATATGGAGTGGACGAAAGACAACTCGATTCTTATATGCCGCAGCCGCAATTTGCAGTTTATTATTGTCCATGGTTTCGATAAACGTATATCTTCACCTCTTTTCCAAACACAAGTAACTGGCAAGAATGCGAACAATATGTAAAACGGAATGTTCGCGACGCAACTGAGTTCTGTTCGGGGAGAATTTTTTCGTCGCATGTTAACGCGTATCATGACCTAGCTTTGACCCTGTTCGCGACGGAGTTACGCATCGAGGTTCTGTTACAAGTACGTACGTACCTTTATGAAACATTGCATACAACATTTTCTTCTTAAAACCTGATTCTCGTTCAGATCCAATATATTTTTTGTGCCACCCCCTGAAAAGGAGTGGCATCCATTAGCAAGCCCCAGCATAGTAATTTCTTTGATGCATTTACTATTAAATTATCAAAAAAATTAAATTTTACCTCTAGCAGTCGGCTTTTGAGGAATGATGCATGATGGAGTTTTATTTAAAGGTACGTACGCACTTGTAACAGAACTTCGTTGCGAACCTCGTCGTGTAACCGTGCGGATGGGCCCCTGTAACCTCGTTGCGTAACGTCAGAGCAAACATGGGTGTTCGCGCAGAGGTTTCGCAGTTTTTACATCACTTGTCGGTATTCTAGCTTCACTTCAAAGGATGTTACTGTATGCGGTTACGCAGAGTCTGGACGAGTCTGAGCTTCTTCGTGAATCGTCTTATGGCGTGTTTATATATTTTCATAGTATATAGAATAGACAGTCGTGTTGTAAATATGGGCTGGAATGGAAGAAAATTCGATTCTTTTTTGTACAGGCCGCTGATATGTTGACACTTTGAATCAGTCAGCAACTTACAACCATTTTACTCCATTTCTAGAATACAAACGTGTCTGCCACCATCTCTTTGGCTTTTTCTTTTTTGTCGCATATTGAATATATACGTCTGTCTTCGTCTCTTTCCCAAACACAAAATAACTGACCTGACTGCAAACAACATGGAAAACGGAATGTTCGCAACGCAACGGAGTTCTGTTCAGGGATATTCTTTGTCGCATGTTAACGCGTATCATGACCTAGCTTTGACCCTGTTCGGGACGGAGTTACGCATCGAGGTTCTGTTACAAGTGCGTACGTACCTTAAGATTTTCACCTTTAGTTGTCTTAAATACTACCTGTGTACCAAATTTGGACTACTGTAGTTCGTCACGATGGCGACATGTGTTTTCACACCAAAAAAGAGATCGAGACGTGATAAATTTCATCGACAAATGGTTCTGAAGAAGCTCTTTGCGTCTGCTTTGAATCTTGCCATTCGACGTATACTTACAAGCATACATACTAAGTAGATCTAGGACCGGACACAATTAAACTAAATGCTCCCGGTCCGGTAACTAAAAAAGAGATACAAATGCGTTCTTCACTTGGATCCTTATTTTTCCAAGTATAAAATTCAACGTTCAAAGGCGAGCCCCGTCGTATGGCATGGCATCCCTTAGCAATAAAAGTAGAAGTGATGCATTGCAAAGCATCCAGGATTACATACAATGTCCCGAATTAGATGATAATAAATGTCCGAGACTTTTTCACGGATCACTAGATTTTTAGGTCACGGAACGTCAAGTCGAGGTAAGCTACGATCACTTGAATAATTTAGATTTACGTGTTCGTGGAACATGAACTCAACTGGGAAACATCTTTGTATTCAGTTAAATTAGTTTGGTAAGTTGTGAACTAGTTTCTAACATTGGAATGGAAACGCTCTCAGGTCCTTGCTTGGCTCTGTTTCATAGAAATTGAATATCAATGACTGGGAAATTTCCAACCATTGATTCCAAATATTTATTGGCTACTTTAGGATATTATTATGTACAGTGTGTTTTATACAGGGGAGCCTGAAAATGTTAAAAACTAGTAGATTACAATTTTCCCTAACATCGCGAAAGGTGATGCTACACACAATGTTGAGAACCGGGAATATTCCCCTGTGAATATTCGATAATTTTGGAAATATTCGCGACAGCTCGCCACCTGCATTCGCGAATATTCGCATACGTATAACTGCGTGCACCCTTATACGCTAATGTACGCTTTACGTAAAACGGTAATGGAATACTTGTATGGGCAATCACTTAATTTGACCATACAAGTCACCAGAGCTGGATGGAATATTTCCAGCTCTACTTCAACAGGGAATGGACATACTTGCAACATCCCTGTGCACATTATTTAGGGTCTGTCTGGCCCTGGATTATGTGCCAACTGGTTAGGGGAAGATAAAGGTGGTATTCATACCAAAACCAGGACGTGACATCTACGCCCAGGTCAAATCCTTCCGACCTATTAGTCTAACATCATTTCTCATGAAAACTGTGGAGAAACTGGTTGATAGGCACATCCAAGACGATAAAATGAGCACAAAATCTCTACATCGAAACCAGTATGCCTATCAAACAGGAAAATCTTGTGAGTTAGCAATACACGAGCTTACTCAAAAAATAGAAAGAGATCTAGACAGTAAAGAAACTGCCATAGGAACTTTCTTAGACGTAGAGGGTGCCTTCGTCAATACCTCATTTGACACACTAAGTGATGCAGTGAAGAAGAGCGAAGTCGATAATAAGATGGATCGACTCAGCACTCAGAACTAGGAAAATTCAGTCCACGCTAGGATCCACAACGGGAGAGGTGTCCGTGACTAGAAGATGCCCGCAGGGGAGGGGGGGTCTTATCTCCTCTCCTGCGGTGCCTGGTTGCATACGAGCTCTTATCTCGACTGAAACAGTACAGAATAGTAGATATCGCCATCCTGGTAATAGGAAAACACGAGGGCGCTGCATCGGAAAAGATGCAGCGAACCCTCGAACCCTCTTTATGGTAGACAGATGGTGTACCCAGGAAGGTCTTTCCGTAAGCCCAGGGAAAACCACTGTGGTCGCCTTCATAAAAAAGAGCAAACTCAACTTGGAAAGATTATATCTCCGGGGAAATGAACTGCAGGTGAGCAATGAAGTCAAATACTTGGTACTGATTCTAGACACTAAATTAAAGTTAAATGCACATCCAGATAGAGTGACTACCAAAGCTACACGGCCCTTATGGGCCAGCAGAAGAATGGTAGGTAAAAACTGGGACTACATCCAAGAATGGTGCACTGGCTGTACCAAAGGATTGTAGTACCAATAATAACATATGCCTCCCTGATCTGGTGCCGAATAACCGAAAACCGAATATTCGGGGTACCTAATTGGCCGAATAGCCGAATATTACAGACTAATTGCAGTATAAAATGACATTTTTATTTTAAAAAATGTGAACACGCATATTGCTTGGGTCACAACTTCTTTGTTTATTATGTTGCACAGACAAGAAAGAACATTTAAAAGCTAATTAATAATCTTTAAATTTGGTCCATACCATTTTGACATAACCTGCATAAAGTGGTACTCTTTTTCACGAATGGGAAGTTTGACAATCCCATGGGTGAAAAAAGGGACTTTATGCATGTGTTTCATTCAATATTTTTTCTACGATTGCTCAATTTACATAATTACATAAATAAATTAAAATTAACTTAAACTTGAAAACAAATTTATAATTTGATGTTTCTAAAGCGAAGATTGCGAAACAAAGCTTCAATTGTTTTCAGTGCACTCGTGGATCCGGCTATACAAAAGAGTGAAATAATGTTACTTTTTCTGAAATCGATCAAGAATGTGTACTTTTTCGGCGCAATTTCAGATCCCAAAATACGCTATTCTAGTATTTTAATCCGTTGCCAAGCAACTATCAGAAAACAGTCAGGGAAAGTTGATTTTCCGGACTGTTTTTATATATAAAAGTTACTTTCCCGGACTAGGCCGGCCACTTTTATTCAACATCCCCACGAAAAATAAGCTTTGAATAAATAATCACGGAAAATTGTCACCAGATCTTCGACTATAATGCTTCAATTACATCCACAACTAGTGGAAGCCTCAATCATTATTATATAAGCCAAAGATAATAAACACAAGAGGTCAGAACTTCCTGCTGCTAAAGTCGTTAAACACGAGACGCAGAAGAAGTCGTGACGATTTTAACACCGGCGGGTTGCCTGCGCTCCGTTCGGTGGAAGTAAACTTGTTGTGGAAGGCAGGTGATTAGACGGACTTCCTGCTGGGCTGCAGTTTTGCAAGGATGCCAAATCGTCTAATGACTTTAATACTTATCTATCAGGCAGGTATTAAAATTGTCCTCTCCAATATGCGATCATTTTTACAACTATCTTTTAAGATAAGATAATTTTGTCCCCTGGCGCACAGTGGCACGAATCGTGATTTTTTCGTTCAAAATTATCTAGAGCATTTGTTTGGCAACCGACTGGGATAATTTTTTTTTAAAATACTCGTTATTTAATTTCCAGAAAACGTAAGAGAGCCGATTTTTGAATTATGCTAACAAAAGTGATTGAGCTTAGCCAAAATGTTCATTTTCTATTTAAATCTTAATAAAACTTACAAATAATTTTTTTTTTCTTATTCAATTTACATAAACTTGTTATTCGGGGGTTTTTGAGGTCGCTGATTACGAGTCTGATATCCAAATTGTCATAAACCAACCTGCAAGATGGCGGAATCAATGGCGGCTATAAAATGCTAAAAAATTATGAAAAATTAAATGTCTTTATCAAAGTTCATACCGAAATCGGCTCTCTTACGTTTTTTTGGAAATTAAATAACGAGTATGAAAAAAAATATATATCCCAATCGGTTGCGAAACAAGTGCTGTAGATAATTTTGAATGAAAAAATCACAATTCGTGCCAATGTGCGGCGTTTATTGTAATATTTATACATAAAAGAACTGACTGTGGTGATATTGCCGTTTTGAATATGATTCAATAAGACTCTAGAACGAAGATCCCAAACATTTATTAGTGAAATATTTTTGTCGCACTCCTCTATACGTTTCCTTAAATATATAAGGAATAAAAAAAAAACAGACTGCAACCAACAGCTATTCTCCGGACTAATATCCCGCCGAGCGCTGAATTACAAATTACAAGCCTGGCCGCGTTAAGTGCAATATCTATGTATTGCCACAAAATGATAAAGTTTCGATTGCAACAGACATCAGCCGAAAGACTTACTCCTACTCAAAGGAGCTCTCGTGCCAGCCACTCCACACCACTTGCAGACTGCAGTTTCGAGCTATTGGCTCTCGTCAGTGCAAGGTAGGTTTGAGATGGCTGGAACGAGGTCCTTGTTCAGTCTTGGTGCATGACGAAATTTATGAAACCACGACAATGCAACAAAAATGGCAGACTCCACCTAGAGGCTGATTTCCATTACAATCAAAACAGCAGTAGCCCCGACATGGGCACAGTTAGTAGGTATGCTTTTAGAGGACAGAATATTTACTAGTGAAATATTTTTGTCGAACTCCTGTATACGTTTTCTTAAATATATAAGGAATAAAAACACAGACTGCAATCAACAGCTACTCATCGGATTAATGCCCCGCCGAGCACTGAATTACGAATTACAAGCCTGGCCACGTTAAGTGCAATAACTATGTATTGCCACAAAACGCTAAAGTTTCGATTGCAACAGACACCAGCCAGACTTATTCCTACTCAAAGGAGATCTCGTGCCACACCACTTGCAGACTGCAGTTTAGAGCTATTGGCTCTCGTCAATGCAAGTAAGGTCTGAGATGTCTTGGAAATTGCAAATATGATACATTTTGATTGTTTTCTTGTTTGACTGTTTTGACTGTCAAAAATTGGTATCACATGTATATTTATCAGCGTGCTATAGGCATTGCTGCCACTCCTGGAATACAGTTATGTCTATGCAGAATTAGACGCTGTCAGCAGCGAGAGCTACATAACGTATGATACAGGAATGTAGGATGGGACGTTTAACTGTTTATGAGATGCGTTACCGCATTGTGTTGTGATATAATGTTTCTACTCCTTGATCTGTGTTTTTGCTTCTAGAGTTTTTCTTGCTTTTATGTCTGACTGACACTGACTGACTGATCTATCAACGCACAGCTCAAACCGCTGGGGCTAAAAACTTTTAAAATTTTGCAGAGATTTCTCGAATGACGTAGGCAACCACTAAGAATTTTTCGAAATTCGACCCCCAAGAGGGTGCAAAATGGGGTTGAAATTTTAGTCTTTTTCGGAAACGGTGAGATCTCGATGCGTGAAATTTTGCAGAAATATTTTTTGTTGAAATCTATTAGACAAGTGTAAGATGAAATTTCGATTTTCGCTTTTTGAGGAGTCAAAACGGGGGTGGTAGATGGTTTAAAGCGCACACATATTTTCGAAATCGCGTAAGTCAGAAACGTGATTATTCGAGCGACGGACTCTTCTGAGGAAATAAGAAGACACGTATTCGACTGTTTTCGAAAAGAGAGCCCCGAAAGGGTGAACGAGGAGGGGGCGGTTTTTAAGCTTCTCGGAAACGGTTAGCTGCCAAATTTCATGCTTCTCGCATGAAATTTGGCAGAAATATTCTTTATTTCAATCTATTAGACAAGAGTGAGAGGTCAGAAACGTGATATTCCAGCGATGGGCTCTTCTGAGGAAGTAAGGAGACACGTATTCGACGGTTTTCAAAAAGAGACCCCCCCCCTCCCCCCCCGAACGCGTCAACAGGGAGAGGGATGTTTTTAAGCATGAAATTTGACACATACCCGCCATGTGCTCTATTGTCGGTTAAAATAATAATTTTTTCGTTCAACTTGCTATAACACAAAAATAGAATTGAATTGCTATCAATTTCCGATTTGTGTTTTCCCCGAGTACTATGGATGCGCAGTGGATGGGCAGCAAGTTTCCCCGAGTACTATGGATGCGCAGAAGTTTTCCTTGAGTGCAATGAATGCGCAGAGGGTTTCCTCGAGTGTACTTCTTGAGTACTATAGGAGTACTCACTCAGTGAGTATGTAGTACTTCTTTATAGGCATAAGTTAATTTGTCAATGTTCTTAATTCCAGGCGCAAGAAGTCTTTCACGAGAACGAAGTCGCGGGCATCAGCTAGTTGCATATATTTCTGTCATTTTTGTAATTGTTTTCCCTCCTGTTAATGTTGACGTTGTATGTGGTTGCTTTACTCTTTTTGCTAGGTATTGGATGACAGCCCTTTTAGCTCTTCTCAGACTTCTTCTGTGAGTTTACTAGTTCGTTTTTTAATTTATACGCTTAGAATCTCATGAAACATCGAGATTATAAGTTTGAGAAAAAAAAAATTCTGTCTGTCGTTCTGTCTGTAACTTTTTTTTTGTGCGCACTCTGGAACCGTTTGAGATATTGACTTGAAATTTTGTACACGTACGTATTTTAACCAGATCTGGAACTAGATTATATCTTGATCTTATTTCGTTGAATGGTTGGAGGGTAAATTGGAATAAATGGGGGGTAAATAGGTAAAACAAGCAAGTAAGAGTCCGTAAAATTGGTATTTAGTGTATATAAAAGAAGCTAAGGTCTCAAAAAATTTCTTGGCATTAGCCACCCCTATTACCACCCCCCCACTCCCGTTATCAAAGGGGGTGAAAAAAACAAAATTGTGATTTCGTGTTTATACAAGAACCAAAGACTTCAAATTTGTTTTACTTCATCCACACCCAGATTTTTGGAGTAGGCGATTTCAAATATTATGTTATTAAAGTTCCATAAACAATTATTTCCATGTGGTGGAGTGCAAATACAGCATCAACATTTTTTTCGTTGTGAAAGTGTGGAAGTAGTGATTCCTTGGGCAGCGGTTTCCCATCCTAGAATCGGACGACTCTGACTAAAATCAAATGTTACGTTTAAACACTCACTCACTATATAATGTGATCTACCAAGAAATGCGGAAAATAAAATGGTGTGCTAGTCTTCAATGTGGAAAAGCCCCTGCAAAATTTTAGAGGATTCTGAAGTAATTTAGTATATTAAATTATTAGTCAATTTGCGAAGATACACTACTGATGTTGTGTAGGTCCTGACCTAATTCTGAAGAGGTCGACGAACTTACTGGTGAAAGAACGTATTCAAATTGTTTACATTTCCTTAATTGGCATAAAAAGTGAAGCCGGCCGGTGAGATAAAAAAAGAGGTCTACACACGATCCAGCGGCAGGTAGTCAACATTGTTGGTACGCTTTGAAGATAATTGGAATTCCAGCGGACCAATTCACTTTTACGAATGAGTTCAAAGCATGCCGACAAGGCTGGCTCCGTGCCGCTGGATCGTGTGTAGATCCCTAGACAGCCGCGTTTTTTGCTTCCGGTCGAACAATAGCTACACGGCCATGTCATTGACCGGTTTAACTAAATATCTCGTATATCTGCTTGTCATTTCAGCATGAGATCAATGTCTTCGATTTATTTCGATTTATTTCGGTATTTTAGTAGTGTGATTTGATTAAAACCAAAAAGTCACTGCTATCTTATTATCCAGCTTTGCTGTCAGTAGTGTCAATCCCAAGTCTGGTAAAGTGATATGGTTGAAGTCATTGGCGGCGCATTCCTACAAAAAAATAAGGTAATTTTTTTGGTCATTTTTTAAAAATTTTTCATTTTTTTAACTCCTTTAGATGGGGACAACCTACTGTTAAATTTTCCGCATGTCCTGGTAGATCACGTTGTATATAGGTATATTATTCACCACCAAAATTTCAAAATATTCGGATATCAGATGAGCGACCCAAGAAAAGTGGACACACTGTATCTACAGAAAGATATAGTACTCAAAATATTATACAAAAATATTCTTAGGAGCAAGCTTTGGGATTTCTGGCATACCAGGATGTAGAGATTAAAAACATACTTGACATCAACGGACACAAATGATTTTGACGCATTACTAGAGTACCAATAATGTGATAATGGTCCAGAGTGCATCAATCATACTATAGAAAGCATTATATTCCTGTACTTCAGGCATTCGGAAAGCTGGATTGCATGAGAGCTAAAACATTTTTTCGCTGAGAGTAAATGCTGATCTGATTACAAATAATTCGTTCGGTTATTCTAGATATCAGGACCAATCGTCTAATTGGACATATATCCGATAACTCAATTGGATTTATAACCATATCTCGCATATAATCGGTGTAACTGCAAATTTCTAACCAATAAAATTCTCTGTTCGCACGTTTTGAATTCTGCTCTGACCCCCGGCACTCTAATTAATGTTAGAATGCAACTTATACATGTACCACTTTGTTATTTTATACGCAATATCATAGGTCAGTCATTGAAAAATAAAATGCTTTTGTGACACAATAATGTATTTTTTGTGTAACAAAACGACTTTATACAATTCATGAAACCTTTGTTGTATGCATGTGCATTTTTATTTTATATAATACAATTGTCTGAAACTGATATCGTTATTCTAGTTATTGAATTAAATTTTTCAAAGCTACGAAACGCTTTTATGTAATGTTTTCGTTTGTTTTGTACATTATTGCAAAATAAACACGAGACGGATTTATATTTTTTTTCCGGAATGTTTGTTGCGGATAAAAACGAATAAAAACTATGTTACCGAATAGGCAACTAGATTATTATATAAAATATGCATTAAATGGATGCACTCATTTGTTATACAGGATTGGACACATATGCCCAAACACGTGATTTCTGAATAAAATACAATTGAAATTAAAAAATAACCTGAATAAAAGCTACTGTAGGTTTTTTTGTCTTAAGAGGAGAGTAAAAATTTATAATAATTTTAGTTTAGTTCCCGTTTAGCTCCACTGGCCACCATTTTTTTTGTAAATCACGAAAATAACCTAAAAAAAACCTCATAATTTAGGTTATTTTCACGATTTATTAAAAATTGGTGGATAACGGAGCTAAACGGATGCCCGATTGATTGATTTACCAGGGTGCGGTAGGCATTGCTGCCACTCCCAGGGTTATACAGCTGGGCCTGCTACGTCCACGCTGGGTTGGACTAAGGTCATGCTTGTTGCCAGCAGCGAGAGCCACATGGCGCATGGTAAAGGAACATGGAATGGGAGGTGTAGGTATTTATGAGATGCGTTACCGCATTGTGTCGTGAGGGAGCGTTTAAAGCTCCCTTTTTTGTGTTTTTGGTTCTGGGCATCTGCCTCTTCTGAATCTTCGTGTGAAAAATGTGCTGTGTCTTGATATGGAGTGTCTATGCTCCTCTTTTTGTGTTTCTGCTTCTTCAAATCTTCTTTTGCTGAGTCTTCTAATTCCTCGGTTTCCGATGCTGGGTTGGATTTGGGTCATGCTTGTTGTCAGCAGCGAGAGCCACATAACGCATGTTTTTTCCTTGCTTTTCTTTCCTAGTTTTTTTTTATCCTCTCGATTGTTATTTTTCACGTGTAACATGGTCTCCCTATTTTTAGTTTGCTGCTGTTCAGTGTTAGCGCTTTCTTCTGCTGTCCTTTTTGTTTTAACCTTCTTGATCCTTGCCCTTATCTCTCTGATTACCAGGGTATGGTCTATTTGTGTGATTGAGCTTCCATTACTCCAGGTGTCAATGCAGGTTTGACTTTTGCTCCATGTATTTCTTATTGTTAAGTTTAAACATGTGTGCTAGGTTTTTCAGCGCGTTTCCATTTTCGTTAGGCCATGTGTGGAGTATATGTGCATTGAAGTCTCCTAATAGTATAATGGACATTTTTCTTGATTTTCATAGCGTTAGTGTGTCCCGGTTTTCTTTTTCTAATTGATGGCTTAGTGCTCCATATAGACAGTCCTCTCTTCGGTTATTACTGATTTCTTTCTCCTCTTTGCCACCTGGCACGATTTCACTGCACTATATATACCATTTTTACTGCGTTAGAGGGGAAGCACTGTGTAAAGTTTTGGTTTGTATACCTAATTAAACACTATCTAATATTTCTTATCAATTACTGAAAATGTTCCGAGATATGTATTATTTTACAAACACATATACTTTTTTTAACTATATTTTTTACACGTTGTCACTATTTAACTTTTATAAACTTTTATGGGTATCCATTGGTGACAGAGCAGATCTGGTCGCCTCGATAGCAAGATGACAAGTCCAATGTGTTGTCGCATTGTGTTCATTGATTGATTGATTTACCAGCGTGCGGTAGGCATTTCTGCCACTCCCAAGGATTATACAGCTGGGCCTGCTACGTCCACGCTGGGTTGGACTAAGGTCATGCTTTTTGCCAGCAGCGAGTGCCACATGGCGTATGGTAAAGGAATGTGGGATGGAAGGTGTAGGTATTTGTGACATGCGTTACTGCATTGTGTCGTGAGGGAGCGTTTAAGCTCCCTTTTTTTTTGTATTTTTGGTTCTGGACTTCTGCCTCTTCTGGGTCTTCTTGTGATATATGTTGCCGCATTGTGTCATTGCTGTTTGTGCTCCTATTTTTGTTTTTCTGCTTCTATAAATCGTCTTCCTCTTCTGAATCTTCTGATTCCTCTGTTTCTGATTCTGGTACTTCAATTTTTTCATTGTTCTTAGGGAGTATTCATCTATTTTATGTTCCACTCCGCTGGTCCAATTCTCTTTTGTTGACGGCTCTCACTCCATTATTAGGCTTTTCTTGAAGTTTGTTTTCAGTCCAGATGTGTCCTGCGCAGACGCGTAAGCAGGAATGTGTTCTGGGAGGCAACCAGGAGGGAACCAAATAAACACATAACACAGCACAGTGGAACTTAAAACCTTACTTTTCTTTTTGGCGTATGCGTAAAAACGAATTTAAACTAATATTTGGTATGTAAAAACCCATATGAAATGATTGCCACTATCCCAAAAATTCTCAAAAGCAACCTTTGGACGCGCCAGCTTAGAGTTTACTCGACTATATATCAGTACATTTTACCATCTGCATATGCATATTGAAAAAATCACCAGAGTCACAATTATGGGTTTTAAGAAAAATTGATGTGACTGCTAGTTACGAGACATCTAATTAATGTTTTTGAATCACTTTTACTTCCTAAAAATGTACAGAGTGGCCAAAAATTATTTTTCAGTTAAGAACTTTGAATTGAGTTTTTCTCAATTAAAAATAAACATTTTTTGTAAGTACTCCGCTATGGCTAATTGCAACCATTTTCGTTTTATTGAGCAATAAGTACAAAATTCAAAAATAAACAATTTTAAAAAATAATTCATTAGAAAAAATTATAATAAGTGCTCCACATGTTGCCCATTTTAATTGACCCACATCTTTATGAGCTTTTGAACTACTATTCCTAAAATTGTCGGTGTGATAGATCTAAAAGCAGTGATTATCCTTTCCTTCATATTTTGTACTGTTGTTATTGTTATAAACAATTTCCTTCACATATCCCCATAAAAAGAAATTTTTGTAAGATCTTGGGATCTAGCAGACCATTTAGTGGGTCCATTTCTTCCAATCCATTGAAGTGGGTAGATATTATTTAAGGCCTCTCTAACTGCATTTAAATAATGTGGTGAAGCACCATCTTGCTGAAACCACATACTATTTCGAATCCATTCAGGAAGATTCACCAATAATTGTGGCGGATAATTTTCCAGAAAATGAAGATAAATAGCTCCAGTCAACGTACCGTCAAAGAAATGTGACCCCATTATGTGTTCTCCAATAATTCCTCCCCAAACGTTTATAGACCATCTGTGCTGGTTATCAACTTGCCTAAAAAAGAGAGGGTTTTCCGAAGCATAATAATGAAAATTGTGTCTATTAACAAATCCATTTTTATGAAAAGTTTCTTCTTCTTCGGTGAATAAAACATTATGGAAGAAGGTGACATCTTGCATTTTATCTCTGGCCAATTACAAAACTGTAGACGCCTTTGAAAATCATCAGATCATTCCTGGTGCATTTGAGTATGATATGTATGAAACTTATTTGTTTTTAAGATTCCTACGAATGAACTCACTTATCTCTGATTAATATTAGTCCAATCAATGAATGCCCAAAAGGGGATTGTAGAGAACATTTTGGAGGGGAGAATTTTTCTCTTCAGGGATGTGTTGGAGGTAGTCAGGAGGTAAACTTACTAAAAGTCCCCGCCCGTAGCCCCGCCGCTTCAGGGGGGAGGGGGTGGAAAGGTTCCTTTTTTCGATTCTTCGCTTATAACTCGGAAACGATGCGTCGCATGGGAAAAGGTAATCTATGCAAAATTAAACGTAATTAAATTTTCCACAAGAATGTTTATATTCATTTTCTTCCTATGTGTTATAGTTTACGAGATGTTCGCCAGCGAAAAGCGATAATTAACAAAAAAAAAAACAATTATGTACCTTGTATATTTCTATCAAAGCGGTTCACCGTGATCTGCTAATAAATCACAGTCACAAAACAATCTTTATTTTACAACACTGGACGTATTTACTAATGTAATATTTTGTCTAAATCTATACATTTCCTTAAATATACAGTGTGGCTCACTTACAATGAAGATACCCTTATAACTTTTTCGTTTTGTTTCCGATTTGAATCAAATTTTACTCAAGTATAGAACAAATTAGGATTTACTTATGACCAGAAAATCATTCACCTGCTATAAAGGCAAAGCCACCTGCGGTACCAAAATATACTGAAAAAAATAAAACATTTTGAATGTTGGAAATTCTAAAAAATGCATCCGATCGGCGCCACAAACGTACATACACCAAAATTTGATTTGATTATTGATGGGGGATATCTCATACATAAGCTCATCTGGCAAAGGGGGTCCTCCGCAATTTGTGGTGGCTACGTAAAATTCATCGTTCGGAAGATTAAAAATCAATATGATTTTTAATCTTTTTCCTCATATTTTGGTACCGCAGGTAGCTTTGCCTTTATAGCAGGTGAATGATTTTCTGGTCATAAGTAGATCTTAATTTGTTCTATACTTGAGTAAAATTTGATTTAAATCGGAAACAAAATGAAAAAGTTATAAAGGTATCTTCATTTTAAGTGAGTCACACTGTATATTTAAGGAAATGTCTAGATTTCGACAAAATATTACGTTAGTAACTACGTCCAGTGTTGTAAAATAAAGATTGTTTTGTGACTATGATTTATTAGCAGACCACGATAAATCGCTTTGATAGAAATATTCAAGATACACAATTGATTTTTTTATTATTAATTGTCGATTTTTGCTGGCGAATATCTCGTAAAATATAACACATAGGAAGAAAATAAATATAAACATTCTTGTGGGAAATTAAACGTAATTAAACGTTTAATTTTGCATTTTTTCGTACGACGCAATGATAACTGACGACCGATAAGTGCGATAAATGTTCATTTGTATAAGACAATTTATACTAAACTGAAGTTTTATTGTATAACGAATAACGAAAACAGCAAAAAAAAATTACAAAAAAATTATTACATAAGGGACCAGTGAAATACTATTTACCCACTTCAATGGATTGGAAGAAATGGTCCCACTAAACGGCCTTATTACAAAATTGCATAAAGTCGTGTGTCAATCTAAATAGGCAACACGTGGAGCACTTATATTTTTTTTCTAATTAATTATTTTCTAAGTTTTGAATTTTGTACTTATTGCTCAATTAAACAAACGAAAATGGTTGCAATTACCATAGGGAAATATCCGCTTTTTATTTCTATATCACATCGTCAAAAAATATACAGTGTGATCCATTTGAAAAAATTGAGAAAATTCAATTTAAAAAGTTCTTAACTGAAAAATAATTTTTTGAAACCCTGTACACTTTTAGGAAGTAAAAATGATTCAATCATATCGAAATATGACGCACTATTACCCCACCCTGTATGCATCTTTTTTATTAGCAAAGAAAATAACGTCTCTGCATGATTTTTAATACAAAGATTCTTGTTTCTTATCAATGCTGTAATTAGTGTTGCAGATATTCGGATGATTTCGGTACTCGGATTACACGGAATCGGATGACAAAAATATTCGGATTAATCATCCGATGTCGAATTAAATTTTCACTATAGGTATTGTGTAGATGTGATATCGCGATTTTTTAATTACTCTGACAACAGTAATTGCGATCGTGCTTAAAGCGAATGCAAGTGGCACTGAGGTTAGTAATTTTTCTCCCCAGATCTCAGGAGCGGGGGGGGGGAATCTAAAAAAACATTTTATTATCCAAGTGCACGATTGACAGTTCTTTTTTGTTTTGTACTTAAAATTAATCCGAGTATATTTTATTCGGATGAAATTTTAATACTCGGAATCAAGCGAGTATTTTGATACTCGGATTAACCGAGTATTTTAATTCGAATTCGCCCAACACTAGCTGTAATAACAGAAGCAATTCGTTATTATTTTCAATGGAACAGAAGTTCACCGTGTCGCGTCCTTCTTAGCTACACATTCCCATAGTTTTCATATCTTTCTTTCAAATTAGTGACACTTTTTATAATAAATTTTATCCTGAAACAACAATAACAATGGAAGAAAGTAAAACAAGCACTTCCCACCATTTCCAGTGGAGAGCAGATGCGCTTAATAATTATTTAGTCCTTGAGTAGTGAGAAAGAGCACTGGAGAGTAATGAACGTATATATCCGGGGCAAGTGCAAGGATAACCTGGAGTGCATTCGCCTTTCAGCGCTGCCACGGCTTTATTTCGATTTCATTAATTAAGGCGCTCCTAATTTTAATTGAATATTATGCTAGCAGAAAATATAACAGTTCAAGGTCAAAGTTGTCCAACCGCTAAGCAAATTAATTCAATAATAAAAGTAGAGGAATTTAACGCTTTTTAGTTTTAAATTGATTAAATAATATTGAATCTTTGCATCAAATAACACAGCCACACAAATTAAAAAGTTCAGACCTAGAAACTAGACCTACCAATCTTCATGTATTTTGACCTCCTGAATTCGATGAATTTAATTTTATCGTGTTATTTTTTTTTTGTAAATCGCGTGGTTTTTTCGCATTTTATTTGTGGTGGTACCGAAAAATGGCTCAAATTGACAAGATATCGAAAAATTTTATTAAGAAAAAGTACTTAGAATCCAACAAGGGACCCCATATATCACTTTTGAACAAGATCTGAGAAAAGAATTTAAAAATAAAAAGATACCTAATGGTACGGGTTACAATTTGTGTTATTTTTTCTCAGATGTGGTTTAAAATTGATTTGTGAGGTCCTCGTTGGATTCAAAGCACTTTTCTCTATAAAATTTTTCGATATCTTGTCAATTTGACTCAGTTTTCGGTACCACCACAGATAAAATACTAAAAACACGTTATTTACAAAAAAAATTACACTATACAATTAAATTCTGATGGCCGCATCGAATTCAGGAGGTCAAAATACATGAAGATTGGTAGGTCTAGTTTCTAGTGAACTTTTTTCTATTTTGTGTGGCTGTGTAATCTGACAAAGGTAATCGCGAATAAGGTATCATTTGGAACTTCTTTGCTTGGGAATCTTACGAAAATGCAAAATGCATTATTGATCTAGTCCCCAGAGAAAAAATAATGGCAAAAGCTGGGATTAAATAATCCTTATGTGAAATATTGCACAGACGTGGTAGTAGAGTAGTATAAAAAAAGTTCTCGAAGTTACCGTGATTGCAACATAAAACAAAATGGCGTCAAATTCGCAAAAATTGTTGTTTTTTTTTTCTTAATAACTCTTTTAATAACTGTTTTTAACACACGCCAAATACGAAAAATACTAGAGATGAAAATTAAAGAGCACAAAATTTTACAGAAAAAAAAAATCCCTTTCCTACATGCAATAGTTTCCGCGTAAAATAAGAATTTGTTACGGTCGCGAGCCGACGCCTGAACTTTTCGGCACAAAAACTTTTTATAATACAATATTTAAAAAATATATATATTTTTTTTTTGCTTTAAAATGCTAGGAATCCCATCATGTATTTCAATACTTCGTCAGTATTAGCTAGAGGAGTAGTTGCTTTGATTGGTTCTCCAATAATGAGTATTTACCAACTAGTATATTAGCGTGCCCAAATTAGGGGAACAATCTACAGAAAATAGGTAATTTCATAATGAATAAAAAAGTGTGTAAGTTGTGATTTGCTTAATAGTTCAGCAATATAACGATTTATATCGGACAAAATTCATAAAGTTTTGAAAATTGGTAGAAATGTTAAGGCTAGCGTAAGAATTACTAAACCGAAAAATTCCTACCCCTAAATAGTGTGCTTCATCCTCTAGGAGGTCGCTTCCTATTTTGGAGTTTTCTAGATTATCTCGGGAACTGCGCACTTTTTGATAAATATACCTATATACAAATTTCCTTATAAAAATCTCTATCAAAAACATCTCTACAATTTTTTTCCTAAAATTAATAGTACCGTGAGTTATGTCAGCATCATCCCTATCTTTGCTGACTATGCCTAATGACCTATTTCTAGTTAATAAGATAAGACGAAGTTTATATATACTGGTACTGTGGGAACGCTCACCAGATTTTTATCCACGCTTGAGCTTATAACTTGTATTCGTGTAACATTTTTAGAATAAAGTTGTTTTTTTGTGAATTTTAAAGTTTTTTGTTTTTTTTTAAAAACGCGTCTTCTAGGACCGAAGACTTATTTCGTGGGAAATAAGACGCACACATTAAGGGTTGATTCCAGTTAACACAATAAATTGTAATCTTTACTATAATCTACTCTAAAGTTCAACGCTTAACGCTAAAGCAGCAGCTATTAACTCCATTTAAAAATATAATAAATGTAGCGCTCCTACCCTCTCACCCATAAAAAATATCGCAATTTTTAAAGAAGCGAGAATATTGTATTGTAATGTGTTACAACCCCTAGAATGATGTATTTGCACCTACTCGAAAAAGAACCTACCAGAAGATTCCAAAGTGACATCTGGAATTATCTAGAGAATGGTGGCGTCATCACAGAACAATCGAGATCTGTCATTTTTAGGTATAAAAGACCGACCGCATTCTCGGCGAGTAGTTCAAGTTCAAAAAGTATAGAAAGTGAGGTTAAGACTTCAAGGATAAACAAAGTGATAAACATTGTGATTTTAGTCAGTAAAGTGTATTTAAATTAATAATAGTATTGTGAAGTATCCAGTAAATATTTAATAAAGTGTGTTAGTGGACATCTCTTGTTATAATTTTTGGAACCCACGGAATTTGCGAGGGTGGTTTCCTAAGGGTGGAAACACGTCACAGTATATTGTACTTGTTGCCACGCCACCCGAGGTAAAGTAATTGGCGCGTTTTTTTACGTGGTGTCCCCTGTATACCTATATCACTATTAGAAAGTTACCTGCGTTAATTAATCTTCATCGTCTTTCATAGATTCGACATTCATGCATGGTTGTCCGTGGCAATAGTAACACATTGTGGAGCAACGTAGCCTGATCTTCTGCAACTGCACCTGTTTTCTTGCATAAACAAGAAACTAGTGTTAAAACAGATTTGGGAGCTCGTTCTTTTGTTGTCATAGTTGGGGTTAATATACCGCCGACTTTCTTCCATCCCCAATCAGTAGCTTCTAGCGTAACGTTTTTCCAGATTTGAATTTGGTAAAAAATGCTATATGAGTGTTGCCGAGCAGCAGCAGAAGTTGGTGGTCTCCCCAAAGGACGAGAAAAATTTTCAGAAAATGGTTGAAAAATATTATGTTGCCTCATTTTTTGGTTCATGAAAGGAGGCTTGGGGGGGGGGCGGGCCCCTTGCCCCCCCCCTGGCTGCGCGCCTGCGTTTTACTACGTCTGCAATTTCTTCATGACTAGCTTTTTCATTATTAAAAGTTTGAACGATGTCTTGTATGTCATCTCTTTTATTAAGCACATTGATTGCATTAACCTTTCCTTTGGAAAAAACGCTGAGGCTGTGTCGCAACCGCTAATGGCGTGCGCAAATAATATTGTTTCTTTACAGTTTTTTAAAAAATTGAGGATTGTAAATCTCGTGAACTGTAAATCCTTTAGTAAATCCTTGTTTTTCTTTTAAAAATTTAATGTCTTTGTCGGAAGGAGAAAGAGCAATAAGAAGAACTAGCAGGTCAATATCTTACCCTACGACAACAGCTGTGTCGCACTTATAACATTTTTCGATAGCACTTTTTACTACCGAGAGATCGAGAAAGACTGAACGTCACACGGAAAAGTCACTAAAATTATCAAAATTGATTTCTATTCTATAAACATTACTAAAACTAATTTCCTTTGTTGCTAGAAGTAACGACTGGTTCTCTAGTCACTGTTACCAATCTGATGTCTGTCATTTTCGTGAATGTTATTATTATTGGCTTGTGTTTGATTTATCATTTATCTCCCTTTTTGACTAATAAATCAGTGTTTTTCAACGCAATCAGTTCACTGTCACTTGTGTGGTAAGTTAATAAACTTGCATTTTGTGTAAATACTGTAATAGACTATATTTAAGGTTACTGTCGCCAACGTGAAAATGTTGAAAGCACCAGAAAATAGTACAAATGTATGCAGTATGTAGGCGGCACAAAAACAATCTTTAGGGAGCGCCACGTTCAGTCTTTCTCGATCTCCCTGTATTAAATAAGTCGGCGTCATTCACAGCAACGAACACCTTGATTCCTTCATTCCTAATTTTTTTCACTAGTTCTGCAATCAAACGTTCTTTGTTAAACAAATTACTAAGGAACTTTTTCAGTTTCAGAAACAACAGTGTTTTCATCAAATATAATTTCAGGACCGGTTCTTTGAAGTAACCGCCTTCGTTCTAGGCACTTCGTGCTGTTTGCATTCTCCAAATAACCATCGATCACGACAGTTACTCTATTTTCTTATGTAACTAACATAAGCGTTCTAAACGTTATTAAATTCTTCTTTTTTTGGCCATTACTCGGCGAAGCAAATATCTTCCATCAATCACATACTCACTATTTTCGAAAATATGGTCTCGTTCTGGAACAGTATTAATAATCTGGTATAAAGTTGCCTTGTTAGTTATTATTATTATTATTCTTTTTTCTCAGTTTATACCGTTTATTATTATTATTATTATTATTATTATTATTTTCTACATTTATTATATTTTTAAGTGGAGTTTAGTAGCTACTACTTTAGCATTAAGCATTGAACTTTAAAGTATATTATAGTAAAGATTACAATTTATTGTGTTAACTGGAACCAACCCTTATGTGTGCGCCTTATTTCCCACGGTACTCTTAATTTTAGGAAAAAAATTAGACATTAGACATTTTTGATAGAGAATTTTATAAGGAATAATTTTGTATATAGATATTTTTATCAAAAAGTGCACCGTTCCCGATATAATTTAGAAAGCCTGAAAATGTGGGTGGGAACGACCTCCTAGGGGATGAAGCACATTATTTAGGTGTGGGAACTTTTCGATTTACTAATTCTTATGCTATCATTTCTACCAATTTTCAAAACTTTATGAATTTTGACCGATAGTATATTAAAATATGAACTGTTAATAATAATACCTAAATCATATTTTCTTAAAAGTTATTTACTCTAAAAGCCAAGGAAAATATGGTATACAAAAGGCGTGATCAGCTGATGGAAAGATCTAACCGGAACAGTGAAATCCGCAATTAATTCCGAATATGATCTATAAATTTTATTGATGTCGCGCGATTGTAAATGATGAAGTGAGCTCAAATTTTTGCTTTTATGTTCTTTTTGTGATGTATAGTCTTTTTATGGTCATATTTTCTCATGACATTGATATTCCTTAGTTATTATTAAGATGCTCATAAATATTTTATTTCTCTTTTATCGAATTAAGATTAAGAATTTCTTTTATTGCTTTGTTAAGTTTTAAAAACTTTTCATAGCAATTTTTACTCACGCTTTTAGTAGGTACATTTTTTATCCGGTTGTTAGTTTTTACATAATTTTCATTTAATGCCATTAAGAATTAGTAGTAAAATTAGCACATACAAAAAGTAAGGACTGGAAAAGCAGCTGGGATTGACAATATCACTACAAAGGTCCTCAAGTTATTTGGTGAAGATATATGCCAAAAAACATGTGAGACAGGAATGTGTCCTGATGACTGGACAGCCTCTAATATCCTGAAAAGTTTACATTTCGCTCGGATGCAGAACATAAAAAAAAGTGAAAAAACAATTTTTTTTTATCCATTTTTTCAAAATTTCAGTGCGTCGGTGTCATAGTCATGCGTATTCAAGCGCGTGCACGCATGGATCTCGCTCCGAGTTATAACGTTACATTTGACTATTTTTTTCCTGGAAAACCGTGGCTTTAACAATAAATTTTGTTAACACACTTTTTGTTCATAAATACGTGATATATCCATCTATATTTTTTATTTTTTTCTAGCTTAATTTAATTTCAAAATTCACAATCATTAATCAACGTTTTCTAAAAAAATATCGTTGCCGCTACGGCCGCCATGTTGAAAAAACGGACGGTCAATATAGGTTTACTCGATTATCTCCTTATCTCCTGAAAATTAAGTATTACCAATATTGGACACTGTAAGTCAAACGATCAAAGACGGCGGACGAAATAATATTTTTTAATTCTTCGTCAAGTATCAAGGAGGCATTGTACGTCACTTTTTTTTTCGATTGTAGGTTCTTTTAGGTACTTTTAGGGGATATAGTTCAATTTTTTTATTTTCAAAAAAAGTACATTTTTACAATTTTCAAAAATGCATTTTCTTTGACCTTCCTTTTTTTCATCCAATTTTCATGAATCAAAATGAAATATAGTATAGAAAGTCTCGTATAACTTCAAAAATTTAATACAAAATGAATGATTTTGAAAAGATCTTTCATATGTATATTTCATTTTGTTTCGATGAAAACTGGGTGAAAAATTGTAAAAATGCACTTTTTTTGAAAAAAAAAAAAAAAAATTAAAGTACATAAAAGAACCTACAATCGGAATAAAAAAGTGACGTACAATGCCTCCTTGATACTTGAAGAAGTTAAAAAATGTTATTTCGTCCGCCATCTTTGATCGTTCTATTTGACTTACAGCGTCCATTATATTTGACCTTAGATGAGTTTTATTTTTGCCAACTTTGGTGAAATTACTCCTTATCGAAAAGATATTCAATTTTGATTTTTTCTGCCATTTTTGGTGTTTTCTATTTTCTTCTAAGATGGCGGATTGACCTATACTTATCGGGCAGGTCCATATTTTTAAAGAATTTTATTTCAAATAAGCCATTCGATTACTAGTACAAGATATATTAAACAGATAAGTAAAATATCCGTGAGGGCGTGTCAAAAAGTGCATATAACATTTGATTGACGCATCAGGAATTTTTGGGGGCAAATATTTTTTCCGTAATCAGGAGGCTATAGTACATATGAATCAACAATGAAATTTCTAGTGGAATGTTGTCGCTGAAAAAAATTGAATCAAATCAATTCGACTGACTGTACCACTATGTAGTAGTAATTAATTATTATCAATAGAAGATCATAAAATTTTCTAAAACTTTTGTTTAAATAATTTTCCTCCGGTCAATTGCTTAAACAATTAAATATATAAACTGGTCGTCATATTGGAGTTTTACATTTTGCAACTTTCTGGGGAGGCTATTGGATTGTTGAAGGAGCTTATATTTACGTTTTAAAAAGGAGCCAGAACTTGTAACGATGAGTTTAGAGTTCTGAGATGAAATATGCGAAAAAAAAACCCTAAACATTTTCTTTCTGGCCAGCCTTACTGACGGGAGTTTCTTTCTGGGATTTTTTTTTCTGTGTTCAAAACATTTAAATAAACATGCTCAGCCTAAAAAAAACTTGTAACGATTATGTTATATAACTCGCTTTTTTACACCTTTGACCTTTCTGGTTGCGCCCCTGACGGCCCACACTTTCTGGCGATCTTATTTTATTCATTCTAAACATAAAACGTGTACACACAAGAAAAAATAGCCTTGTAACAATGATATAATTTCACTGATTTTTATATCTTGAGCCATGGCCAACTCGACGGGCTAACATATGCCAGAAGTCTATTTTGTCGTTATTTAAGTTCGATAGAATTAATCAACGTATAGAAAATGCTTGAGTTTCCGAAAAAGACACGTAGCTCCCGCAACATAACTTGCTTGGATCAAATTTTGTAGGTCGAATCTTGCAAGTCAATTTTAAACGACTTAACGACGACCTATCAAGATAACATTTTGCACACTTGTAATAAGTCCTTTGACAATGCAATGTTATTGAAAAAAATTGAAAAATAAAAATGGCGATGCCAAGATGACGGACCATTTTTCTTCATTTATGGTCAGATATGATTGAAATTCGATATCTGGGGATTTTCGGGGACGTGGATAACGATTTTTTGATCAAAATTAAAAATCAAAACGGCGGCGCCAAAATGACGGATCATTTTTTTAATTTATGATCCGATACATCGATATCTGGGGGTTTTCGGAGACCTATTCACCGCAGGACCAGGTGCGTAAGCAGAGGGGCAAGGGGGGCAACTACCCCCAGGCCCGGCGTGGTTTAAGAAGTTTGGGATAGTGTCAATTATTTCATATCTGTTTTTGCATACCAAATATTAGTTTAACTTTGTTTTTAAACATATGCCAAAAAAAGTGAGGTTTTAAGTTCCACTGTGCTGTGTTATGTGTTTATTTGGTCCCCCCCTAGTTGGCCCTCCCCCCAGAACACATTCCTGCGTACGCGCCTGCGCAGGACACATCTGGACTGAAAACAAACTTTAAGAAAAGCCTAATAATGGAGTGAGAGCCGTCAACAAAAGAGAGTTAGACCCGCGGAGAGGAACACAAAATAGATGAATACTCCCTGAACAATGAACAAATTGATGTACCAGAATCAGAAACGGAAGAATCAGAAGAAGAAGAAGATTTATAGAGGCAGAAAAACAAAAATAGGAGCACAAACAGCAGCGACACAATGCGGCAACATATATCACAAGAAGACCCAGAAGAGGTAGAAGTCCAGAACCAAAAATACAAAAAAAAAAGGGAGCTTAAACGCTCCCTCACGACACAATGCGGTAATGCATGTCACAAATACCTAAACCTCCCATCTCACATTCCTTTACCATGCGCCATGTGGCACTCGCTGCTGGCAACAAGCATGACCTTAGTCCAACCCAGCGTGGACGTAGCAGGCCAGCTGTATAATGCCTGACAGTGGCAGAAATGCCTACCGCACGCTGGTAAATCAATCAATCAATCAATTAACTAAGTATGAATATAAAATAAAATAATTAACACGTAACTAAAAATTTAAAAATTAAATTAAATGCAATTTTTTTTTTAATTAATTGCCTTGAAAGCTTGTCGCGTGAATGGAAAGAAAACGACAAGTTTTTTCAAACCGTAACATTTTCAAAAGTATTTATAAAAAGTAATAAAAAGTATTGTACACTTTCTACGAATATTTTGGATAGTGCGAAATGTGAAAACATTTACCTTTCTCTAACTTTCCCCAAGTTAATTTCTAAAAAAAAATGGCGGTTCGGAAATATTTCAAATTTAAGTCGATTTTTTCCCGTCTGACGACTCGCCTATAGTTCATTCATTTATTACCTCTGCTGCTCCCTATAACGCGTCCTTCTGAAATAAACACAGACCCGTGCGCTTTGTTGATTAAGCTTATCCATTACAGCTAAAGCTGGCGACGCTTTTGTGTTGATAAAATTTATAAACTGAATAAGTTCCACATTTGTTCCGCAATATTGCAACGCGTACAAAATAATCAGATACCGATAGAAATACAAATTCCTAGCAATGAAGATGAGAATTGGCGTCATGAAATTTAAATATGTAATTTCTGGGAAGCACATGTGGAGGAATAGAGGACAATAAAATAAGAGGACATTCGCAGTCAGCATGGCCAACCGAGGAAGAACGAACATTGTCGACGGAGTCGTTGGCACAAGCGGGGTGCAGATCAATAAACCAAGAGGCCTACCCCGGTTATATGATACTTTTAATAGGATTAGCAAAATTACAGAGCATCCACAGAGAAAACGTTTAATTATACAACATAATGAAACGGCAGAAAAAAACAAACACTTTGTGTCCGCGATTTGAAAAAGTATAACCAGATTTACCTTGCCTTGTTTTCGCATCTCACGGAATAGGATTAAAACTTATTTTATGTTCTTTTTGGTCGTAATGTTACACAAGTTAAGTTTTCCTTTGATGGGCTGATTAACATAATCAAACATCGTTAGTATACAGTGCTTTCGTAAAGTAGGCAAAAGGTTCATAATCTTTTAATATATTTTTTAATTTTTTCAGTTAAGTTTTCACAAAGCTATGACGTCATCAATATTTTTTAAATGGCAACCTCTATTTTTTGTTGCGGAATTTGAAAAGATGCATTTTTTACATACAAGATGGTATATATACAGAGTCATTCACGGAAAGCGGGTATTAGACGTTTCTTGTGATCTGTCGAGTTTAGAAATTTGATTGGTATGAGGCGGATATGGCGGATCCAACGAAAATATTTTCATGCTTGTGCTACTTCCGCTTATACCGGATGTAGCACCTAACTTTGTTATTTTAAATGGAACACCCTATATTTTATTGCATATTTCGATTCCTCATAAAATTTTAGCTTGGGTTTATGTACCATAACATACTCTTAAACATTTCGGTTTTCGAGATTCTTGGAGATTTTTGTTCCCACCCTTCGGAAAAAAAATCAATATCTTCTATCATGTAGCCGATTAGGAAATTTTCTTTTCAAACTTTTACAAGTATCCTATGACCTAACTAAAAGTTCTCTTATATTTTCACAATATCATACAGAGTATTTTATTTTCACAGTCGAACATTGTTTTAGTTCAAACGTCAAAGTCATTTTTTTCAAATGGAACCCCCTGTATATTTTCACAGAATCTAATAGAGTATTGAATTCTGCATCGATTGATATTACCATTCCCTATACCTATCTCTCTTTGTTTTCTTATTATGGACGAATATTTGTAAAACGTACAAACAAAATCAGCACTATTTGTTAGTAGGCAATACAAGTCATAACTCGGTTCCTTTTTTATCATAAACGAGAATAATCATGTAGATAATTGATAATCATTTGTTTTTGACAGCTTCAAAAACGAGAGATTAGATTTATAACAAATAATTTGGCACAAAAATTTACAAAATTAATGAACACTGAATATAAATATTTAATGCAGCAACTGTTCAAAATGCTCTCCATTCTGCTTCAAACAAGCCAATATCCTGGAATTTACGGCACTTACAATGGCTCGGCGAATTTCGTGGGTATTTATTTACTGAAATGCAGTCCGTATTCTCTTCTTTGGATCTTCTTTGGTAGTAGCCGTGGTGTTATAAACAATATTTTTGATAGTATCATATCTACGAGGAGAATTTAAATAGCAATAAATATGCGAAGATTTTGCGAACAGTAACTTTTATTGATAATTTGCCCCTAAATGTTTATAATTCTATGTATTTTCAAATGAATGGTTGCGGTCCACGGGAAGTTTATGACGAATTAGTAGCGACGTTCGAAGATAGGTGGTTTGGCTACCGAGGACCTTGGAGATGGCCAGCAAGGTCCCCTGATTTGATCCCCTTAGACTTTGGACCTTTGGGGTATTAAAAATATTGTTTATGCCACTCCTGCTACTACCAAAGAAGATCTAAAGAACAGAGAACGGGCTACATTTTAACAAATCCCCATGAATTAGCCAAGCCACTGTAAGTGCAAGTGGAGAGCATTTTGAACAGTTGCTGCATTAAATATTTATATTCAAAGTGTTCATTATTTTGGAAATTTTTGTCCCAAAGTATTTGTTATAAATCTAATCTCTCGTTTTTGAAGCTGTCATCTTGATAATAAACAAATGATTATCAATTATCTACATGATTATTCTCGTTTATGATAAAAAAGGAACCAAGTTATGACTTGTATTGCCTACTAACAAACAGTGCTGATTTTGTTTGTACGTTTAACAAATATTCGTCCATAATAAGAAAACAAAGAGAGATAGGTATAGGGAATGGTAACATCAATCGATGCAGAATTCAATCCTCTATTATATTCTGTGAAAATATACAGGGGGTTCCATTTGAAAAAAATGCCTTTTTGACGTTTAAACTAAAACAATGTTCGACTGTGAAAATAAAATACTGTATGATATTGTGAAAACATGAGAGAACTTTTAGTTAGGTCATAGGATACTTGTAAAAGTTTGAAAAGAAAATTTCCTAATCGGCTACATGATAGAAGATATTGATTTTTTTTTCCGAAGGGTGGGAACCGTCAAAAATCTCCAAAAATATTAATTATCTCGAAAACCGGTATGTTTAAGAGTATGTTATGGTACATAAACCTAAGCTAAAATTTTATGAGGAATCGAAATATGCAATAAAATACAGGGTGTTCCATTTAAAATAACAAAGTTAGGTGCTACATCCGGTATAAGCGGAAGTAGCACAAGCATGAAAATATTTTCGTTGGATCCACCATATCCAAAAACCCCCTCATACCAATTTTCAAATTTCTAAACTCGACAGATCCTAAGAAACGTCTAATACCCGCTTTCCGTGAATGACCCTGTATATCGATGTAGGTTGCGTGAGGACATTTTTAAGCAAACTATCTTTAAATTAGAAATACTATCTTTACTAAAAATTAAGAAGTTTAAAAAATAACGAAATTAAGTATTTGAATTGCGCTACATACGCAGCTTGACAGTAGCTAAAACAATCGAGTTTTGTTTGTTTTTAATGCTTTCGGCGATAAAAAACTGAAATCGACCTCGTTAGAATGTGTTTTATTTTTTTTTTCTTGAATGTACAAATTATGTTTGCTTGACTATCACTTTCACGTGTAATTTGCGCAAGCAGTGTGTTTGGAGTATTAATTACTTTTTTAAAATCAAATTAACCGAACGTGAAAGAATTGAAATGATTTCCTTGATTTGTTGGTGACAGGATGTGCACCCAAAACAAAAGTAGTTGAATTGTTCAATGCAACTCATTTTGATCGGCAACCTATTAGCCAAAGCATGATAAGCAGAGTAGAATCAAAATTCAGGGAATCTGGGCATGTTCGCGATCTTCCTAAATCTTGTCGGCCATCACCACCAGAAGATCAGCTTAATGTTTTTTTGACGGTGCCTCATTTCACACTTAAGAACAGAGATGGGTGGAGGAAACTTTCCATATTTGATAAAGTCTGTAAAAGTCATGTAAATAATATAATTGTATGCACTTAATTGGTATCAAAATGAAGCTTGCACCATCACGAATCAGATTTCACCATAAAATAGGCTATCAATATACCCAATGGAAAGTTAGAAGGAAAACTTCCTGGAAACATTCGGAGTTTTCAAAACGGAAAGTTTCCAGGAAGTTTTCTTTCTAACTTTCCATTGGGTATATTTTATGGTGAATCTTATTCCTAATGATGCAAGCTTCATTGTGATACCAAATAAGTGCACAATTATATTATTTGACTTTTACAGACTTTTATCAAATGTGGAAAGTTTCTGCTTAAGACCATTGTCATTGCTGGCAGAATTGATTTCGCCGATCACAATCGCCTTCAGACAACTCATGCACGAGATATGTCCATCCTTGTAAGGATGGTACGTAGTATGCTTTCTTGAGTAATTTGTGAACAGTGGACACTGTCATATTAGAATTAATATGACAATGTTCACTATCCACAAAGTACTCAAGAAAGCAAAGATGCTCAATTTTCTTTGTCCTTTTAAAACACTTGCTCCATATCTTAGCCGCCATTTTGAAAATTTTTCGGAAAATTCGGAGAAAATTTCAAGAAATTTTTTTTAACACCGTATTAGTAATCAGCGATCCCAAAAACCCCCACAATCTTTTTACTTTTTTTTTCCATCGAAAGTGCGAGTTTATGAAATTTATGAATTATTCAAAGCATAACGAAAAAATTCACAATTTTCAAAATTAGAATGCAAAAATGTTATTCCGCTCGCCAAAGTGTTTCTCATTTCAAGTAATATAGTATAAGAAATATTATTAAAAAAGTTTCATTACAATTGGTACTGTTCCTGAGAATTCTGAAGTTTCGTCGACTTGTAGGTTTCATTGACTCGATTATTAGGAAAAATTGCCATTTCCTTATTGAGGCCGCCGTTTTGGATTTTTTAATTTTGACTTCATATTCATAATCAGCTAACCTCGGAAACACAAAGATACTACAATTCAAGAATGAATTAGTAATACGTTTTCATATACAGGGTGATCTACCAGGACATGCGGAAAATGTATCAGTGGGTTGTGTCCGCCGAAAGGAGTTAAAACAATGAAAAAATAAAAATATATGACCAAAAAAATTGCCTTACCTTTTTGTAGAAATGCGCCACCAATGACTTTAATCAATGTGAAGTAACGCGGTACAACCTTATCACTTTCCCTCTCCTTGACACTATTGACAGCAAAGCTGGAGAGGGTAGAAGTGACTTTTTGATTTTAATCAAATCACACTACAAACATAGCGAAATAAGTCGAAACGACATTGACCCTATGCTAATGAACTCTACAACAACAAGTAGATATCAGAGATATTTACTTAAACCCGTCGATAACACAAAAACACCAAAGTTCGGCGGCACTTTGTACCTGCCGGTGTCCTGATTGTTCGACCGAAAGCCAAAAACGCGGCACTTTGACCGCACCCGCCAGCTTAACTTTTTATCCTAATTGAGGAAATGTAAACATCTTCGATATGTTCTTTCACAGGTAAGTTCATTGCCCTATTACCAGGGCTCGGGAATTTTGTCTCGACGCCATAGACGGCGTCTCATATAGACATAATATTATATTGCAAACACTTACTGAAACATTCAGAAAAACGACGAAATGGTGAAATATTCATCATTGTGTAGCATTTAAAGTGCCACTGCTTTAAATTTCAATTGCAATTGTATTTAAATTGGTTTGGCGCGACAAACGAAATTTTTACTCCTTGAAGCCCGTTGGTATGCAACCCACTCACCTTGGAAGGATAGCGTGTTGTCTACGTGTAAAATATTTACGTGGAGAAATTGATATAATTATTTAAGCGAATTACGTTTGTTTATTTTTTTTAATGGGGTCCAAATATTGTTCTTCGGTGCAAGTTTGCCTTATATATTCTATTGTTAAGTATATCGTATTTTCATGGGCTAGAAAAGTGCAGGAATTTTTCGAGGTTTAAGATTGTAACACTGGGAATTTCTCGAAAGCCTTCCTTCTTGCTGGAGCCATAGCCGAGGAAGTACGTTGTCTTTGTGTGGCAGAATTAATGTCTCAATTTGTACCCATGTACTTGTTTGTGGCTGGCAGATAATGGCCTGGGACTCCACCTCTTCGATTTCTTGTGCCTGGTTTTGTTGGCTGGGTGGCTGGCTGTTTGCTTGTCTGACCTAAAACTCCACGTGTTTTTTGCTGGATGTACTCTCCATGCGAGGTAAGCATTTTTATTTTGGATGGTGTTCCAATTGATTCTTATTTAAGTTACGTGTTACAGAGTGCATGGACGATTTCTCGTGACAAAAACTTTAGGAAGATATATGGGGTTTGGCTGTCGTTCATGACAATTCTACTGAAGAATGCTTGTGCCGTTCTATGGTTTAATTTTGGGGGCGTTGTCCTGCCGCTGTTCCTGGGGTTTCATTCGTTCCTTTTAAGTCAGGCAGAATTATGCTGGTCCAACTGTTCGTGTACAACCCTGTGGAGATGTGAGGAATGAACAAGCGCTGCTGCAGGTCTTAGGATTGTCAAGAAGTCAAATAAGGTTTTATTTTTCTTTTGGGCAAGTTTTTTTGTAAAAAATAGTTTAAAATTTTGCTATCGGAGTATTAAGGCAAGTTCTTTGAAGAGTACGTGATACTTGTTTAGTCTTAAGTTTAACGTTTCCATTCACACATTTATATACATTGAAATTTTTTAGTGCATACTGTTAAGTTGGCACATGGTACCATGGACCGTCTCTAGGCCCTACGCAATGTTGTGTATGAAATATTTAGTCTCATTAATTAAGAACTTTTGATAACACGTGCATCAAACTGTAGAGAGGTATCTTTTTGTGCTTGCATCCTAACTTAAGAGGGGTAGTTTGCCCGCTCTTAATTTTTCATATTAAATTAGATAAACTCACTTTACAAACCGCAAAATTTAAATTTTTTTTATTTTTTTTTTTTTTTTGAAAGGTCCACAAGCACTGGATGTTATGGTTGTTAATGTTTTCTATTCTTTTGAATAAATGTTTTTAATAAACGTTGCCTTTGTTTGAGTGTCCAGCACATTCTCGTTCTTAATACCTACCCAACATTATGTAATCTCTTATTACTGACAGTTTACTATTAAAGTAAATTTTGTATTAAATATTAAAAGTTTTTCCATCGCATATTATGAATAGCTTTAATTTTGTTTCTTGACTGGCAAAATTAACCACTAAATTCCTCAAAGGTTAAGTGGCGCCCTCTCTGGTTAGTCTGTGTTCAGGATTCTCACTCACGCCCCTTCTGCTCTCCGAAAACATGCTGCCGTAAGCGAGTGAACTTTTTATACTTCGGCATAAAGAACGTCTCAATTGCTAGTTATAATGTATTTTTGGTAATAAATTTAACCTAAAATCGGTAATGGTGGTAATGGTTCTTACAAAAACACGTAATACATATCTCGCAAATAAAAAAACAATTTTGAATCAAACACATACTTTTCTGTTCTGTTCAATATGTGTGGCGTGTTTATTATGTTTATTTTCATAATAATTAAATATAAAAACCCAATAAGCTGCTGGCAACATAAACATTTTTTTTTAAAGTAAAATAAGCCATTTTTATGTAACATTAAATCATGCATAAGAAACAAAGTTAAGGATTAATGGCATAGAAGTGCCATGTACCGTGTGGATGACAAATGTACACAAAGTGATAAAGTGAATTTCATTTCATTTTAAAATGTTAATACGTAACCTATTTTGATCGGAACTACATTTGTGAAACGTACTGGCAATTACCTAAAGACGTAGTTGATTCTTTTACAATTGCAGTGTTGAAGGCATTCGGTCCTGGCCGAGTATCAACATTAAATTCCAGTGTATGGCGGTACTTTTATGTTTTTTACTAATGTGGTTTTATTACCTCCTTTAATTAGGCGAAATTGTGAAACATTGCTTTGACAAAATTCCTTTTACTATACCTACACTGTGACAATTCTGCGCATTTACGTCAACTTTTAATAAAGGAAAGGGTAGACCCTGCGAGATCACAGTTTCGCAATCCGTAGTACAAATCTAGCCATATGTATGCATGTACTTACAAACCTAGCGTGAAATTATACGGTATACAAGAAATGTGTGTATGTGTGTTAGTTCAATGTTACATCCCCCAATACTTCCTCTTCGAGTGAGTGTTTATATTAAACTGACCATATTAACTTGGGATATTACAAAATTCCATAAAAAGTAAGATGTATTGTTATACTTGCATAAAAATCTTTCCCCGCTGACCTAGGACCAACCCTGATATTGACGTCACAGAGATAAAATTCCCGAGCTCTGCCTATTATCTTTGCAAGTTTTAATGCAAAAAAAATTACTAAATTACCTCGGATCACTCTAAAATTTTGCAGGGAGTTTCCCACATAGAAGACTAGTACACCTTTTTATTTTCCGCATGTCATGGTAAATCACCTTGTATAAAATTTTTCGATTTGGGTGGTTTTCACTCATTGGGGTAAGAGCAAGAATCGGGATCATACAGAAATTGAGGATGATGTCTCTCGCTTCAAAATTCATCCATTAAAAACAGTTATCACTATATATGAGATTATTTCTAAATTTTGTATATTTCTTACCTCTAGGTACTGCAGTATTAAAAGAAAATCGCTGCAGCAAAATAATTCCATTCTAAATCTACTTTAATTCTACTATAATGTTTTTTTAAGTATTAATCTCCAGTGCAGTGTTAAACAGAAACTGCAAAACGACAAAAACTTTGTGGAATCGCTTGATATTTCCACTTTTCGTAACTCTAAATGACATATGTTCAAGTATCAATTTCTTACAGATTTAAATTGGCTTCGCTATTCATACGTCTTCTTCAACAAAGTTTGTACTTTAAGTCTGCGATGCACTTTACGTGTATTAAACTTTCCTTTTACCGACAATTTTCAGGCACAATGTTGTTCCGCACTAACACTATTATAGTCAGCAGTCATTTCCACACAATAAATAAATCAACTGCTATAAGTAGCTAAAGTGTCTTAGAAGCTAATTATTAAGTTGCATCACCTGCAAAGTTCCCTTAACCCATTAACGCCGAGAATGCTTTTTATCAATTTTTTTTTCTTCAATATGTTGTTAATCGTATTAGCTAGTAATAATAAGAAATAAACTGCTGCTGCCTAAGAAATCACTGCTTTTTCTAGTTTCCTATCCAAGTTTTTTACGACGCAAAAAATTTTGATACTATATTTGAAATCGTCTATCCCAAAAACCCATAAAACGATATGCCAGGCTAACAAAACAAACAAAAAATGAGACCTTTCGTTCTTGTGTACACGCTAAATCAGAATTAAATTTTTTTATCACCTTTAATAATGGGGTAGGGGTGATAATGGAGATAATAGTGGGGGTGATTGATGCAAAAAAATTGTTGAGGCCTTGGCTTCTCGTACATACACTAAATATCAGTTTTATGCTTTTACTTGCTTGTCTTATCTATTTACCCCCCTTTTACCACCCTTCAACAGAATAACATAGTAAAATAATCTAGTTTGTAAAGTTACTTTTCACTAAATGGAAAGACAAAAAGAAAGCTCCACAATGGGAAGGCAAATTGTGACATTAACTTCTTAAAGAGAAGAAAAGTATTAAAAACCCCTTAAAAGAGATAGCCAGAAAAATGTTACAAAAAAACTATATTTTAAAGGTAAAATGGGAGCAAAAGCTAATCCATTATTTAAATAAAAAACGTAGCTTATTACTTAAAAGAAAGAGAATAAATCCCTGTCCTACATAACAATTTATACAAATGTTTAGTACACACTACACAGAAAGACAGACGTAATAAGTAATGGTACACGATAATCCAAAAACGTAAGTAGCCACAATACATAAAAACTACAAGGCATGCTCTGATGAAAATAGATAATTAGTTGGCCAACATAATATTACTCAAAGAAAACATTAAATAAAATATTAGGAATAAACAACATGTTTTGATACTTTAAATCAATAAACAAGTAAATAAAGGCATTAACAAATGAAATGAAATGCATAGTAGCATGTTCAACTAAAATTTACATACATAATGACAGTGTGCTCGTGCATAGTATTACTGTACAGGTACTAAGCAAGAAATATCTACATACGTTTTTTGAGGAAGATACGACGTACTCGCGAAGGTAATTTTGTTTGTTTGTTCAAACAACGGGATATGCACGAAGGTTACATAAATTCCACAACAAAGTGAAATCAAACAAAAAACGTTACAACACTTATGATGCATAGTATAGCGTCCACGACATACGAAGGAAATCAAAGGAATTTAGCCCTTAAGTACTGCAAGCCACTGATAGACACAACAGAGAAATATAAATGTTTTTGTACTCACAGTAACTGCTGGGTACACTATATCAGGGTTATAGAGATAAATTAGCTTGGTATCAGTTGTAACCATGTCAAAATGCAAAACTACCATTTTAGGCATACTAAACACTATCACCATAATGTACTATATTGTTCAAATGCACTTAGAGCAGCACATTATCAAATTCTACATGTAGTTCTTCACGTCTCTACTAAACAAATACTCGTGCTGGAATCTCAATACTAATTGGTAAAATTCACCATAATAGATAATTAGATAACATACAGGTAGACGACTTGTACCCGACGAAAAGTAGTTCGAAAACGTTGAGTGGACATTTTATATGCCACGTTTCTCGCACTGCATTATGGATATGTACAGAATTTGAACATAGAATTACAAACCAATCACAATTCATTATTTTAAATTTGTGTTCTCCTATTGGAGAAAGATGTCTAGCCTTGAGACCTTCAAAGCATTGATTTATGCGTAATATTCTGGAATGTCTAAAGTGCCTTGAAAATAGTGGCGGCGTTAGGTATTTTTATTAATAAAAAATAAAAAATTATGTAATTTGGCAGATTTTAATAGAAATTTATTAATAACTAAAAAGTGAACCGTTACAAGTTTCAGATCTCGCTATAATACATAGATGTACCAAATTTCAGGTCGATACGATAAATCGTTCCAGAGTAATTGTGTGTCCAAAAAAGTTACAGATAGACCGACAACTAGACAGAATTATTTTTGCTCAAACTTAAAATCTCGACGTTTCATGACATCTTAAACCTATTTGAACAAAAAAAAATTCAATTTTTTTTTACCGTTACCACTTCACTGCATAGATGTGGAAGTAAAATGCTGCTGCAATATTGAATTACACAATAGGATTTCTAGCATTTTAAAGCAAAAAAATATACTGAAAATACTTAAATCATTTATTTAAATTCAGTCATTCACACTTTACAGAAGTTAATCATTTTTTGGTATGACCTTTTCTCATTGCTGCAAGTTAGTGATATATCTCGGTATTTCTAATTCAATGAGAACATTATGGTAATATGGACAGTCCTCAGTTATATATTTGATATTTAGTTTTTTGAGAGGTTAAGGGTGGTGGTGCCGTGCTTAAGAAAATGATTTCGTAATTTGACAATTTCTCCTATATTCCTGAATCGACTTAAAAATTCTTTGGTGGGCTTTTAGAGAAAACTTGATAGAATGATACCAGACTATTGAAATCAACAAAAATTTTTTTTTGATTTTCGCACGAGAAAAACACTTTTTTCCTTCTTTAGTTTTCAATGGCCTAGCACCATTCTATCAAATTGTCTCTAAAAGCCCACCAAAAAATTTTTTGAATCGATTCAGGGATGTAGAAGAAATTGTCGAATTACGTTCACCAAACCGCCCACCTTAAACTCCCCTTATTGGCTAAAAAAAGTGTATTAATTTGTTGGTGTTTAAGCTCACTATAAAAATTGATAACAGACT
This sequence comes from Rutpela maculata, assembly GCA_936432065.2. Lineage (NCBI taxonomy): Eukaryota > Metazoa > Arthropoda > Insecta > Coleoptera > Cerambycidae > Rutpela > Rutpela maculata. The sequence goes on from OW386287.2 coordinate 206,381,280, forward strand.
TTTAAAGCTCAACAACGACCTAGGAATTATTGTTGAAAATAACTAAAGCTTTCTACTTGTGTAGATTCTTTTCTAGCTAAGACTTTTACAGCGTAGTAAAATTGTTATATGCCAACAGCCATTTTAGGTTCAAACATAAAAATAGTTATATGTGAATTATTTTAAGGATTCTGTCCAATTTGTGGTCCACAGATGAGACTAAAACAACTAAATTTCCTTTAAATAAATAATAAAAAAAACAATCCACTTGCTTCTGTATATTTTTACGGTAAATAAAATAAATATAATTATTATTAAGTAACCCATAACTAATGTCACATTATGTTATACCAATTGGCTTGACCATATCGGTCAAAAGCCTCTAAAGAAACATTGTTGGCTACTGGAACAAATCAACTTCTCCACGACAGTAAAATGCAGGTGCAATGTGCAGTTAGTAGTTAACATGTATATGTATGTCATATAGTATGTAGTCGTTGAAATACATTATGTATCGTCTACTACTGCCTACCGACAAAATTTACGATCTATTCTTTGCTCAGCACGTTACTTGGTCAATAAATCCATATTATGTCGTAAAAGGTAAAAACAGTGAATTACTGCTGACACATATTCGCACATTTTTTCCCCTCTTCAAATAAAATGAATGATATTCCATATAGGTAACGTTAGAATTAACTCAAATTTAGCCGTGTAATAAGCAATTTAAATGCTATTAAAATTTATGGCTATTGATGAAGTAGGCAGCTTTCAAATTGGTAATTAAAAGATATGTTTTATTATTTAAAGCAAGATTATCAGAAACCAGCAACTTTATTTTTAATATTTTTAACTTTGAAATGCAGCAAATGGTTTATTTATGATAAGCCTGTAACCAGGGTGGAAAAAAAACATGATTTTTTAAAATTTATTTAAAAAAGTTTTTAGGTGATTTAAACTAGATTTTTTTGATTTTTTTAATAAACCATAAATGTCACGAAAACTTCATTATAAATGGTAATAAGGAATATGGAAATATCAAAGACAAAATCAATTTCTACTAGACAGAACAGCATTTATAATAAACGTAACGTGAGTGAGTACAGTGGATAATACATACCATAAAAATATTCAGAATATTAATTTCTATTCAATCGTTTCATTAAAAAGGTCATCTTCAGAAATTTGAAAAAAAAAATCTCTGGCGGGCCCCTAAACTCAGTACCCAATAGACCTCCCCGTACGGGGGGCCTGGGTACCGGTACTTTATTTATTTTCCATTGATTACACTTTAATGCACACGTTTTTTATGATTTGTGGAAAGTATAAACCATTTTTTCCTATTTATGATTTTTTTGATTTAAATCAACATTTTCGAAATGATTTAAATCACCGCTTTAAATCATATCCATCCACCATGCCTGCAACAGTCGATCATTGGTTTGTCTAAAAATGCCGTAGCGCGAACGAACTTGTTTGGATATACTGCAACCGCCACGAGTGTTGGCATGCAAAGGGGATTCTCTATGTAGAGGGTGTTGCACTCTGATAAATTATTATAGGAAGTGGACGCACAGTTCTCCGATAAGCCTCTACGTTCCTATGCAGTTCCTGCTGCTCGCCAAGATCCGTGGCGGGTGCGGTACGTTATTTTTGTGTATTTTTATCTCTTTTGTCTCCTATTTTCTATCTTTGTAATGTAACGGAAGAATCGATTTAGGTACGGTCTACGCCATACGATTCGATATTTCTGCAGGAAGATTTTCTGATATATAAATAAATTACAGCCGCCATATTGGATCAGCCATATTGAAATGTCATAAAATAATCCGATCGCGATGAAATTCAAAACGTATTTGTATTATAGCTCTTGAGACCTGAACATGAATACGGATAAAAAAAAAATCATGATTAATTTTTTCCAATCGCGTGACGTATGAGATGGAGCCCCATTCTCTTCATATGATTTTGTAACTCCTGCCGATTTAATGAAACCCTCCCCTAATAAATGGACGGCCCTCAGGTACAGTCGACTTTTTAATCGGCAAAGAAATAGACTTTTCTACAGAAGACATGAATGTGGCGTTTCTGCGAAAGCTCACATATTTTATATCTGTCGACGTTGAGCGATCTTTCTCACAGTATAAATAGACTTTTCCTCTTCAGATTAGTAGTTAAAAATACATGAGTGTATGTTAGTGCCACGTCGACTCTTGCCTGTTTGAGAATGTTTACAGTAGGTTGATCATACTTCGCCAAAAAAAAAACTGCAAGGTAACATATTGTGTCACATATGCCCATCACCTAGAAGCCAACCCTGGTTTTGATGTAATTTACCGCCGCCAAACGGGTTCTATAGTATATAAATTAAAGGTCTTTCTCCTGAACTTGGCATTAATGCTGAATAAATTAAACTTTATAAATACTAATACCGATGTTTTACCCAAAATGCCGAATTAAACAACCCCTAGTTTATTTTCAGCAGATTTAATAAACTGTGGTAAACATGTAAAACGATTGTTTATTTGTAATCCTTCAAAACTTAGACCAATGTTTATACCAACGCTATTATAAAACAAACCATCCCTATATCCTCGAGCGTTTGTATAAAAGCTACAAGCGGATATAACCACGAAACTTGACCAAGTTAATTTTGAATACTTCGAAGTTGGCTTAAATAAACTTACAAAATAAGGAACATTTTATTTGAATAAGAAAAAAATTCAATTTTAAATGTTTTATGTTTTACAGGAAGAAATTTTACTCGCAGCTGTTTATAGTAACGGTCTATATAAACATTGGTAGAGTTTATCTAGGCATTTTGTTTGTCTTGTATATATTATAGTTAGGATACAAAAAATCGAAAATCGTCAAAGAAAAATCGTTGGCAATTTTAGAGACGCATTATATCAGTAGGAGATTCAAATGTTTGCCCAGTAAGTTAGGGTTTTATGTAGCCTCTAGTATGGAATTTTTATATTTAAAATACAATTTCTTATTGTATTTTACTTGCAAACTTTCTAAATTACACTCAACCTCATTTTCGTTTTTTTTCACACCCTTATGGGTGTGTGCTCTATTGTCGCTTAGCGCGCCAACGCTTTGTTTCGTTGATAAGACTCATTTTTAATTGATTAATTTTGCAATTAATTGCGTTACGAAAAGTAAACATGTGCGCCACTGACGATTGATACACGAGACTGATGCACTTCTATGTGGAACCACTACTGTCAAATCTAACACGCAGGACAAGTATACGTAGGACGTAGACTGTGGAAGACACGCACCGTTACATCCATTCCAGGCAGTTCAATTGGAAGAAGCGAGACGCCAACATACTAGTCTCTCTACAGATAGTCTCTGCTTGCTACCTGCATTAGTGACGTCAGTTCAAAGATCCACTGCTTAGACTATATCTTCTATTTCATAGTATCATGGTTAGGAACTATTAAGCCAGCCACGAACAAACCAAAAGGCCATGGCAGGTTAAGATAAGTGTCCGTGCCTTTGCAGCCTTTTTGCGTGTGGTTCCTTCCAGTGATGTATCTTTGTGTAAGATACTACCACAAAAAGTTTTTCCCTCAAAGACTTCATAATATCTAGGAAACATTTTTTTTTCGAAAATCCGAAAAAAATTTTTTTTCTTAATCAAGTGAACCAATTTGTTTGTATTTCACATATATTGTGAATATACTCAAGGCAATTTATTATTGATATTTTCATGAAATCTTTTCATGAAGAAAACTAAAATTGATGCTTTTGAATTTTTAAAAAAAATTATATACGTACTTACACGTTAGCGACCACCTCTATTTTTTTACTAATTATACGCCATACAATAAGCTATAACATATATTTTGGTAACGTAGTCAAATTGGCAAAGATAATGTTACGTGCTTACACCCCCTTTAGTAAACACCCTGTATCGTGGGTTCGGAAATTATAACACCAGGGTAACACTAAACAATAATGTATTTACTTACGTACTAATTACAACAAATAAAGAAAAAGAGTATAAATCGGTTAGAAACTCGATATATTAATAAATATATAAATGAACAACAACTGCTTGAATTACAGGTATTGAAAATTTTTTGGAGCAGCCTACGTATTTTTTTGAAATAACGAGATGTCATTGTCCTCAATTATTCTGCGAATAATTCAAACAGTTTTACTGATGATTACGGAATATCGTTGAAAAACCTTGCATATAATAAATGCATCTATAAGTAACAGAAAACTAATTTATTTTTTTTAACTTAAACATGAATTTATCATATGCAAGGTTTCTCGACGATATTCCGAAACCCTCAGTAAAACTGTTTGAATTATTCGCAGAAGATATCAGTGTTACAATAAATGAGGACAGTGATGAAGACGACTAATATTATCATATATCATTAGCATAACATGTTTTTTTATTATGTATTTTTATTATTAAACACATAATTTTTTATGTATTACCTTTTCGATGGAGCTTTGTAGAAAATATATATTGTAAAAAATACATCTCGTTATTTCAAAAAAATACATAGGCTGCTCCAAAAAATTTTCAATACGCGTAATCCAAGCAGTTGTTGTTCATTTATATATTTACTAGCTGACCCAGCAAACGTTGTTTTGCCATATAAATTATAATTTTTTTGTCCAAAAAAAAAAGAAAATCTCTGGATAGGGCCACCCTTTTCACCTAGGGGTATAAAAAATAGCCTACGACCTATTCTCAGACCTACCAAATATACACCAAAAATTTCATAAAAATCGGTCAAGCCGTTTCGGAGGAGTTCGATAACAAACACTGTGACACGAGATTTTTATATATTAGATTAATATATCGAGTTTCTAACCAATTTATACTCTTTTTTTTTATTTGTTGTAATTAGTACGTGAGTAAATACATTATTGTTTAGTGTTACCCTGGTGTTATAATTTCCGAACCCAGGATACAGGGTGTTTACTAAAGGGGGTGTAAGCATGTAACATTATCTTTGCCAATTTGACTACGTTACCCCTTCGATACAGTTTTGTAAAAAATATGTTATAACTTATTGTATGGCGTATAATTAGTAAAAAAATAGAGGTGGTCGCTAACGTGTAAGTACGTATATAAATTTTTCAAAAAATTCAAAAGCATCAATTTTTGTTTTCTTCATGAAAAGATTTCATGAAAATATCAATAATAAATTATCTTGAATATATTCACAATATATGTGAAATACAAACAAATTGGTTCACTTGATTAAGAAAAAAAAATTTTTTTTCGGATTTTCGAAAAAAAAATTTTTCCCAGATATTATGAAGTCTTTGAGGGAAAATTTTTTGTGGTAGTATCTTACACAAAGATGCATCACTGGAGGGAACCACACGCAAAAAGGTTGCAAAGGCACGGACACTTATCTTAACCTGCCATGGCCTTTAAGTGAATATTATTATCGTCAGTCCCAAGCCAAACATAAACTTCTATAAATTCACAATAGATATTGTGAATTTTTCGTGTCAGTCGATTCATTGCATGTAGCTAACACTAATGCCCTTTGAGGGAGGCATCCACCCTTGCCATATTTGGTAAGTAGATTTTCATAAAAATGTATAACTAACTAGATAGGATCTTTATCAACATTTATTTGTACACTTTTGAACTGTATACAATAAATAATGGTGTTATTTGAACTCTTGAATTTTCTTGATTGATTAACTTTAAGTTTAACCTCTCTGGTGTTTTAGTGGTCGACAACTGAATCATCATAAGGTAGGGTCAAATCACAGAAATTCTATAAATGTAATTAAGAAATTAGGAAGTGATTAAGCAATGTTTAGAGATAGACAAGTGCACCGTAAGAAGGCAGATTCGAGAGAGCAGTAAGCAATCCACGTTAGGTATAATTTTAACCTTTTCTAGTCTATTACAGGACTTCGACCCTTGGTCGCCTCATAAAAAATTAACCGAACCCCACTGAAAGTAAGAAAAGCCATCCTACATTGAAGAAGAAGCGACATGGACGCCCTTAGTAAAATAAAGGCTAGCTGTGGTGGAGTTACATTATTATTATATATTTGTTAACAAAACGTGAAGATCAAATTTTAATAAGCGTAGAAAATATGAATTTGTTTTAATGGCTAGGTCGATAAAATGTGAACATTTCTAGGAATACGTATGGCAAGTAGGAAACATTTTTATCTTTCGAAATCGATACCGAGTATATTGAGAAGAAATGGGGGCAACTTTTTTTTACTTTTTCGGCTTTATTTTCGGTAATATCTTATTTTTTCTAAAAAAAATCGACAAAATGTAACCCAGTCACTTTGTACAAAAATAGGCCAAACCTCTAAAAAAATCCAACCGAAGATTTTCCAGCGGGGTTCTTTTTATTTTGACGTCACAAACAATTTCTCAAAAGTCCATAAAGCCAACTGGACGGCTACAAAAGTTAAAGAGGTCAGAGGTCACGAAAATCAGTTTTTCTCAAATATCTCGTAAATTATCGGTTTTACGTTAATTTTTAATTATAAAATTTGTTCGTGAGATATAAATCTGCATAAAAAAAGTTCTATACAAAATTTACATAGAACCAATATTGGGCTGAGAAACTTCAGAGCAAAGTGCAAAAGCGCCACTAATTCTATACGTATAGTGGTGTATATAGATAACAAGACCTATGTATAGATTGGAACATCGTTTATGAACATATACCCGCATTATTTCTGTCTGAGATGTCCTTGAAATGGACCCTTCTTCATAATAATAATAGTAAGCAGCGTTGCCACATTCTTTCGTTCTACTACTACTAATTTCTTTGTTCCAATCTACTAAAAATCTACTAAAGCAATTTTTAAGAGTTCCGTCTGCGACCACAGAAAACATGAAATTGCAGTTAGATCACTGTGTCATTATTAAAAAAGTTATGAACATGAAATTTGGACACGATATAGAGAAAGGTCCAATCTGTGTCACTGCGTTGGATTTTTTTAAGAAAAAAAATTATATTTTTTTCTACGAATTTTCAAAATTTTAAATTGTGAAAACTGAAAAAGTAAAAACGCTGTGACACAGAATATGATTAGATTAATTGCATACCAAAATATCTGTAAATTATCTCAACTCTAAATATGTTTAACTGTCTAACTCTTATCCTAATTTTCGTAGTAAGGAGCAGGCGGCCTCTACAGTATATCATCGCAGTCTCCTTTAAGCGTATTCAGTGTAATTTGCGGCCCCGCATACTATTGAGATCTTCCAGTAAGAAACGTTTAAAATGAAAAACAATTGAAAATAGCTAAAAACGTACTCTTCGCCAATTTACTGAGCTTTTTATATAATCGTTACACATTTTATAGGATACTCTTCGCAGTTTTCTTGTAAATAATTTTAGTTTTTGGACATCCTAAATTTTCTGATATCATCTTTGTTGTGAAAAAAATTATATAAAAAAAAAATGAAAAAAAATATCCAACCTGTTTGGGATTCGAACACACGATCTTTGGATTGCAAGGCAAAACTTTAACCACTGCACCATCACATATTGCTACGAAAATTGATTGTCTGTAATAATCTTTCGACAATCATACACATTTCAACTCATTAGATATATTTTTATGAAATATATAACAGTAAAACGCATAAACAAAAAAATATATATATTATGGAGAAACATTTCGCAAGATTTATATTTAAGTACAAGCGACAAAAATTAAGAGAATATATATATATTTTTTAATTAAATAATGAATAACTTTTTTATTTACTGATCGATTTTCTTTAAGAACAGTAGAGTTCTTCTCTAGCTAACACTAACTTACTTTCCAAATTTCAATACAATCGGACTTTTCTTTCTTAAGTTATCGTTCTTACAAGAAACGTGATGGACGGACGGACGGACGGACGGACGGACAGACGGACATTTTGAAAGGTGTTCAGAATTCGTTCACTAACACAATGATATAAAAATGTTTTCTCTACGAGCGATATTTACGATTTTAGAAATGTGCCGATCAAATAAAATATACTCTTCGTTTTTGCGAAAGCTAAAAACGTACTCTTCGCCAATTTACTGAGCTTTTTATATATAATTGTTAGACATAGGATACTCTTCGCAGTTTTCTTGTAAATAACGACATCCTAAATTTTGTGATACCATCTTTGTTGTGAAAAAAATTATACAAAAAAAAATGAAAAAAAAATATCCAACCTGTGTGCAACGCAAAGCAATCAATCAATCAATCAATCAATCAATAGTATATATTCAGTATTAAGAGTACAATATGTGCCTCCTCGGAGCCCAACCCGGAGCCAGCCACACGACCAGGACAGGTGACGTCGAGGTGGGGCTGGGCGGGGTGGGCCCGATTCAGCTTAGAGATAGTTCGAGTGGGGGGCTAGAAGCTCCTGTCCACCGCAGGTGGACTTAAAAACTAGGTCAAAATATTTTATTGTCCACATGGACCTAAAAGTAAATTAAAAAAACCGCTGCCCAAGGAATCACTACTTCCACATCCAGATTTTCTATCCAAGTCACTCACAACGAAAAAATTTTGTATGTGGAAATAATTGCTTATGGAACTTTGATAATATAATATTTGAAATCCTCTACCCCAAAAACCTATAAAACGATACCCCACATCGGTAGTGGGGTGGGGGTGGTGCTAGGGAGTGGTAGTGAGGGTGGATGAAGTAAAAAAATATTTTGAGGATTCTGGTTCTTGTACACACACACTAAATCACAATTTTTTTTCACCGCCTTTAATAATCTACTTCCAGATCGCGTTAAAATACATACGTGTACCAAATTTCAAATCAATATCTTAAACGGGTTCAGAGTAAACGCGCGCACAAAAAAAAGTTACAGACCGACAGACAGGCAGAAATTTTTTTTTCGCTTAAACTTAAAATCTCGACGTTTCATGACATTCTAAGCCTATTTGAACAATAAAAATTTTAAAAAAATTTTTTGTCGTTACTATACTTCCACTGGATGTGGAAGTAATAAGCACAACACTAAAAACATTGACGAACGCGAACTACACAATTTTGGTTATTGACACGGGAAACCTGAACGAAAAAACCCGTTCGAACAAATGACGGCCTTGCGGTCTGATCGCCGACAAGGAAGGTAAGATGGAAAGATAAAAGCTGTGATTTAAAAAATTAGGATTTGATTAAGTTTCGGCCTGAAGGGGATTTAGGGACAAACAATTACAAAAAACAACAAAAAGGATAAAAGAACAAAATTGCAAAAACATGAAAGTAGAGAGAAAGGGGTTGAAAGATAAAGATAGGGGAAAGGTAGGTTATCGTAGGAGAGAGTGTGGCTAAGGGAGTTGCCGGAAGATAGGCAACGCCTGGTATGGTAGGGGGTGTTTTATATTGAAAAGTATGGCATTATGCTGTCTGATTCGAGTGATGTTGCGAGTAAGCGGGTTACCGTCCAGTTTGAACTGATAGAATTTTTGAGGCATTTCTTGGACGTAGTCCGCTAGTGGGGTTATGTCGTGGCAACGTGCATAGAGATCTCTGAGGGAGGTGTACCTATCAGAGGCTGAAATGAGGCGCATAAATTTGTGTTCTAGTTCTTTTAATTTTCGCATTGTCGTGGCCGGGATGCTGCACCACACCGGCGCCTTTAGCCGCTGCGCCACCACATATTGCTACGAAAATTAATTGTCATATACCTATATCTTTCGACAACCAGATTGTTAGCAAAGAAAGAGAGGCTGTAGTAGATGAATACCGTGCGTGTAATTTCCCATTAGGAATGTACATTCACGTAGCGCGAAAGATCTGACAACACCGGCAGCCGTAAATTCGTCCGTCGGTGGACATCCCAGCTCTGTTATTTCATTTCAGCCAGCTGGCACCCGCGATGTTGTAATTCTACTCCCCATGCCTATCCCGCGACTACACACACGGTATATGTTAAAATTTATAAAACTTGAGTTATTGGCGTCATTGGACAATTACAGCTGCGTCTGCTCTTTGTTTTTTGTGAATCTTGTTAATTAGTGGATTTTTAGGTAAAAGATATAGATAAGTGCCTAAAAAAAATAATTTTTTCAGAAGGATGCCTCCAAAAAAGTCTTAGCAAAACCCATTTTTCTAGTAAAACATGTTCTTATTCTACGCTTCTTTCCTCTTTTATAATCCATAGTGTTACCACGTCACCTTTTACAAAATAATATATACCTACAACGAAACGATGAGCGATTCTCTGACAATTTTTAATTTACCACAGCGCGCAGCGGGATCATGTAAACAGAGTACGACTCTGAATAAAACTGTTGTTATTACATTCCCAATAAGAATACACCAGCGCTAAGATAAGCTCCGCCTTCAGCCACAGCGGTTTTTGTTAAAATTGCTCAAACTGGACTCGCGTATTTCGCAGACGGAACTCTTAAGAAGTCTTTATTGATTTTTTTTATGTAATTATATGATCTGATTTAATTTTAAATAGATAACAAGAACATAAGAAATTAAGGGAAAACAAAAAACGACACAGGAAGGGAAAAGTACACTTCGGGAATTCGGGATGTCAGAAAATTGATTTATTCATGTCAAAACTTAACATATATCGCATGTGGCTTTGCCTTTGTAGCAGCCGAATGTTTTTCTGGTCATAAGTAGATTCTAATTTGTTCTATACTTCAGTAAAATTTGATTCAAATCAGAAACAAAATAAAAAAGTTATAAGGGTATCTTCATTTTAAGTGAGTCACACTGTATATTTAAGGAAATGTATAGATTTCGACAAAATATTATTTAGTAAATACGTCGACTGTTGTAAAATAAAGATTGTTTTGTGACTGTGATTTATTAGCAGACCACGGTAAGCCGCTTTGATAGAAATATTCAAGATACATAATTGACTTTATTTATTAATCATCAATTTTCGCTAGCGAGTATCTCGTAAACTATAACACATAGGAAGAAAATGAATATAAACATTCTTGTGGAAAATTTAATTACGTTTAAGTTTGCATAGATTACTTTTTTCCATACGATGCATCGTTTCCGAGTAATAAGAGAAAAATAAAAAAAAGGAACCTTTCCACCCCCCCTCCCACCCCCCGAAGCGGCGGGGCTAGGGGAGGGGACTTTTAGTATTTTTACCTTCCAACTACCCCCAACTGAAGAGGAAAATTCTCCCCTCCTAAATGCTCTCTACAATCCCCTTTTGGGCATTCATTGATTGGACTAAAAAGATTGTGGTATTAATTGTGGATGCAGAAAAATAGGATTGCCATGTGTGTGGCTCTTGTCGGGGCCAGTCGTGTCTCAATACGATGTCTGAGGATACAACCGTTGAATCTGAGTTCAACGATGATGAAGCCGACCTTATTTCGTTATTTTCCGCTGAGATGATTGGTGATGAAGATGAAAATATTGAAGAAGTGGAAAAAGAAGAGATAGATGGAGACGAAGAAGAAGAAGTCAGCAAAGACGAACAATACTCAACAAAATTATAATATAACTTGTAACCCATGGACATCATGTAAAAAAAAAACACGCCTTGCATTTTACCTCAAAGGTGGCGCGGAAACGAATGCAGCGCAATGCCCGAGTTTTCTCAGCCCTATATCTCAAAAACTATTGGTTCTACGTAAATTTTGTAAAGGGCCTTTTTTATGCAGATTTATCGCACGAACAAATTTTATAACAGCCAAAATTAACGTAAAACCGATAATTTACGAGATATTTGAGAAAAACTGATTTTCGTGACCTTTGACCTTCTGTAACTTTTGTAGCCGTCCAGTTGACTTCATGAACTTTTGAGAAACTATTTGTGACGCCAAAATAAAGAGAATCCCATTGGAAAAAATTCAGTTGGATTTTTTTTAGAGGTTCATGTATAAAGTGACTGGGCTAATGTATTATTACAAAAATGCTTATTTTATCATTAATTGAAGAACATACAACTTTTCTCTAACAAAGTGAATCCAAAAAGTCTCCAACTGCATAATACAATTTTTTTTATTAGATTTTACTACTCCCGACTACAATTCCACTCATTTATTTAAGTACTTAGTTTTGTAGTTTCTGACAGTTCTTGATTAGTTTTGCATGACCCTTCTTTGACTTTTATTGCTAAAGAAAAATAGTTGGATTCGTGCGTATTACTCCGCACATGACAAAAAGAGAATAACTTTAATACTCGACTCCTCCTTTAACCTCTCCACTTTACATTTTTGATCTTTGGTTGGCAGAGCGACGATATGCCTGTGTAAACTCCTTGAATGTTAGAGCTCCACTCAATACCACATGTTCTGTGCCAGATCAATATTTTCTGCCCTTTTTGAGTATGTTTGATGAAAACCACTAATGTTTTCCAGCTGTTGGTACACTTTTTATTGTGTAATGCATTTTCTTCCTGCGTCTCTCGCAGCCCGCTCTGCTTTCACTACTAAAATCTCTAGCACGATGTTTGTTAATGGACATCTTTCACGCGTTTAAATTGTAATAGTTGGAGTTTGGATGGTCGAAAAGAATTCATTGAAAAAAATAGTTAGAGATTTTATATAATTTTGTGGGTTTTATTGATTTTTGTATAACTTGTATATCTGGCAACGTTCGTTTTTTTAAATAATGAATTGACAAATCATAGAATAATTTTGCTAATATGAAGTTATAAATATTTTGTCACTTCTTAAACTATAACTGCTAAACTTAAAGATAAAGATTTGATATTTTGTCTGGATACTAACTAAATATTTAGATCTCTAACGGTATCAATAACATCGATAAGATATAAGAACTCTTGTTAAAAAATATTTCGTGGCGCCCACACTCTATGCGCAAGTTACCTTCGAGGAACGACGTTGCATTAAAAAAAGCAATGTTTATTAATTTATTTAATTTTAGGATGACCATAATTAAGCATTATATGGTAGTATCGGATCAGTAATAAGTAATCTAGACTTCCGCCCTGCAGCAGACTTCCTCTGACACAAACTCAAGTACACGCGAATATTCTTAAAAGTAATTTCTAGATGAGTCCGACAATCAGTAACAGTCCGAAGACTGCAGACACACTTTACATTAGTAGTTAAAAATTATAGTATTAGCGGGTTTATACGTGCATGGATTTAGTGGCGCCAGTAGATATTGGCACGCCAGTAAAAAAATATTGCACGCCCAAGGAATAATTTAAAAGTCATTTGGACTTGAGGAGGTTTTAAGACAGGTTTGTCAGGGTTAGGAAATAGTCTTGTGCTTTATTGATGTTGTAGTTAAGGCCTTTTAGGCTTCAAGTATACTTGCTCTTATATGGTAAGTTTTAAAGCATTCTGTAAGACCTAATTATAAAGCTAATTTGCTTCTAGGATAATATGTATTTGTAATGGGTTTACGATACCTACATAAAACTCCTCATAAAGCTAATTAGTTTTAATAACGTCTTAAATTCCATTTAGATTTAAAGAGGCTTTAAATTATTCTTTATGGTTTTAACATATTTGCAATAAATGCATTTTAAATCCTTTTTAAAACTAGACATTTTCAATGCTTATTAGTACTTATTAAAGGCCATTACAAAACTAGACTCTTAAACATTCTTGACAAATGTTGTGTTGAAACTGTTATAAAGAAAAAAGGCCTCTATAAATTCAAAAGGCAAATTTTAATTCCATAAAACACTTTCTAAAACATTTATTATAAAAATAATAAACAATATGTCTGCCTGAAGTGTCGTTGATGCATGTGTGTGTGTGTGTGTGTGTGTGTTAATTAAAAACATTTAACGACTTTCTGATGTGTAAGTATGTTTTTTTTGGAAAGGTGGGTGGAAGAAAATAAAAAATAGTGGCCATTTTAAATCCCAAACGTTTTATTACACCTTTTGTCAAGTCCATGTGATCTTCGCCAAGTGCATTTGCATTTATGTAAGGAAGGGATTATTTGTGATAGTATACAAAAAGACTAAAAGGACTTCATTTAGAGTAAATGTTCTAGGTCATTACCATTGTTAGAATATATAGTTTAATGAGAGCACTGTAAAATGACAATTAGGTTTTTAGTTGGCCGGCCATGTTTTTCTTGTTATATAAAAATATTCAAGGTCAATCTCACAATTATAATTATTAATAATTATCACTTTTTCTTTAGCACATTAAGGTAGAATTAGAAGAAACGACTGAAAATTACTGTGGGAACCGAGAAGAAGCCTACTTTTTTAAATTTGTCGATTACGCGTCTATGCAAATTTTGTATGGGAGTCATTCTCAAAATATACCCCACTTGACAGGTAATCAACTTTAAAGCACCTTAAATTTTCTAAAATATAATTTAATAAAACTCTAAACCAACTGTTAAATAGACCATTTAATTCTTACCTAAACCCTGAAATTTTTATATTTCTATGCCTTTTAATTTTTGCATAATAAAATTGGTTGTAGTCAAAATATCAAAGAAATGCTATGTAACTATGCCAAAGTTCTATCTTCACAGCGTACTAATAAGTTTAATGGAAATCAGGTTATTAAAACAATGCATTTTTATGTACACCGCAATATTTAGTTTAACATTAAACAAGCAAATTTGTCCAATATATTTTTTTTTAATTAGGTTTTACTGCAATCTTAATATGTAACAACTTTTCGTCCACTGCGTTACTTCCACTGTGTTACCTACCAATATAATTTAAAAAATATCCATTAGATGGCGAAACATTAACAGAATCTTAAGAAACACCGTTAAGTTTTGAATTGGGCAATTATTTTAGTCTTGTTCAACCCATACGTTAGTCAGTGTTGTCGGTGTCGATTTGTAATAATTGTTTGTCCGCTGTGTTACCCTAAATCCAGGTAGGTCTTATTTCATTTATCTAATGTAAATCATGTTTTTAATATGAAATAAATAGACAAAAACATAGTACATCTTAAAATTTGCATAATTTGTCATTTCCACTGTACACATGGATTTTGAGGTTATTTTGTCCACTGCGTTACTAGTCCACTGCGTTACTTTTTAGAAAGTCACGCAAGGGACTGAGAGTAATCTAATATGTTTTTGTCTATTTATTTCATATTAAAAACATGATTTACATTAGATAAATGAAATAAGACCTACCTGGATTTAGGGTAACACAGCGGACAAACAATTATTACAAATCGACACCGACAACACTGACTAACGTATGGGTTGAACAAGACTAAAATAATTGCCCAATTCAAAACTTAACGGTGTTTCTTAAGATTCTGTTAATGTTTCGCCATCTAATGGATATTTTTTAAATTATATTGGTAGGAAAAGGAAAGTTTCGCTCATTAAACAGCAAAAAAAAAGTTATATAACTTTATTTTAGATCGAGGAAAATGCCTTTAACAGCTGCTGAAAAGCAGTTGCGTTCGCGTTACCGAAAAAAATTAAAAAGAAATGTGGAGAAGGCAGAAGAAAGCAAACAAAAGGCTAGGGCGCGATATCATGACAAAAAAACGATTAATAAATGATATTTAAATGTTAGGCAAGTAAAAGATCCCTACTCTTCTTAAGGGAAGAGGTTCGGCAAAATTTCCAGGTTGGGGGTAGCTCGTCTCCTGGCGTCGGTGATAGGCCCTGGTAGCGGAAATAGGCCGACGTTAAATAGTTAAAAAAAAAAAAAAAAAAAAAAAATGATATTTCAGAAAGGGAAAACAGGCGAACAAGAAGAATGTGGCGTATACAGAAAAATCAACAGAGAATCATGCAGAATACTTTGATGTGTGCGAATGAAAATACCCCTCCCCCTGCCCCAGGTCTATCGGCTGAAGATGAGGCAGTAAATCAAAATAAAAGAAATTCGACTCGTGGACGCAAGAAGCTTCGCCGAGATATATTTGGAAAATAAGAAACGAACAGTTGGAGAAAAAAGTTAATAAATATAAAGTGCGGTTATTTAGAGTAAAAAGCAAGAAATCTCAAAATCTGTTGCCACTGGAACATTTTTATTGATCCAAATTTCGGCTGCCAAAAAAAAAATAGCACGCAGTATAGATATGTAGGAGTTGCTCAAAGTGAAGTGGATGAAGATGATGGAGAGATAAAAGTTATGTTCTTAATAGCGATTGATTCCAATACAAACAAATTTCGAATGGACGAAGAGGATATTTCATATATTAATTTTGAGCAAGTTTTAAAAGTCCTTAAAACTCCGGTTTTAAAAACCAATGGCAATCGAATCTATTATAAATTCGATACCTCAGTTGATATTTTTGAAAAATAAAGTAATAGTTTGCTATATGTATCTAAAAGGTTTATTTATCTATTACAAGTTTCCTTAAAGTTTAAATATGTTTTTAGAGGCGTACATTGTTTTTGTTAAGAATACCATTTTATTAAATATGTTTTGTTGCAAGATATTTTTATTTAATACCTCGATTGTCCCCTATGTTACTTCTTGTCCACTAAGTTACCATGATGTTTCTTCGATTTAATCAACAAAATTACAAATATTTTCAAACCTTTTTCAATGTAAGCATAATACAACTAAAACACAAAGATTTAAATATGAATAGGTAATAAATAAAACCTTTTTATTTGTTTTAGGGAACTTTTTGTTTCAGAAATTGATAAAATAGTTACAAAGTGGAACTTTAGCATTAAAAGAAACCCAAATTGATGCGACTTTTGAAAAAAGGTCAAGTAAAGGTGTAAAGCACTAGTTGTCCATTACTTCTCAATTATTTTTGATTTTTTTATTTTAATTCTAATTGAGAACAAACTTTTCTAAAGTTCGGTAACATAGTGGACAAAAATCATTAGAAGTATCTGCAATTTCTTCCGAAAAAAATAGAAAATGGATAAAAAGTGCACTGCTGATGGTCAATATGTTATTATAAAACTGAAACTGTTGGTGCCATGTAAATATATTGTCATTTGAAGCTAAATAATTATTTATTTAAGATTCAGAAATTCGAATGTGGGGTCTATTTTGAGAATGACTCATGGATATTAAAATCATTATTATTTCTTAGACGCCCTTGTTTTTTGGGCCTTGCTTTTGTAGTTTTAACGATAAATTGCTGTTGGTTTTAGTTTTTTTGTCATACCTGATGTCTTTTTATTACCTTTTAAATCGGCCTTAGAGAGGTTATAGTGCCACTCTACGCTTTATAAAATTCAAATTCCATTTTATCTTCAATAAGTCTGATGGTGTGTTTGCTTAAATCAATAAATGCAGTAATAAAATTATTTGGATTCCTTCGTGGACATTCTTATAGCTTCTCAGTTCTAATATGGACTTATAAGAGTTTTAAAAACCAGTTTTAGGTAGCCTTCTAGGTGTTTTCTAGAAATGCAGAAAGCTAATAAAAAAGCTTCCGACAGCTTTAAAACAGGTTTTAAGAAAGGTTTTAAAACGGCCCGAACAAGATTTTCAAGAGCGGCACTATGCCTCACTAAAGGGTTTTATGATGAAATTTAAAAAGACCTTTACAGTCTTCATAAGGGTGGGCCCTTTTAGTCTACAAGTCGCTTTATGATGGTATTAAGGATATTGTTACAGCAAAATAGATTTTTCAAGGCATTTTATAAATAGTTTTATAGCACCCTTGTATATATTTAAGAAACCAAAATTGTTCCCTGGGCGTATAAACAGTTACTGGCGAGAACTGGCGAGAAAGTCTTGACCTTGCACGCATTGATGCATGCTTGCCAGTAACTGTTTATACGTGTAATATTTTTTTACTGGCGTGCCAATACCTACTGGTGCACCTAAATCCATGCACGTATAAACCCGCTATAATGCACAGCTTTAGAAACTTGTTAAATCATCCAAATAAATATAATGTTGCAATATTTGAAAAAATACAGCTGGTGCTGCACGGTTTAATATAACACCACAAAAGCTCTATGTATTTAAAAATAGATCTTGACCCTCAATTAGGCGGAATGTCCCCTTAAATCGGATTAAGGACAGAACTGAATAATTAATGATATATTTAATACAACATTACAGATGTAACATATATGTATATTTACATAATACATGTACTAAACACCCCACCTATAAAAGACACCATTAATTTTCATTTATACCACACCAGCGAGTGGGTCGACGAGCCCCTAGGCTTCAGCTACTTTTGTATAAACTTTGACAAAGCGAAAACATAAAGGCTGAGGTAAAGTAGCCAGACTAGTCGTTTGTTTATATAAGAAGGGGGTGTGGGAACGCAGTGCGAGAAAAGTGTCGAGAAAGTACCCAAATGTTTGCCGATTGAAATTGCCAAAACTTAACGTTCTTAGTTTAAGTTCGTTGTTGTTATGTTAGGACCCTCAAAAATCTTCCTGCGAAGGTTTTATTTGCTTACATACTATACAAAGTGGCCGTAAAACTGGATTTCAAATCTTGAGAGCTGTTAATCCAAGGAAAATGTTCCAAGCGGTCCTACGATAAACCGAGTAGAAGTTGCAGTCGGGCACGGCAGACTATAACTGTATATTTTATTAACATTTTGCTCGAATGCGATACAATTTACTTTTACGTGGCGTCACTGATATTAAGTAATTTTTATTTTGTTTTTGACTTGAAATTTGGTACCTACACGTATGTATTATAACGAGATCTGGAACTAGATTATATTTTGATTTTATTTTGCCAAAGGGTTGGGAGAGGGGGTTGGATTTAGTGCATGTACGAGAAGCCAAGCTCTCAAATTTCTTTGGCATCAGCCATCCCATTACCATCACCATTAATAAAGGGAGTAAAAATAAAACCAGTGCGTAAAATATTTTAATAATAAAAATCACAATATTGCCATGGCCAACCTAATTTTAAATGAGGGAAACTAATCAAAATCTGAACAATGAAAAATACGTATATTTTATAATGATATACCCAGTGATATAAAATCAAATAACTAGTTTTTGACCAAGGGCCGAATTAAGAATTGGCGCGCCCCTATGCTAATCATGTATTTGCGCCCTCTTATTCCTCTTATTCATAGGCAAGCTTTCAAAATTGATTTGCGGGGGCGCTGTGGGGAAATTCCGGATTTTACTGTTCAAAAATCTCTAGAGACCTTAATATCCATCGGATCGGGATAATTTTTTTTTTAATTAAAGGTAATTAAATTTCCTACACATCTGTTGAAGCAAATTTTTAAATGACTTGGTCAACTTTATTAATGACATAATAAACTGTCAAAAAACAATATTACGAAATTAAATAATGTAGACTAGTTCACAAGTTCAAAGCCGTGTTAATTCTTGATAAAGCTTGTAAAAATATAAGTGAGGGCTCATTGGATTCGGAATGACGTCTAGAAAAATGTTCAAAATTTTCAAACCCGCACATAAACAATTGCAAAAGTTATAAACAAATGAAGATTGAAAAAATAAACGAGTTTTGTTTTTTGTAAATAACTCGAAAACTATTAGTATTTAAGAAATTTTAAAGAAAAATTCTTAAAGAGGAAGAAATTCCAAATAAAAAAGTTGCGACTCCTGAAATTCTATCTCTATTAGTAATAATTTTAATTTAATGTTGAAAATAGAGCTCCGTGCAGCGAACACTAAGCCGTTACGATGCTCTGAAAGTAGGCTACATCTGAAACCGGCCGTAATAAGTAAAAATTATTTTTTTATGTTATTAAATATTAATTTAAAAATTTTTAAAAATTATGGTATTATTTAGACACTTAAAGGAACAATATCCCATTGGAAAAAAATGTTTTCAACGATTTTTCATAAAATGAGCCGCCTATTGTTAATTAATAATTTTTTTTAGAATTTGCGTTTCTATTTCAAGTCGCATAATTGTTAAACAAAAACCAGTAAAATTATTTCGCTTCGTGGAGACACTATGTCAACTATACTTTGTGGGATTATGACATTGCGATGTTTTTAATTGTTATAGTCTATTAGTTATTAATTATTTAACCTAACAAAAAACTAAAAATTGAAAAAGAGAGGTTGAAAATTTTTTTTTTATTAATTTTAATTATTATTACTCTTTTATATTCAAAAGTACTATAAGATCACATAAACTTTAAATTCTCATTGCTAATTGTTTAAACAAATTTTATAAACAAATAGATAAATTAGGTATTTTTGAAACATTTTTTTTGCCATTTTATTGGTTATAAAATATTGAAAAGAAAAAAAAATTCTTAAAAAATTTTTTTAATACTTAGTCTATAAATTTTTCCTTTTTCCAATATTTGAACAAATTATTAAGAAAAAATTTTATTCTTAAAATTTATTATTTGCAATTTTCTATAAAAATTTGCAACGGGACATTGTTCCTTTAAATGTCTAAATAATACCATAATTTTTTAACATTTTTAAATTAATATTCAATAACATAAAAAAATATTATTGCGGCCGGTTTCAGAGCATCGTAACGGCTGTGTTCGCCGCGCGGAGCTCTATTTTCAACATTAAATTAAAATTATTAATAATAGGATAGAGTTTCGGGAGTCGGGACTTTTTTATTGGAAATTTGTTCCTCTTTAAGAATCTTTCTTTAAAATTTTTTAAATACTAATAGTTTTCGAGTCATATACAAAAAACAAAACTCGTTATTTTTTCAATCTTCATTTGTTTATAACTTTTGTAATTGTTTATGTGCGGGTTCGAAAATTTTGAACATTTTTCTAGACGTCACTCCGAATCCAATGAGCCCTCCCTCATATTTGTTCGAGCTTTATCAAGAATTAACACCGCTTTGAACTTGTGAACTAGTGTAAATGAGCCAATATCGCTATATTCATATGATAATTAAATTTTTTTGTCTATACATAGCACATAAAATATATATTAGTCAAATTAAACTGCCAAATACATAATTTGACAGCTGATAGCTGCCAAAAAGATAAAATTAACACAAAAAATATATGTATAACATGCAAGTTATTTCTTCTTAAAAATTTGCCTCCACAGATGTGTAGGGAATTTGATTACGTTTGATCAAATAAAGTTACCCCAATCCGATGAATATTAAGGTCTCGAGAGATTTTTTAATAGTAAAATCTGGAATTTCCCCACAGTGGGGGGGGGGGGGGGGGCGGTAGAAATCTGAAAAAAAAAGTTTTCAACGAAAATTGATGAGCAGGAAGGAGGAAATGGAATTTTTTTTCTCGAAAACGAAAGAGGGATGAAATAATTTTATTTTAATAAGCAGAGGCGTGAAGAGCTCGCGGCTATAACCTAGTTAGCCTTATGGATAATCCGGCCCTGTTTTGACCTTCAACGTTAACGTTAAGATATGATTATTATAGGCAATTTTTATTTTTTTTTACTTTACGCACTACACAGCTTGCGTAAAGTATGGTAGGTACTTTACGCACAGTGCGGTGGCAGAAAAAATATTTTTTTAGCATGGATACAAGCACCAAAGACCATTTTTTTTATATTAGCCACCCCCTCTATCAATCCCAGGGGTAAAAAAATGAAATTGTGATTTAGTGCGTGTACAAGAACCAAAGGACTCAACATTTTTTGGCATTAGCCACCCCCTTTACCGCAACCATTACCAACCCCATCTCATTATTAACAGGGGTAAAAAAAATGAAATTGTGATTGTGTGTACAAGAAAAAAGGCTTCAAAAATTTCATGTTAACCTGCCTACTTCATTTTATGGGTTTTTGGGATAGACGATGTTCAAATATATTATTTTTCTACGACAATATCGAAATATGTCCATTAAACGATCGTAAATTTAATCATAAACAGCTACATTTTGCACAGAATATCATATTGCACTGGGGGTCTACAGATGACCTAACCAACCGACTTTCTCGGTACACTTTGAAAATTGCCATGACAACTCGTAAAAGTGAGCTGGTCTGCTGGAATTCCAGCGCCTTCAAAGCGTACCGAAAATGTTGGCTCCAGCAGACCAGCTCACTTTTACGAGGTCGCATGGCAATCTTCAAAGTGTACTGAGAACCCCTATAGCGGACTGACACGTTATGATTCATACTGCATTTGTTGCCTAGCAACCGTTTCTTTATGAACCATTATGTGTTAGGAGGGCGGTCCGCTGTGGCTAGTGCGACGACTAGAGCGCCACACAGCGGTTCCAAATTGAGTTTTTTGGTTCAAAAATGGCTAGGGAGTGCAAATCTTGTTGGAAATTAACAATTTTTTTTTAAATTAAAGCTTACAGAAATTTCAACAAATCCTCGGAGTCTGATTTTGAAAAAAAAATTAATTATATTAAGTTAAAGACCAAAGAAAAACGGATAGAGAGCGCAAATCTTGTCGGAAAGAAACATTTTTTTTTTTTAATTAAAGCTTACCGAAATTCCAACAAATCCTCGGAGCCCGAATTTTGAAAAAACAATTTCCTTTCTTATTATATTAAGTTAAAGGCAAAAAAATATGTTTTGGCCTTTAACTTAATATAATAAAAAAGGATTTTTTTTCAAAATTCGGGCTCCGAGGATTTGCTGCTATTTTTTGCCTAAACGTAAAATTTTAGAGATTTTTTTGTTTATTTTTGTGCATTACAATGTTTACTGTAGAACCAAGGATTTTTCAACGATATCTTCCTTGAAAAACTAAAATGGGTGCATTTTATCCAAGATGGTGGACGAACTTGTACATTATTAAAGAACATCGTATCCTAAACTTAGCTCATTATGAATTAGTTCTATTATATTTTAAAATTTTACTTCATTGAATTATCTTAAAGCTAAACAAAACATTCAACCTTGACTTGTTCAACCATAGCATATATCGTTCTTTGAATTGGAAAGTGCCTCTATAATTTATCCCACACTGTTATTGCTAAATTTATTCCAAGAGAGTAAGGTATATCCCGTGTATTCGCATCACATTCCGCAAAAAATACTTCATGCCGCATGCTCTCGCATTTTATTAAAGAACCGTTTTAGAGGTCCCGACCGGAAGCCGAATTAAAAAGTCCAATTGTTCCAGCTTTAAAATTAAGGACTCGTTCAGAACTTTGCTCCCGACAAAAAAGTTTCGCTGAATGGAGTACGCAAAATATTTCCCTTTGTAAAATAATTCGTTAATTTAACGAGAATCCCATAAAATAGTTCCAGTACTGCGACATCACATACAGGGTGGTAAGCCGATAACAGTTTACCAGAGTTTACGTGTTGAGTTGTGGTAACTAGATCAGTTAGAATGGTTTTAATTCGAAATTTAAATGCAATCTCGATAGATAAAATAGTCTTTTTTGGTTCGTATTTGACAGCGCAAAGTTGACGTTTGTTGAGGAGCTATGAGTAAGACCACTTTAACGTTCCTTTTCCGTGACAACAGGCGCTAAAGTACTTTAGCGCCCGTTTGTGTTCATCTGTACAATAACAATGTAAATTCAAGTACCAGCAAAACCAAAATAAAGTGACAGTGTTTGTGTTCTGTTCGTTTGTTTATTTTGATCACATGCAAGACAACTCATAAAGTGTTGATGGATGAATCGCGGTTTCTAATCAAAATTCAACATTATTTCTTCTATTTCGATGTCCAGCAGGTGCATGAGCTTATCAAAGAACCATGGAAATTCCATTAGGCTATAGAGACAAAAAATGAAGTTATAAAAATTCCTTACCATATCACATCACATTCATATAGACTTAGTGGGGCCATTACCCCCCTTCCAAGGGTTGCTCTTACTTCTAACAGTGATCGAACGATTTATCGGATGGCTAGAAGCATATCCTCTACCAGATATCACGGCAAAGACCGTAGCACGTACTTTATTTCAAAATTTTGTTTGCCATTTCGGCGTTCCTTTAATCACTACTGACCAAGGTGTTCAATTTGAATCGAAATCATTTAATAAATTTGCAAAATTTTTGGGTTTCCATAGAATAAGTGCAACCACTTATCATCCTCAAAGCAATGGTATGATTGAACGGTTCCATAGAACTCTTAAAACTGCTTTAACTGCTAGAGCTAACACGTCACATTGGGTAGATGAACTTCCTATTGTATTATTAGCTTTTAGAACTATCCCAAAGATGATTTGCAATGCTCTTCATCTGAACTCATATTTGATCAAACTCTACGACTACGAGTTTTTCACTCAGTCATATGATAATCCTGATATTCCTTATTTTATCGACAAATTACGCACTTATCTTAATAATTTGACTTTTATTTCTCCAGTTCCTCACGTTAATCATAAATTCAATGTCAATTCTGACATTTCCACTTGTGATTTCATATTTGTTCGCAAAGAACGTTTCAAACCTACCTTCTCTCCTTTGTATGAGGGTCCATTTAAAGCGAATTACTTTTAATAAAAGAAATAAAGTCGTAACTGTCAGTATTGACATTGACAGAGTCAAACTTGCTTTTTTGTTGACAAATGTGATATTCCGCCAATTCTTGTTAAAAAAGTACGTTTTGCTATCGATACTTTGGTTGATTAATTGTTTTTTTTTGTTAACGGGGGGGGGGGGGGGTAGCAGCTCACTTACCTCCAAATAAAGATTCTTTTAAGTTACTCGTTTCTCAAGTAACCACGGATATTTAGAAAAACAAAAAATATTATTATTATTAAAAATATAAAATGTTATACAATATATGAAATTTTTAATATATTTAATATACACTTTTAAATCTAAATATTTATTTTAATGAATAATAATTATAGTTGCATTAACTATAAATTGGTCACAATGTATTTTTTTTTCAACAGAAGAAGTCTGAGAAGAGCTGAAAAGAATATCAGCGGCAACGTATCTCACAAACACCGCACTTCTTCTTCTCGCTGCTGACAATAAACATAACCCAAATCCAACCCAGCGTAGCTGGCCGGGACGTACGTTTCCCGGAAGTGACAGCAATACGTACCGTACGCTAGCAAATCAAATCAAATCAAATTCTTAGTCACCGTGAACAGCTATCCCAAACTTATGATACTATTCTGACACCTGTCCTTGACAGTGGAATGATACTAGAACAGTTTATAAAGAGACAAAACGAAATGTTTATTCTTCACCCATATTGCATCTAGTTCCAACAAGCTTTGTGTCGGAAGGAACGCGTCGTCTAAACTGTCGCATAATGCAGGAAAGGAAGGAAAATTAATTACCTCGCAAGAGAGTTCTAAATACTATTTATTGTTTGACACTTTCCTTGGAAAGTTTTCTTTTGTTCTGATTTCCATCGGCTTCTACCGTAAACTCTGCATACATGAAGGTGAACTAGGTTTTCAATTTAAAGTTTTCGCAACTTTTATTGTTTTTAATAAAGGCTTAACTAACAAACTTGTTTCAAATAATTAACGAGCAGTTTAACACTCAAAAATGATTATTTCCTAACAGTTTATTTGATGAGTTGGTAAAAAAAATCTGTCAAATGCGAGTCGACTTTGGCCCCGAGAGTTCCGTACGGTAAACAACATAAGGTCTGTTCCAGCAACAATCACGCACTGGTAAGACGTAATACGATTGGTTGTAAATAAATCCTAATTGGTCAGCTGATCACGTTAGACAGAGATTATTGACTCGGACTAGTTTGTGATTTGTTGCTGGAACAACTATTATCAACATATAAAATAATAATTATTATTATTTCATATATGTCTGTGAGCGCCGTTCGTTTTTATTTTTTGTAAAAAAGCAACGAAAGGTCGTATACATAAAATACAAAACTAGGCAGAGGGACGCCAGTGCATAATGCCGGGAGTCCTGCTACGGGCTATTAAATTTTATTACCTGGCAGTGCAAGATATTACAGATATCAAAGCGATACCTTCATACATTCATCACATTTGGTCGACTATAGGATTAATAAGAGGAACTATTCATTTCTTATACATGGTGAAACCGTAATAATCTTAAATATATGTCTGTGATAGAAAGTGGTCAACATCGGTGCCGCTCAATGAATATACCTGCTATTTCGTTTGATAAAAATGCCTATCATTTTTTGTTCCACTATCAACACTTTACCTTCATCTTGCAAACGTAGCTTTAAGGTTAGTCGGATCTTCTGCTATTACTACCAATCTTACCAAACTGTCTCAATGTCTGATTCTAGCGTTCCAAAGTGTCAAACTAAGTTTAACTGATTTCATTTCTTCATAGAGAACAAGCGTGACTGCAATCGTTCTATTCTGTCCTCAAAAAACCTCTGACAACGTTGTCAACTTTCCTAAAAGTCCAATGAATTGATTGATTGATTGATATACCAGCGTGCGGTAAGCATTGCTGCCACTCCCAGGGTTATACAGCTGGCCTTGCTACGTTCACGCTAGATTGGATTGGGGTCATGCTCGTTGCCAGCAGCGAGAGTCACATGGCGCATGGTAAAGGAATGTGGGTTGGGAGGTGTAGGTATTTGTGAGATGCGTTACCGCATTGTGTCGTGAGGGAGTTTTAAGTTCCCTTTTTTGTGTTTTTGGTTCTGGACTTCTGCCTCTTTTAAGTCGTTTTGTGAAATATGTTGCCGCGTTGTGTCGTAATATAGTTTATGCTCCTCTTTTTGTGTTTCTGCTTCTTCGAGTCTTCTTTTTCTGAGTCTCCTGATTCCTCGGCTTCCGATGTTGGATTGGATTTGGGTCATGCTTGTTGTCAGCAGCGAGAGCCACATGACGCATGGTACAGGAGTGGGGGATGGGCAGTGTAGAATTTTTCACTTATCAATGAGCGCAATTTTGACCTGAAAACCCCCATTTGAAAATGTTATTACCGTACTTTAAGAGTAATGCATTTGATTAGTACGGGTGTTATGCTAATATGTTCCACTCTATGTAGAATTTTTTCACTTAACAACGGCCTTTGTCACTGTCTTTTTTTTTTCACTTCTTTGCACTGAGAGATTTAATCACCTACAGTAATTGAATATTAGCTATATCACTTAACTGTTGTTATGCTAGTAGGTACCATTTTTCATAGAATTTTTCACTTAACAACAAGCGTAATTTTGACCTGAAAAACCTTACTTGATAATTTGCCTAAGAAAATATTATGACCATACTTTAAGAGTAATGCATTTGATTATTTTTAATAATAATAATACTTTATTAATAGCATAAGCTAGATTTCACATTTTTACATTATTGTATATCAATGAAATTAATTCTATAAATGAAATTTGAAACTAATCATGTGGTATAAACTTAAATATTAAATAGTGACATTCGATAAAACATATTTATAACAAACATTTTTAAATAACATGAGCCTTTCACAGTTTCTTACAGAAATTGGTAGTTCATTATATTGTTTAAATCCATTGTGGAATAGGTTAACCTGGCTATATCTTGTATGTACTGTTGGAATATATAAATTTTCTTTTGATCTTGTGTCGTGTTCATGAATGTTCCTCACGAAGGTACAATTTTCTGATAAATGTTTTGGCACTAATCCATGTAATATTTTGTAAATAAAAGTCATTGTATTTAAAGTTATAATTTGTTTCACTCCCAGTAACTTCGTAGCATCAAGCATTAATTTTATATTTGTATATTTGTTACAGTTTAGAATAATTCGTAATGCTTGGTTTTGCTTCTTCTGTAGCATATTTATTTCAGCATTACTAAGTAGAAAAAGTATTGTTGAGCAGAAGTTGAAATGAGGTAAAATAATTGTTTTATATATGGTTATTTTCGTCCATGTACTAAGATCTTTTCCTATACGTCCCAACAGATTAACTTTTTTAGCTATTTTTTTGGTAATATAATGAGCATGTCCGGAGAACGTTAAATGATCATCAATAATTACACCCAAATACTTGAATTCATTAACTTGCTCAATATTTGTTCCATTTATGGTTACTCCTTGGTTATTTACTGTGTTTACTCGGCTGTATTTACTTTTAATTACCATAAACTTAGTTTTGTCTGTATTTAAGCTAAGGCTATTCATGTCCAACCATTTTTCTATTTCTCTAAGCTCACTATTTATTATGTTTATAGTCGAGTCTACATTATCACCAACTAAGTATATCAATGTGTCGTCAGCAAATAGTTGTATGTTGCACTTTTTAACGTATTTCATAATATCATTTATGTATAGAACAAACAGATTAGGTCCCATAACGGTTCCTTGCGGTACACCGAATATTGTCTCTTTTGGTAAGGATGTATCGTTTTTATATTTGGTAGTTTGTGTTCTATTTTCTAAATAACTGG
The DNA here is from genome assembly GCA_936432065.2 of Rutpela maculata. Taxonomy (NCBI): domain Eukaryota; kingdom Metazoa; phylum Arthropoda; class Insecta; order Coleoptera; family Cerambycidae; genus Rutpela; species Rutpela maculata. Next base: position 206,409,285 of record OW386287.2, read on the forward strand.
TCATCCATTTCACAATGTTATGTCCAAATCCGTAATTATTTAACTTCAACAGTAATAATTGTCTATCTATTGTCTCAAAGGCTCTGCGGAAATCTAAAAAAAACTACCACTATGATTTGTTTCTCATTTAAGGCGTTTTTCCAGCTTGATAACGTTGTTTGTAAAGCAGTGTCGCACGAATTTAGTTTTCGAAATCCAGCTTGATATTTCGATAGAAGGTTGTTGTTTTCTATATATTCTATTATTTGTTCATTAGCAGATAATTCCAGTAATTTCTCATAGGCTGGTACCATATTTATGGGTCTATGCTCCTCACATCGAATTGTTTTATTTTTCTTTTCAATAGGTATTACTGTTGACGTCTTCCAAGTGTCTGGGAATATTCCTGTTTCTAAACTGGTATTTATAACTTGTAAAAATTGATTGCCTATTGCTTCAAATGATAATTTTAAAATGTGTACATTTATGCTGTCTATACCACTGGGTTTATTTTTCATTTGATTTATAATGTTTTTTAAATTTTTTATTTCCAGTACTTTGAACTTTTCCATTTTACAATTGGTCTTCTCCATGTTGTTCAATATTGTATCATAATGTTTATTTGGACTCAAATGTACCGTAATTTGTTCTATACTTTCCAGAAAGAACTTGTTAAATTTCTCAGCGATTACTTTATTATCTGTAGTTAGTTCGTTGTCAAAAATTATTCCATTATTACGGGTGTTATGCCAATATGTTCCATTCTATGTAGATTTTCTTTACTTAACAACGGTCTTTGTCACCCTTTTTTATTTTCACTTCTTTGCACTGCGAGATTAGTTGAATATTGGCTATATCACTTAACTGTTATGCTAGTATGTACCACTCAACGTAAAATTTTTCACTTAACAACGAGCGCAATTTTGACCTAAAAAACCTCACTTGATAATTTATCTAAGAAAATATTATAACCATACTTTAAGAGTAATGCATTTGATTATTACAGATTTTATTTATATTAAATTCGTTTTACAGAAAGATATTATACTTAAATAATTTATTGCCCCCATAAATGTGTCGACAAGTGTCGACTTTTCAAGGGTTTGATGGGCCTAAACACTCCAATTTATTAGAAATTAAAAGGGTACTTATCTTTTTTGCCTACGTTTGGTCGTTTGTTTGTTTACGCTCTTTTAGTTTCTTTATACACAGCACTGATCACTAAATAACTATGTACTAGTTATTTTCAAATATTAATTCTATTTCAACTTTGTTCTTTTGCTATGACACATCGATTTCCGCGGAATTTTTTGAGCTACAATTCACCTAACTTTATCAAATTTAACGGAGTTTTACCCGATATTTTTGCGTTATTAAATGGAAACGTTTCAGATACATCCACTCGCTTGGAAGGCACAATTCGAATACCTCCTAAAAGTCCAATGAAGGAAAAAAAAATATGATGTTCTAAATTTCTACTTCATTCCATTTACGGAGAAGAAAATTGTCCAATTGTCCAAATCGGCGTTACGCTACTGAATCAAAACTTTACACCTCTTTCTAATAACGACGAATTTGGCATGTAACTTGCCCAAAGACTGGACTATGGCAATAAATAATTGATATGACCTCACTGGTAGGGATCTATTATGAACTCGAATACCGATTATATCAAATAGATGCTTTATTGGGAACATACGTACCCCTGAGAAATGTATTATACCTCAAAGGGCCTGGAAGACAGGGACTGCCTTTAGTTCTTGTCCTACCGTTCGTATTAGATAATTAACTCGTATTGAAATCACCTTTTATTACTAAGATACAAAAGATACAAGGATGTTGTGATGTTGCGTGCGTAAAGTAAATGGTACGAGAAATTTAATAAGGAAATGTATCAACGACCAGGAACGGCGGGTGAGGTGTGTATTAGACGTGTATAAATAAGGGAGCAAATTTAGAAAAATACAAAGGGTTTGTTGGGGAAATGAGTCCTTTCCAGTTCAGAAGCAGATTTTCTACAATTTAAGCGATTTTAAAGAAAAATCCTAGGCGGGGATTCGGACTTAAAACATGTACAACTATAATAATCCAATCAACGAAGTTCAAAAAAGGCCGATTAGGGGAAATAATTCGTGTAGTGGCCAATTTTTGTACGGTTGTCGGGGGGTGTCGTGTCTTGAACAACATACTAAAAGTCCTTGGTGGTAGTTTAAAGGTCCCCTTTTCACGTCTTTCTTGAATAACTCGAAAACTGCGACCTCTAGCGAAAAAGTATCCTTATACAAAATTAAACTAGATAAAATTTTCTACAAATAAGTTCCTATTTATTTTTTTGGTAGGCTCAATACTACGAGATATAGAGGATGGAAAAGCCGCGGATTTTTAAAAATTATGTTTTAATGGTATAAAATGAAAGTTTGATGTTAAATGAAGGCCGATTAGGGGAAATAATTCATGTAGTGGCCATTTTTTGTAGAGTTGTCGGGGGGGAGCGTCCTGAGCAACATGCTAAAAGTCCGGGGGGGTGGGGGGTAGTTAAAGGTCCCCTTTTCACGTCTTTTTTATTTCCTGCTTCACCGCGTAAAATGGAATGAGAAGATGTTTTTAGCCATCTACCAAGCGACTGCAGATGAGCGAGACTTAAATAAACATCGATATGCTGCGTTCATAAAATCATCCACCAAGCCAAAACCTGATCTAGCCACACTGCCACCAACCAAAGGAGCTGCGCAACAACCCTTTCAGAGTTTATTTGCAGGTATATTCACTGTATTTTACAGCGGTTTGCTTACTTACAGATACAGCAATGGTTCAACAACCCCCTGACCCCGAACCAGTGGGGATGGAACCGAGGAAAAAATAGATCGCTAACCCCGGTTACCACCAAAGAACCAGTAGCTCCTGAAGCGATCTTGAACTCCATCTTTTGCCGATGTTCTACTGGGTGTGGGGGACGCTGTGGTTGCTGAAAAGCCGGCATTCCATGCTCAATGGTGTGCGGCACTTGTCCATGGTACGTGTACGAATGTATCTCGTAAAATGTTGATCCTACATAAAAAATGAATAGGAACTTATTTGTAGAAAATTTTATCTTATGTAATATCACTAGTGCTTAAAATTTTATCGAAAATTTTTTCGAAAGCGTGTTGCCTGGTAATATAAAGAGTGCAAATTGGCAGTTTATTATCTGATTAAATCCCGACCGCTTTAGCAGGAGGGATTTAACCTTTGATAATAAACTGCCAATTTGCACGAGTTATATTAACTAGGGGCAACTTAGCTTGAGAAAAAATTTTTAGATAAAATTTAAAGCACGAGTGGTGTTTGAGGAGAATATTTCACGAATAAATAATTCATTAAGTACATCTTCAATATTATGTTTTCTCATTAATTGCCTTCAGACGTTTTCTAGTCACTTTTTAGAGTTTACTGACCTTTATTTTCAATTTCCTCATTAATTTGATATACAGAAATATTTCCAAACCGACTCATATTGTCAAAACAGCAAATCTGAAACAAACGCAGTGGAAACAACGGAGATTCGCTATTTTAAAATAATCTAGTGACGTTTCTATGGCAACTAGTAAATAAAACGAGTTGAAACCTTAGATATTATAATATATAGACTGGCTTAACACCTTTCAGGCGTTTCTGAGGTGCAATATGACGAGGAACGATAGAGGGAGCACTACTTTATTCCCGATATCCCGCCTATTTATTAGTATACACTCATGGTTCCGAGATTGACATAGAGAGCGCCATCTAGCGCTACCGCTACTAGAGTTATATTCCATAATAATTGTTCATTGATTCATATTTACGTATTTAATTCTTATTTTTAACTTACGAAGTTTACAAATTATGTTGAGGTTTGTTTCGTTAGGCAGAGTGAATTTTAAATACAACAAATTAAAATATTGCACAGCTTTGATTCAACTAGTTACTTTTTGATAGATTACCGTATCTAAGTAGGTACCTAGGTACATTTTTAGTTTGTTTCCAGAGCGAATGTGTTTACTTGACATTTATAATAAATGATTTGCTTAACTTTGTAACTACGTTATTGAGCTATTAAAAGTATTATGAGCTAGGTATATTAAGTACAATCTTTGTACATTATTGTTACCTGATTGAAAAGTAGACAAATTGAAATAGTTACAGATAGGCAAGGGTTATAGCCTATATATTTCGGACAGGCTTCTCTTTGGAACTGACGACTGTTTATTATATATGTGGTGTGTTTATGTTCGCTAGTACATAATACAATATTACAATTTACAAGGTAAATTAACAATTAGTAATAAGCTAGAGAAGATATTTATAGATAAAATTTAAAAGCGCGAGTTGTCCTTTTTGCGGAAAATATTTCACGAAACAAAACGTTAAAAAATTACCGCAGTATTTGCCGCTGCAGCGACATAAAAAATTAGAGCGATACATTTTGCATGTTGGTACTGTCAAAAGCCGATCTAGCTTGAATTACCACTAATAATGACATTTGATTGGTGCAATGTTGTGAAAAAACGGGCTCTCATTGGCTATAGCGTTAATGAGTGAAATAATATATAAGAATACTTTTTCGCTAGAGGTCGTAGTTTTCGAGTTATTCAAGAAAGACGTGAAAAGGGGACCTTTAACACACATGTTAACATTCATTCATCTCTGGTATTTTGTATCTCAAGCAAAAGAACTCTTAGTTCAGTGCATAGAAGCGCGGTCATCTTAAAAACCTTGCCAGATCTAAGTTTCATTAAAGATTACACCATTAAATTTCTCCGGGAATAAATAACCTCTAGACAGCTCCCTGTAGATTGGTTTTATTAGATTGATTACTTTATACAGATTTCTGACAGATATAAAAAACCAATAATACTTGCCTGAAAAACTTTTGTATCTGAAACATTTCAGGACTTTCCTAAACTCTTTCATCAAAGCGTATCAAGCGAAGTGAAAAGATGAGACTTAAAAGTTCAAATACTTTGCGGCTTGTTTTAAGGAAATTCTCTAATAAAAAAACGGATGCTATATTGAATATCAGCTTTAGTGGTTTTGTATGAGGGCGTCGGCTCGGAAGTATAACTTTGTTATTGGAAAAAACTATTGCTCAATATTCAATCTTGAAAGGGTCTAGGTCAAGAGTTGCCCAACATTTAATAAGAATTTAATTAGATAGTGGATATTCGTGCAGTGAAGAATGTCGGTCATCGCCAGATATTTCTCCACAAACAACGCGAAAACTAGAGCAGTAAACATTTATACTTTTCCTGGATTTATTTCGTATCAAGTAAAATTAAAACATTGTAAATATTTTTACAATTAATTATTTTTTATTTATTTGCTTTTATCATGATTAGAGAATATTATTTAGGTATTATGCAAATCACAACTTACACACTTTTTTATTTATTATAAAAATACCTACTTTCTGTATATTGTTGCCCTAATCTGGGCACGCTAATATATTAGTCAGGTAAATACTTTAAAACACTCATTATTAGAGAATCAATCAAAACAACTACTCTTCTAGCTAATACTGACGAAGTATTGAATTACATGATAGGATTCTTAGCATTTTAAAGAACAAAAATATATTGAAAATACTTAAATCATTTATTCAAATTTAATCATTCACACTTTTTTATTTAATATGAAATTATCTACTTTCTGTATATTGGTGCCTTAGTCGGGTCACGCTAATATACTACTTAGGAAAACACTTTAAAACACTCATTATTGGAAGACCAATCAAAACAACTACTCTTCTAGCTAATACTGACGAAGTATTGAATTACATGATAGGATTCCTGGCATTTTAAGGCAAAAAAATATATTGAAAATAGTTAAATTATTTATTGAAATTCAGTCATTCACAACAATTCTTGAACCATACATTCTATTTCAACTCTAGAAAAGTTGTACAAGTTTTTTCGAACTCGTTAGTTCTCATCAGTAGAGTATAAAAACATTCATTCATTATTTACAAGCTTATTCTTGATTTATTTTTACAATTAATTATTTTTTATTTATTTGCTTTTATCATGATGAGAACTAACGAGTTCGAAAAAACTTGTACAACTTTTCTAGAGTTGAAATAGAATGTATGGTTCAAGAATTGTTGTGAATGACTGAATTTCAATAAATAATTTAACTATTTTCAATATATTTTTTTGCCTTAAAATGCCAGGAATCCTATCATGTAATTCAATACTTCGTCAGTATTAGCTAGAAGAGTAGTTGTTTTGATTGGTCTTCCAATAATGAGTGTTTTAAAGTGTTTTCCTAAGTAGTATATTAGCGTGACCCGATTAAGGCACCAATATACAGAAAGTAGATAATTTCATATTAAATAAAAAAGTGTGAATGATTAAATTTGAATAAATGATTTAAGTATTTTCAATATATTTTTGTTCTTTAAAATGCTAAGAATCCTATCATGTAATTCAATACTTCGTCAGTATTAGCTAGAAGAGTAGTTGTTTTGATTGATTCTCTAATAATGAGTGTTTTAAAGTATTTACCTGACTAATATATTAGCGTGCCCAGATTAGGGCAACAATATACAGAAAGTAGGTATTTTTATAATAAATAAAAAGTGTGTAAGTTGTGATTTGCATAATACCTAAATAATATTCTCTAATTATTGTAAATATTTATACTAATAAAGTGGCTTGCTATTCATAACTTTACAATTATTTTATCGTATGTAATATCACTAGTGCTTAAAATTTTATCGAAAATTTTTTCGAAAACGTGTTGCCTAGTAATATAAAGAGTGCAAATTGGCAGTTTATTATCTGATTAAATCCCGACCGCTTTAGCGGGAGGGATTTAATCTTTGATAATAAACTGCCAATTTGCACGAGTTATATTAACTAGGGGCAACTTAGCTTGAGAAAAAATTTTTAGATAAAATTTAAAGCACGAGTGGTATTTGAGGAGAATATTTCACAAATAAATAATTCATTAAGTACATCTTCAATATTATGTTTTCTCATTAATTGCCTTCAGACTTTTCTTGTCACTTTTTAGAGTTTACTGACCTTCATTTTCAATTTCCTCATTAATTTGATATACAAAAATATTTCCAAACCGACTCATATTGTCAAAACAGCAAATCTGAAACAAACCGCAGTAGAAACAATGGAGATTCCCTATATTTTAAAATAATCTAGTGACGTTTCTATGGCAACTAGTAAATAAAACGAGTTGAAACCTTAGATATTATAATATATAGACTGGTTTAACACCTTTCAGGCGTTTCTGAGGTGCAATATGACGAGGAACGATAGAGAGAGCACTACATCTTTAATCTGCGAGCACTACTTTATTCCCGATGTCCCGCCTATTTATTACTAAACACTCATGGTTCCGAGATTGACATAGAGAGCGCCATCTAGCGCTACCGCTACTAGAGTTATATTCCATAATAATTGTTCATTGTTTCATATTTACGTATTTAATCCTTATTTTTAACTTACGAAGTTTACAAATTATGTTGAGGTTTACTTCGTTAGGCAGAGTGAATTTTAAATACAACAAATTAAAATATTGCACAGCTTTGATTCAACTAGTTACTTTTTGATAGATTACCGTATGTAAGTAGGTACCTAGGTACATTTTTAGATTGTTTCCAGAGCGAATGTGTTTACTTGACACTTATAATAAATGATTTGCTTAACTTCGTAACTACGTTATTGAGCTATTGAAAGCTGTGCTTGACTTGTTCCTGTAGTATGAGCTAGGTATATTAAGTACAATCTTTGTATATTATTGTTACCTGATTGAAAAGTAGGCAAATTGAAATAGTTACAGATAGGCAAGGGTTATAGCCTATATATTTCAGACAGGCTTCTTTTTGGAACTGACGATTGTTTACTATATATGTGGTGTGTTTATGTTTGCTAGTACATAATACAATATTACAATTTACAAGGTAAGTTAACAATTAGTAATAAGCTAGAAAAGATATTTATAGATAAAATTTAAAAGCGTGAGTTTCCCTATTTGCCGAAAATATTTCACGAAACAAAACGTCAAAAAATTATCGCAGTATTTGCCGCTGCAGCGACATAAAAAAATAGAGCGATAAATTTTGCATGTTGGTACTGTCAAAAGCCGATCTAGCTTGAATTACCACTAATAATGATATTTGATTGGTGTAATGTTGTGAAAAAACGGGCTCTCATTGGCTATAGCGTTAATGAGTGAAATAATCACTAATAATGATTAACATCCGAGAATCCACAAGAATTATTTTATATTTTTTTGACGCGCATTTCTTTGGATACTTTTATGGGAAAATATGCAATTTCTCAAATTTTTGAAATCTCTCTTATATTATAAGATACCAATTTTTTTCTGAAAATTTGTTATTTCATTTTTTTGCCGTTAGGCCTTACTGTGTGTCGTAAAAGCCGATCGTTGTATAACCTACAGTACCTTATAGTAGCTCCTTTAGAATTATAAAAATAAGTATATTTATTTGCATGATATTCAGTGGACTACCCAAAATCGGTATACGTTCACGGATTAGGTAACATTTTTTGGATTTTGCATATCAAAATATATAAAAAAAACGGAATCCCACTTATCTCCAAAACGGTTAAACACATTAAGTTGAAATGTGACACACATGTAAGGACTAAATGGCTTTACCTGTAGATATTAAAAATATTTTTGTTCAAATTTTGTTGATGTATTTTTCACACAAAAAATAGAAAAGTATACAAAAAATTGTCTGGATATCTTTCTAATGGAACAAAATGGTATCTAAATAAACAATAAGAAAATAGTATATTAAGTATGTAATAAGCATAAAAAGATGTTCATTTTGCACAAGTGCGAAATTCACACGAGTGCAAAATTGCCATTTTGTGCGAGTTGCATACTATTTACTCACGTTTAATATTCTAATAAACGTTGATACAAATAAATATGCAAATATCCGTAATGTAACTATAAAAATGTTGATAGAAATACTAATGCCACTTTAAAGTGGTCTACAGACGATCCAACTTGCTGAAGCCAACCTTGTCGGTACGGTTTGAAGATTGCTGGAATTCCAGCAGACTAGCTCACTTTTACGAATGAGTTCAAAGGATGCCGACAATGTTGGCTCCAGCAAATTGGATCGTCTGTAGACCCCTTCGGCGAGTAGGCGAGGCCACATAACGCTAATACTGAATGAAAAGAGAATTAGAGCAGCGATTTCGTAAGTCTATCGTGTCGTTTTTTTTTTTTTGGCGTAGAACCAGGTCAAACATGTTAGGTTCCTTTGAGTATGTCACCGGGCATATGAAATCATATTTTACGACATTTTTTTGTGGTCTCGAACTTTTTAAATCAATAAAAAGTGAAAAAAATGTATTTTTAAAGAAAATTGTTTTTTTTTGTTTCCACCGCCATATCTTTAAAACTATTAAAGGTACCGAAATTTGTTTTGTATCAAATTAAAGGTCACACTGTAGCGCTTTTACCAATATAAACGGTTTGGGTACAATTCGCACTTTCATTTCTCTAAAAATCAGATAAACTAAAAATATATATTTTATGTATTGAAATCTTCACCAATCGATAAACTTTTTTATTTTTGAAAATATTTACATACATGCAGCGAAGAAAATAATGCCTAATAATCACAAAAGTTTTTGAAACAATATATTTTTTCCTAAAGTGTACCGTTTGGCAACAGCGATTTTTTTATCAGCGCTAAATGCGAAATTGGGACGCAATTAATACATCTCGCATGCTAGTTAAGTAACTAGAAGTTTTAACTTCGGAATAATGTCATATTGAACGGATTTCGTTCATTTTTGGCAGTATGATAGTAAATGCTCCACAGAAAAGTTTCTATATTGTGCGGGGGCTTGCTAATTTATAGGGGGTGGATGCCACCCCCTCTCAGGGGGTGGCACTTAAAAAGTATATATGTTTATTGGAGCTGAAATAGAATCATATTTTAAGAAGAAAAGGTTCTATGCAATTTTTCACATAAATTGATAGTTTTCAAGTTATAACGACTTCCAAATTGCGATTTTAGCTTTAAAAAAAGGTATTACAAACGGCTTTCGTCAAGTTTCTCGAAAACTATTACTTTATCGAAAAAATGTTACAGACCAATTACAGAGAGTACAAACTGGGAATTAATTATATTTTTTGTTTATTGATGTAGGATAAATAATTTCGGAGATATTTAAGTTTATATTTGGTAGTGTTCCGAAATTAAATTTAAAGTTTAAAATGCACTTTTTTCTAAAGCAAGTGCTTTATATGAGCAAAAAAATTTGAGCATCTAGGTAATGCTACATCTTAACGAAAAACTGTATTTGAGATAATTTTTCTAAATTACTGGCTAATTAGATTAACAAAATGGCGACCTTTTTATATAAAAAAAGTATACGCACATTTTTCCGTCATAACTTCTTTATTTCTTATGCTACAGGAACGAGTAAAAAATAATTTGAAATCGCAATTAATTGTCTTTAATTTCATTTCTCAGCATGCGTGACGTAGGTGTCACAATTTCTGAAATATTTAACATTTAAACTGCATTTTTCGTCTTATAAACGTTCGGACGCCATTTGTAAACTTTCATATCTCCGAAACTATTAAATCTATGTAAATAAATTAACAAGCGAATTTCATTATCAGCTTATGAGCTTTATTTTTGGTGTCTACCCATTTTTCAATAAAACTAATATTTATTGAGATATTTGGGAAAGGAAAAAAAATACGTTTCATCGAAAATACCTTTATAGTTTAAACTGTATTTTTTTCTAAAGCAAGTGCTGTATACAAACCAAAAAATTTGAGCATCTACGTCATGCTATATATTAATGAGGAACAGTGTTTGAAATTCCTTTTTTTAATTACTGGCTAATTACAGTAACAAAATGACGACGTTGTTTGTAGACGCACATTGCTTCGGTCATAACTTCTTTGTTTTTTATGCTACAGAAACAAATTAAAAAACAGTTGAAAGCTTAATTAATAACATTATTCTACCCTTGACGTAGGTGTCACAGTTTCTGCGATATTTAACTCTCACCCTAAATAATTATCTTATGAACACTTGGATGCCAAATGTAAACTTAAATATCTCCGAAATTATTAATCCTACATCAATAAACAAAAAATATAAATAATTCCCAGTTTGTACTTTCAGTAATTGGTCTGCAACATTTTTTCGATAAAGTAATACTTTTCGAGATACTTGACGAAAGCCGTTTGGAAATACCTTTTTTTTTAGCTGAAATCGTAATTTTGAAGTCGTTTTAACTTAAAAACTATTAATTTATGTGAAAAATTGCATAGAACCTTTTCTTCTTAAAATTTGATTCTACTTCAGCTCCAATAAATATATATATTTTTTAAGTGCCACACCCTGAGGGGGTGGCATCCACCTCCTATAAATTAGCAAAGCCTCCGCACAATATAGAAACTTTTCTGTGAAGCATTTACTATTATACTGCCAAAAATGAACGAAATCCGTTCAATATGATATTTTTCCGAAGTTTTGCATATTTTTTACCTCTAGGTACTGTAGTATGCAGGGTTGGTCAGATTAGTCGCGTAGAAGTGGCGGTTGTCGAAAATCATTAAGTATTCATTGTTCGGATAAAAATTGACAATCGAAAATGTGCTTGTTTTAAGGAAGGCCTAAAATGTTGCAACGAGTGCAAATGTCGTTCCTGTAACAACATTATTAAAGATTTCGAGGCAGATATGAACGAATTAGAATGCTATTAATGTAGGGCCTACATAAACTACATACTACATATTTATCTATCCAAATAGAAAATTTACTTCAACAATAAAACTCATTTTATGCGTACGTTTTTACTTTCATTCATTTAAAAATGTCTAATAAACTTACTAATTAGATGGATAGTTAGTAACACTGATTGGTATTTATATCTACCTACGTCTTTTTATTATTAAAAGGAGACTATTTAATATTTTTTTGTACAATTTCTTAATATTAACAACATATGATTAATACTACTGTACAATATAGAAAATATTGAACAATAATATTGATCCCCTAGATCTTTTGATCACTACTGGTTTTGTACCTATTGATATAAGTTAAACTACTACATACACCCCGACCGGAACCGTCAGATCGTTGCAGTCGGCAGGCTTGCTACAGTCGAGAGCGTAAGAATATGACTTTGGCCCGTTAAAAAAAAATCGCTAACACTATCAACGGAACTTGAAAAATTTTTATCCTAAAAACTTTTTTCAACTATTGGCTTCAATTTGTACGTAGCATGTATATACAAATTTTCATAAATAATTTTTTTTCTCGATTGCCTAAAATTACGCTACTGAAAATAACAAGTTTGAGTTTCCTATTATTTTACCAACTTAAAAAAAAATAAATCGGGTTCACATGGGACGTTGTTCGAAGCGCTATTGTGTCTACTTTAATCTAAAAAAAAAATAGCTTGATAGCACAAATATTTTCAGAGATATTGCGGTGGAGACGTTAAAAAACATATTTCATTAAAAATCAATTTTTTTGAGTTTTTCCGAAATAAAAAAGTTCTCGACCACCAAAAAATGTCGTAAAAAATGATTTCGTGTACACGATTATCTTACTAAAGAATCCCAGAAAGTCTGGTTTGGTTCCACGCCGGTTTTTTTTTCTGGAAAACTAAGCGACTTTACTTCCAGATTTTACTCTACTAAATACTAAATATTAAAAAAAGATGGATACTTCACCTATGTTGCTTAGTTCATTCACTTCTAACAAATAATGTCCTCACCTACCTTAGACAGTAACTTAAATTTAGATCAGATATGCATGAAAATAACCTTAGACAGTTAAATAATGTATTGCATATACCTAGGCATAGAACTACGTCATTTAAGTCAGCTTTCTGTTATGGCACGACGTATTATTACAATAAAATTCAAAAGAATGTTCAAGTATTATCTTCAAGGAAAAAATTAAAAGACAGCTTCAAAGTGACTCTTTAAATTGGAAATGTTAACAAAAATTGCACACATGGTTTGTTTCGAGATTTAATTTTAAAATATTTTTGTTAAATATATATACCTTATATAGGTTAAGTACTATTATTATACTCTTCGCAAAAACGAAGAATATATTGTATTTGATCGGCACATTTCTAAAATCGTAAATATGGCTCGTAGAGAAAAAATTTTCATATCATTTTGTTAGTGAACGAATTCTAAACAACTTTCAAAATGTCCGTCTGTCAGTCCGTCCGTCTGGAAGTCCGTCACGTTTCTTGTAAGCAAGATAACTTAAGAAAGAAAAATCAGATTGTACTGAAATTTGGACACTAAGTTAGTGTTAGCTAGGGGAAGAACCCTATTGTTTTTGAACAAAATCGATCAGTAAATAAAAATGTTATTAATGATTTAAATTTGAGAATTTTTTTTTTAATTTTTGTTTTTGTAAAAATTTAAATTTTTTACATTTTTTTACGTGTTAGGTCGTTCTTACGCTTTTGACTCGGAATCCAAGGGTCCCAGGTTCGAAACCCACATGGGGTATGGTATGGTTTTTTTTTTTATTTTTACTTTATTTTACACCAACTAAGTTCGTACTATAAAATTAAAAATGTTTAAAACTAACATTATTTACGATAAACTGCGAAGAGTATCTTATAGAATGTGTAACAATTATATAAAACTCTATGCTGGCATACCGCCAGGTTAAATAAAGGCATTTATTATTATTGTTATTACTATTATTATTAAATGAACAATCAATAACTTTCCCTACATTGCAGTAAGTATACCGGGTGTCACATTTAGGTTGGTACAACAAAATATCTCGAGAACAGATTTTCGAAAAAAAAAAATGTTTCGAATAAATGTTTGTTTCGAGGGCGATACAAAAAGGTATTATTTATTTTTAATTTGCAGGACGTTTTCAAGGTCATTTCATGTAGAACTTTGTTTTTCAAACGGAAACCTATATTTCCTATTTCAATACTTTATTCTACGAACGAAAAATAACAATTTTTGCCTGATCCATTTTTTATGGGACTAAACAAAATAACAAGAGTATGAGAAAACTTGATCGATTGATTGATGGATTTACCAGCGCGCGGTAGGCATTACTGCCACTCCCAGGGTTATACAGCTGGGTCTGCTACGTTCACGCTGGGTTGGACTAAGGCCATGCTTGTTGCCAGCAGCGAGAGCCACATGGTGCATGGTAATGGAACGTGGGATAGGTATTTGTGAGATGCGTTACCGCATTGTGTCGTGAGGGCAGAGCTGGGCAGCACTCGAGTACAAGTACTTGACTTTGGTACTTAGAGCAAATTTCATGTACTCTGTACTCGAGTACTTTCTTAAGTCAGTACTTGGTACTTGTACTCGTAAAATTAAACACAAGTAGTTGTACTCGAACTTTCAAAATTCAAGTACACGAGTACATAGTACATAAAAAGCCAGTTTCAGCCAGTCTGATCCTGTCTGTAACAGAGACGGGGGATATTCTAAGTAGTAGCAACTGTAACCGACAATGGCAGTAATTTCGTAAAAGCTTTTCGAGAATTTTCAACGGGGGATACTGAAGCAGATGGCGGGGAGTTTAACAGAAATGACGCTGATGTGCAAGAAATGATGGTGGTGGAGAATGCTGACGACGCACATGTCTTTGAATCAGACGAGGAAATTAATTTTGAAGATATTGGACATACAGAGTGTAGACTTTACTTATCAAAACATGTTCTTTGCTCCAGCCACACGCTGAATTTAAATGCAACAACAGACTGCAAGAATGCCATCCGTCTAAATGTGGCAGTAAGAACTAGACATGATCGTGTGTTTTCCAAATGTCAGGCGTTATGGAGAAAAGCTGGCAAACTCAAAAGTGCTGAAGTAATTAAGAAGGTGTTGGGGCACACGCTAAGTTACCCTGGATAGACACGCTGGAATTCATACTATGATGATATTTCAAAAATATTGAACGATAAACCGAAACTGCCTTTACTCTTCCAGCGATTAAATTTGACATACTTCAAGGAAACTAAGTTGCAATACTTAGAGGAGTATTGTTTAGTTCTAAAACCACTGGCTATCACACTTGATATACTGCAAGGTGAAGAATGTGTTTATTACGGATACCTATTGCCAAGTCCTCTATCCATGAGAAATAAATGGGAAAAATTGAAACTGCAGCCGTTGTTAAGTTCTGAAGGATCACTACTATTAAACACTTGCCCGGAGAGTTTAGATAAAAGCTTTTCAGATATACTGAATATGTCTTGCGAGGATGCCAACGTTGCAGCTGTTGTACATCCTAATTCAAATAAGGTGGTACAAGGTAATAAAAAATCTAGATGTTACCGTTGAATCCATACGTAAAATGGTGATATTAGCTGCAGAAAGCCACACAGTGGCTGAAAATAGCAATGAATTAACAGATCCTGGTTCTAGCAGTGACACAGATATTTTGAGAAAAAAAATGGGAGAATCAATTAATCCTGTAACACCTAGCCCACATCCTAGTTGCAACATTGAGGAATACTTAAAAACACCTAAAATTGAATTAGAACTTCACAAGTGCCGAGATGATAAGAGGAGCAATTTGAACATGCTCGAAGATTACCCTCTAATTAGAAAACTCTTCGTTCGCTACAACACCTGTCTCCCTTTATCAGTCAGCTTCAGTTGAGCGTCTTTTACTTCCACGTCCAGTGGAAGTATAGTAACGACAAAAAAATTTTTAAAAATTTTTATTGTCCAAATAGGCTTAAAATGTCATGAAACGTCGAGATTTTAAGTTTGAGCGAAAAAAATTTCTGTCTGTCTGTCGGTCTGTCTAACTTTTTTTTGTGCGCACGTTTACTCTGAAACCGTTTAAGATATTGACTTGAAATTTGGTACACATATGTACTTTAACGAGATCTAGAACTAGATTATATTTTCATCTTGTTCCGTCGAAGGGTTGGGGGGTAAATTTGGGGTAAATGAGTCCATGAAATTGGTATTTAGTATATACATGAGAAGCTGAGGTCTCAAAAAAAATTTTGGCATTAGCCACCCCCATTACCACCCCCACCTCCTTACTAAAGGGGATGAAAAAAAATGTGATTTAGTGCATGTACAGGAACCAGAAACCTCAAAATATTTTTTTACTTCATCCACCCCCTACTACCACCCCCCTATCACCACCCCCACCCCACTACCTATGTGGGGTGTCGTTTTATGGGTTTTTGGGGTAGAGGATTTCAAATATTATATTATTAAAGTTCCATAAATAACTATTTTCACATACAAAGTTTTTTCGTTGTGAGTGACTTGGACAGAGAATCTGGATGTGGAAGTAGTGATTCCTTGGGCAGCGGTTTTTTCATTTGCATCCAAAGTAAATTGTCCCCGACGCCTTGCTCTAAGTGATGGAAACTTCCAAAAATTGGTAATCATGAAAGTCAATAAAATAAACCAATAGTTGTTACAGGGCCTGGGCCCACTTATAAAAGGGGGCCCCAAAGGCTGCTAAACCTCGAACGCAGGGTAGGGTAGTCACCCTGTGCCCTGAACAAAATTTTAATATTTTACGTGCAGTACCCCCTCTGCAATACGCTAGTGAGGAGGGAGTCTCACACGGCCGACTAGTCAGGTCCTTGGGGGTGGCTTCGATAATTGGGGTGGTGTAGGTGGTCAGATATAAAAGACAACGTCATTCTAATTAAACATTTAATAAAATATAAGGGTACGTAGTACAAAATATTTCACAATTGTCACCGATAACTCGGTACGCAGTACAATATATCTCAATATACCCTAAAAAGTGCACTAGTAAGTGGAGCCCACACGCCTAACCTAATATACACAAAATATCTTACAAAATAATAAATCTTTGATAAATGTACAAAAGGTCAAATGCCAGAAGTGTGACAAAAAAAACTACAAATGACCCAAGGTACGGTAAAACATAAAATTACTTAAAATTATTGACATCTATTTGTAAAATAAGGCAAAACTATTCAGTTAGTGAAGTAACGATACACAAAATATACCAAATATTACTTAAATCTAAAATGTTACTGAGATTTACGTTACGAGCAAAATATTACCAATATTCCTTGAAAATTTATTTTACTGTCCCGTGGACGTTGAGTTGATGTACCGGATCCCTCGTTAAGAGAATATGATTCCGCTTACCTTTGGTAGTGTCTGAATACCTTTTCCCGTCCTACCAGGGTAGCGTAATTCATGTGATACAGCCGCAGGTGGTAGACCATCTACGTGGAGTCTAAGGTAACGTGCCGAGATCCCCAGTAACATACATACACAAGATGTGAGTCAGTAAACCACCATCTAGACACCAAAATCTGGACTAGAAGTTGGAAGTCCCTCGTAAAGTGTAGAATGTGACAAAGCCCAAGTCGAATTCGAGTAACAGATCCAAGTAAAATCATAAGGTATCAATCCAAATAGCCATAAACTAACAAATAGATCCA
This sequence comes from Rutpela maculata, assembly GCA_936432065.2. Lineage (NCBI taxonomy): Eukaryota > Metazoa > Arthropoda > Insecta > Coleoptera > Cerambycidae > Rutpela > Rutpela maculata. The sequence goes on from OW386287.2 coordinate 206,426,720, forward strand.
ATACTTGTAATATACTCAACAAGGAAACAACTAACAAACAAACAAACAGCCCTGCAATAAAATAACCTAAATTACAAATCGATTTCAACTTTAAGTGGGTTTTCAGAGACGTACCTGAGATGTGATGTGGGCTGAAAGAGGTCCTTTGCCGTCAAAATGGCACTCCAAAATCTTGCATTCAGACGACGCCACGTGCTTTGAAAATTGACTTTATCCGGAAATCCGTAGCTGCATTTCCCCAAAACGATACTCAAAACCAAATGAAAATACAACTAATCTTGCCGTGATGAATACTAAATCCCACAAATGGAGCAAAACTTACAATATTGCTAAAACTCGTATTCAGACGACTCAATCTTCTAGCAGCAAAAAGGAAAAATTACCAAGAAAATGTCCTCTATCAAAATGTCAAGTTCTTGTCTTCCGTCTCGGTACGTTCAGAATTTCCACTCCACGGCTCCACAACTAGAATAGATTTTCCTAACTTCGTTTATATCCACAAATATCATCATAATACACTCTGAAAGCCGTCCCCTCATAAATCTACCCACCAAAAGAAGGTTTAATCAACAATACTAGCCATTGTAGAAGCATTAAAAGGGCGTTTTTGCAATGCACTCTCTTAATGAATATCTGAACGCACCCACCCGTACTTCCTGTAACAAAACGCATTCGATGGCCAACATGAACCAGGTAGTGCTATTATGCAACCAGTTATACTCTATTAATATCTATTGGCGAGAGACGGTATCAATAGGCTCAAATGCACAATAAAATTTGGGAAAATAACGAAAATTAGTACATACATTTCTGGCCATTATTAAATGTGAAAATCGACCATAACATAGTAAGTAGCAAGTCGGTAAGCACGACAAACACCTTTGAATTTAACTGTATTAGATTTTTTTCTTAACAGAAGCAGAACCCATTTTCAAAAACGAGACAGAAGACTGAACAGAAGTACATTTTATTTTAGTAACTTAATTAATATTAATCATTAATATAACATTATAACCTTAATATAATAAAAAGTATAGATATCTTACTTCCACTTTTTACCATCAATCAAATTTTAAGTGTTAATGTATTCGTATGAAGTACTTGGATGGTCTAAGTACTTGTACTTGTACTCGTAATTAAGTACCCAAAAAATTATGGTAGTACTCGGTACTTTATACTTTGTGGGAAATCATTTCTAGTAATTGGTACTTGGTACTCGAGTACATTTTTTGTGTACTTGGCCCAGCTCTGCGTGAGGGAGCGTTTAAGCTCCCTTTTTTGTGTTTTTGGTTCTGGACTTCTGCCTATTCTGAGTCTTCTTGTGAAATATGTTGTGTCGTGATACGGAGTGTTTATGCCCCTCTTTTTGTGTTTCTGCTTCTTCTGAGTCTTCTGTTTCCGATGCTGGGTTGGATTTAGGCCATACTTGTTGTCAGCAGCGAGAGCCATAGGACGCATGGTACATAGGCGGATGGACTGTGTAGGTCTTTGTAAAATACGTTGCCACATTGTGTTCGTGATATTTAATGTTTATGCTCCTCTCTTGTGTGTTTCTGCTTTTACAATTCTTCTTCTCCTTCTGAGTCTTCTGATTCCTCCATTTCTGGTTCTGGTAGATTATATGACTGTAGGTATTTGTGAAATGCGTGACCGCATTCAGGCCTGTAGCTAGGGAGGGACCAGGACGGGCGGCGCCCGTCCTGGAACAAGTTTCGCCCGACCTACGGTGATCGTAATGAGGGCAATTTTAACTGTCTTTTTAATATTTTGAGATTGGGTAAATTTTTTCTGGATTTCTCCCCCCCGCTCATCAAAGAATTTTTCGGACTTTTTTACGGGCCCGCCCTGAAAAATTGTTTGCCCGCCCTGAAAGCAGTTTCTAGCTACAGGCCTGGCCGCATTGTGTCACGATGTGGAGTGTTTATGCTTCTCTTTTTATATTTCCGCTTCTACAAATCTTCTTCTGATTCCTCCGTTTCTGGTTCTGGTAGAGCATATATCGCTGCGATTTCTTTGTGGGATTCACCCCCCCGCTTTTCTTCCCCGATATGTTTGGTCCTTTCCTAGTTTGTTCAGGATCCTCTCGGTTGTTTTCCACGTGTAACCTAGACTCCCTGTTTTTAGTTTGCTGCTGTTCAATTAGCGTAGATGTGTTGGTTCCGCTGTGTTGAATGTAATGGGGTTTCAATTCGTTGATGGATGCCAGCATTGGTTTTTGGTCGAGTGCTCGGTCTTTGTTATCCTGTTTTTCACTTCTTCACACTGAGAGATTTAATCACCCGTGTTAGTTAAATATTAGCTATATCACTTAATCGTTGCTATGCTGATATATACCACTCTGAAACATTTTTCACTTAACAACGGTCTTTCTCACCTCGTTTTTCACTTCTCTGCACTGAAAGGTCTACTTGCAATAGCGGTTACATTTATTTTGAGAAAATTTGCAGAATCGACAAATACGTTACAACTTTTAACTAGTGGAAGCATTATACTCTTCGCCGATTTACTGAGCTTTTTATATAATTGTTACACATTCTATAGGATACTCTTCGCATTTTTCTTGTAAATAATGTTAGTTTTTGGACATTCTAAATTTTGTGATACCAACTTTGTTGTGAAAAAAAAATATGAAAAAAAAAATTACGATGTGAGGGGCATCGAACCCGGGACCCTTGGATTGCAAGACAAATCAAATCAAATCAAAGATATTTATTAAAGTTTAAAGATATGAATGCGCCTCAGCTGGGTCCAGTCTAGAGCCGATCACCCCACCGCGGCGTGCAACGTCGCGGTAAGTAGGTGATCGGGTGGAGGGGTTTAGCTTCGGCTGTAACGAGAGATGCAATTGGGCGTTGGGCTCCTGTTTAACATATATAAAAAACTTAAACCTAACAATTTCGTTGAACAATAATCCGGGAAGATATTAAAATACTTAGAAATAGCTAAAACTACGAAGAAACAATTGCATTTTTAACACACGCGCACTGTCGCACGCGCGCATTAAATTTATGAACAAAATCTTGTTGTCCATACGGGAAAACTTAATGAAAAAACCCGTTCGAGAGTCACGGATTTATCCAGTGGTCTTCTACCTGCCTCTGGAAGGATGGGGTGAGGGGAGATTATGATTTTAAAAGTTGGGGTTTACTAGCAGTTATTGGTCTAAAGGGAATTTGGAAGAAGAACAAAAAGGGACAAAAGAACAAAAATTGACAAAAATAATAAAAATGCAACTAATGGGGGAATAGAGGGGATACAAGTAAAAGGTGGTGAAAATAAAAGATGGTGAAAGTAAATTGTGGTATAGGAAAGATGTGGCTAGGGAGGTTGCCGAAAGATAGGCAACGCCTGGTATGGTAATGGGTGTTTCAGGTTGAAATGTATGGCATTATGCTGTCTGATTCGTGTGATGTCTCGGGTTAGCGGACTTTCGCCCAGTTTGAATTGGTAGAATTTTTGGGAAGTTTCCCGGACGAAGTCGGCTAGTGGGGTTATGTCGTGGCAACGTGCATAGAGATCTCTGAGGGAGGTGTACCTACCGGAGTCTGAAATGAGGCGCATATATTTATGTTCTAAAACTCTAAGTTTCCGCATTGTCGTGGCTGGGATGCTGCACCACACCGGCGCCGCGTATGTGATGGCCGGTCTGATCACCATCGTATACAATAATTTTTTATTAGTCCTGTTGAGTCCGCTACCACTTGCCAGGAGCGGATACAGACTCCTGGACATGGAGTAGACCTTACGTACAGTCTCGTTTATATGCGTGTTGAATGTCAGTCTCCTGTCCAAGTTGACCCCCAGATACTTCACACACCGTTTGATTGGAATTTCTCTACCCCCGATCGAAAGTGGCGTTAAAATCCGATTTTCGGTAAATCGGCGCATGAAGAGTATGGACTCCGACTTCTCGGCGTTGATCCGAATCTTCCACTTGTCGTAATACGCCGTGGCACGAGCCATGTGCGCCTTGAGTAGCATGTTCGCCGCTTGTGCGTTATGCGAATGCACGTACATGGCCGTGTCGTCGGCGTACTTGGCAATATTCGTATTCGGGAACTCCGGGAAGTCGGAGACGTATAGATTGTATAACTTTGGTGACAGACATGACCCCTGGGGGATGCCCGCACGAATATCCCTTCGAGTTGAAAGTTTATTATTCACCCTGACCTGCAGCGATCTGCCTGTCAGGAAAGAGTGAATAAGTTTGGTGATGTGCGTAGGAAAGTTAAGCGTATTAAGTTTGTAGAGTAAACCTGGGATCCATACTGTATCGAAAGCTTTCTCAATATCGAGCAGCACCATCACTGTGCTTTTTCCGCGGTTGCATGGATTGCAAGACAAAACTCTTGCCGCTACACCACCATTTCTTATTACTAAAATTGTTAATGAGTGTAATATATACCATAAGAAAATTTATTGTGATTATTAGTAAAATATATTAAACACACACATTAGTAAAATATATTAAAAAAAAAAATAGTGATAGGAAATAACATTTCGCAAGGTTTCTATTTATTACAAACCATAAAAAAAAAATGTAAAAAATATTTTTTTAAATTTTAAATTACTAATAACTTCTTTATTTACCAATCTATTTTGTTGAAAAACAATAGGGTTCTTCCTCTAGCTAACACTAAGTTACTCTCCAAATTTCAATACAATCGGATTATTCTTTCTTGAGTTATCGTGCTTACAAGAAACGTGACGGACGGACAGACGGACGGACAGACGGACGGACAGACAGACGGACATTTTGAAAGTTGTTCAGAATTCGTTCACTAACAGAACGATATAAAAAAATTTTCTCTACGAGCGATATTTACTGATTTAGAAATGTGCCGATCAAATACAATATACTCTTCGTTTCTGCGAAGAGTATAACAAAGGAGGATTTTTTTTTAATTATGTGGATATATTTTACTTTAGGCAAAAAAATTAGAAATCCTGTACAGATAGTAAAGATGATATAAAGACGAAGTATGGATGCGGCCGATTCTGCAAAAAAAAATGTGGATGTGGCCAGTTTTGAAATAAATTTAAGAAGATTAAAAAGCTACGTGTGCATGTTTATTGTTCATTATAAAAAAAATAAAAATAAAGTAACTTTGGTTATATTATTCTTCATTAATCCAAAACTTTGCAAGAAAATTACAATATTTGTGAAAACAATGGCCATTAAAACAAGATGAGAATTAAATATTAGGTTGCTCTATTTCTTCAAGAGTTTCACAAATGGCAATTTCAGAAAATTCAGAAAATAGTTCGTTGTCTCGTTCGTTGTTGGATAGTATATTCTTGTAATATTCTAGGAAATCAATTTCTCGCTATTTAATTCCATATAATAAACGCATATTCGCCTATTTTAGTTGGATCTAGCTGCTTTTAAAACAATCTTAGTTTGCCATGAGAAAGAGTATATCTCATAGTATAGTTTTTCATTGTTAGCATAATCTTGAAAAATTATTACAAGTAGACGCCTCATGTGTTTGAAAATAATCATATCAGACCAGTTGCAAAATGAGGGCATTGTTCATTCGATAACACCTATTTCCAGAGAGACTCCCCCGACCATTATCACCATCAAACATCCTTTCGCGTTCGAAGACTTTGAAATTCAAATATTCGGCAACGTTTGAATACAAATTGAGTTAAGAAGTGCTAACGAATTTAATTGAAGAGCTCCGGAAATTTGATAAAGTGCGTTTTCAACGTGTACAAACTTTTAATTTGCGTAATGTTGTGTACAAAGACAAAGCCAAGCCGGCTGCGCTATTTGACTTCCAAGGCAATTATATACACGTCGAAGTTATTACCTGCGAGCCTCTTCTAAAATGTAATATTTGCCATTTTAAGAGGATTACTCCTATATTTAATTCAGAGAAATTTAATTAAATGTGAATAAAAAATATGATTGCGAATTGCGTGTACAGGGTAGTCCTTATTTAATAGAATTGCGTAGTCTCATTTTAAATAATAAAAAGAAGACCCATTTCATTTCATTTAATTTCATTTCAGAGATGTATGAAATGTAAAAAGATATAAGCGATGATAAATTACAACAAAATGAAAATTATGATTCTAGACCTAGCAAATGGCAACCCGACACGTTAAGGATAGGTGATCGTGAGGTAAACAAGATAGTACACCTAGTAGTTCAGTAATATAACGATTTATATCGGACAAAAATCATAAAGTTTTGAAAATTGGTAGAAATGTTAAGGATAGCATAAGAATTACTAATCCGAAAAGTTCCCACCCCTAAATAGTGTGCTTCGTCCCCTAGGAGGTCGCCCTCATTTTGAGGTTTTCTAGATTATCTCGGGAACGGTGCACTTTTTGATAAAAATACCTATATACAAAATTGTTTCTTATAAAATTCTCTATCAAAAACGTCTCTACAATTTTTTTCCTAAAATTAATAGTACCGTGGGAAATAAGGCGCGCACATTAAGGGTTGGTTCTAGTTAACACAATAAATTTCAGTCTTTACTATAATCTACTTTAAAGTTCAATGCTTAACGCTAAAGCAGTAGCTATTAAACTCCACTTAATATAATAAATGTAGCGCTTCCACCTTCTCACCCATAAAAAATATCGCAATTTTTAAAGAAGCGAGAATATTGTATACTGTACTTGAGCCCACGTCACCCCAGACGTAAAGTAATTGGCGCGTTTTTTTTACGTGGTGTCCCCTGTATACCTAATCCACTAATCTTTCATAGATTCGACATTCATGCATGCTTGTCCGTGGCAATTTTTTAAGGCGGTGTAACAGGATTTTCTTTTCATAGTAAATTTACCGTCGTTGCGTGTAAAATTACTCCCAATTGTAATGGAATTTTACGTGTAAAATTTCTGTTTTCCTTATATTCTGGGTAATCCTCCCTGTAAATGTACATTTACTAATTATTATATAAGGTCAAAATTTGTGAACCTTCCGTGATATCACGTAAGGTAAAGAAAATTAATAAGTACTTAACATTTTGATAATATAATCCAGGGAAATGACGTTTTGGCCGGGACTGTGACTCATCCAGGCAGACCACGATTTTTAGGTAGTATAGGTGTCAATAAATGAAACCTATATAAAATCTGCGGTAGATTTTCTGCATATGTTTATTTACAGCCATTTTAATGCAAAAAAATGGAAAAAACGTGTTTTTTCACACTTTTTCACCTGCCAGTAAAAAGTAAACTATCTTACAGATAAATCAAATGAATCACCTTGTAGGAAATTAAAAAAGCTTTAAAATGGCGGTTGTTAAATGTCGATATAGTTAATTGTTGCTAAGATAATTGCAAAATGCGGAATTTTATTCAATAAACAATATCTTGTGTAAAAAACAATCTACTGTTTTGTCCCTGCATAAATAGTTGACTCTCATAGTGCTTAATATCTGGTAAAAATTTCAAATCGATTCGTCAAATAGTTTTTGCAAAATTGCATTAATTTATCCCAGAGACCTTTTTTTTGCAACTCCACCACGTCCAGAGAAATCAAAATAAAATGATACTACGGCCTCCATCTGAAAGGGAAAGACTTGATTTACCAAAATGCTTTGTTAGATATCGAAAAAATTAATTTTCAGACCTGCAAAATGACGTTGCAAAAGAACTCAGATTTTTACCTTATAAACAAATAGAATAATTTTTTAACAATTCATTGTAGAGCATCGGTTTTTCGATATTTGAAAAGCTGATATTTTTACACGAATTTTGAAAAAAAAAAGAAGGTCCTAGGTCAATTTGGGGCAAAGTTAGCAATTTTTTTTCAAAAATTCATAGCTCCTTTGTTTATAATAATTAAGAAACGTAACAAGCGCCATTTTAAAGGGGAAGAGTTCCACTTTTAGTGTAAAAAATTTGAAAATGATTGCACTTTCTCAAAACTGTTGGCAAAGCTTCGAAAATGAGGCTCGAATCAACTTAGCTCGGAGGTTGTGGAGGGGGAACTCTCAAATCCGCGCATTCAAACTGACCACATAAGTCATAACTTTGGTGTTTGTTAACCGATTTTGATGTTTCTTTTTTCAATTTGGGGTACCTTTTTGCGTACGTTAATAATATTCAATCTGTTAAACTATTAACATTAATATTAACAATGTAATTTGTTTAAACATTAAAAAAATTTTTTTTTTGCAAAATATCAAAATTTTTTGTTTTGTTCTTGTTGAAAGGTGTAGAAAAGGCTTATGTACACGTAAATATATATCTTATTGTTATAAACAATTGAATTCTTCAAATTTATAAAATAAAAACACTCTATTCGATATAATTTACATTTTTAAGATATTTTTCAAATGCAAAATTACCATACAATTTATGAAAAGTGCTCTTATTAATAAATAATAAAACAAACCATTACTTCCTTCGTAGAAGTATACAAGACGCGTGTGAATGTACATGTAGTGACAGCGTTTGTCATGTATAATGGTTTGTATGATACAGTAGAAACTTTCTATGGTTCAACACATCTGCTCCAAAATAATAAGAGAGTAATAATTACCTGTAATTTGTTTAAACATTTTACAAAAAAATATTTTTATACATTATCAAAATTTTTGTATTATTCTTATTGAAAATTATAGGAAAGGTTTGTGTACAATTAAATATATAAATTACTGTTATATTAAGTTATAAATAACAGAATTTGTAAAGTGTGAAAAGAAACACATTGTTCGATATAAATAATGCTGTAATTTATAATAATACAGAATATTTGTCGATTCGCATATAAATTTATTTAATAATATACCTATACACATTCTAATAAGGTAAAATCAATCAACTTGTATTTTTTAGAATGATCAAAGTTATCTAACATTAAATTAATATTCTCAATATCATCATCGTCGTCATTACAATTAATTTCACAATCATTTTCAAATTTTTTACACTAAAAGTTGAACTTTTCCCCTTTAAAATGGCGCTTGTTACGTTTCTTAATTATTATAAACAAAGGAGCTATGAATTTTTGAAAAAAAATTGCTAACTTTGCCCCAAATTGACCTAGGACCTTCTTTTTTTTTCAAAATTCGTGTAAAAATATCAGCTTTTCAAATATCGAAAAACCGATGCTCTACAATGAATTGTTAAAAAATTATTCTATTTGTTTATAAGGTAAAAATCTGAATTCTTTTGCAACGTCATTTTGCAGGTCTGAAAATTAATTTTTTCGATATCTAACAAAGCATTTTGGTAAATCAAGTCTTTCCCTTTCAGGTGGAGGCCGTAGAATCATTGCATTTTGATTTCTCTGGCAAAAAAAAATAAATTAATGCAATTTTGCAAAAACTATTTGACGAATCGATTTGAAATTTTTACCAGATATTAAGCACTATGAGAGTCAACTATTTACACAAGGACAAAACAGTAGATTGTTTTTTACACAAGATATTGTTTATTGAATAAAATTCCGCATTTTGCAATTATCTTAGCAACAATTAACTATATCGACATTTAACAACCGCCATTTTAAAGCTTTTTTAATTTCCTACAAGGTGATTCATTTGATTTATCTGTAAGATAGTTTACTTTTTACTGGCAGGTGAAAAAGTGTGAAAAAACACGTTTTTTTGATTTTTTTGCATTAAAATGGCTGTAAATAAACATATGCAGAAAATCGACCGCAGATTTTATATAGGTTTCATTTATTGACACCTATACTACCTAAAAATCGTGGTCTCTGCCTGGATGAGTCACAGTCCCGAACATGGTACTTTTTTTACTCATTTCCCTGGACTAATATTACTTCGATAGGTAATCTTACGGCTGTCTACTTAATACCTAATTTTTTTTATCACCTGAATACATGTCACCAAATTGAATAAACTTATTGGCTATAATTTGATTGAAGAGGTGTGTTTCCTTTTTAATTCACCCCATGATAAAACTTACCCTCTTAATTAATGCCTCATTTTGGAATTAAAAGATAGTGTTTGGGTACCCTTGACAATTTTGGGAGCCTTCTAGCTAGGTTGCAGTTTTTGTTTTGCCAGTGGCGCCCTTTATGCATATATTTGTAGTTCTGATAATTATATGTTATATATATTTTTTTTGGTAGTGTCAACCTTAAACCTCTCACCGACTAGAGCTGAGCTAGCTCTCGGCACACATGTTGCGAGCCTCTGCAGCTTAAACACTCACCTTGCTAAAATTTATTAACATATTTTTTTGTGTGTTATTTTGTCAATTTTGGCTATTGACCAAAAGGCTCGTGGCAGTTAGAGTTGTGAAAATCTCGTTGTATAAAACAGCATGTTGGTTTTAATGATAAAATAACGCGATTAAAAAAAAATTCGGCCACATCCCACATTAATTCTACTTCAACGATTTTTCTACCAATAACAGTTGGAAAACGAAATTTTTATACGTATATGTCGCTGTGTAAAGAAACATTATTCAGGCAACTGAAGCGTTATACAAACGAATAAAACGCTTTTCTTTGATATGTTCGGGCATTTTAGTTTACTGCCACCGTAGAGCACGTTATAAACGTCAAAATAAATTCGAGAATGTCAGGTCTACGGTTCAAACATGGTTCAAGAAGGCCAATAAATTATTCTATTTTACACCAGAGTGTAACTCTGTGTGGATTTATATGAGAAGCGGCTGATATTCTAAGAAAATGAAGAAAGGCACAAAGCGTACTCGGAAAATGTAAATGTAAATTACTGGAGCGTATTTCAAATACGCTGACCGCGGAAATCTCACCCACATACAAACAAAACATACTCATTAGTACAGAATTGTGCAAATAAGTGAGACAAAAACGGTAGAATTTGGAAATATTGTAGCAAAATTTTAATTTCGAGATTAATTTGAGATTGCCTTACCACGTTTTACTCCTACCATGAATAGCCTATATGGGGTGGGGGAGCTTCCCTGTGGTATAATATTAGGACTAAGGGACTACTTTTAAAAAAATACCGCTTTTTTCTTTCATTGAAAGTATTATAACCAGAGATGGGTCGAGGAAACTTAAAAGTCTGTAAAAGTTATGTAAATAATATAATTGTATGCACTTATATGGTATAGTTTGTACCACCGATAATCCAGCGATATAAAAAAGGTCGCAAAAAAACGTAAAGGGTACCGACCGTGTATCAATTTCAGTCTATTTACATAAAAGGCCATAAAAGTGTTCGGCTTCTTTATTATCATCAGAAAAAAAATGGTCAATGGTATTTCCTAACAACAATGTAGGCCACTCCCACTAAATATAATTGGTTGAAATTTTCTCTACCGGAATTATGATAGGTTGGAATAAAGTATGTGTTCAACGTGGACCGGCGGGCGGTACACTATCGTATGTAGGGGTCTACACACGATACAGCGGCAGGGAGCCAGCCTTGTCTGGTCCGATGGAATTCCAATTATCTTCAAAGCATGCCGACAAGGCTGGCTCCCTGCCGCTGGTTCGTGTGTAGACTCCCTAACTAGAAGCGGTCGGCGTTCTTTATGCTTTTTTGCGAGCTTTTTTATATCGCTGAATTATATGTGGAATACACTATATCAAAATGAAACTTGCATCATCAGATTTCACCATAAAGTAGGTTATCAATATACCCAATGGAAAGTTAGAAGGAAAACTTCCTGGAAACTTTCGGAGTTTTCAAAACGGAAAATTTCCAGGAAGTGTTCCTTCTAACTTTCCATTGGGTATACTGATAGGCTACTTTATGGTGAAATTCGATTCGTTATTCGTAATGATGCAAGCTTCATTGAGATACCAAATAAGTGCACACAATTATATTATTTACATGACCTTTACAGACTTTTATCAAATGTGGAAAATTTCCTTGACCTATCTCTGATTATAACCCAATCATTATAGCTTCAAATGGAGGTCATAATCGAACGGGTAGAGATTAAAATTGGTAAACATACGTATTTAAGGTCGCTCTTTCACTTTCCAAAATATTAGCTGTAAAAGTGGGACACGCTATATATTATTGCTTTTTCGTACAGCCCTTTTTGAAATCAGAATTCAAATCCCGGTCGAAAAACTCATTCCTTTTAACCTCCCCACAATAAAATTGTGGGAGGTTACTAAAATTAGTCCAAAATCGAAAATTGAGATAACATCAAATCTTTACGTTTTGAGGTCCCAGGAACCCAAAAAAGTGGTTTTTGAAAAAATGTCTGTGTATGTATATGTGTATGTATGTTAGCACGATAGCGGCGAAACTACTAAACGGATTTGGATGAAACTTTGAATGAAGGTTTCTTTAGTGCTCCAGAAGATCTGAAAAGGTTTTGGTTGAGATCGGATTACGTTTAGTGCCGTTTAGTTGACGTTTATTTTATGATTACTTACAATTTGTAATAGAACCATTGAAAAGGAGTAAAAATTCCGATTTCAACGATATATCACACTTGCACACTTTTGATTTGGTTTCCGTGAAAAAAATTAAAAAACAAAATAACACGCTTCTTGTGTAAGATATATTTTATAGTCTAACCTAACGTTCGGTAGACTAGTGTGTTAAAGCGTGCAGATTGTATGCTGAGTATTTTTGACGTTGTCAAGTGCATCGAGAGATTACAAGTTTTTTCGACGTTCATAAAGCCCACGGAAGGTGTGAGAGGCCTTCGTGAACCGCTCACAAGCCCTACAAGTGTAAGCAACCCCACCGGAACGCTTTCGGTGAATTTTGTCCAATATAACTTTAAAAGTGACAGTGACATTATATTTTAAAAACTATTTCCGCTATTTCTGGCATCCCGGCGGAAATTCTTCCAGCAACATATCCTAAAAACAGTGCTACGTAACCTAAAAACAATTTAAGACATTGGTACCAACCTAAAACTTTTTTTCGAAAACTGTCAAAAACCAAATTCCCCCAGAAAAACATTAGAACCAAAAATTTGACAGCTGTCCCTTCGCCGACCGATTTAGTGAAAAATCGGTAGAGGCTAGAAGATAAAACAAAATACATCAACTCAAACTTAAACGATCCACCATAAACACTATCCCGGCTACAGCTGAAAGGGAAGCTGTCCACCAAGAGTTATATGGTTTTTCCCAAAGATGGCCATCCCTACCACCCATTACCAACGAACGGGTTTTTTCGTTTAGTTGTGTTTCCCGTACCAGTAATCAAAATTATTAAGTACTCTTGCCTACTAACTTAGTTTTTATAGTGTTGTGTTTATTTTTATAATAATTTTAGGTCCATGTGGACACATTATAATTCTAACCCAGTTTTTAAGCCTGCCTACAGAAGACAGGAGCTACTTACTATCCCACATTTCTATTTTTCTCCGGATCTACCCCGACCAGCCTCACATCCGCCTCTGCGGTGTTCGCCGTGGTTGTCTGGCTGGCTCCAGGCTAGGATCCGCTGAGGCATATATTTGTATGAAAACATTGAATAAAATATTAATGTTGTGCAGACTATAAATTTAACACTCAAGTTCGTAGGTCCAAATACCACCGAACGCAAGACTTTTTTCCGTTTTAATATGACAAAAAACAAAAATATTTCAGCTTAATAAATATAATTAAATGAGATATTTTTTAGTGCTATTTTCGGCTTCAAAGATCCACCGGGTGGGGAGGTTCCAGCCGCTTCCAGTAGCTGCCGATTTTTTTTTCAAAAAGTAAATTGGTTCCATTATGCGAATTCGATGTGTGCCCGTAGTTTTAACAAAGTGTAGCCCACTCCTGTTGAACGTACATTTACCTACGTATTACTTCAGAATTGCAAGAAAGTTCATCACATGATTTTATAGTAAGCTAACATATTATCGTTATCAAAGGCGTAAGTACGTGAACTATTTACTGCGAAACTGATTTGCTCTTTTCAAGCTTCCGCATTTAATTATTTTACTAATAATTACTATAATACTGCTACAACAACAGCGCAGTGTTTTGTCTCCCTTCTCGTCATATTCAAGGGTTTATTGAAATTTTCCATACTAGAAATATTAAAACAATGGATAATGTCAGTCATTAATTATGTTTACATAATATCATATAGTTTTAGTCACAGTGTGGATTATAATTTAGAAAATTCCGACAGACGAGTGGTCACCGAATATCCTTTTGTAGTCTAACCAGTGGCGCAGCCAGAAAACTCATCTGGGGGGGGGGGCAATAGAACCGGCCTCCCCAGAGGATGAGGAAAATTTTTCAGAAAATGGTTGAAAACGGATGTGTATCTAGATTCCTCTATCAGATAATATTGGCATTAATTACAAAATATTTATTTCAAGGGATAATTATATACTGCTTTGTACTGCTTCTTTATTTTTTGGCTCATGGAAGACGGCTTGGGGGGGGCCCGGGCCCCATGGCTCCCACCCTGGCTGCGCCCATGAGTCCAACAATCAGTAAGGTGATACTACTGTGGTTTCCTTTTCTATAAACTGAAGTTTTGTATTTTTATTTAGTCACTTATACCTTAGTTTTCAGTTTCATGAATATACAACGTGGAGAATTATACAGGGGGGGGACTCTATAAAACACACAGACCAATATCACTTCACTTCCAAAAGGGATATACTGAAACCAAACAAGACACTGCCTAAAAGTAATAGGTGTATTCAGGATTGATCGTCATTGTGCAAGCAAAAAAAAATTTAGGCATCACTTCATTTATATCCAGGATCACACAAATAGGTTAAAAGACAAGAAATTGTAAGCAACTGGAATATTCCAGTTTTTTTTGGAGAGTTCGAAGGTTTCCACTCTGATTTAGCTTTTGTTTATAAAATATATTTCTAAATTAATTTATAGAGTAATTTATTTTGACATTATAAGCTATATTCAAGGTAATTAAAAAAAAATCAATTATCTACTTCACGACCGGTTTGAAAACACAAACAAATAGTCATAAGCGAAGTGATCAGGATTTTAATTATTATTAAGTAAAACGCTTATTAATTCTGCTAATATACTTTACGGCAAATTTAAAACTAATCATTCATATGGTGATGTATCTCAACTAACCAGACAAGATGGTCAAATATAATTGACGTTTGAGGCCAGGAAAAGGCATAATAGTGTATTATATACCTCTGGTGTAATTATTGCCAAAACGAAGTTACTTTCACACTCAGGATTAAATTAATTCCCTGCTATATACGCTATTTTATGCACTTCCGGTCCCGCCGAGGGTCCTACATCTTAAAATAATAAATAAATTTTGAAAGATATATCTCTCACTTCGCAAATTATTTAAAAACATGTGTTATTAAGGGAATGGTTTAAACATTGTTATACATGGTGTCTCATCTGAACGTTGAATAAGAAATTAAAGAGGCTGCGCGAAGATCTACACTTAATTTATTGTCATCTAAGTCAAGAAAAATGTATGAGAAACACTATGGAGACTTCAGTAAGCCGCCTAACAAGAAAAACATACGAAAAATATATTGCTAACGTATTTCTCTCGGTATTTCCTGAAGAGATCAAAATATGTTGAAGCTTCTACTCTTTGGGCACAATATTCAATGTTGAAGATGTCAGTGGTTAGAAATAATATTGACACAAATAAATTTCTAAAATTAA
This sequence comes from Rutpela maculata, assembly GCA_936432065.2. NCBI lineage: Eukaryota > Metazoa > Arthropoda > Insecta > Coleoptera > Cerambycidae > Rutpela > Rutpela maculata. The sequence goes on from OW386287.2 coordinate 206,442,240, forward strand.
CGGAGCTGCTTCTTTTAGCAAATATGACGGCTTCAAGCCTAAAAAATCACAAATACTAACAATTAACAAGTTAATCAATTCTTAACTGAAGCTTCAGACGACGAATTTTTCATGACGAATGTAACAAACTCTTGTAAAAAAAAATTAACTAGGTTATTCCAGGAGAATGCTGAGAGTATGACTTGTTGAATTTGGCCATCAAAAATGTTGAAGATTTAAGTTCATCAATAATAATTAGGTACTTAAGACTAAAAACGCTAAAACTATAGATTCGACAGAATGTTCATTGTTAAAAATTCAGAAAACAACGTCAACGTTAAACAGTGTCTTTACGAAAAGTTGTACTTATGTAATTTATAAGTAAACAAAGATCTCCAAAATTGTTTTTTGGGCGAAACTCAATTTCTCTAATTAAAACCATATTGGTACCACGGTACCATTCAATACTCGATATTACTTCTGATATGCCCACTTTGCATCTGGGGCAAATACAACTGAAATTACTATCCATCCAAAATTAAAATATTTAATTTTATTCTAATTAAATAGTTAAGCAGGCTTTGGAAGCAATGATACTTAGCTTGTCAAACTTTTATGTTAGCTTACTGGTGTTTTCTTGGTTTTTAGGTATCAAGACTCGAAGATCTATTAAAATCCCGAAAAATCATAGAAAATGGTTTCGAACTGATTCCAACTAACCCTCTTATAAATCCGGGACGTAAAAACAACCAAACAAAGGAACGAAGACTAGACATTTTTGTTATATTTAAGACCATTTAAGGATTCACTTGAAATACACAACGTGATTTACTATGGATATGCGAAAAATAAAATTGTGTACTAGTCTTCAATGTGGGAAAGCCCTTGCAAAATTTTAGAGCGCTCCGAGGTAATTTAGTATATTAAAAATGGTTAAAATTTACGAAGATACACCACTGTTATTGTCTAGATCAGTAATAGGGCGACGAACTTACTTGTGAAAGAACATATTGGAGATGTTTACATTTCCTTAATTGGCATAAAAAGTGAGGCCGGCGGGTGCGGTTAAAGTGCCGCGTTTTTTGCTTTCGTTAGAACAATCAGGACACCGGCAGGTACAAAGCACCGCCGAAGTTGGTGTTTTTGTGTTATTGAGGGGTTTAAGTAAATATCTCTTATATCTACTTGTTGTTGTAGAGTTCACCAGCATAGGGTCAATGTCTTTTCGATTTATTTCGCTATTTTTGTAGTGTGATTTGATTAAAACCAAAAAGTCACTTCTACCCTCTCTAGCTTTGCTGTCAATAGTGTCAATACCAAGTCTGATAAAGTGATATGGTAGTACCGCGTTACGTCAGATTGGTTAAAGTCATTGGCGGTGTATTTCTACAAAAAAAAATCGGCAGCTACTGGAAGCGGCTGGAACCTCCCCACCCGGTGAATCTTTGAAGCCGAAAAGAGCACTAAAAAATATGACCGATCTCATTTAATATATTTATTAAGTTGAAATATTTTTTGTCATATTAAAACAGAAAAAAAGTCTTACGTTCGGTGGGATTTGGACTTAAGAACTTGAGTGTTAAATTTATAGTCTGCACAAGATTAATATTTTATTCAATGTTTTAATACAAATATATGCCTCATCGGATCCTAGGCCGGAGCCAGCCAGACAACCGCGGTGAACACCGCCTAGGCGGGTGTGAGGCTGGACGGGGTAGGTCCGGTTTGGCTTGGAGAAATGTGGGATAGTAGCTCCTGTCTTCTGTAGGCAGGCTTAAAAACTAGGTTAAAATTATAATGTGTCCACATGGACCTAAAATTAATATAAAAATAAACACAACACTATAAAAACTAAGTTCGTAGGCAAGAGCACTTAATAATTTTGATTATTGATAGGGGAAACACAACTAAACAAAAAAACCCGTTCGTTGGTAATGGGTGGTAGGGATGGCCATCTTTGGGAAAAACCATATAACTCTTGGTGGACAGCTTCCCTGCCAGATGTGGCCGGGATGTGTTTAAGTTTGAGTTGATATATTTTGTTTTATCTTCTGGCCTCGACCGATTTTTCATTAAATCGGTCGGGAAAGTGAGCTATCAAATTTTTGGTTCCAATGTTTTTCTGAGGGAATTTGGTTTTTGACAGTTTACGAAAAATTATTTTAGGTTAGTACCAATGTCTTAAATTGTTTTTAAGTTATGTAGCACTATTTTTAGGTTATGTTGCCGGAAGAATTTTCGGTGGGATGCCGGATGTAGCGGAAATAGTTTTTAACATATAATGACACTGTCACTTTTAAAGTTTTATTGGAAAAAATTCACCGAAAGCGTTCCGGTGAGATTGCTTATACTTGTAAGGCTTGTGAGCGGTTCACAAAGGACTGTCACATCTTCCGTGGGCTTTATGAACGTCGAAAAAACTTGTAATCTCTCGATGCACTTGACACTCAAAATTACTCAGCATACAGTTTGCACGCTTTAACCACAGAATAAGGAACTACCAGAAGCGGCACTCTCAGCACCGCCTTTGATGTTTTTTTGTGACCATCGCCATTTTGTTATTGGTAATTGTGGCGGGAAATTTAAACAGAGTGTTTATAAACAAACTTTACACAGGCTGAATACAATTACGTTATTCGAAGAATTCTATTTATAATGGGTATTAAAACTATTAAAGTAAGCTGGATAAAATTGTCTCTACGAACAATTGTACTCTTAATATAAAGTCACAAAATGTATTAAAATCAATACAACATCTCGTCTGAGAAAATCTGTAATTTCTTACTGGGAGGTTGTTCTGGTTAAATATTAATTTTTTTTCTGTTTAAACTACCAAATTGAGGAAAAATAATAGGTAGTGCTGTTGGTAGCAATCTATTAATTTTGATACATATTTGTCGTGCGCACAACTTAAAATTGTTATAAAGTTCGGCTGAACTTTTACTTGCCAAATCCCCACGATCGCATGTTTCCAACCACAATACGAATCTTAAAAGAAGAAAGGTTCACAATTACTTGGAAATATCTGATAATTTACATCAATAATAAAATACCTTTTGGAGGGAATCCTTGGGAAACCTAAATAAACTAATGTCTTTTCCCGTCGAACTACTTGTACATTCCTTAACAGCGCAAACGGTTCCACCTCGTTTACTCATATCGCTATTAAAAATTACTATTAACCCAGCACAATAACACTAAAAAATTTTGAGAATTTATTTCGGTATTATGTCACAGACTGTCATTTACGGCACATTATTGTTTTAACTTAAAACAATAAATGAACTGACGGATGTACCAACAACAAAATGGCGGCAATGGAATTTTGACGGGAAGCCCAAGTGTCGTTTCTGGTAGTTCTCTTTTCTATGCTTTAACACACTAGTCTATTGAACGTTAAGTTAGACCATAGAGTACAGTAACTATACAGAGGCGAAGGCAAGCCTTCCCGCTAAAACTGTAATTTGTATAATCGCCATTTTTTAAATGGTATATCAATCAACCTCACTTTTATCTTGACACTGTTGATGTTTATCGTGTTAAGTTTGGATTTGTGAATTTTATTTCCACTCATTTTGGGACATTGAAAACATTAACCGAGAATTAAAATTCTTAAAAATAAAACCTAGTGTAAAACTCAATTAAAAATAGGCGCCGATTAGAAACAATTCAAATGGTAATATTTTTCAATCCAACTCGAAATACACTGTTTTTTTCAGTGTATCCTTATATGGGGATCTACACGTGACGTCATAGCTAACCTCAAAAATATATATTTCTTAAAATTCAAAATTATTATGTATTTATTATTAAAATTTCTGCCTGGTTCCCATACTTTCGAGCAAAATCTAGTTCAATGTAATGTTTATAAAGTTTTAACTAAGTAGTTTGACACAATAAAATAAAACGCATTTTGTAGGTTAGAAATCAAACCTATTAAAAGAAATAAATTAACAACATATTTCTCTCAGTGTAGACGCAACTGGTACGCAAGGTCACAGAAAACGAACCATCAAAACTCAAAGCCTTCGCCTCTGTGTAGTTACCGTACTCTGTGGTTAGACTATAAAATATATCTTAGAAATCGAAAGTAGAACACTTTTTAAGGCAATTTCCAAATTTTTAGGTTTTTATTAGGACGTTTGAGTCCTTAAATAAATTACCAAAGTTGGGCCGCGCGAACACGGGGCGGAGATTCGCGTGACGTCACTTTGCAGATGCTGATCAGGCGACAGTCGAGATTTAATGTGACTTCACAGCTAACCTCAAAAATATATGTTTCTTAAGATTTACAAGTATTGCGTAGCGTTTATTAAAATTTCTGCCTGGTTCCTGTACTTTCAACCAAAATCTAGTTGAATGCAATGATTATGAAGTTTTAAATAGTTGGTCACAATAAAATAAGACGCTTTTTGCAGGTTAAGAATCTAATTAGCAGTCTATTTGTATCAATCAACAATATTGAAAAATTATTTGCGTGAATTTTTAAATATTTGCTTGGAGCCAGTTTGGCTTCAAGCTAAAAATGAGTATACGAACATTAAAAATGAGAATAAACCTAAAAAACATAAGAATTGAGGTTATGTTAGTTATATGATGCACGTGCCCCAAGCGTGTGTCGGGTGTTATTGTGTTTCTCTATGGAAACGGCGTTTGATTGTTAAATTATATCTGTTTTATCTTCCTGCTGGTTTCAAATTAGTGTTTATGCAGAATGACGTTACGAGTCGGCGAAGCGCTCTGTACTCGAAATCAATCTTTAACACTGAATATCTAATGATTGGATATACTTATGAAGCTGAAATTTTAACAGCTTATCTAGATGATCAAATTCTATGCCATAAAAAAAATTACGAAAAAATAATTATCGGTAACAAGCTCATTCTCTATATTGAAGTCGAAAATATGCAAAATATGTACGTAAAATAAATATCTAGGAACATAAATTAAACCAATAAAATACTCAAATTAACAATTCCTAAACTTAGCTAAAAATAAATGCTAATATCCATCTAATAAAACATCGAGTAAAACATGTTGTCCTGTAATAAACCTGGTAATTAACACTTACTTAATTAACTTTTGAAATATCTTTACACGATCTGTTTTTATAGGTACTTAGGGAACAGTCGAAAGCTCAGTTGAAAGCTTATTTAATTTTCTGTAGTTTTTTTTTTGTTGCCGTGAGACGAAAATTCACCTCGTTATAACGTTTTGAAAGTACGGGCACGTTTTTTAAAAAATGAAACTTTCGCATTTTGTTCAAAAATGATCGGTGTAAATTTGAAAGTTTGTTTAATTTGTTTTTTTTTTGTCGTTCAGTTTTTCAAAAATTTCGAGTTACCAAGAAATACAAAAAAAAGTAAATTTCTCCAGCTTTCAAGTGGTAAGTATATAATCCAATTTACTTTTTGAAGTGTAGAAGTTCTTTTTACTTCCACATTCAGTGGAAGTATAGTATGTAACGACAAAAAAAAATTTGAAACTTTTTATTGTTCAAATAGGCTTAGAATGTCATGAAACTCTGGAACCGTTTAAGATATATTGACTTGAAATTCGGTACACTTATGTACTTTAACGTAATCTAGAACTAGATTATATTTTCATCTTATTCCGTTGAAGGGTTGGGGGGTAAATTGGGGTAAATAGATAAATCAAGCAGGTATGAGTCCATAAAATTGGTATTTAGTATATACAAGAGAAATTATAAAGTCTCAAAATTTTTTTTGGCATTAGCCACCCCCATTGCGACTCCCTTTATTAAGGTGGTGAAAAAATGTGATTTAGTGTGTGTCTCAGTGTGTGGACAAGAACCAAAAACCTCAAAATATTTTTTGACAATTATTTCAACATACAACATTTTTTCGTTTTGAGAGACGGATGGAAAATCTGGATGTGGAAGTAGTGATTCCTTGGGCAGTGGTTTTTTGATATATTCTCGTGCTTACGTTCTTGATGAAAGGTCTCAATGGGTATAAGCTCTAAAAATGATCAGTTCTTGAGTTACACCTTGATAAAACTACATAAATTGTGTAATTTTAAACATTTGATAATTTTTTACTCTCAACACTGTTAACTTTAGGGAAAAATGCAAGCCTAAAAACACTTACTCAAATCCAATAAAGCTCGGAGACTTTTTTCGGAAATTTGTATCAACTTCTAAGTTTCAGTAAAAAATTGAGTGTATCCACAGATGGACTTAAACCATAATTCAGGTACAATTTTTGACATTTAATTTGTTTAGACATGCTGATAACAAATTTCAAATCTTTTTTTACAAATAGGTACCTACCTATTTCCAAGGTTTACGTGAAATCCACCGTTTTCGAGAGAAATGCAAAAAGCTATTCTCCGTAACAGTGCAAAATTTAAAAAAAACTTTATCTCGATCAATTTTTATCGCGAAGTGACAAAAAAAAACATTTTAAATGCTTTTCATAAGCTTTAAGAATCTGAAAAGTTCGTAACAGCTATTTTTTGAGATACGTGTTAAAAGACCCACTTTGGTCCACCTTGCTCCACTGTTACCAAACTAGCTCGAGATTCATCGATTTCTGAAAGTCTTGAAGAATCATTTATTTAAAGAATGCCTGTCAAAAAGATTACAGTTGCAAATTCTGTTCAAATAAATATTCAATTTCAACTCAACTCAACTCAACTCAAATATATTTGAAATCATATCATCTCTTCTAGATAGACCCAGAACGATCAAGAAAATGTCAAACTTCATCTTAATCAGTTAACATTTCTTAACTGATCAACATTTGAAAACGTTTTTGTGATTAAATAATAGCTTTAGATTAAATATCATTAGACTAAACAATTTCAATTTTATGAAAACAAAATTTCAAATAAATCACAGATTTTTCATCCCTTTTTCCAGTATTTATATTCCACTAAATTGCTTTCAATTTTGCCACAACATTGGCCATCGAAACAAAAATGTATTCTCATAACTATTGCCGTAAAAACCGTAGTTTAAAATATACGGAAAACACAATCCAGTTTGAAAATTCATAATACATTTTTCCTCTTGTTTTTGAACCCAGTTCTTTTTTTTTGTACCCGTATCGCATACCACGTAAAATCCTTCCTTTGATTCATTTCTGATATCACGATAATATTTATCCAACGTAATTAATAATACTTTCCCCTCCGATCCGAACAGAATAAATAAGCAGTGCATAACCGACTCATCTGTATTCCCAACATCAACAATAGCACTAAGCAGAGGAACTGAATATTATGATAGGAATGAGAGAGTCTACCTGGGACCTACCATAATGGGTATTGCTCTGATCTCAGATGTTTATGTTTACATGTTCCCGGAATCTTGGAACGGTATAAATAAACCGCTTAAAAATCTTTGGGAACGGCGTGCAGTTTCGAGCAACGCCCAGCTTAAGCAGCTTTTATACGTGGGAATCGGTAAAACTGATTCAAACTAGATAAAATATACTTGATAGTCAATTTTGCATAATGTGATCGAAGTTTCAAATGCTGAAAAATAATCGAAAATTGAAAAAAAAAAAGGTGGTAAAAATGCGTCAATAATGCATCAAATGGACGGTTATCGACACATTTACGAATTCACGTGTAAGAATGTTAATTTAAAGCAGGGTTGGAAAAAAACAGTTTTTTTTTCATTTTAAATAAAAAAAACAGTTTTTTTGTTTTGAACAGTTTTTTTTTGTTTAAAACATGTTTTTTTTTAAGTTTTAAATGGTATGTTTAAAACATGTTTAAAGTTTAAAACAGGTTTAAAACGTTTAAAACTAAACTAACTAAAATTAAATGGTGCCAGGCACACTATGTCTGCCACTACTACGTGATGTCAGATGGCGCTTTTAAATGGATTTTACAGCACTCTGCAAATAAAATGCGCAGTTTAGTGCATGTGACCACTATATCGGAATCTTTTATCGGAATGGACCATGATCGCCACTTTCCACAAACCCCAAAATAATACATTTATTTAAAACATCGCATTGTGTATTAAATATGTTTAAAACACAGTGCAATGTTTTAAACATGTTTTAAACATGTTTTAAACACTTTGTTTAAAACATTTCCCTGATTTAAAGGGTTGTTAACAACCCCATAGTACACGGTACACTCAAAACATTTTCAAACGTCGCGATTTTTTTTGTAAAAAAAAAAACAAGACGTAACAAGCAGAGTTTCCAAAAGTAATCACCTTACGTGCCAAGAACATATAAAAAAGTGGGTTTTTGAAAGTTATAAACAAATTAAGTGTAACACGGATACAATTTTTTGCATACAGAGGAATTTAAAGGATATGTTGTACTGTAAATAGTGCTTTGGAATACCAAAATTTGTTCTACGGCAGGTAAAGTCGAAGGGAAACATATCATTTTTCATTAATAACTAATTACGAAGCCTTCAAAGTTGAACATACCACTTTTTTATCGAAAACTTTTTTTTTCAAATGGGAAGGTGGCTCATAGTGTTCAATAAATTACAGATTTTTTTCTGAATTCATTGATATCCAATTCAAATCTATTCTAAGTATTTGTTTTTCTATTTTATTTAATTTATTTAAAAATAAAAAATCACTTTCAAAATAATTTTTACGGAACTTTAACAGTTACATTTGCACTACGATTTGATCAATATTATAAAACCAAACCGCTGCCCAAAGAATCACTATTTCCACATTCAAATTTTCTATCCAAGTCTCTCACAACGAAAAGATTTTGTATGTGGAAATAATTGTTTATGGAACTTTAATAATATAATATTTGAAATCGTTTACCCCAAAAACCCATAAAACGATATCCCACATCGGTATTGGGGTGGTAGTGGAGGCGGATGAAGTAAAAAAAATATTTTGAGGTTTTTGGTTCTTGTACACACACTAAATCACATTTTTTTTCATCATCTTCAATAATAGGGTGGGGGTGCTAAAAATTTTTTTGAGACCTTAGCTTCTCTTGTATATACTAAATACCAATTTTATGGACTCTTACTTGCTTGGTTTACCTATTTACCTCCCATTTATCCCAATTTACCCCCAACCCTTCGACGGAGTAAGATGAAAATATAATCTAGTTCCAGATCCCGTTAAAGTACATATACCAAATTTCAAGTCAATATCCTAAACGGTTCCAGAGTAATCGGGCGCACAAAAAAAGTTACAGACAGACAAGATAGAAATTTTTTTTCGCTCAAACTTAAAATCTCAACGTTTCATGACATCCTAAGCCTATTTGAACAATAAAAATTTTCAAAAATTTTTTTGTCGTTACTACCTCTGGATGTGAAAGTAAAAGAGAGGTGACATTTGTAAACAATTATTTTTAGCGAAAAATTTGTGTCCATTATTGATATTTCTTAACATGAACTACACCAATAACGAAAAAACTGACAAGATATTAATTTATGGCGAATGTCGAAAAAATTCTGTACTTGCAGGTCAAATGTATGCTCAGAGATTTCCCGAAAGAAGACATTCGTCTCGATAGTATTTCAAAAAATTAGAGAAAAATGCGGCGAGAGCCACGTGTCTAAAATGAAGAATTCGTTCGTTTTTTTAAAGAATAAAGCAAAATTTCTCCATTCTTTTCTTCAGATATCGTATCATAAAGTACGCATCTATCTGGAATAGTTTTTGAAACTAGCCGATGCTGAATTTTTACAACGTTTCGGGGATAAATCGGCATATATGCGAATCTATACGATATAAGCTTTGCATTGGTTTTAAAATCGTTTAGGAATGTTAAAAACAAGTTTGTAAATGAGGTGTAACATCAAAGTGCTTAATCAATTTTCAGTAATAAAAAAAATCAGGAAATTATTTTTATGCTTTTTTGCAATCACGGTTAGAATGATGCCCTGATCTCAAGGTCATTCCAGAGTACATATTTTTCCAAAACTAATCTTCGAGTCGTGGGTTTGACATTTTAGGCGAGTATTTTGAGAAGCCAAATTCCTTACTATCATGAAACTGGGTAGTAAACGGTCAAGGGTCATTCAAATTTGTATTTAGATTCCGCCTAAAATTCTTCATCGATTGACATAATAATTTGTAGAGAGCTGAAATAAATGACGCAGAATTCGTTGGATGGACCATAATTAATAATAATATTTGTAATGAAAATCAAAATTAACATAGAAAAGAACGTCTTTAAAATGTCTGGTTTAAAAGTTCCAAAAGTTTCCAGACAGGTTTTCCAGATTAGGAACTTTATTAGAAGATTTGACACAAAAGATCATCACTTGCATCGTATATATGTCTTACTCTTTTGATTTTAAATGACATAATTTAGTGCCCTGAAATTCTTAGTTGCCCTTCCTAGTCTACAAATTCGTTCGTCTTTATTCTATTTACCTGCTCAGCACATTTTGCTGTTGCTTTCGCCTTGTATCGCATGTGTTACAAACGTGATTCACTTTATAACGAGCTTTATATCTGTAATAACGTGGATGCATACTTTCAATAAACAAGAATATCCGGTGTACGAATATTTAATTCTGTAGAATAAAGTACAACGTACCTATACATTTTGTTCTCAGGCTAATCTTAATTTGACATTTTAGGACCGTCTTTTGAGACTGGCTATTAAGACTATTAAACGATGAAAGATCTTTCAAATCTGTTTTTGTATTTAGATTCCGCATCGATTGACGTATCGTTTGCAAGACTGAGGAAAAGTCGCAGAAATCGTTGCTAATAATTATACACAATAAATTACTAAAAATCAAAGTTAACATAGAAAACAAACCTTTTCTTTAAAATATCTTTGGTTTAAAAGTTCCAAAAGTTCTCAGACTAAGGCTTTCCACGTTAGGAATCTTACAAGATTTGACACAAAAATCTTTTAACTTCAGATTTTAATTGACACAATTTAGTGCCTCGAAATTCTTAGTTGCTCTTCCTAGTCTACAACTCGTTCGTTCTACTTTTATTCTACTTAAGGTAAAAGCTCCAATCCTTGACACTCACCTAATGGTTGACATTTTATATGAAAAATCGAAAAAATAACGATACAAATGTCTAGCTAATATTCAAATATGAGAACGTTCAGGTCGAGCCATTTAGTATACATGGCTGTAACAAAATTTATATACGTCGATTCTTCTAGAACTGAGAAGCACGTTTTTTGTGAATGGTTTGTGTGGTGCATTTTTAAAATAAATTATTGCTGAAGGACTTAAAAAATCAAGGTTACCTCAAATATCACTGTATATTTGTGGTTTAGGTAGTTTTGGTGAGGATGTCAAGCATTGGTCAGAAATATAAATATATACCCAATGCTTGACAGATGAATTCAACTATTGGACTCAACGCGGTTAAAAATATTTCAGTCTTTCTGAAAATTATTTTGATATAACTTTCATACTTATAAAATATTTTGAACCAATAGTCGACATTTTGTCAACGGTTGGGGTATGCTGAGTCAACTATTGGGTTTCGTCTCGGATTTTGAAAAATTATATCCTGCTTTCGGGCGAAAAACGCCAGATTTTAAAATATTCCGAACATGATACGGAAAGTGCCATTCAAGAGGTTATCAGGGAAATGCCATTTGCTACTGCTGTAAGAGTATGTTCCAAGGATAACTCTTGTCTACAAAGTGAATGGGAAAACACTATTAATGATATAAATGATGCTGGAAAAGAAAACCGTTCTCTAATGTTAGAAAAGACGCCAGAACTGATTGTAAAAGCTCTAGACATTGAGAAATTTCTGGTTGCTTCTACATCTATCACAATAAGAATTGGTAGAAATGATCAGTTGGTTCCAGTCCGTTGAAGAGAGCCATGTTCTAGCCACGCACTAGGGAGAATAGGAATAAACGAAAAAAAAAGCTCCCCTTGTGGTAGTTTCGAAAAGTTGGCAGGAATATAATGATAGGAAAGAAAAACCGAATACAGAAAAAAAGACAATAAGAAAAAGCTAGAGCGCAGATAAAAAGAGATGCAGAGGAAACTTCATGCTGAAAAAAAAAATCCAAATAAAGAGAACCTAACAGAAAAGGAATCATCGAATTCAGATACACCTGAGGATGGATGGGAAGAATCTGAAGATAGTTTAGAGTCTCAACTTGTATAAAGACAAGTGAATAAGAGAAATTGACTCATCTAAGACGAATTATCCATGCCACAAGGCATTCAGGGAAAAAAATTTACAGTACAAAGAGGGTGATTTTGTTCTTGTTTCATTCTCAGGCAAGAAAAGGGAAAACAAATATATCTGTGTGTCATACAGTCAATTCTTCCCAATGAGGAAGTTGTCGGAATGAAAAAAAAATTCCACTGGATGCAAAAACATTTGTATTAAATGAAATGAATGTTTCAACAATAAAAAATACGCAAATCATTAGGGTACTTGATTTTCCCAAGTTGCACGCAGCTGGCGACCGTTTAAAATATGAGTTTAATAAAAACATTGAGAAAACATGGATTTTTAACGATTTCTCGCGGTTTTTAATTTTTTTTTTTTAGTATTTTCTGTTCATTTAAATATTTTTATGTGTACAATGTTATTTTCAAATAAATCATAATATGATTGGCTAGGTGGTAGTTCTTTTGAATATTTTCACACATGTCAATCTTTGAGCAAATATCTGTCAACTACTGGTTGTAAAACAGACAGAGAAAAAAGTTTTAAGAAAGTCGACATATTTATCACAGCAATATGTTTTACAATAGGTAAATAAACATAAATAAACTCGTATTGTAGAAAGAATTTAACGACTAAAATTTCTGAAAGAAAAATTATTGCACTAGGGAAAAATGTGTGTCAATAATATAATTAGCGAACATCAGTTTTTTACATATCAACGATTGGCTCTTTTTTAGAGATTTAAAAAAATGTATGTAACAAACTTATTAAGCTAGAATGGTAGATTTCAATTATCACTACCACCACGCTAAACCTTTAAGTATACAAGATCAGGACAATTTTTGGAAACAACCGAAAAAAATACATTTAGTAGCTGAAAATGTCCGATTGCAACTTGGAAAAATTTTCCCTCGTTCAAAGTTTCTTGGATTGTACGTTGACAACAAATTAAATTTTGAAGATACACCCAAATAGTAAATTAGCCTCGAGATGTTATTCGGATAATTTCTATCAAATTAAGATACTCTAGGGTAAAGTATTTTTCTCTAATAGAGTAACACCTAAAATACCTATGGTATCTTATTTTGGGGATTGTGGAGTCAACAATTATTGAACGGTGTAAAATGTACATATTTTGCAAAAGCGAGCAATAGGATACATGTGTAAAGAATGTTTGAAAGACTTGCAAACCATGCAAACCTCTATTTGTTGCTCACTAGATATTAACAGTAACATTCATTTTTATCTACGAAACAGTATGCTTATTTTACAAAGCTTGAATATGCAGAAAATTGCCGCAACACTCGCTAAGCAAGTAATATTAATTTACCCATACCACACGAGTTTTACAAGAAATCTTCTAATTTATAATAGCAACAAAATCTACAATCATCTCCCAATAACATGTAAAGATATCTCTTCCGATAAACAATTTAAGAAGGACGTAAAAAAATTCTTAATTGATATTTTAATTTGCAGAAGTATTACAACAATACATTTTAATGTGTTTAGATAATTATTATATAGTTTTCAAAATATACAACTTTTGTCGGATAGTATGTTGTATTTTTTGTATTTTTCGTAAAACTGACTAATTAAAGTATATATCTTTCTCCCTTTTTCTCTGCATGTCCTTTGTTTATACCTGCACTATTTTTTTCCTTCTAACATTAATAAGGTTACTGATTTTTGGTTTTATATACCACTTTTATATACAGTGTTGCCCTTATATTTAATTCCCGTCAAAATAAAATTAAAAAAAAAATAAACAAAGTTTAATAAAAATCTTTCGGATATACCTACACTTGTATTTGATTTCGACACATTAAATTATTTAATAAATCAATGTGGGTTTTAAGAAACTTACATCTATTAATTTTAACTAAAAAATATTCAAACAAACACGATGTTACACGTTTATACAATATCATGTCGTGTTTTATTATGCGACATAACAAACTGCCTATATAAATTTCAAAACACTCTTTTTACAACGACAACGGGTGGCACTTCTTTATGACCCAAAAACTAAGAGCATTGGTCGCCCTTTAATTTTTAAACGAGTCGCCTACTTATGTTTGGTGCGATTTAAAAAGCTGGTTACAATTTAAATAAAAATATATCACCCATCCATTTACTATACAGTTTTTTTATAACTTTCCATATCAAGCAAAGCATGTGTCCGCCTGAAAACATAAAAAGTGAGGCTATTGAACCTCAAGAACTACACCGACTTAGCGCCGGTTTTAACAGACCCCTAACACAATTAAAGAAATTAGTACACGTCAATAAATTAAAGGAAAAAAGACTCACCTAATTGAACATACATCTTCGGCCTGACATTCTCCTGCCAAGCTGCAAAACACGCGGAAACGACACAGGCAGCAACAATAACAAAAACACCCTTCATGTTTTTTTTATTTCCGCTACAACATCAACATGCCAAAATCACAGCACAGTAGGTCGACTAGTTAGCATCACAATCGAGAAAAATCACTGCACAAACACAATTCTTCTGGAGTTGTTTGTCTTGTTGATAAAACCGTGACAGCAACACGATGCGAAAGGACGCTTGACGTCGACTGTTGAAGATTCGTCGCGACGCCGGTGCCAGCTGACTCTCCCTCCACTTCTCTGCGACGGTGGCGCCGGCAACCTGCAACGGACATGTTGGGTATTAGGCTTGTGGATGCATCAGACCGAAAAGAATTAATTTGCATGTAGGGGGTTGTAAAACCGTTACTTGATATTTACATACAGTCCACTCTGACTTGGACTTGGTACGTTCTCAACAGATGGCGAGTAATGGGAAACAAAAGAGAGTAAACTAGTTTATTGGGTGACATAATGAGAGAGTAATTAGGTTGTTTCATATTTGAGGAATTTAAATTATTAATTAGAACTGGATAGCTTTTAAATGAGCAAAGTTAATAACATTAAATACATTGTGTTACACTATGCAACAATAATTACTTTAATAAAGTAGCAATCACATTACATACTACAGTGGCAAATGGCAAACTTCGTTATTTAGTCTTCAAGGTAGTTTATAGCGAAATTACAAAGAAAATGAGAAGTAAATTCTAATGAAGATTACGAAATAAAGTAAAATATTTATAGCCCGGTCAACATGACGGAAGTTCTCCAGTTTCGGCTAAAATTTTGGGTGTAATTATTGACAAAAAAAATTATTTGGGCTACCTATATCGAAATGACAAAAAAATGAACTAAAAATATTGTCTAAATGTTAGTTGTCACATTAATTCTCTTTTTTTTAGATTTCCTACACATGTTTCTTTAGGGGATTTAAAAACAATACAATTATTCAGTGTTACTGGAAAATAACCCCTGCGTCTGTGACTTCTATGTCAAATGAACAGTTAGATGATTAGGTATTTTTTAAATGATATAAATTATTTGTCAAAAAACAACCCGAGGTAACTTATGTGGTAAAAAACACTAGAAAGAAAGAAAAAAATCTGTAAAAGCATTTACGCAAAACTTCCCTGTCTGTTCAGCATCTTTCATTTTTATTAATAATTTTTTCTCTCGTTTTTTTCTGTAGAAAGACTACCCTGTATATTTTTTTTAAGTAAAAGTATGGCAGGTTTCACCCTTGATAATGGTGTCAACTACGGTCAAAATATTATTTCCACCATAACTATTTTTTATAGTGATCAATCACCTTGTATAGGGAGTACCAAATTAGACGGGATTTCAGTTTTTCTCTAAAATTATGGCAGATAGACAAAAACCAATATAGGTGTCCTGAGCTCGATTTTCGAGAAACAAACAATGGCTCAAACCGCGATCGTCTATTTCTTTCGACTACCGAGCTACAGAGCGTTTTTGGAAAATTGACAGTTTGGATGACCTCTATATCTCAATTATCAAGTGTCGAATCGAAAATCGAGTAACACATTCTTAAAGCACTTTTTTAAAGCAGAATGCGTTGCTGATAAGAAGAAAATTATGCATGCCTCAGGTTTCGAGATATAGACATAACTTTTGTTTTTTAAATGGAACACCTATATGGTCTGGGGTCCAACAGTACGAAATCGCTCTAAATTCCAAGTAACCTGTTCCGACATGACGTACATTTTTCAACTTCAGATTTGCAAAAAGGGTTATATAGGACACCAGAAATGACTTGTCGGATTCTTATCAGCTCTTGCATAACTTCTTAAATGATAAGAAAAGAGACGAAATGATAATTCCTAAAAAAAATTTTCTTAATACATAACACGTCCTGTAAAAGAAACTATGAGTGCTATCCATCTAATTTTTTTATAGTATACACTAAAGACATAAGCGCTTGGATGAGGCTCGATGGCATTGTTTAAATATGTTTAGTTTTTTGGGAAAAAAATATGAAATCTGTAACTATAAAATATTGTAGTAAGAATTTCGACATACGAGCAAGTACTTCAGTTTTAAATTTTTTGTGTACAAACTATGCTAAAAAACATACCCAATATATTGAAAATGTTTTTAAGACAAGAACTAAGTTGATATTGCACATAATATTCGAGTTGTGAATTTTTAAAATGGGTGCATGATGCGGCGCATGTAATAAAGGCGACAGCTCTCCCAAAATTCATAAAGCACATGAAAACAGTTTACAGTGGAATTAGCTGGTATGTTTATGTTTACTAGACGTATGTACTTATGTATATAGTGTGAAGTTATTCGTCTTAACATTTTAACATTATAAAAACTATTTGTGTTTGATTGTTTAAATCGATTGATTATTGTTTGCGGTTCATATTTATTATTTACTAGCTATGCCCGCGGTTACATTCGCGTGGAATTTTGAAATTGACTAAAAAGCTTCTTTATAAACGACGTTTGAGGTAGAATCACCATTCTGGAATATTTCAGAAAACTCACAAATTTTCTGGAATATTACAGAAGTTTAATCTTAAAAGTTTATGCCGTGCAAATACGCTTATTGTAGAGATCAAGCTGTATCTCCTGTTCTCTAGACCGATTTTCATAAAACTTGGCTTAGTCTAGGTCGATTTCGATGAAATAAGAACTAAATGTTACTCCAAGCTTAGATGAACCTCATTGGTTAAGTAGTTTCTGCGTGATGCGCGTTCAAATAGACACGCAGACAAACAGAGACAAATTCCAAAATCTGTCTTAATGTATTCCATTACTCATCTTACACCCCCCACATCAGTTTTTGCAAATATATTCAATGAACATACACGTCAACTTTACAAATGTATTATATGTATACGTTTGAAAATTATTAAAAGGTAAAATAATTTAATAAAAGTTATTTACGCTCCCTACTGTGTTGTGAACCATCATTCAAATTACCTCTTGCACAAAATTTTGGATGCAGAATTGGAAATCAGGAGCTGGTACCGATAGTGTCGACAAAAAAAGTTTATCTGAACTTAAATTAAAAAGTGGAACTGTAAAATAAAACGCGACACAAAATGTTCTTGTGAGTGGTATTCAATTGCGTGCCCGTGTGCTGCTTTTCCTGAAAATTGTTTTAAGGGAAAAAGCAATATGCATCATTTTATAATGATAGTGATTCTGACTAACATGTAAAAATAGATATACACAAAAATTACGTAATATACAACATTAATGTTTTATTTAAAATATCTCCCTTTTCTGCTTTCTATTAAATATTCTAAATACCTAAAATAATATTTCTCACTAATGTTTTATTTCTTAAACAATATAAAAACGAGTAGAAATTGTACTCGGGCATGGCCAATTGCGAATACCTATTTGATTAATTGATTAACATTTTGCTCGAACACATAATTCACTTTGTATCAATTATTATTTTTTTAAATGAGTGGCCGCAATCGGCAACGCCCGACTACTACTTTCATTCGTTTTGTTGTATTATTAACATAAAATAATTCAAATTTGCAATTATATTGAACAATATAGTGCTTTTTACCGTTACACTGTACCAATTATCGTGTAGACTATTTTTATTTTAATGCTGCATAATTACGCGCCTCATAAAAAAAATCATAAACAAAAAACTGTATACGTTATCGACAGGACCCTTTTTAAAAAACTCTTTCAATATATACTATATTTGGTAAGCAATTGTATATAAGAATTTCATAAATTTAGCATAGTTGTCCGCATATCGAAATTTTTAGAACGTGAATATCAACCTTTTGATTTTAATTTTTTTTTTTTTTTCAAAAAAAATATTCTTTTCAAAAATACCAATAGCTTAGTTAGCATCACGTATATCTTTTGAGTATACGTACCAAAAATCAGATCGGTAGGTTACATAGTTTTTTTTTTAACGGAGAATAACCATTGTAAAACATAATTTTGTAATTATCAATCCGCCATCTTTTTTGCGATTTCTGAAGTTGCGCAAGAGCAAAAATTAATCCGACAAGTGTTTTCTAGTGCCCCAGGTAATGCTCTCTTCATTACTTATATCAACATTTGTACGTCATGTCGGAACAGGTCATCTTGAGTTTGGAGTGCTTGGACCCCGGACTATTAACACAACTTAAATTAGCTATCCAACGATATATTATATGTCATATTTCTCTCTAGAAAAAGTGGTTAATTTTCGAAAAATTTAATATATTTGTGAGGAGGCCATGGAATACTATTAACAACAACACTTCTTATAATATAAAATAATTTTACAAAAAATGGGAAAAACTAAACTACGATAAATGTTCGAATTGCCTTCCATTGACATCTATCTATGCACATTAATCGCATTTCTAATATTTATTGAGAAGGCCATGGGAAAAAAAAAGAAAATCGAAATAATCGTAAATTTCAAAAACTAATTTGGGAGTTAATTGTGAGCGAGCATTGTTAAAAATGGTTTAATTTAGTAATGGTGAAAAATACGATATGATTAATGGTCCACAGTACATCGCCCTTTTTTTTAATGATTAGTAACAGACTGAATTTTCGTGAGTAGCTTCGTTTTGACGAGACGCTCAACTTTTCTCTCTGCGAAAATTCTCGGTAGTGGTAGCTAATAGCAATAATTATTTTTTCTATTTCACACGAATTAGACAATTCGACAAACTGTCAAATTATTTTGGCAATATGTTGTTGTGGACAAACACGGGGCTTATAATAACACAGGCCCACAAAAAAAAAAAAGTTGTCTGCGCCGAGGTACTGACCATATCTATCCTTTGTATTTTGAGCCGCTGAACACGAATCTGACCTTAGTTTTTCCCCAGGACGTCAGGTTTTTTTTTAAATAGCAAATTAATATATATAAATACTACGATTCAACAGTCTTTTCTTGCTGTTAAAAAAAACCGGATGTGTTGGGGAAAAACTAAGGTCAGATTCGGATCCAGCGGCTCAAAAGACGAGGGATAGGTGTGGTCAGTACCCCCGCGCAGACCACTTATTTTTGGTTGCTACTGTGCCACACTCAGTGTGGCACAAACCCACACAAAAAAAGCCTTCTGACCACACCTATCCCTTGTATTTTGAGCCGCTGAACACGAATCTGATCTTAGTTTTTCCCCAGCACGTCAGGTTTTTCTTTTAACAGCAAATAAATATATAAATATTAGACTTTTTTGCTTAAAAAAAAACCTGACGTATAGGGGAAAAATTAAGATCAGATTCGTGTTCAGCGGGTCAAAATACAAGGGATAGGTATTAGTGGAGTAAAATCAATTGTGAATTATGAGTTTGAGTGATACCGAGGTATAACTAGATGAAACCTATGTTATATTGTAAAGGACATTTTAGGGTATAGAGATTGAGAATCTACAACTTTTTTTAGTAGGACCGAACTTTGAAAACGGCCCTTAAAGGCGGCTGAGCTTCAATTCGAAAAACTACGTTTTTTAAAACATTTATCGCTGTATTAATTCAACTGTAAAAGCTATGATTTTTTGCACACGTATACTCAAAACCTGAGCGCTTCCAGTGGTAAATTGAAAATTTCGAAAATCTTCAACATTTTTCAAAAAATATTTAATAAAAGTAAAATCGTCAAATATATGCATGGAAAACTTCACTATGCGGTGGTCTATGTGAATTATTAAAAATTTCCATACATATATATGGAGTCAAATATAGTCAAAGCATTGAAAAAGTTTTTAAAAAAAGAATTAAGTCGATAGATTAAATATTTATTGAAATACGAATTTTTATCAAGGAGCGAGCGAATGGGCATAGACGCTGAGGTCCGACTGCCGGGTAGGAATCACGGGCGCTCACGTCTAAGAAATAAGAAATTATCATTATATTTTATCTAATAATATCGGGGTGCCCCGAGTCTGTGCCCGCAGTTAATACGAAACTAAAATATCAATATTAGTGTAATAAATAGGGATTCTAAAATGACGGATAGGAGACAAAAATGGTATAAAACTGATTTTTTGTATAGATATTCCTAA
The DNA here is from genome assembly GCA_936432065.2 of Rutpela maculata. Lineage (NCBI taxonomy): Eukaryota > Metazoa > Arthropoda > Insecta > Coleoptera > Cerambycidae > Rutpela > Rutpela maculata. Next base: position 206,462,697 of record OW386287.2, read on the forward strand.
TGGGCCCAGAAACGACAATCCATCGAGGTCTCATGAATCGGCTGTGAGCTTTCGCCGCCATCTTCAAAAAATGACTGAAAATCGAGGATTTTTGCACTTAATGAAAAATATCTAATTTAATATTTTACAAAAAAAAACCTTTTTTTGTTAATTATAAAATTTTGCGTTTTTTTATGTATATTATGCTATACCTTAATCAACCTATAAGATATTAATTGTTGAATGAATCTTAATTATACTCAAATGTTTTACTTATAAACATATTTCAAGAATATATTTGTGTGATTCTCGGTAATAGTTCTTTATTGTAAAAAATATTATTGATACCTTCTAACAAAAAAAACTAATAACAGCATAACAGCAGCTTACTGTCCCCTTATATGTACACTGTACAGTCATGTAGTGGGAGAGCGCACGTGACTCAATTACATTGCTATTGGCATAGCTAAAAACAGAAAAGTTTGTTCATATCTATCACCGTGTTTTGAAAATTTATATAATTTTAGTTAACTCCTGAAAACGTAAAACATTCTACGCCCTATAGAGATTGGGAAATATCCTGCTCAAAAGTGAGGCTACCAGCAGACAATATGGCATTATCTTTAACTTTAATGACTCAAAATAAAAGATTAGTAATTTTATCAGAGTGGGAGAAGAGTTCTTTATTTAGATATATATAGTGAAAAGCTCAAAAGAAATGTAAATTCTATAAGCGAACCTTGATATCTTATGTACAAAAATTTAAGGGCAAAACAAATTCACACATATTTTAATTCAATTCATTGCCTCCCGCAATTCCCGTGCGAAATATCACTTATTAAAAAAGTGCAGGAGTAAAATGCCCTCGAAAATGAAAAAAAAAGGGAATTTGGGTGGAAATAAATAATGACATTCTGTGTCCCATTTTATCTGATAAGATCCCAGAACCTCCAGAATTAGCAAAGATTGTCCATTGCACTTCAAAATGCACATGTAAGAAAACTGGCCTTATATATACCAGCATGTCTAGTAATTGCAAAGGACACTCTTGTTTTAATAAAGAGTTGGTTGCAGATAATGAATAATCATTTACATTTCTGTGTATTCATTTTGGAATTTTCTGAATAAATAGACCGTATGAATATATAACATTTTTCTAACATTGGGTACATTTTTGTATCTAGAACGATAATTTTGAAAATAATAAACATGATATGATATAATAATTTCATATAAATAACAGTAACATTTATGAGTACATGTAGTGGGTCTAGAAAAATAGTGAATTTCATATAACTAAACATATAAACATGCAGGGTGTCCCCGGATGGATGAAATTTTACTCGTTAAAAAAATACGATTTGTGTGTAAAAGTAAAGTAATATAAACAAGTTTTTCAAATAAAATTTTCATTAAAAATGAAAAATAAAAATAGTTTACTTTTAGATAAAATTCATATTATTGAAATTTTTTTGCGCCCTGTATAAGAAAATAAAATTTTCTTAACCCAAATCACAATATTTTTTAGCAAGCAAAATATGTGATAAAGAATGACTTAAAAAATTATTAAAATTTAAGTCCACCCTGTATATGGAAATACATCACGTTATACATCAAGAAAAGCAGAATTTTATTATTATTAAAAAGCTACTCTTGTAAAATTTTGAGTTCTCTAATGGTACTCGTGATAATTTTGATTATATTAAAAAACAGCTAATTTTCAGCAATTTCTTGGATATGACGGCGAAAGCTTACACTGGATTCGTGGAGACTCGACGAATTATTGTTTTTGGGCCAATTCTAAACGTCCATGCCAAAATTCAGCTTTTTACCATTTTTGTCCAACAAAAAAAAACATTTACTGAACTTATGTGCGTCCGTGATTCTTGCACAACGCTGTGACAGCCACATATCACGTAAGCGCTCATTCGCTAGCTCGTTGAATAAAATTGATATTTCAATAAATATTTAACCTATCGACTTCATTCTTTTTTTAAAAACTTTTTGAACGCTTTGTCTACATTTGACTCCATATATGTGTATAGAAATTTTCAATAATTCACATAGATCACCGCATAGTGAAGTTTTCGATGCGTATTTTTGACAATTCTACGTTTAGTAAATATTTTCTGAAAAATTTTGAATATTTTCGAAATTTCCAATTTACCACTGGAGGCGCTCAGGTTTTAAGTATATGTGTAAAAAAAATTAAAGTCATAGCTTCTACAGTTGAATTAATTATTACAGCGATAAATGTTTTAAAAAACGTAGTATTACGAATTGAAGCTCCGGCGCATTTAAAGGCCGATTACAAAGTTCGGTCCTACTAAAAAAAGTTGTAGATTCTCATTTTCTATGTCCCAAAATGTCCTTTCCAATATAACAAGGGTTTCGTCTAGTTATACCTCGGTATCACCTACCTTCAGAAAACAGCGAGATAGAGGAACGATTTTACTCCACTATATATCATCTCGCGAAATACAGGAAAATTTAGTAATCCCAAAAACAACTGCGTTGCGTTGCTTAAAAAAAAAAATCAAACCCTACAAAATTAGGATTAGTCACCATCTATACCCAAACGACTTTCAAAGGCGTCTCGATTTTTTGTCAGTGGTTTTTGCGTCAGTGCAATGAAGTGCCAAGATTTGAAGGAACAATTATATGGACAGACGAGGTCCATGTAAGCAGTGCTGAAATTTTTAATCGGCATAATAACCACCATTGAGCTCATGAAAATCCGCACGTAACCGCTGCAGTTAATCGTCAAGGGCGATTTGGATTTGGTGTATGGTGTGGTTTTATTGGATACCAAGTAATAGGTCCTCATTTTTTTTCACGGTTATTTGAATACCGAAAATTTTATTAAGATTCTACGACAAGAAATAGAGCCCTTTGTAGACAATATGACTGTAAGACAATTTCAAAGATTAATTTATCAACACGATGGCGCTCCAACGTCAAATGAAACACGAAATTATTTAAATGCTCAATTTGGGGAGGATTGGATACTTATCTAGTTTATCAATGCTTAGTTAGTTAACTAAATTGATAACTAACAATTCATTTAACTAACTGGACATTAATAAACAACAAAGTAGTTTAGATATTGCTTAAATTTTAGGAAATAATGGTCCTGTTTTGTGGCCAGCTAGATCTCCCGATATAACCCTTGCCGACTTTTGGCTTTGGGTTTATTTAAAAAATATTAAATACAGAGAACGTTCTAATAATAACATATTGGAAAACATAACATTAGCTGCGTTTCGGACAATAACTCCTGTCGTTATTGGAATTGCAATAAATGCTGTAAGGAGAAGGTGTCAAAAATTCATAGATGTCAATGGAAGAAAATTCGAACATTTATTGTAGTTTAGTTTTTCCTAATTTTGGCAAAATTATTTTATTTTATAAGAAATGTTCTTAATAGTTTTCCATGGCCTCCTCACAAATATATTAAATTTTTCGAAAATTAATCACTTTTTTTAGAGATAAATATGACATATGACATACTGTTGGATAGCTAATTTAAGTTGTGATCGAATAATGAAATAATTCATAGGGAGTTCCGTTTAAAAAACACGTTATGTCTATAGCTCGAAAACTGAGAAATGCATAATTTTCTTCTTATCAGCAACGGATTCTACTCAAAAAAGTGCCTTAAGAATGTGTTACTCGATTTTCGACTCAACACTTGGTAATTGAGATATAGAGTGGTCCTTAAATTAGAAAAAAAATTTTTCTTAATTTTCTTTGGGGCACCCTGCCATTTGATCTACTCTGTTAAAAAGAATTATTGTAATTTTTTGGGATTTTTTAACTCAGTTTTAGGGGTCGCTACCGCCCCGTAAAGTTTTAAAATTAAAAAAAAAATTGTTAGGAATTAATAATTAAATTCAGTTACAAAAGAAATTATGTTCATTAAACATGTAATTAATATGTACAACTGTACAGCAATTACAATGTTATATATACCGGGTGCCACAGAATAGTGGCTCACCCTTATATTTCCTTTATTATTTAACTTATCCATTTGAAATTTGGGGTGCATAAACTACCTGTAAAAATGGATTTTTGGACATAAAAAACGAAATGCGACCATTTCTGGTTTAGCCGGAAATGACCGCAACTTTCGATTTTTAAACGGAACGCCCTGTATATTTTTACATATTTGGATTCAAGACAACATTCTGAGTATACCATGACATTTTTGCGAGTTTTTGAGCCGATGTTCAGTTTTTTAGGCATTTTAAGACATTCGTCTAGAGTGCTTTGGAATACCAAAATTTGTTCTACGGCAGGTAAAGTCCAAGGGAAAAATATAATTGTTCGTTTAATTTCATTAATAGCTATTTACGAAGCCTCCAAAATTCAACATATTACTTTTTTATCGAAAACTTTTTTTTTTTCAAATGGAAAGGTGGTGGCTCCTAGTGTTCAATAAATTATAGATTTTTTCTGAATCCATTGATATCCGTTTCAAATCTATGCTATTTGTTTTTCTATTTTATTAAATTTTTTTAAAAATAAAAAATCACTGCCAAAATAATTTGTATTGATCCTTATACTTTGCACTAGTACTTATACCTATTCAGAAACAAAAGAGAGAACCAAAAGGCTATTATTCACAAAAAGGTAGTTATTCACATTTCATTATTAGACATATGATTTTTTGCAAAGGCAACTACCTTACAGTTCAAGAAAAATTATATTGAAAGTGATTTTTTATTTTTAAATAAATTCAATAAAATAGAAAAACAAATAGCATAGATTTGAAATGGATATCAATGAATTCAGAAAAAAATCTATAATTTATTGAATACTATGAGCCACCACCTTCCCATTTGAAAAAAAAAAGTTTTTGATAAAAAATGATTTGTTCAATTTTGGAGGCTTCGTAAATAGTTATTAATGAAATTAAACAAAAAATTATATTTTTCCCTTGGACTTTACCTGCCGTAGAACAAATTTTGGTATTCCAAAGCACTCTAGACGAATGTCTTAAAATGCTTAAAAAAACTGAACATCGACTCAAAAACTCGCAAAAATCTCACGGTATGCTCAGAATGTTTTCTTAAATCCAAATATGTAAAAATATACAGGGTGTTCCATTTAAAAATCGAAAGTTACGGTCATTTCCGGGTAAACCGGAAATGGTCTCATTTCGTTTTTATGTCCAAAAATCCATTTTTACAGGTAGTTTATGCACCCCAAATTTCAAATGGATAAGTTAAATAATAAAGAAAATAGAGGGGTGAGCCACTATTCTGTGGCACCTGGTATATAGAATAATATAAATGAAAAAGTTGTTAATAAAATACAGTTGAGTTGAGATGAAAGTGGGGAAAATGTACTGTCCTATTTTATTAATTCAATTGATGATCAATGTCATTTTGATGTTCATTTGATTTATTTTGAAAAAAATTTTGCAAAAATTCTCAATTATCTCGGTAGCCACCCCTAAAACATTATTTGAAAATCTGAAATTTTTATGGAAGTCTTTTTTTATATCATAGAACAAAATTAAATAAATTTTAAAAGTTAGTTTTTAAGAACCACCCTAATATAGAGGTCATCCAAAATGCCAATTTTCTAAAAACACTCTGTAGCTCGGTAGTCGAAAAAGATAGACGATCGCGGTTTGCGCCATTGTTTGTGGATACTTTTATTGGTTTTTGTCTATCTGCCATAGTTTTAGAAAAAACCTTAAATCCCATCTAAATTGGTCCACCCTGTACATTTTTCATATTTTTCTTCCCTGGCTGTTGTGTTAACTACAAGCGAAATATTAATGCCATCCGTCACATTTTTTCATTATTTTCTTATGGTGTACATTTTTCATATTTCTCTTCCTTGACAGTTGCGTTAACCACACGCCAAATATTACTGTCTTCCGTCACATTTTTACCCTTATTACGTTTTTTACGGAGTCTACCCTACGGAACGTCAAGTGGTTTTGTAGATATAGCGCCGACAGACATACAAACAGACGGACGAAATGAAATGGTTTTAATTTTCTTAATCTACATACTCTGAAATGTGGAAATTCGAACATATCTCAGAGGGTGATTTTTTCACAATTGAAGAGCTAAGTGGATAAAGGTGTTATGTGACATTTTTGAAAATTTTTAGATTTCTACACAGACAACTATTTTAACTTATAATCTATCATTTCAATAAGTTTTTGGGATAATAAACCTTTCCTAAATGCGTTTTAATGTTTGAAAAAGGTGTATGTACATAGGGTTTTTATATAATTTAATGGATAAAGGTGTCATGATCACATACCACCTTTATCCATTACTGTGCGATATTAAATTGTTTTAATCCAAAACACTTTGCTTTTAAAGTTATGTTATATTGACATTAATGTAACAAGTTAAGTGTTTCTTACTATTATAGTGAAAATGGTCAGTCGTAGTAAACTGATATTACAAATGGCAATGAATAAACGATTTCATGAATCATGTAAGATGTTTATAAATTGGCTGACATTTGGAAATAGTGCTTATAGTGTTTTAATCCATATATTCATTTCGTTCAATTTCGAAATGGTATGAGATGGTACTTGAGTATTTAATTGCTGTAAACACATTTATACTTTTTGGCAATTCAGCAGAAATCAGTCACATAGTGGCAATTTCTTCCCAGGCAAGTTTTAATAATGTTTTAAAAACAAAACATTATCAATATAAAATGCAATAATAAAATACGAATTTACCAAAGTATTCTAGCAAATTAGTCTGTAAATCAGAAATACTGGAAAGTGGCGCTTTGCGGTGTTGATTTTTGTACAAACATTTTTATGCTGACAAGTAGAAGAGGGCTGGACCGTAGAAATTTTTATGACAAGAGCAAAACTGATATCTGGTATGGCTTCTACCCACCCAATATTTTGAAAGAGCATTAAATTGTTTAAGGCAAATCTGGCGAATTCCGAAATTCTTGCGGAAAAAATAATAAGTATGATAATTACGCCAATCAAGTCAAAGGTCATTTGGGTTTATAAGGTTATCGTTTAAGAATTACAGGGTTCGCTATGCTTACATCTATTGGGTTATCTGTGAAAAATCCCTGCCTACCCAATAAAAATGCTGAAATTACGTCCATGGTATTCAAAATTGTTTAATTGAGATCATGAAATGACTCACATTTTTTCCCAAATGTGATGCTGGAAATAATACTAAAGAATACGGAGAAAATTACAAACTAGCTTTCGAACAACAGAAGCGTGACGAAGCAAAAGTTACAGAAGATAGAACGATTTGCTTTCTTACTTTAGATCTTCAGCAAACCATACCGCTGCCAAAATTAAGTACATCGAAAGCATTTTACCTTCGTCAAATGTGGTTTTACAACCTTGGCATACATACATTGAGGAATACTGAAAAAAAAACGTTCTTTTTCACATGGACTGAAAGCCTAGAAATTGCTAGTTGCTTACACACCTTTTCACAAATTTACAATGAATATTTCCAAGAAAAGATCGATCACATTATAATATGGCCCGACTCCTGTGGTGGACAAAATAAAAACTTCAATATCATTACACTTTACCAGTTGTTGATTTTAAAGAGAGAATTTAAAGTTATCGACCATAAATTTTCGGAGGTGAGACATTCATATTTAGATTCAGACAGAGACTTTGGCAGAGTCGAGAAAATTTTAAGGAAACATCAAAACATCTACGTTCCGGACCAGTATCGAGAAATTTTAAGAACTCCCAAAGACGCCGTTGTCACAGATATGAACAATCATTTCAAGGATATTGATGGAATTGCCTCAAAACTCAATTTGTACAACACGAAGAAAAACTTGAACAATGAACAGGTTTATTTTCGCGACGGTATAAAATGGCACCTATGGGTGCTACTATTACATCACTAGAAGAAATGACTCCATTTTACAAAGTCGATATTTTAAAGAAAAGGAATATGCATAAGATAAATTCCGACGGTATTGCTCTAACGGTGTTTAATGAAAACAAGGGCAGCCTAAGTGTAGAAAAACTGGCCAATCTTAAAGAACAATTACCATTCATAAATGGCAGGCCATATTATCACAACATACTTGGAAATGACCAAATTATGGCTCAAAACCGTAGAACTGTCCGACTACCTAAAAATTGTACAATGTTTTAATAATAATAAAATATGTTTAATTTCTTAACACCTTTATTCACTAATTCCTTATTAATTTCAGAGAAACTTATGAACGGATAAAGATGTTATGTACATTAATTTCTTAAAATTTTCGAAAATAATGACAACTGACAACTTTAGTTATTTGTCTCTGAAAAGTACATCAAATGTCAATATCATCGCAAAATGCAAGCTATATTATATAGTCGTTATAACAAAAAAGTTCTCGCCTAAAAACTTTCGAGTTAAATTACTCAATAACGTGTTTTTGTGACATAACACCTTTATCCACTTTGCTCTTCAATTATTACAATACTTCCCATCGGTAAGCGAGGAAAGTAAAAATGAATTCTAGCGGCATCGAACTTTATGTAAAATAGTTCAAGCACATTTTAGAGTACCATTATGAGGTATGTACCCTTCCTTTTTTCCGGGTCAAAAAAATATTAACAATATTAGCTTGAAAAGTAAGCGAGATAAGGCAAAACGCTATGAGTACCTTACAGGTGGTCATCCTTAAAAAAATAATTAACGAAAAAAATATGACACAGGACAATAATATTTCGCATGTTCTTAACACAACTATTAAGATTAGGATTTTGCAGAGTGAGAGGGAAATATGCCTTTATTTTCGGTTATTGTTAGGTTTCTAATGTACTATTAACACCCAGAATCTCAGGAAAATCGTTTGAGCCATTTTTGAAAAAATCGATTTTTCTAACGTGAAAAGTCTGGCGATATTTGTATGATGCACTCTAGATATCGAATTTTTGAATGATTACAATTGAGGCGCTCGCGCGCAAACCCCGATAAATCCACAAAAAGTCAATTTTGAGTTTGTAATAGTTTCATGTATGTTAGACTAAACTCTACAAGCCTATATAATCTTTGGTAACCAAAACGCCATAAATCCCATAGAAATCTAATGTTAAAGTTGACCGTTTCGAACAAAACTAGATAAATCCAATATTATCGGGATCAAAAGCAGATAAATCCATTTTTATACAGTACACTGTCATCCATTGTGAGGTAGAAAAGTTAATATTGATTGACGTTTGAAAAAGTTCTCTGTAATATGACTATTTATTGTAAAAACCTACTTCTCTTCTAGAAATAAAGAAGACAACTGCAAGGCATTTTATTACCAATATATTATAACGGTTTTATCTGAAATTTTAACAGATATTGAGAATTAATTTTTGTTAACAATGAATGTTTTTATTTATTTTTAATAAATTGTGGAGCATTTTTTCAAATGGGAATAAGTCACATTTAGAAAAAAAACTGAGTAAAGTTATCTAAACCTATAGCTTGGTGAGACCCTAGAATTCTTTAAAACTCATAGCTTTATATTTTTAATTAATTAGCTATTGATTAAGAGGATTTATGTCAAAAATGTCCTTAGATCATAACTATCTCGGAATTTTCTTAGGATTACGGACCCTTAATTAATAGAAATGGAAATGGAGTTATTCCTATTTGAAAAAATGCTCCACAATTATTAATGTTGTCAAAATTTATTTTTCTGCATCTTTAATGTTTTATTTTAAAGCAAAAATCGATAAATTCGTATTTACATAGCAAAATCCGATAAATCCAGCAAGAAAAGTTAAAAAAAAATAAATAAATAAAGTAGCATTGTTCTTATTTTTGGTCTTATATTCTACAGCCTAGAAGATATTTTTTGACTTAAAAAGAACAAAAAAAGACTTATTGGTTTTTGCTTGAGAAGTTTTTTGTAATTTCCCACAACTTTGTGTGTGTGGATTTATCGGGGTTTGCGCGCGAGCGCCTCAATTGCTTTCTTGATTCCTGTGTCGCTCGAAAGTAAAAAGTGCATGTCAAAGAACACGTGCGACAAAAACCTAACTAATCCCGTTAACTTTCTTTAAACTGTCTAGTTTATTTCGATGACAAGCAAACTACTGCAATTTGATTTATGTCCATTCTCAAGAAAGTTCCGGCTATAACATACTTATCCATATTCAATAAACGTTCACCGTTAATATTAAATCATGTGTTACAGTTACAAATTGCATTTCAGGGTGGTTGTGCTCTCCATCCGGATACCCTGATATAAACTATAATTACAACTAATTACGGAAGTTTAATGGTCATACAACCAGTGCCCTTATGCCTAATACAGACCGCAGCTCACATCATGCTGGAATCTGGTTCGTTTAAAGAATCGTTCCGGTTATACAATTATGTAATAGTTATGTGTATGTGCATGCGATCAAAATTTGTTTATAAGTACAAAATTAATATATACGGGGTTATTCACGTAATCTGGACACTGAAAGACCAGACCTTATTTTGGCAAACGAATATTTTTAAAATTAATACACATAGCATATGATATCCTATTTATATACGTCAGTTGTACATAATATTAATATATTCTTGTGAAAATATTTCAGTAGATGTTCTGGGAAGTTAAGTTTTTGCAAACTTATTGATAAAACTTAAATTAGATAATAGTTGCTATAGGGGTAATATACAGGTCTCCTTGAACAAACATACCTCAGTTCACTGAGGCAACTGATAATGTCTTGTCGCATTTAGTGCCCTCATACTATTCTATAATTGTTACTGGAGATGTTAATATAGATTTGTTAAATTTAAATAACCCTTTGACACTCTGCTTTGATGCTTATGGTTTTACGCAGGCTATTTATTTATTTTATTTATTTATTTCCAATTTCTAAAAAGTTACAAATGTTATAATTTCGAGAATATAATTCACGTGTCACATGGTACATTTTTGATTAATTTCATTGGTTAAAATACAAAAACAGAAGAGCATAATAGGCTATCAAATCGGTGATAATTTTATCACCGCATATTGACTGTCACTTGTTTTTAATGAATAAAATAGTTTACTGTCAGTCAAAAAATTTTTTTTAAATATTTATTGTCCAAATAGACTTAAAATGTCATGAAACGTCGAGATTTTAAGTTTGAGCGAAAAAAAATTTCTGTCTGTCTGTAACTTTTTTTTTGTGCGCACGTTTACTCTGGAACCGTTTAAGATATTGACTTGAAATTTGGTACACATATGTACTTTAACGAGATCTAGAACTAGATTATATTTTCATCTTGTTCCGTCGAAGGGTTGGGGGGTAAATTTGGGGTAAATAGGTCAATCAAGCAAGTAATAGTCCATAAAATTGGTATTTAGTACATACAAGAGAAGCTAAGGTCTTTTTGGCATTAGCCACCCCCATTACCACCCCCCACCCCCTTATTGAAAGGGATGAAAAAAAATTAAGATTTAGTGTACCTATGTACAGGAACCAGAAACCTCAAAATATTTTTTTACTTCATCCACCCCCACTACCACCCCCCTATCATCACCCCCCACCCCACTACCGATGTGGGGTATCGTTTTATGGGTTTTTGGGGTAGAGGATTTCAAATATTATATTATTAAAGTTCCATAAACAGATATTTTCACATACAAAGTTTTTTTCGTTGTGAGTGACTTGGATAGAGAATCTGGATGTGGAAGTAGTGATTCCTTGGGCAGCGGTTTTTTTCATCGGTTTTACCTCGGGCTATCACCGATGATAATCATAACACTAGTTATATTATCCCCAATAATATAATTTACAATAAACAAATGATTTGGTGGGCGCCTAGATGTTGGAACATCTGTGTCTGCCTTTATAAATATCCTAGTGAGTATATTATTTTTATTTATATTAATTCTGTACGGAAATTAATACATTATTCACATAGAAAATTGAAATCTTCGAAATTAAGAATACAATTCTTATACGTATATATTTATGTCATTACTACACTATGTCATAAGCCTGAGAAACATTTCATAATGTATGCTTTACTTTTTTGTTGAAATATTTCTTATTTTACTTCCACGTCCAGTGGAAGTATAGTAACGACAAAAAATTTTTAAAAACTTTTATTGTTCAAATAGGCTTAGAATGTCATGAAACGTCGAGATTTTAAGTTTGAGAGGAAAAAAAATCTGTCTGTCGGTCTGTCTGTAACTGTTTTGTGCGCTCGTTTACTCTGGAACCGTTTAAGATATTGACTTGAAATTTGGTACACGTATGTATTTTAACCAGATCTGGAACTAGATTATATTTTCATCTTGTTCTGTCGAAGGGTTGGGGGGTAAATTGGGGTAAATGGGGGTAAATAGGTAAATGAAGCAGATAAGAGTTAATAAAATTGGTATTTAGTATATACAAGAGAAGCTAAGGTCTCAAAAATTTTTTTGGCATTAGCCACCCCCATTACCACCCCCACCCCATTATTAAAGGGGATGAGAAAAAAATGTGATTTAGTGTGTGTACTGTGTACAAGAACCAAAAACCTCAAAATATTTTTTACTTCATCCACCCCCACTACCCCCTATCACCACCCCCACTACCGATGTGGGGTTTCGTTTTATGGGTTTTTGGGGTAGAGGATTTCAAATATTATATTATTAAAGTTCCATAAACAATTATTTCCACATACAAAAATTTTTTCGTTGTGAGAGACTTGGATAGAAAATCTGGATGTGGAAGTAGTGATTCCTTGAGCAGCGGTTTTTACTTCCACATCCAGTGGAAGTATAGAAACGACAAAAAAAAAATTAAAAATTTTTATTGTTCAAATAGGCTTAAAATGTCATGAAACGTCGAGATTTTAAGTCTAACTTTTTTCGTGCGCACGTTTACTCTGGAACCGTGTAAGATATTGACTTGAAATTTGGTACACATATGTACTTTAACGAGATCTGAAACTAGATTATATTTTTATCTTGTTCCGTTGAAGGGTTGGGGGTAAAATGGGGTAAATTTGGGGTAAATGGGTAAATCAAGCAAGTAAGAGTCCATAAAATTAGTATTTAGTATATACAAGAGAAGCTGAGATCTCAAAACAATTTTTGGCATTAGCCACCCCCATTACCACCCCTACCTCATTATTAAAGGGGGTGAAAAAAAATGTGATTTAGTGTATGTATAAGAACCAGAAACCTTAAAATATTTTTTTACTTCATCCACCCTCACTACCACCCCTCTATCACCACCCCCATCCCATACTACCGATGTGGGGTATCGTTTTATGGGTTTTTGGGGTAGAGGATTTCAAATATTATATTATTAAAGTTCCATAAACAATTATTTCCACATACAAAGTTTTTTCGTTGTGAGTGATTTGGATAGAGAATCTGGATGTGGAAGTGGTGATTCCTTGCAGCGGTTTTTTAATAAGTAATTAGTTAGTAATAAGTTGTAAAACTTTGGGGCCAAATAATCTATAAATTTTAGGTTCATAGTCTTCGATTTTTTGGTATAATTATTTGCCTACTTTCATTGGTTCTAGTCAGATACTGGTGGCTGACATAGTTTTGGAGTTTTTCTGTTTTGTGAATGTATGAGCAAACTGAGCAACTGAGCAGCTAATTTAAGTTGTGATCGAATAATGAAATAATTTACACGGTGTTCCATTAAAAAAAAACACAAGTTATGTCTATGCTTCGAAAATTGAGACATCCATAATTTTATTCTTACCAGCAACGATTCTAATCTAAAAAGTGGCTCAAGAATGTGTTACTCGATTTTCGATTCGACACTTCGTCATTGAGAGGTCATCCAAAAATGTCAATTTTCCAAAAACGCTCTGTAGCTCGGTAGTCGAAAAAGATAGACAATCGCTGTTTGCACTTGCACCATTGTTTCTCGAAAATCGAGCTCAGAACATCTATATTGGCTTTTTGTCTATCTGCCATAGTTTTAGAGAAAACCTCAAATCCCATCTAATTTTGATCAGCTTCTTAAATATTTGGACCACGTGCAATACCGCCAACTAGAAATATAGGTGAGATGGCAAGACCTGGACATCCTATTGATATTTTCGATGCCTCGTCGGTCTGGGGACGTTTGTTAGGAATTGGACGGCCCATTGCATCAACGCAACAGTTCAATTCTCCAAGAAATACGTCCTTCAAACCCTTTAAATCGATTCTCCAGCATCGTATTCTCCCGAATCGTCTCATCTTTCGGTCACATCAACCGAAGAGAGGACGCCCTCCAAAACATTGCTCTGATGGCACTATGGAGCTGATGGAAAAAAACATTGGTGAGGCCGTGCGCCTAAGAGGCAACCACGACAGATAGCAAGATGCTGTTAGACGTGCTAAGCAGCAAAGAGAGGCCAACTAAAATAATGCATGGACCACAAACATATGTCAAGACGTTGTGAATAACATTATAATTTGTAAGTGTCGAAATTTTCTTCTCTCAATTCCTAGTGTCTCTGAATACTAACGCTTTTCAACATTAAATTAAGATAATTTCTGTAATCTATAGTCGTTTCCGTTTAAAGTAATTATCTTGCTTTACTTTAATAATTTTCTAGCCATTATTTCTCTCATCATTACAATTTAATGAACGGCGGAGTACCAAAATAACTTCTAAGATATAAATATCACGTTACACTTTCGACTATTTAAATTTTCACACATATCAAGGACTTGACATAGACATATACAACATGTGTGCTCACTGTATGCCATAAACAAACATAAAAAGCAACGCCACAATTGTGATCAGTGGTGTAACATCGAGTATTTACTTCAACCGTATTCCAAATCCGGTCCTCAACACGAAATTGTTATATAAGGTTTTTTTGTTTGTCTAGTAATTCTAGTAATTCCCCACCACCAGTTTAATGATATGAAACTAATACACTCTGTATGCAACCGAAATGCATGTAATTGTACTTCGTATATAGAACAAACTGATGACGTCAAAGACCTCGGCGTAACCACTGACCATACATGATACGAGCATATTAATTAACTGTTCAACAAAAAGATTTAAAAAATGCATGTACATATTTAAAAACCGCTGCCCAAGGAATCACTACTTCCACATCCAGATTTTCTATCCAAGTCTCTCATAACGAAAAAATTTTGAATGTGGAAATAATTGTTTATAGAACTTTAATAATATAATATTTAAAATCTTCTACCCCAAAAACCTATAAACCGATATCCCACACGGTGGTGGGGTAGGGGTGGTGATAGGGGGTGGTAGTGAAGGTGGGTGAAGTAAAAAAAATATTTTGAGGCTTTTGGTTTTTGTACTCACACTAAATCCCATTTTTTTTTCATCTCCTTTAATAATGGGGTAGGGGTGGTAATGGGCTAATGCCAAAAAAATTTTTGAGACCTTAGCTTCTCTTATATACACTAAATACCAATTTTATGGACTCTTACCTGCTTGATTTACCTATTTCCATTTTACCCTCCACCCCTTCGACGGAATAAGATGAAAATATAGTCTAGTTCCAGATACTGTTAAAGTACATATGTGTACCAAATTTTAATTCAATATCTTAAACAGTTCCAGAGTAATCGTGCTCACAAAAAAGTTACAGACCGACAGATTAACAGAAATTTTTTTTCGCTCAAACCTGAAATCTCGACGTTTCATGACATTCTAAGCCTAATTGAACAATGAAAATTTTCAAAAATTTTTTTGTTGTTACTATACTTCCATTGCATGTTGAAGTAAAATTTAAGTGGTATTCTTAGTATCAAGCTGATTAGGAATTATTACTATGCTCTTATAGCCATCGTTAACGTATAGCATTTTGTCCTGGGGTGGAACTTATAGAACTAATCTAGATTCAGAAAGTATTTGTCTGTCAGAAAATAGTGATTAAAATCATCCTGAGAAAACCAATGCGTTACCCAACCAGAATCTTGTTATCGAATTCTAATGTTCTCACTTTAAAAAAATTGTACATATTTGATATATTAAAATGTTAATACCGTGTGTGTAGTCGCGGGCTAGGCATGGGGAGTAAGAATTACAACATCGCGTGTGCCAGCTGGCTGAAATGAAATAACAAAGCTGGGATGCTCCACCGACGGACGAATTTACGGCTGCCGGTGTTGTCAGATCTCTCGCGCTACGTGAATGTACATGCCTAATGGGAAATTACACGCACGGTATAAGGCATAAAAATACCGCAAGCTTCTTGAACAAGACTATACCACCAGAACCATAAAAAATCATAAATGTATACATCCTTTCTCACATAAAAAGTGAGGTGAATGAGTTTAAAAGATTTAATTATACTTACATTAATTACTTCCACATCCCGTGGAAGTATAGTAACGCATAAAACATTTTTGGACATTTTGTTGTTCAAATAGGCTTAAAATGTCATGAAACGTCGGGATTTTAAGTTTGAGCAAAAAAAAATTGTCTGTCGGTCTGCCTGTAACTTTTTGTGCGCACGTTTACTCCATTTAAGATAGTGACTTGAAATTTGACACACGTATGTATTTTAACGAGATCTGGAACTAGATTATATTTTGATCTTATTCCGTTGAAGGGTTGGGGGGTAAATTGGAATTGGAATTGGAATTGAAATTTGACACACGTATGTATTTTAACGAGATCTGGAACTAGATTATATTTTGATCTTATTCCGTTGAAGGGTTGGGGGGTAAATTGGGGTAAATAGATAAATCAAGCAATTGAGAGTCCATAAAATTGGTATTTAGTATTAACAAGAGAAGCTAAGCAAATAAAACTTATTTTATTCTAATGATCGATTTTATTTAAAAAAAAAATCTTTATTTTTTGAGATACCAAGAACAAATGTCAATAATAAAGACACTATTCTACAATTTTTGAAAAAAATTGTTTGACTGCAGCAATAGTATAATAACAATCTTAATAACTGGATATCGAATAATTTTGTAATTTTTTATACAAAGAAAGTCATTATTATCACTATTATCAGTATTTAGTCCAATTCACGTAAGAAGATAACGCAGTAACTAGAACCTAATAGCCCCTTTCTAAAAACAGTTTATCGCCAAAAATACTGTTGTTTCTGTAGAATGTGATACTGATATTAAAAACAAATTCTTGGAAAAATTTGATTCGCAAAATATGTTTATAAAAACGTTGCGTAATAAACTTATGTTATCAATTATACATTAAGCAAAATCGTGAGAGCTACTGATCTAAGAGTCAAGCAATAACAATAAATGGATCATAAACGTCAGAGCCAGAGACGTATTAACAAAAGAAATCAATGTTAACTTGATATCACTATATTTTAGAGGTGGAGTTAAAGTATGTAATTAACCATATCGCAAAAGTAATCCCGGTCTTTAAAAAAGAGTCTAGGGATGATCCAACGAACTACAGACCCATTTCACTTGTATCCTGTTTGCAAAAATCTTTGAATGTGTACTAAAAAATCAGATAAGTATATATCTTGAGGTGAACGAGATGTTTAACCCAAGTCTGTATGGATTCAGAATCAATAAATCTACGTCTTTAGCTATACCCAAAATGTCATAAATGTATTTGAAAATAAGTTATATACCCAAGCTTCCTTTTTTGATTTAACAAAGACCTTTGACTGTGTGTCTCACCATATTTTACTGAATAAATTGACAGTTTATAAATTTAACAAAAATAGTACTCACTTTCACTGATAGACGTCGATATGTTTATTGCAATTTAAATCTATCAACTCAACATTTATGTAAGGGTCTGTGTTGAGCCTAACCCTTTTTTTAATCGACATAAACGATCTACCAAATTGTAACTTAGATACTTCCATCATACTATTTGCAGATGATATAACCCAAGGAACAATTTTAGTTTCTTAAATGTATACAACTATTTATAAAATTCCTTGAAAAATCTATTTTGCTGTAACAATATCCTTAATACCATCATAAAGCGACTTGTAGACTAATGAAGGTTGTTAAGGCCTTTTTAAATCCCATGATAAAACTCCTTAGTGAGGCATAGTGCTGCTCTTGAAAACCTTGTTCGGGCCGTTTTAAAACCTTTCTTAAAACCTATTTTAAAGCTGTCAGAAGCTTTTCTATTAGCTTCCTGCATTTCTAGAAAACACCTAGAAGGCTACCTTAAAACTGGTTTTTAAAACCATATTAGAACTGAGAAGCTATAAGAATGTCCACGAAGGAATCCAAATAATTTTATTATTGCATTTATTTTTTCTAAACTGATTTAAGCAAACACACCATCAGACTTATTGAAGATAAAATGGAATTTGAAATGTATAAAGCGTAGAGCACTATAACCTCTCTAAGGCCGATTTAAAAGGTAATAAAAAGTCATCAGGTATGACAAAAAAATTAAAACCAACGGTAGTTGACACACGTAATCAGCAAATTTAAAAAAGTGGGCTGCTTCTCGGTTCCCACGGTAATTTTCAGTCGTTTCTTGTAATTCTACCTTAATTTGCTAACGAAAAAGTGATAATTATTGATCATTATAATTGTGAGATTGACCTTGAATATTTTTATATAACAAGAAAAACATGGCCGGCCAACTAAAAACCTAATTGTCATTTTACAGTCCTCTCCAGTGTTGCCAGGTCTAGTGAAATTTCACTAGATCTGGTGATTTTTTTAAAATCTAGTGATTTAGTGAAAACTTTTATGAAAATGCCCATTTTTAAAGATTTTTGAATCATCCAATTTATTGCCCTCTACTGGTAGGCAGACAAACATTAAATTCGAGTTGCGATCCATTTAATACAGAACTGTTCACGTTAATCGCTACCACGGTCAGTAAACTCTACGGTTACCTCGATCAGCAGCTCTTAGACGAGAGAGACGCGCGGAGCGGGGAATCGAATGAAAGAGACAGACATATCTGATTTCCGTACAAAAGACACAGACAAAGATGCCTGTAGTGTCTACAGCTGACGTAAGCTGTAGACCCTAACAGAATATCTTTCATTCGATTCCCCGCTCCGCGTGTCTCTCTCGTCTAAAAGCTGCTAATTGAGGTAACCGTATAGTTTATTGACCGTGAATCGCTACAATCGAATAGCCTGGGCTCGTTGCCCTCTAGCGTCTCGTAGACAAACAGTACTTTCTAGTTACAAATATACAATACAGAGTACGAAGACTGGCAACGAAATAATCAGATAAAGGATGCTCTAAGCTACGCTGTGCCCAGAGAGCTCAAGAAAATTGCGTGTCCTACAGAAACTGCAACTTTTGAAAATTAAAGATGAGAGCTTTAATTTCAAATCTAGTGAAATTTTAGTAAGATTTAGTAACTTTTTAAAGCGTCGTCTGATAACTTTTAAAATTTTGATCTGGCAACACTGGTCCTCTCATTAAACTATATATTCTAATAATGGTAATGACCTAGAACATTTCCTCTAAATGAAGCCCTTTTAGTCTTTTTGTATACTATCACAAATAATCCCTACCTTACAAAAATGCAAATGCACTTGGCGAAGATCACATGAACTTGATAAAAGCTGTAATAAAACGTTTGGGACGTTGACATTTGATACAAAAAACTTAAAACTTAACCTCAAAATAATTTGTATGTGTGTGTGTTTTAACAGTCCTTTTAAAATGGCCACTTTTTTTATTTTCTTCCACCTTTCCAAAAAAGACTTAATTACACATCAGTAAGTCGTGAAATGCTTTTAATTAACACACACACACTCATGCATCAACGACACTTCAGGCAGACATATTGTTTATTATTTTTATAATAAATGTTTTATTGAGGTTTTGGAAAGTGTTTTATGGAATTAAAATTTGCCTTTTAGATTTATAGAGGCCTTTCTTTCTTCATAACGGTTTCATCATAACATTTATCAAGGATGTTTAAGAGTCTAGTTTTGTAATGGCCTTTAATAAGTACTAATAGGTATTGAAAATGTCTAGTTTTAAAAAGGATTTAAAATGCATTTATTGCAAATATGTTAAAACCATAAAGAATAATTTAAAGCCTCTTTAAATCTAAATAGAATTTAAGACGTTCATAAAACCAATTAGCTTTATGGAGAGTTTTATGTAGGTTATGATAAATCCATTACAAATACATATTATCTAGAAGCAAATTAGCTTTATAATTTGGTCTTGCAGAATGCTTTAAAACTTACTATAAAGAGCAAGTATACTTGAAGCCTAAAAGGCCTTAACTACAACATCAATAAAGCACATGACTATTTCCTAACCCTGACAAACCTTTCTTAAAACCTCCTCAAGTCCAAATGACTTTTAAATTGTTCCTTGGAAACAGTTAACAATCAAGACAAAACGTTACCTCAGATGCACGTCAAAGTGGTCGACACACAGTCAAAGGTCTCTACATCGTTTCTTTCAAATTTATTATGGAAAAAAAAAATTATTAATTAGAATATTTAATTACACTTGTTGATTACGCACACATTTTCCATTTTATTACCCGATATGTTTGTTAAGATTTGATGATCCAGAGAGAACTGATTGTACGGCTTTAACTGCCGGTATTTATATTAGAAGTTAGTGATACTGAAATTTTCACGAAATGCAATCGTATAGACTAGAAAAGTCTCAAATAATCTCAGTGAGAAACCAAAGTTAAGTAGTCATTTAAACGGGTCGGAAGTAAGCCCGAACTGGGAAGGGGAAAATTTCTAATTATTTCCACATCCAGTGGAAGTATAGTAACGACAAAAAAATGTTTATTGCTCAAATAGGCTTAGAATGCCACGAAACGCCGAGATTTTAAGTTTGAGCGAAAAAAAAAATTTCTGTCTGTCGGTCTGTCTGTAACTTTTTTTGTGCGCACGTTTACTCTGAAACCGTTTGAGATATTGACTTGAAATTTGGTACACATATGTACTTTAACGAGATTTAGAACTAGATTATTTCATCTTATTCCGTCGAAGGGTTGAGGGGTAAATTGGGGTAAATTTGGGGAAAATAGGTAAATCAAGTAGGTAAGAGTCCATAAAATTGGTATTTAGTATATACAAGAGAAGCTGAGGTCTCAAAAAAAAAATGTTGGCATTAGCCACCCCCATTACCACCAGCACCCCATTATTAAAGGGGATGAAAAAAAAATGTGATTTAGGGTGTGTACAAGAACCAGAAACCTCAAAATGTTTTTTACTTCATCCACCCCCACTACCACCCCCTATCACCACCCCCACCCCGCTACCGATGTGGGGTATCGTTTTATGGGTTTTTGGGGTAGATGATTTCAAATATTATATTATTAAAGTTCCATAAACAATTATTTCCACATACAAAATTTTTTCGTTGTGAGTGACTTGGATACAAAATCTGGATGTGGAAGGAGTGATTCCTTGGGCAGCGGTTTTATATTAAAATTGAAAATAAAATGGTTAATGAATTTTGTGATGGCTAATATTTTGCGAACCGAATGTATTAATAAAATTTTTATTGAAATTCTTTTAAAATAAACAGTTGGCAAAAGAATTTACCCCAATTACCTGCCAAAACTCACTACACTTAATGACCGCTGTATTTAATTAGGGATTGCATTACCGGTTAACCGGTTAACCGGTTAACCGGTTATCAGGACAAAAAACACATGACAATAATTACCGGTTATTTTAATTTTTTACCAGTAATTTCGGTAAATTCTAAATTTACGATATGTCACGTATTCAACGTTTCTATTTATGTCAGTGACTAGTATTCATTAAATACAGAGTGACTGGCCCAACACTGAGCACTTTTAACAATAAATAAATAATATTATGAAAAGTAAAATCCAAACACCAAGTCCTAAGAAATACAAGAGAGACATTGACAATATCTTGCGACAGAAAATTGAATATTTCACTTCCGCAAATATCCGTGGAATACATTTAGAAGTAGATTGTTACCAATTCTTATTAACTTATCGACCCACCAATATCGATTGAGGAAGAGCATCTCCAGCTGGTGGTATTCTATGCATAAATATCAGACGACTAACAGATATAGCTTTGAAAAACTAACTCTTTTAATGGGCTATTTTTAAAAAATATTGTATTTCTAAATTAGGTATTCAGTAAATGCCCTATTTGAGTTTATGTTTATAATTTTTGTTATTTAAGTTGATATTTTTGTTATTTACAGAATAATTATTTATTTAAATTTATTTTATATTTTTTCCTTTTGATAAAAAAACTTTTGTTTGTTCATTATATTAAATATATGTATATAATAGTAGATTGTAATACAAGTGTGGCAAGGGCTTCATTGCAAAACGATGTATGAAAGTAGGAACACGAGCGCAGCCAGTGTTCCTATCATACGAGTTTTGCAATGAAGCTTGCCACATGTGTGTTACATACTATTTTTTCTACGGTTGTGAAGTTATTTTCCCTTTTTAAAGTCTTTCCAAAATTTTAAATTTGCTGCCTGTCAGATTTTATTTAAAGTGACATTTTCGGCAGTCATTCTGAAGTTAGAAAATTTGACTTTGTAATTGCAATTCATGTGTAATTAATGTACATTTATAGAATTTAATTGTTATTACCAGTAAGTAATATAAAATTCTTTAAGGTAAACACATTATTTTATTCCGGTGTGTGAAGATGTAATCAAGGCGTGTGGCAAATTCTTTGCCGCACGGAGTGCGGCAAAGTGATATTTTCTGCAGTCATTTTGAAGTTAGAAAATTTGACTTTCAGCACAATCGTAGAAAAAAATGTTTTTTGTTAAATTTGGATAATTTTGTACATGGAAAAAGACAATTGCCATTTTCGCCACCCTAATCATTTATTCTAAAAATTACCGGTAAATACCGGTTAACCGGTTATTTACATTTTTATTTACCGATTTACCGGTTATTAAAACTTCCGGCAAATTGCAATCCCTATATTTAATGTAGGGCATTTTGCATAGGAAGAACCCTTTATTTTTCCATCTAAGAATACGCTATTTGATTTGTTTCCAACTCTTCTGTAACGCCCTGTATATAAAATTTGTATATTGAATTCCTCATTTTAATTTTAAAAGATGTGACAATGCTAGACCCAGAGTTTTATTTGACTGTTTTAAAAAAAACTACCGCAGCATGCGCTTCTTAATCACAAATGGCCCAATTAAAATTCTCATCAAGAAAACATTTCCACAGCAGAATCACACGCGCTTGGCAACGAAGGAATGGTTATATAACTCTAGAGTGCAATACTGTTTGCTTACTTCCGGTTAACGGAATTACCATATAATATAGCCAGTCGATAAGTTCAATGAGTCACTCTTGATGAGTGGACTGGCCGTATTTCGTCATGTCAGGAAATGATTGATGGACATTAGGGCCAAGCTAGATGCGGATGCTGCTGATAAGTGGTTGGCGATAAGCGAGACATCGGCGCAGTTTCCCTCGATCTTTTTAAATTGCCAAGAATATCTCTTTTCACATAAAGTAGGAAGCACAACGTGCTAACTAAATAGTCCAGGCGACAGG
The DNA here is from genome assembly GCA_936432065.2 of Rutpela maculata. NCBI lineage: Eukaryota > Metazoa > Arthropoda > Insecta > Coleoptera > Cerambycidae > Rutpela > Rutpela maculata. The sequence continues at coordinate 206,486,056 of OW386287.2, forward strand.
GCGCAAAAAAGGGATCTACCTAGGAGAATGTCTTAAGAGTTTTGAATGTCTCGGTGCCTTCATCAGTATTCCAAGTCTGCGACTTAGACAAGCTGCCGGCACCGCCATATTAGAAAATGGCGTCAAAAACTAGTTTTCCGCAAATAAATGGGAAATATTCTTTTTTTTTGTCAAGTTAATAGTTTCGTCGTAGTAATCTGGAGAAGCCAAGAATATGAAAAAAAAATAATAATAAAAAAAAATAAAAAAAAAAGAACCAATCTTTCTGGGATTCGAATACACGATCTTTGGATTGCAAGGCAAGAGCAAGAGAGCAAGCAGAGCTGGGTAGTATTCGAATACATCTGTATTCGAATACAGTATTCGGATACTTTTTCTGTATCCGAAAGCTGTATTCGAATACTTTCTTAAAATTGTATCCGTGATCTGTATCCGACACAAATTAATAAAGTATCCGTTATTCGAATACATTAGGCGAGTATTCGAATACTGATAAAAGTATTTGAATACAAATAAAAGTATCCGAATACACCGAAAGTATCCGAATACACCGAAAGTATCCGAATACAGTAAAAGTATTCGGATACTGAAAATATCCGAATACCACAAAAAATATATATATATATACATATTAAATATTATTTTCTAGTCATTCTTTATAAAAAGGTTTACATATATTCTGAAAAGTCCTTTTAGCTATGGTTGGAATGTCGATATAACGTACAGAATGGTTAAAAAATACGAAAAGTTGAAATTGTTACAAGAGTTACAAGTACCAGTTCTTCAAGTAAAAGTTGAAAATATTGTAGGAAAAATTGTTCCTAATGTTGAGATAGAAGTTCAGATATGAAATTTGAAAGCTTATCTCCATTTTTTTTGGCATCTTTAAGATTAAAGTAATTTTGCAAAGTTAACCATAGTAGCAAAGTGGCTAATTTATTTGATAACATGAATAGTTTAAAAGTGACTGTTCTGTGATTATTTTATTAAACAAATTAATAAATCATGCACTTTCTTGAGTTACTTTTGCAAAATTAATTTAATCTTGGTGCCAAAAAAACTAGATAATTTAAATCATATGTCATCTCTAACCTTCTATCGACATTAGGAACAATTTTTCCTATAAGATTTTAAACTTTTGCTTCAATTTCAACAACTGGTATTTCATTCTCGCAAAAATTTAAAGTTTTCTTATTTTTTAACCACCTTGTACGTTATATCAACATTCCAACTATAGTTAAAGTAGTTAAGTATTTTTCAGTATAAGCAAAACTTTCTATAAAGAATGACTCCTTATATCATATGTTTCAGTTTTTGTTAAAATGTTGAATAATTTTTTTCTAGACGATTTTTTGCAATTTATAGTACATTGTGTATTTAGTAGTAAAACCAATACATTCCCGGACGACGATATAAGTTTTTGGCCGAGGCTTTAAGCCGAGGCCAACAAGCATTGAAGTCAGGGAATGTGCTTTTACTACGAAGTACACATACTATTTTTTCTGAAATCACAATCAATATTATTATAAATTAAGGAATTTTTATTGTTTTGAAAAAAGTCAGAAATTCAGTGCTTATTATTTACTGTTTAAAATATGTATATAAAAAAAACAGTCTGGGAAAGTAACTTACCCGGCCTAGGCCGGGAATAGTATTCAGGTGTGAAAGCAATACATTCCCGGACGACGATGCAAATTGTTGGCCAAGGCCAATAAGCATCGAAGTCCGGGAATGTGCTTTCACACCGAAGTACCACATACTATTTTTTCTGAAATCACAATCAATATTATTATAATTTAAGGAATTTGTATTAATGCATAACATTTCTTCATTACAGTCTAACTGCTACTAATAAATGCAATTTTAATGTGAATTGGTTTGTCTGCGTGTATTTATTTACTCTCTAAAATATGCGGCCTAGGCCGGGAAAGTAACATTCCCGTACGATTTTGTTGATCGTTGCTTGGCAATGGATCTTTTCCGGTCTGTTTTCTGATAGCTTCTTAGAAACGGACTAAAATACTGGAATTGTGCATTTTTCGATCTGAAATCGCTCCGAAAATGCAGACATTGCCGATCGATTTCAGAAAAAGTAACTTTCCCAGCTTAGGCCGGGAAAAAATAACTTTCCCGGACTGTTTTCTGATAGTTGCTTCAAGTATACATTAAATTACATTCTTGACCGATTTCAGAAAAAAATAGTTTTTTGTTGTTGTGGACTTTGTTTTTCTCAAAAAAAAAACAAAACAAATATAATACCCAAAGGCATTACATATATTTATTTAAAAGAAACAGATTGCGTCTTGGACAGCTTTAAAAAAAAATGAATTTCATAAAATATTTTTTTCACAAACGAAAGAAAAGTATCCGGTATCGGTATCCGAAAAAAGTATTCGAATGCAAGGTATTCGGATACATTTTAAAGCAAAAAGTATCCGTATCTTGTCTCTGGTATTCGAATACATTTTAACTGTATCCGACCCAGCTCTGAGAGCAAGAAATATTTATTAAAATTTTACAATGTAGAGTTAGACGGGGCAGGTTCGGTTTGGCTAAACGATAACTGATAAAAAACATTACTACAAAAATTGATAGATATATTATTATAAAGTATGTATTAGTAAAATGTATAAATAAAAAAAATATATTATAGAGATGACATTTCACCAGATAGCTATTTAAGTACAAGCAAAAAAACCGCCGCCCAAGGAATCACTACTTCCACATCCAGATTTTCTATCCAAGTCACTCACAACGAAAAAATTTTGTATGTGGAAATAATTGCTTATGGAACTTTAATAATATAATATTTGAAATCCTCTACCCCAAAAACCCCTAAAACGATACCCCACATCGGTAGTGAGGTGGGGGTGGTGATGGGGGGTGGTAGTGGGGGTGGATGAAGTAAAAAAATATTTTGAGGTTCCTGGTTCTTGTACACACACTAAATCACATTTTTTTTTCATCCCCTTTAATAATGGGGTGGGGGTGGTAATAAGGGTGGCTAATGCCAAATTTTTTTTTGAGACCTTAGCTTCTCTTGTATATACTAAATACCAATTTTATGGACTCTTACCTGCTTGATCTACCTATTTACCCCAAATTTACCACAATTTACCCCCCAACCCTTCGACGGAACAAGATGAAAATATAATCTAGTTCTAGATCTCGTTAAAGTACATATGTGTACCAAATTTCAAGTCAATATCTCAAACGGTTTCAGAGTAAACGTGCGCACAAAAAAAAGTTACAGACAGACAGACCGACAGACAGAAAATTTTTTCTTGTTCAAACTTAAAATCTCGACGTTTCATAACATTCTAAGCCTATTTGGACAATAAAAATTTTTAAAAATTTTTTTGTCGTTACTATACTTCCACTGGATGTGGAAGTAATTAAGAAAATATATTTTTTAAATTAAATGATTAATAACTTTCTTATATACTGACTGATTTTCTTCAAAACCAGTAGTGTTCTTCCTCTAGCTAACACTAACTTACTTACCAAATTTCAATACAATTGGACTTTTCTTTCTTAAGTTATCGTGCTTACAAGAAACGTGACGGACGGACGGACAGAAGGACATTTTGAAAGTTGTTCAGAATTCGTTCACTAACCCAATGATATGTAAATTTTTTCTCTACGAGAGATATTTCCGGCTTTAGAAATGTGCCGATCAAATGCAATATACTCTTCGTTTTTGCGAAGAGTATAATAATAGTAATTCGAATATATATTTTTTAAAGTTAGAGCACTTCAAATTTTGACGTTTAATTATTAAGTTCAAAGAACCACTTTGTTTTGATTTACTGTTTCTAGGTAACGTGTTGAGCATTTGACTTGATTTTACAGTGAAATCCGCATGCATATACAAGGTGTTTTTGAAATACATCCATATATTCAGATCTATGGAGGCACATCTGCCTGGTACACGCAAAAATATTTAATTACCAAAATGCCTAAGGATCACCTACAAAATACATTTTAAATATTGCAAACGATTATCGAGTCCATGATGTGGTGGTATATTTCTCCATCTAACCTTTGACCTCGTGGCGCATCGTTCTGCGCCGGTGCCAAATGCAAGAGGTAACCAGTAGCAGCAAGTGTCGATAGTGCAGTCGATTTCATAATATGTGTGTTCCAGAAGAATGAACGTTTGTATCGGTTGTGCAACATTTAAGGGACTATGGTTATTCTCAATGGGACTCACTTCAAGGGATTCGCTTTAACTAAATAAAATATCAGCTATATAGATTTACGTTATGGGCATCCAGATTGGAGTAACAAAGGTGAGCTTTAAAAAAATCTTTTTGTTGATTTTTTTTACATAAGGAGTCAGAGATTAAAGTATATAGAATATGTATTTCAATAACAGTTTGTCAAATCAAATTTTACTGGAGTCTTCCAGAAAAGTGACTCTTTCTGAACAAAAAACACTACGAAATGAAGTAAATTTACCATGATTTTGAAGCCGATTTTCAAAATCATTTTATAGGTTTACTTTCTGAAATGTAAAACCATACTAATTTTGAGGAAGAATTAGTTTTTTCTTTAGATACAAGGCGTAACAATAAACAGGATTGGCATGTTTAAAACAAAATGTTTTAATTAAAATACAATTTTTATGTATATAATTAATAGTTTTAAAACGACGGGCAGCTGGCACACTGCGTTCTTGTCTGATGGACGGTGTGGTACGCTAACTCTCTCTCTCGCGCTTATGTATCTTTAACAGTTAGCAACCCCCATTTGCTGGCACTTTTACATAAGCAACCCTATACCACCGTGTAGAGATAAAAATTAGCTTTCATTTTTTGAAAATGAATTTCATTTTTTGGGGTGAGTGAGTGAGTGAGTTTCAACTCGCTCTCTACTTAATAATTTTGAAAATATGCTTTTAAATAGCGGTTACTAATAATTGTTAATTGGTCATATTTTCGTAACTATGCTCAACCGGGTGTTAAAATGAGGAAAAAGAATCATTATCGTATGATATTTAGATCGTTCGTTTAAAAAAATCCATAAAGAACGAAGATAGAAACATACAAATTTTTTAAAAGTGTTCGCCATCTAAATTTTTCATGTCTGCCATTTTAACCTACATGTTTTGTAGTCTATTAAATTACCTATCTAATGCCGTCAAGTTTATTCTAGTCGGTTAGGTATAAAAATATAGCATTCAAAAACAAAAAAAAATTGATAATAATAGCAAAGATAAAAAAGTGTACCAAAAACGAAAAAGTTAAGAAAAGAGAGGCTTGGTGAGTCTTAAGTGGATTTTAATTCCGCTGCCGGTGATTACCACAGGGTGTTCTAAATTTTCTTCAAAACAACTTTATTGTCAGGGTTGTAAAAAAAACAGTTTTTTTTTTAATTTTAAACAAAAAAACTTTTTATTTTAAACAGTTTTTTCAATGTTTCAAATGGGTTTAAAACGTTTAAAACTCTATTAAACTACAATTAAATGGTGCCAAGTTACTGTTACTACTACTTGATGCCAGATGGCGCTCTTAAACGAATTTTACAGCACTCTACAAATAAAACGTTCAGTTTAGTGTAAGTGACCCACTGACCATTTGACTCATAAGAGTAAGAGTATAGAGGCTATTTTTGTGAGTGAGTTTAATGTTTATCTTTGCTATTATGGAAGACACACAGAAGAAAAAAATTCAAATTTTTTTGTTTTTGAATACTATATTTTTATACTTAACCGAATAAGAGAGAATAAACTTGGCGGCATTAGGTAGGTAATTTAATAGACTACAAAACATGTAGGTTAAAATGACAGACATGAAAAAACTTAGATGGCGAACACTTTTAAAAAAATATGTATATTTCTATCTTCGTTTTTTATGGATTTTTTTAAACGACTATCTAACATATCGTACGAGAATGATTATTTTTCCTTATCTTAACATCCGGTTGAGCATCGTTACGAAAATATGACCAATTAACAAATATTAGTAAACGCTATTTAAGGCAAACTTCGAAAATTATTAAGTAGGGAGCGAGGGGTAACTTACGTGAAAACTGCGGGACTAAATGTCGCCCCTCGGATCGCCTCTGGATTACCTCGGATCGTATCTTATTATAATTCGCTCCGAATCGCCTTTAGATCGCCTCGGTAATGGACGAAAAATCGCTACGTGACTTACCCTCGTTTGGGAGCTAATGAAAATAAGCAATAAAATATAAGCCATGTGTCATTGTCATGTATGTGTGATTGTATGTTTTTGGGATCGGTTGAATAGCAACAAAATAGCATCCAAAAAACTTTGTATGTTTCTTCCACTCAGTATGTCTCCCTTAATGATAAAGGTAAAAAAGCGTATCAAAAACAAAAATATTATGAAAAGATGAGGCCTCAACTGTGTCTAAACTGAATTTGCTACTGGTGACTTTATGGTGTTTTGAATGTTTGAAAAAAACATTACTTTATTGTTGTGCCCTGTACAGTCGAGTAAACGAGTAAACTTTAACTTGGCGTGTGTATGAGTTGGTAACATAACGTATAGTACGAGATTCGACCGCGTGATTACTACTATCTGTTTTTTTATCAAAATACAATTTTTATAGATAATTATTATTAGAGAAATACGGTTCTGCCGGGGTGCCTATCAAAATATGGCCGCAAGTACTTTTAATTAAAATTTGATTAATTAACTTTATTTTAACAATTTCGTTCATTTGTTTTGAAGATATAATATAATTCATTTCAAAGGAAGGTATGTAAAGAACTTAAAAAGTTTGGGTTGCCGCTTCTCACTTGGCCGCAACCTCTTGCTAACCAGATGTAAGGCTAGGGTATGGAAGTGTAGTGGCGTTTTTAACGTGTTGCCGAGATGGTAGCAGTGGGCTAGACTGCGGTTGTGTGAGAGACAACACAGTCTAGTCGCTCTCCTCTCCTGAGTTCGAGTCTCAGCTGCGGCAGATGGCAATGTCGCAGGTAATGGGTGTTGTGATGTTGTCTAAGTGTGTCCGTCCATCCGTCCGTCCGTCCGTCCTGGTTGAGTGGTAGAATAGCCTACGGCTAAAACTCCGCCAGGACATTAATCTAAATAAGGCGATAAAAAAAAATCTGTATGTTAACGATATTATGAGAAATAATACATATTTTTACCCTTAATAAAGTGCACTTTGTCCCGCTGCAAAATATTAATTATTTTTTCTGGCAATTAATTTATAAAAAAAAAATTCAAACTTTATATTTAAAGATGAAATTAATATTTTACAGTTCTGTTTCGGTAAATACATTGTATTTGACGTACATTTACATAATCAAAAAGAATATTGCAAAAAACAATAATTTGAGACTATTTTACGCAAAAAATCTATTTTGCAACTTAAACAAATGTAAATATCTCAATGGATTTTGCATAAAATTTATTGCAACCAACGGCATTTCAATTGTCATAAAAAAACACGAATTTAACAAAAAAATTGTGCTCCGATGCTTTGGAGCCGAGATATGAAGAATTCACGTTTTTTGCGATTACGGCGAAATTTGAAAATATTTTTACTTGAAAATTTAACTGAATATTTCTCAGAGTGTGTGTTATCATTTACAAAAAGTGCCATGTCTATATATATAAATATATATAAATGGAAAAAAAATCGAGAAAATGCTGCATCTCCCCGCTTCATTGCAAGCGGCGTACTTAGTTTCACCGCGGCGGCAGCTTTATTTCTTCTTTTCTCGGCTTCAGGAGTGGCTAGATGTATTAATTTGATCTTTTAATATAACAGTTTGAATTTTTTTTTATAAATTAATTGCAAAAAAAATAATTAATATTTTGCAACGGGGCAAAGTGCATTTTATTATGGGTATAAAAATATGTACTATTTCTCATAATATCGTTAACATACAGATTTTATATTTGTTTCTACAGTACTTCAAAGTTCGAAGATCGAAAAATTCAATTTTTTCAGTTTTTGCCATAAAATGTTATTAACAATCAAAGATTCGTTCTTTGCGTATATCTACGATATGGGGAGCTCATGACGAAAAAATTGACGGGTCGAACGTTTTTCTACGACCTTTAGAAGCGAAAATATAAGCAAAAAAACTAAGTTGCAAAATTCATTTTGTTTACAAAAAGTTAAATAACAATTAAAGCCGCCGTTTTGAGTGGTCAATACTATTTTTTTCGGTTTCCTGAGGAAATTTTGTAGGGGATAAACTAATTTTTGGCTAGTCCCAAAACTTTCCGAAAAATCGTTATTTCTGCAGCTAAAATCACCGGATTAAATAGTTTGATTATTAGTAGAGAAATATAAATCACTCGCTTCAACCCTTGGCATTTGAAAAACGGAATGCAAAGGCATTTTAATTCAATTTGCAAGGTAGCTAGAAAAATTGTATGTAAAGGGTAAAAGGAGTGTAAAATAGTAGAAGGGGACCAAGTGAAGTCGCGTTATGAATAAATAATGAGCGCTGTCCAAACTACACACCCCGATAAAATACGTCACTTCCGTTTCAGTTAAGACCATCAAAATTTTGTTTACATTAGATGAGGAAAAGTGCGAACGACCTCTGTATGGAGAGTAAAAAAGGACATTTACAGAAACCAGAGAGACGTAACGACGCCTGGGCAGATGAGCGGTTGTCAACAGTGGCGTCTGGAAAGGCTTTTTGGTTTTATTAATTTCTCAGATCATTTTTTGCTGTACGCTAACTTCGCAAAGTATATTAGCAGATAAAATGGTTAAATGTATCACTTTTTCATCTTAACGAGAGGGATGGTGAATACTCAATGGTATTTTCCACTTTTCCTACAAATCAAAAATAACATTCTCTTTCTATCATTGTCCTTGTGAAAATAATGTCTGGAAAATATTTTGTGTTTTCTTTTATCATTTTTTTTTAGTGCAGTTTCACATACAGTGTTCTAAAGTATTCAAAAGTTAAAAATTCAAAATGGTGAATCCAACACACACAAAAATTATATTTGATTTGAATAAATGTGTTTCAATCCAAATAAACGATACGTTTGTATAAAATGAATAATATCGATATTTTAAATGAAAAGTACTATTTATTTAAGGTAGTATTAAATTGAACATATAATTTATTTAAAATGAAAAACCTAGTATTCTTGTTTCAACACTATTCCTCGTTTTAAAATGAACACCTCAATATATTTCCTTTAAAATTGTGTTTAAGTCTTTGTAAATAAATTGTATGTTACGTTTGAAATTACCTCTTATTTAAAACAATAATATTGGGGCCCATGATTTGATGTGGGGGACCTGCCTGTGGTAGCACCAAGTCAGTTAACTGTAAGCAGAGCCATCTACCATCATCTACCGTGAACTTGGAAAAGGCTTGACTATACTCTGTTTGAGGTAAATAAATGATACTCTCAAATTTCAAAAATGTGTATATATTTAAAGAAAGTCTCAGATCTATATTCTATTTGTTTCAAAAGTTAAGCATTTTTTAGTTGAAATTATAATTCTATATTTAGAGTATGAATCTCCCGACTTGAATATACTTATCTCAAGTTTAGTGGTTGCAATTTTAAATATTTTTTAATAAATATATTTAATGAAGCAAAGAATTCTATTATTTATTAAAAACTCATGTAATGTTTATTCTAAGACTAATGGTACAGTCGAATGATGTTTTAATTAATTTTTTTTCAGTGACAACGTTCCACTAGAAATTTGAAAGTACTTAAAAGAGCCTACAATCGAAAAGAAAAAAAAGTGACGTGCAATGCCTTCTTGATGCTTGACGAAAAATTAAAAAATTTCATTTCGTTCGCCATCTTTGATTGTTCTATTTGACTTACAGCGCCCGAGTTTGGAGCATTATATTTGACCATAGACGAGTTTTATGTTTGCCAACTTTCGTGAAATTACTCCTTTATGTCGAAAAGATGTTCAATTTTGATTTTTTCGGCCATTTTTGGTGTTTTATATTTTTTTCCAAGATGGAGGATTAACCTATACATATCGGTCAATATTTTTTAAGAATTTTATTTCAAATAAGCCAATATTTTTAAAATTCCCATTCGATTACTAGTACAAGATATATTAAGCAGATAAGTAAAAAAATCTATCAAAGCGTGTCAAAAAGTGCACTTTTGACCCACCAGGAATTTTTGGGCGCAAATATTTTTTTCGTAATCAGGAGGTCATAATACATAAGAATCAATAATAAAATTTCCAGTGGATTGTTGTCGCCGAAAATAATCAATTCAACTGTATTATAATATAATACATTTTTAACTTGAAAAAATATATAGTTCTCAATGTAGAATACGAATGTCTACATGACTATACGCTATTTAAGTTAAATAAATGATATTCTCAATTTTCTAAACATATGCATATATTCAAATGAAGAATATATTTACAATATAAATGTCTCGATTTGAATATACTTACTCTCAAATTAAGCAGTACTTTCCTAAAATTTTTCAATAAATACATATAAACAAAGAATTCTACTATTTATTTCAAATATATGTAATGTTTATTCTAAGACTATACATTTTTAACTTGAAACTATGTATAGTTGTCAATATCTCAATGGATGTCTCCACTTGATTATACTCTATTTAAGTTAAATATATGATATTCTCAATTTTTTTATCGTACCTATGCATAATATATTCAAAAGAAGAATTATATTCTTGTTTGAAATATGATATGTATTTGTTCAAATAGTAATGCAGTGTTAAGTGAAATTATGCATAATTTTATATTTAGAATGCGAATGTTTTGATCTGATTATCCTCATCTCAAATTAAAGTACTTATACAGGGTGTAATCATTTTCATGTCATTAAAAAAAAATTGGTGGTGGGGAACGACTAAACGAAAAAAAAAACTTATATAACATGGAGTCTAAAACCCATAGTTTTAGAAAAAAATAAATAAACAAAAATTTCGAAAATTTTCAATAAAATTGTTTGAGAACTGCTGGAATGTTGGGATAGGCTTTTATTTTGGCGTATGTCGGCGCCTGTAACCGTCAAAGGGTAAAAACACACTAGGCGTTTCTCGCCGAGTCGGCAGCCGACTCGGCAGACGACTCGGCACATGGTTCTATACTAAATCATAGAAACGCACACACGTGATTTTGATCTTAGGCGACACGCCTCGGCACATCGTCTGGACCATGGGCCGCTCGTTGAGGGGCGTTGACGCTCGTCCTCTCGTATATGGGTATTACATGTAACCGCACACACGAGGCTGCGTGTTTCAGTCGTAAATTTGATGCGTGCTTGCCAAATCAAATCTGTTTACAAATACTTTGCGTGAAATAACAGAGAAGAATGGGTGACAGGTGTTATATAAACTTTTTGTCTGGCGTTCCTTAACAATTGGATGTTCCCACATACGCCTATTTTTTCTTTTTTTTGATTGACAATATAATAAACCCAACAGAATTAATTCTTCCTCCTAGCTGTACTACTGGACTGACAACGTTGTATTTTGATGCTTTCTGCGACAACTAGTTAAACCGCTTCGTGTGTGTTGTTACAGGCGGCTGCCGACTCGGCGAAAAACGCCTAGTGTGTTTTTACTCAAATACGCTAATACGGCTTTTTCAAAGTATCGCGCTCCTTTGTAGAGCCGCGCGTCGGCGAAGACACAAGTTAATAATCACACTTTTTTATGGTTTTTTTTTAAAGTAGGCAAGGTAAAACTATACTCCCTCTTGTGCAATATTTTAGTTTCTGCGGGCACTTCGTTAAGCACACACGTCGAACCCGTTCGTTGTTTTCGTTCTTTTTTAATTTTAGGCCCGGATTTACAGTTAAGATTTGTTTTATTGACTTACCGTTCAAGTCGTTAAGTTTTTGATTACGTACAGACACTACTTGTTCGTTCTTTTTGTGTTTGTTTTGGATTTTGGACCAAGCTTTTATTTTTATTTTCTTTATTGACAACGTTAGTTAATAGTTTAGTGTGGTATTTTAATGTGCATACTCGTGTGCATAGAAACCATAAAAAATGATCCTAATTTACCAAATGTGTTAAACGGAGTGCGTATGTCCTTACTTCGACGAAAAGTGTATTGATGCAGACGGAAGCCATTTTGAACAATTTATGTAAATCAACTTTATTGGTAAGTATTGAATAATTTTAGTTTTCGACACCTGATCGGCAATTCGTTAAATAAATCAGATTTTTTCCTAACTTAATAATTCTGTTACGGTATCTCAGACTTCTAACTCTTTATTTCTCAATGTCATGCAATAATTTCTCGTTTTTTAAGCTTTTAACCCAGAACACTCATTTAGGTTACAAATGTTAATAAATCACGTTCAAATCTAGTAAATTATAAACAACAATGAAAGCTCCAATATTTTGTTCTAAATTAAAAAAACACACATGTAAAGAAATGCTGTGTTTAAACCCCTTATACGCCTATGAATTGCTTGCAGTTCTGCAAAAGGAGATAACGAATTAACGTATACGTATACAGGGTGACCCTCAAACAATTGCAAATGAATATAATTCATATGTCGTAAATGCTGCATCTAATCAAATAGCTCACTTACATCCTGAACAGTTTTACTGTAATTTTGATGGACCAGAGGAACCTATGTCTCTTGAATATGTAACCAGTGAGGAAATTTTAGATATAGGAAAAAAATTAAAAATAAAATGAGCAGTGGGGAGGATGGTATCCCTGCTAGTTTAGTGAAACTATGCATACCAGTAATTGTGCAGCCTTTAGTATTTATTCTCAACAACTCTTTGAAATATGGCATTTTCCCAGACAAATTAAAGACTGCTTTGGTAATTCCTATTTATAAAAAAGGTGACCAATCCAAAATGGAAAATCATAGACCAATTAGTTTGCTTCCTTCTTTTGCGAAGCTATTTGAATTGGTAATGTATGATAGACTTATGAATCATATGATACAACAAAATTTGCTAACTACCACTCAACATGGTTTTCTGAGAGGTAGATCGACACATACTGCAGTTTATCATTTTAATATGAAAATTTTACAATCATTAGAAAACAATGACATGGCCTTAGGTCTGTTTTTAGATTTATCCAAGGCATATGATTGTGTTGATCACAAGATATTATTAAATAAATTAGACAACTATGGAGTGAAAGGAAATCTACTGCAGTGGTTTCGATCATATCTCTCAAATCGCCGTCAAAGGGTAGCTATTACCAAAGATAATGTCACAAGTAAATCGAGTAACCTGTTTATTAGCCTTGGAATTCCCCAAGGAAGTATTCTAGGACCTTTACTATTTATAATTTTTGTAAATGATCTCGCTATAAATATTAATGATAGGAATAATGTTACCGTCATTCAATACGCTGATGACACTAGTTTGTTAGTTGCTGCCCCAAATTTCATGGAAATTCTCACCAGTGCCACCCACTTTTACACTGCAGCCTCAGAATGGTTTGCTAATAATAGGTTAATACTCAATAAAACTAAAACTAATGCACTTCTATTTAAAACTAAAAAAGGGAACTTTGAAACACCCAGGGACATTACCCTTACAGACACGAAAATCGAATTAGTGGAACATACCAAATTTTTAGGAGTCTATATTGATGATACTCTTAGATGGAATGTACATATTACGAATATTGAAAACAAACTAAATGGGGTATGTTACTGTCTGAGAATTCTCTCAAAATACATAAATTTAACATCTTTAAAAGTGGTTTACCATGCTAATTTTGAATCTATAGTCCGATACGGAATTATTTTTTATGGTCAAAGTACACAAATATACAGGATCTTTACAATACAAAAAAGAGCCCTACGAAGTATTCTTCAAGTGAATCAAAGGGAGTCGTGCCGAGGAAAATTTAAAATAAATAAAATGTTAACTATCACAGGTATATATATTCAAGAGATCCTACTCTTTATGTTTAAAAACAAAAATTCTTTTAGTGAATTTCTACCTACAGAATCTTATAATACAAGAAATTTTAATTACGTATATCCCATACACAGACTGACACTATCGCAGAAAAATGTACAGTACAGTTGTATAAAGCTTTATAATAAACTTCCGCATAACATTAAAATTATTGAGAGCTTTCCTCTCTTTAAAAACAAAGTTTTTAAGTTGTTATTAGATTTGGAACCTTATACCTTATCAGAGTACCTATGTTATTAAATAGTAAATGTGATATATTATTGTTTGTAGATATAAATGTAGAATGTAGTGTTTCTGTGCCGACGTTTATTTTACTTAATGTTACTAATACATGTATAATGTATTTTTGTGGCGTTACTTGGAAATAAAGAGTATTTATTATTATTATTATTATTATTATAATTACATTTTTATAATTGGTTCGGTTGAGGCGCGCATCAAAGGTACCGCCGTTTGCTTTGAACCGCCGGCCGGCGATGAGTCGGTCGGTAATCTTTGCACTTTTTTATAACAATTTAAAAGTCGTAGAATTATACCTAGTATACGTCCATTGGCCCAAAAAGGCAGTGGTTCTCAAATGTTTCCTACCCTAATATTTAAATTGTTGACCTAGGTCAGTTTTTTCAAATTGCCCCTAGGGGAAAAAGTCATAAAGGTTTTTTGTTTTCTAGTCGGTCCCCATTATCAGTTTTTTTTAATGACATGAAACTGATTACACCCTGAAGAATGTTACAATTTGAGCCAACGTACACATTTCTTGGTCTTGATGGCAGGATTTCACAGGGTGAAATGTTCAATTTTTTTTTAAATAATACTAACAATAGAAATGGATTATAATTTATGTACTTTTATTGTACAGCTCAAAACGAACCTTTTCCTTCTTTTTATTGTTTTCCACAGGACTTATAGATTTCGAGATATTCAAAGAAAACCAATGGAAAACACGGTGTAAAAAATTGAATTGTTTAATTAAACAATACGCCTAAAATTGTGGAATGCAAATATAGTATCAATTTTTTTTCATTGTGGGGGATTTGGAATGAATGTGGTGAATGTGGAAGTAGTGATTCCTTAGGCAGCGGTTTTTTTAAGTACTCGTTCAAATCTTTGAAAAGACCCTATGACTTGGTTCTTGAAATTTTGACGTACGTTCTTAAATAATGAAGTAAGAAAGATTTACCTTAAAAGGTATTTCGAGGAGCATTTAATAAGCATAAATACAAATATTATTTAGAGCGAATTGCGAATACTTATTACACATGGTATATTATAACTAGTGGAAGCATTATACTCTTCGCCGATTTACTGAGCTTTTTATATAATTGTTACACATTCTATAGGATACTCTTCGCATTTTTCTTGTAAATAATGTTAGTTTTTGGACATTCTAAATTTTATGATACCAACTTTGTTGTGAAAAAAAAAAAAATATGAAAAAAAAATCGCCATGTGAGGGATCGAACACGAGACCTTTGGATTGAAAGGCAACAACAACAACAACAACAATAACAATTTTATTAAACATTTTTATATACATTTATGCGCCTCGCCGGAATCTGTTCCGGAGCCAGCCAGACAACCACGGTGCTGAGTGCCGTGGTGATTGCAGGGCTGGGCGAGGCAGGTACGGTTTGGCTTAACGACGGATGTCTTATAAGTTAGTACTCCTGTCTGTCACTTAAAAACTAAAATAAAATTAAAAATGTGTCCACACGGACCTAAAGCTAGTTAAAAGAAAATTGTAAAAAATTATCACTCACTAGGCAAAGCACTTATTTAATTTTGGTTGTTGGCACGGAAAAACAGAACTCAACGAAAAAACCCGTTTGAAGTAATTCCTCCCTGGTGGTCTTCCTGCCGCCAGGAAAATGTCGTGGAACTTTAAAAAGATAGGGTAAGAAATATTTTGGTTTTTAAGAATTTATAGGTCAAGATGTAATTTAGAAACAAAAAAAGGACAAAAGAACAAAGAGGATAAAACAGATAGAGAAGGTTGGTTATAGGTTTTAGTGAAGATTAAAGGTCGAGAAATAAGAAGTTGTCGTATAGGAAAGTGTGGCTAGAGAGGTTGCCGGAAAATAGGCAACGCCTTGTATGGTAGAGGGTGTCGGATATCGAAAAGGATTGCATTATGCTGTCTGATTCGGGTTATGTTGCGGGTTAACGGACTATCGCCCAGTTTGAATTCGTAGAATTTTTGAGAAATTTCTTGGACGTTGTCCGCTAGTGGGGTTATGTCGTGGCAACGATCATATAAATCTCTGAGGGAGGTGTATCTGTCCGAATCAGAGATGAGGCGCATAAATTTATGTTCGAGAACTCGAAGTTTTCTCATTGTCGTGGCCGGTATGCTGCACCACACCGGCGCCGCGTATGTGATCGCCGACCTGATCACCATTGTGTACAACAATTTTCTATTTGTCCTGTTGAGTCCGCTACCCCTTGCCAGGAGCGGATACAGACTCCTGGACATGGCATAGACCTTGCGTACTGTGTCGTTAACGTGGGTGTTGAACGTCAGTCGTTTGTCCAAGTTAACACCCAGATACTTCACGCACTGTTTGATTGGAATTTCTTGATCCCTGATCGAGATTGGTGTTAATATTCGATTCTCTGTGAACCGGCGCGTAAAGATAATCGACTTGGACTTCTCGGCGTTGATCCGAATCTTCCACTTGTCGTAATACGCCGTGGCACGGGCCATGTGCGCTTTCAGTAGCATATTTGCCGCTTGTGCATTGTGTTAATGCGCATACATGGCCGTGTCGTCGGTGCACTTGGCAAGATTCGTATTCGGGAACTCCGGGAAGTCAGAGACGTATAAGTTGTACAACTTTGGCGACAGGCACGACCCCTGGGGGACGCCCGCGCGAATTTCCCGCCGAGTTGATAGTTTGTTATTCACCCTGACCTGCAGCGATCTACCTGTCAGGAAAGAGTGAATAAGTTTCGTTTTGTGTGTGGGAAAGTCCAGTGCGTTTAATTTGTGGAGCAGTCCCGGGATCCATACGGTATCGAAGGCTTTCTCAATATTGAAAGGCAAATGCTTTAGCCATTGGGCTATCTCATCTTACCACAAAACTTGAATGAATATTGTTCAAGAATTACATTTCAACGGATTAGATATATTATTATGAAATATATATATTGGTAAAATATAAAAACAAAAAAAAATTATAGGGAATAACATTTCGCAAAATTTCTATTTAAATACAAATGACAGAAATTATGAAAAAATTTTTTTTTTTTTATTTAAATGATTAATAACTTTTTTATTTACCGATTGATTTTTTTCAAAAACAATAGGGTTCTTCCTCTAGCTAACGCTAACTTACTTTCCAAATTTCAATACAATCGGACTTTTCTTTCTTAAGTTCGTGCTTACAAGAAACGTGACGGACGGACGGACGGACATTTTGAAAGTTGTTCAGAATTCGTTCACTAACATAATGATATGAAAATGTTTTCTCTACGAGCGATATTTACTGATTTAGAAATGTGCCGATCAAATACAATATCTCGTACAATATACTCTTCGTTTTTGCGAAGAGTATAATAACTACTTTACGGTACCAGTTTTGTAAATATTTAAAAGTGATGAAAGCTAAGGGTTAACAAATTTACGATAGACATTTTTTCGGGGAATTTCTTTTCATGAAAGAAGTGCTAGAAAAATGAGGGGAGAAAAGACTTTTACTACGAAATATTCCACAATTACTGCTTTGACCTTTGCTGACACTAAAAGACGAGAGGGTCAAAGACACCCCTTACGGTGTCTTTGGTATATAACTTTAAAAAGTTCACGTCCGATTATAATAAGCCTATTGATTTGCTGAAATGGGTGACTCAATACTGTTTGTGCATTTGTCTTTAAGAAATAATCCTACATTCTTTCCCAACCAATAATTTATTTAACCGGATTTACCGCTGCGCTTTACCTATCATGTGTATCAAGAATGTGTATTATTCAATTACCGCTTGTTTGTAGCTCATCAGTTCCCTAATTTAAAGTAATTGAGGTTGATTGTGTTTTTTATTGTGTTGTTATCCACAACAAACATCTTAAGCATCTGCGATTTGTCCTGATTTATTATACAGCTTAGTTTCTGCTCTAGTTTCCAGAAGCGTATTCTACTCTGCTAATGCAACTAAATTTTCAGTATGTTTCGAAGCATAATGCCAAAGCTCTACATATTTTAGCACTCAAACGGAGTTTTCTACAATATGAAAAGTTCTCATTTAAAGAAAAACATCTTCCCCTAATGTTAAAATGGGTTCATGATTAATCAGAGGACGTCAGCATTACATTGTGACTTTTTTTTTGGACAATGGGGAACTTGCCCATTTTTTAAATTTCATTAAAGTGTGTATTTATGTATAAAAACACGCCATACCGAATATCAGCTCTTAAATCGCAGTACTTACTTTGCAATAAATAATTAAAGTTGAAATCCTCGCCACTCCTCACGAAAGGCACTGTGACGTCAGATTGAGAAATCTAGTCTAGCGTGGTGTCCCACAGATGGCGAACTTTAGTCTTCGCCCTAATTAACAGTGTATAGTTTGTAGTGGGGTATAGATGATTTGTAGAAAGTGATTCGAGATGATTTGCAATACGCAGTATTTTGTTTTGGACTGAGTTTTTTTTGTAGGGTACGAGTGATTATAGGGGCGCGGGCGGCATATGTTAAGATAGGACGTAGATATATTTTATATATGAGAGGATATGTGAGGGCGAGATGATACGAGTATTGGATACAGAGTTGAATTATGTTTTGGTTTTCTCCAACATTTAGTTACAATATTCTCCACGTGTGCATTTAGTTTAAGTCGCCTGTCCAAAAAGACGCCGAGGTAATCAATTTGCTCGAGTCATTGTAAGCTGTTCTATTAGGTACTTCCACATCCAGTGGAAGTATAGTAACGACAAAAAAATTTTTAAAAATTTTTATTGTTCAAATAGGCTTAAAATGTCAGAAAACGTCGAGATTTTAAGTTTGAGCGAAAAAAAAATTTCTGTCTGTCAGTCTGTCTGTCTGTCGGTCTGTCTGTCCGTAACTTTTTTTGTGCGCACGTTTACTCTGGAGCCGTTTAAGACATTGACTTGAAATTTGGTACACGTATGTACTTTAACGAGATCTGGAACTAGATTATATTTTCATGTTGTTCCGACGAAGGGTTGGGGGGTAAATTGGGGTAAATTTGGGGTAAATGGTTAAATCAAGCAGGTAGGGGTCCATAAAATTGGTATTTAGTATATACAAGAGCAGCTAAGGTCTCAAAAAAATTTTTGGCATTAGCCACCCCCATTACCACCCCCTTATTAAAGGGGATGAAAAAAATGTGATTTAGTGTACGTACAAGAACCAGAAACCTCAAAATATTTTTTTACTTAATCCACCCCCACTACCCACTACCACCCCCCTATCACCACCCCCACCCCACTACCGATGTGGGGTATCGTTTTATGGGTTTTTGGGGTAGAGGATTTCAAATATTATATTATAAAACTTCCATAAACAATTATTTCCACACCCACAGTTCTTTCGTTGTGAGTGACTTGGATAGATAATCTGGATGTGGAAGTAGTGATTCCTTGGGCAGCGGTTTTTTAATGGGTGTACTAGTAAGTCTGGCAATACGTCTAGTGAAATATAACTTGTGTTTTATTGATGTTAGTTTTCAGCCCCCAATCGCCGTAGTATTTAACCGCTATGTCTGTCTGTTTCTGAAGTAAGTTAGTGGTAATTTCTGGATTTTTTGGGGTAGTCATTATTGCCGTATCATCTGCATACAGGCAGAGGTCGGTGGTCTGTCGGTGCTGGTATATCGTTAATATATAGATCAAATAAAATTGACTTGTAGAAATAGAAAAAGTGATTACTCTCATATTTGATACATTTTTTGAGGTTAGGAAATCGGGGTTTGCAATTTAGGCAGTATACTCTCAAAGTGTAGCCAATAACCTACATTTTAAGCCAAGGTAGATCAAAATTGATTAAGATTTGACTTGTAGGCAGATTTTTGTCCAAAAAATGCTTTTTTCCACTGTGCGCGGGTGCGGGACTGACGCTCATTTTGCTGATTATTGAATATTAATCAACTGATAAAAATGAAATTTATTCGGTATAAAATTTCTCGAAAAAACGCAGCGCTGTCTCTCGTACTATAAGTTTTTATGTGAATATTTAAATTGTCTTTTTAATTGAATAGTGTTTTGAATTATTTTATTGCTTGATGGATGTCGGCCATATTGGATCAGCCATTTTGAATTACCTTTTTTTGACATCATAATCTGTTTCAGCGACCTCGAAAACTTCCTTATATGTCAATTTGAATTAAGTAAATTGCTTTAAAATTTTTCAACTGATGATAATTTTGTTAAAAAAAAAAACAACTATTTTTGTTTAAATAATTAATAAACAATTTCCTCACGATTATGTGTTTATAACTTTTTATTTTAAGCTATGTAAAAGTGATAGATATCAAAAGATTTTAGGAAAATCGAAGCTTCCCGTAATTATTCCGAAATAATGCATATTTTTAGCCTCTATTGACTCCACTATTAAGGAATTCTAACTTTTATTACTAATATTATACTAGATTCATAAATTTTATAAACTCGTTAATTAAGACTAAGCAAACGTATGATTAGCGAAACAACAGCTCTTTCAATTGGATTTGACATGCTACACAATTTGCTTATCGATATAATAATCTTTAAATCTTCGATATTAGTACACAAAGAAATAGTTTGTAGAAAAATGCTTCGATTAATCCATATAAGCATGTCGTAATTATGCTTCCATATTATAATGCGGAACGTACAAATGAAAGGTTCATAACCTAAAACTCGCGACTATCCAAAAAATTCTACTTTCACTCACTTAGACACAAGAGGAAACGTACTGCTGAATCAGCACGCTAGAGAGAGAAAGAAAAGCCGCAATGTAACTACGGACTCTTCCATGAATGGCTGCTATAGTCCAGATCAATAGCGGAGGTCCAGCATGGAGGGTGTGCACTCTAAGCTCCGCGTTGTGGCGACAGGGCCGTACTTCAGAATTTTCGTTGTCATTTATTATATTTTAAAGTAAACAAACTTTCATCGACTGTAAGTTCAACAGAATTGCTAGTACATGGCCTTCATAAATGTTCATAAGACACGTGATCACAAAATGTGGGTAACCTACAATACACCGTTGGAATTAAAAATATTCCCTAAATACATTCCAGTGGCGTTCTAGTTAAAAGTTAAATGTTGCATGAATTTAATAACAATAATTAGTATAGTATTATTAATTTACTCATTACATGTTTAAAGAGGCAATAGAATTGTTATTGACACCAAAAACAAAGTTAAACAAGAGATGCCTTTTATTTATGAACTTACACGACTTGTACGAGTTTTGATATTTTCATGTTTGATTTTCAAAATGTGATAATTTTAAGTAGTATAGATTTGAGGTTTTCTCTAAAACTATGGCAGATAGATAGACAAAAACCAATATAGGTGTCAACATCAAACTGTCAAACAATGGCGCGCAAACCGCGATCGTCTATCTTTTTCGACTGCCGAGCTACAGAGCGTTTTTGGAAAATTGGCATTTTTGGATGACCTCTACCGGGTGGCTCAGCCGATAGGGACCCTCTCGTAACTTTTGAGTGAATGAAAAGAACCAAAATGGACGACTTCCGGTTTCGATGCAATTGACATGAAAAACAAATTTCCAAATGGGACAATCTGTATATTTTTGCATATTTGGATCCTGCTGACCAAAATACATATGATCTGACCCTCAAATATTATTTTGATTTTCAAAATTATTAAAAAAATATATTATTGTTATTTATTTAATTATAAATTTAGTACAAGTGTTTAGGTCCATCAAACCCTTGAAAAGTCGACAGCTGTCAACAAATTTATGGGAGGGCAATAAATTATTAAAATATGGCCATAACATTCCTGTGTAAACCTTCAACTAAATTATTTCTCTATTATAAAAATATTCAAACGAGTTTAATTTAAGTTATGTCCGAAATAATCAATAACGGATTGTTCGTAAAGTATGGTCATATAAATTTCATGTAAACCTTCAATTCTTTTTTCATGATTATTAGAAATATTCAAGCGAATTTGGTATAAATTAAACCAGTAATAATCAGTAATGAATGCATACTTCTTGAAGTATAGTCATAATATAAGTTCTTTAGTTAAATTTTCAAGTGAGGTTTTTCATAATTATTAAAAATTTACGAATTTATAAACAATTCTCTTCCAGCAAAAATATATATGACTCAGCCAGGGTCGTACCATTAGGATAACAGTACACCGCGCCAAATTAAATCAATTTAAAAATAATAAAAATTTGGTACAAAGCGTAAAAGATATAATTTTAAGGTGTCAAGTGAGTGATAGGTTTGAGGAATAATACACATCTTATGACGTGCCATTAGCGATTCTGTGAGTAGTGATTAATTTCATACATAATTTGTATTTGTATTAAAAAGAATGTGTTTTTGTGGTGTTACATATTCTTTGCGTTATAAATGCTGTAATAAACTGCTGAGAGGCTGATTCAAACGACTTTCTTAGAAAATCTGAGAAGTGATTATACATCCAAACCATTGAAAATGTCGACAGCTGTCACCATAAATGTATGGCAAGGCAAATGGAATTGAAGTGTGGTGTGTGATAAACAGGCGGTGACTTGGGTAATAAATGAACAATCTGATCAGTGGCGTACTATTGGTATAATACGCCGGGGGCTGAATCTCTTGCACTTCAATGGAAATGCACAGATTTTACCAGGAAATGGTATCTATACACAAGAATGATAGATCGAATACGGAACAGAACGTAGGAACGAAAGATCACATCCTGGTAGGCACAGGAATGGGTCGGGGGCGTTAAAGCGGGGGGGGGGATACAGAAGAAATTATAACACATACACGAGAAGAGGCATACCACGGCAACAGTGGAGAAAGAAGGGAAAGCAAAAAATGAACGAATCAAATTAATACAAGAAGGCCCTTCAATAAGCCACCATCAAAGAAATTTCAGGAATAACTGCTAGAAATCACGGTAAAGCAAGAAAAAATGCTGCACATGGAACAGGCAAAATAAATAATGAACTAATGCACTATGGAGCCAAAAGGACAAAGGAGCAACCCTCAGAACTCATCACCGGAGCAAAGCTGGAAAAGTTTATATGGTTCTTTTCCAAGGAAATGGTATCTACACACAAGAAAAATGGACCGAATACTGAATCTAGGAACGTAAGATCAGATCACATCCTAGTAGGCAGGGAAGTGGGCCAAGAGCGTTAAAGCGCGGGGGAGGCAGAGGTAACTGGGAAAGAAAAGCTATGGAAAAATGAATTCCACAAAGAAATCGCAGCGATATATGCACTACCAAAATCAGAGACGGAGGAATCAGAAGAAAAAGAAGAACGACACGACACAACACATATTTCACAAGAAGACTCAGAAGAGGCAGAAGTCTAGAACCAAAAACACAAAAAATGGAGCTTAATCGCTCCTTCACGACACAATGCGGTAACGCATCTCACAAATACCTACACCTCTATCCCACATTCCATTACCATGCGCCATGTGGCTCTCGCTGCTGGCAACAAGCATGACAGGCCCAGCTGTATAACCTGGGAGTGGCAGCAATGCCTACCGCATGCTAGTAAATCAATCAATCAATCAAGAGAAGGTAAACATTACGCATATCATTTCCTTCGTAATTAAATGATCTAATTAAATAACAGATTGTTCCATAGGAGTTCCATTTAAAAAAAATAGTGTTCGTTGAAAAACCAATATCGTTGAACTTAATGAAGAATAAATCGTGTTTAATGTTGGTATCTGTTTGCGCCGCTCTTTATTTTATTTGAATTTAAATTGATATAGGCAACCCAAATTACCTAGCAGTGAATAGATGATAAACTCTATCATTTATACAGGAATTTTATTCTCCCATACAAAAAGGGCAACAAAAAGTGGACTACTGATACTGCTACCAGTGAGCAATTAGACATTATAGATAGATAGTTAAAGAAATTTCTAAAAGGTGTTAGACAAAATTTCATTTTTTGATATAAGTAAAACCATTTTCTCATTTAGTTAAATATAGTTAAACATAGCAATTAATTGGATAGTATTGTGTCGTGCGATAATTCTTCGAATATTACCGATTCCTCGTCTTTACCTTAAAGTTTCCTTTTCCTGATTTCCTTCAATCTCCGGCATTTATCAAATTGCAACCACCAGGATTTCGACTGAACGGTGAGTTTTTACTATTATAGTCAAATACTTAGATTTTAGAAATTAGTCTGCTAATAATAGAAATCTTTAGCAAAATAACATACAGTATCTGAAGAGTTAATATTTTAAAAGTACTTTCAGACTGACATAATAATTTTGGCAAAATCGCGGCCTTCTATGATTAAAACTAGAAATTAAAAAATCTATATTTTTTGGAAATCAAAATAATATTTGAGGGTCGGATCATATGTATTTTGGCCAGCAGCATCCAAATATGCAAAAATATACAGGTTGTCCCATTTCAAAATTTGATTTTCATGCCAATTACATCGAAGCCGGAAGTCGGCCATTTTGGTTTCTTACATCATATAATTGGAAACTTTATTCCATATGACTACACCAATTTTGAAAAAAATCCATTCGCCCTTTCAAGAGTTACAAGAGTGTCCCGATCGGCTGAGCCATCTGGTATATCTCAAGTGTCGAATCGAAAATCGAGTAACACATTAATATTATATAATAATAATAATAATAATAATACATTTATTTTACTCAAAGTAAAAATGGTACAAATTGAACTGTAGAGCTCTTCTTCCATTTGCCCAAATACAAATAATCTATAATCTAAGATTATAAAAATATCATAAAAAAATATTAATACATATAAGTAACCTAAAATTTCAAGAAAAAAAAAATTATTTTATTTTTTAATATTCAGTAATGAATTGTAATCTAACAAATGTTATATTTTATAATAGTAACAACAATAATAATAGCAGCAGCAGCACTCAGACATGCGAGCAGACAAGGGGAACGGGCAGACCTCGCGAAGCGAAGCAAAAAGGTTAAAAGTAAATAAAATTGTATCGGAAAGGAAAGAAATATACGCACATCCACAACGCAACATCAAGTCTCCTGCCTCTGATCAGCCAAAATGTAATTTTTGACAACTTTAATAAAATTTTTTTTTGATTTATATTGTTTATATTCATTTGGAAGTTCATTCCAAAGATGAGATGCAAAATACGTAAATGATCTTTGAAAAATCGCAGTTTTATGCTGAGGCACCAAAAAATTTTGTATGTATCTTGTATTATGCAAGTGATCTCGTGAAATTAACTTATTTCTTAAGTACTGAGGTTCGTCATTATGAATTATTCGCCATATAAGTGTGAGCATGTGTAAACGTCTGCGATTTTCCATGTTTAATATGTTATGTTTATTTAGATGTGGTGATATATGTTGTCTATATGGGATACTGTAAATATAACGCATACATGAATTTTGAAGTTTTTGAATTTTCTTTTTTGCTGCCGCCGATAATAACTTTCCATATACAACATCACCATAATCAACTAAAGATAATACGAGTGAATCACAAAATTTTGATTTACACTCTCTAGATATGTCTTTCGCAAAACTGTATAATTTTTTCAGTCGACTGTAAGCGAATTTTAATTTGGATAAAATATGTTTTTCAAAGCCTAGCGTTGAGTCTAACCAAAGCCCTAAATTTTTTGCCTCATTTACAACAGGAAGGACTTTATTATTTAAATTAGCATCAAATGAAACTTCTGATAATTTTTTTAATGTGACAGATGTACCTATTAGCATTACTTGCGATTTTTCAGGGTTTAGTTTTAAATTGTGGTTAGAAGAATACTCAGAAATTTTTTTTAAGTCCTGGTTTATTAGTGTTAAAACATCTCGCCATTCTTGGAAATCAAAAGATTTGTATATTTGCGAGTCATCTGCATACTGATGTAGTTGACAACTGGTGACTAGATCTGAAATATCGGAAACGTACAAGGTAAACAACAGTGGTCCCAAGATTGAACCTTGAGGAACACCTGAATTTAAGTTTTGCAAACGTGACACATTTCGAGTACCATCATCATCTATAACCACAGCTTGTTTTCTCCCGTTTAAGTAATTACTCATGAAATCTGTCGCAAATTTAGAAAAACCAAGATAATGAAGTTTTGCCAATAGCATAGAATGGTCTAAGGTATCAAAGGCCTTTGAAAAATCTATCAGTACCAAACATATACATTTTCCACCATCAATGTTTCTAAGAAAATCATCTACTAAATGTGTTAACGCTGTTGATGTGGAATGATTTTTTCGAAATCCCGATTGTATGTTTGAAACTAATTTATTTTTATTTAAGAAGTCAATGATTTGGTTATAAATATGTCTCTCTAATATTTTAGATATAACAGATAGCAAGCTGATTGGCCTAAAATCAGAAAAATCAGTAGGATTATTGTTTTTGGCGACAGGTTTAACCAATGCGTGTTTCCATAATGCAGGAATTTTTTTTTTAATTATTACTTGGTTTATTATATGCAGTATATGCGGAACACAGTACGGTATGCACAATTTAATATCAACTATTGAGAGACCATCCACCCCACTAGCATTCGTTTTTATAGAGTTAATTATTCTCAATAATGACACTTCATCTATTAAATTAAATTCTAGTTCACTCTCAATATTCGGATGAATATTATTTTCATAATAGTTTAGAGTATTGTCGCTTAATGTTGAAGGCAAGTTAGAGGTGGAAATAAAATAATCATTAAACAAATTGGGGTTCCTCAAATTTGTAGGCAATTGAAAATTCGGTAACTGAGTTATATTAAGTTTCTTGGCTGCATCCCACAATTTTTTTGAGTCCTTTTTTAAGCAGTTAAAATACGCACACTTTTCTCTACGTATAGC
Source organism: Rutpela maculata (assembly GCA_936432065.2). NCBI lineage: Eukaryota > Metazoa > Arthropoda > Insecta > Coleoptera > Cerambycidae > Rutpela > Rutpela maculata. The sequence goes on from OW386287.2 coordinate 206,512,935, forward strand.
ACACTTAGTGTAATTTCGCAATTGCTTGTAATAATTTAAATTTGCTTCTGTTTTATTTTTTTCATATTTTAAGTGAGCTTTATTTCTAAGCTTAATAAGTGTCTTTATAGTGTCTGTAATCCAAGGAGTGTATGGTCTCTCGGTGATAGATTTAGTTACGATAGGCGCATGCGCATCTAATAAACTTAAAATTAATTGGTTAAAGTGATAAATTTTTTCATCAATGTCATTTGATTCATATATAACATTCCAATTTATGGCCCTACAATCTAGCTCAAAATGCTGTAAATTTATATTTTTATAATCTCTGTAAGTAATAGTTTTTTTGGGCGACCTAAACTTAGGCATATCTAAAATAGCAAAAACTAGTTTGTGATCTGTGATATTCCCTGGAATACTAATGACCTCTGTATTAATCACTTTACATGATATTTTTACAGCAATTATATCTATTAAGCTAGAACTATTTCTATAGTTATCCTCCCTAGTAGCAGACTGAATTAACTGTTTCATGTTGTACATATCCAGAATATTTGTGAACTCTCTTTTTTGCTCAGAATTTTCCAATAGATTTAAATTTATATCGCCTAACAAAACAACATTTGTAAAAATAGGATACACCATAGAAAAAAATTCATCCAAAAAATTCATAAAACTGACGTTATCATTATTAGGTGGACGATAACAAACGCAAATGGCAGTTTTTTGTTTATTTATTATAATTTCTATGCACATTGCTTCGATATTATTATAATTTCTAATATTAATTTGACTATGTTTTATAGATTTTTTCAGGTAGAAAGCTAGACACCCCCACCTCTAGTGGCCCTATCTTTTCTTATAAGATTATAACCCGGTATGGCATATAAAGAACTATCCATATCGGGATTTAACCAGGTCTCTGTTACAGCCAAAATATCAAAATCATAGTTATAAATAAACTCTGAAAATTCATCGAAACCAGTATTTAGCGATCTTATATTTATATGAGCTACTTTAAATTTGTTTTTGCCAATAGAAACCGGCGACAACGATGCTACGCTCGGATGCTCACCAGCGCTATCCACTTCGCACACTCCTGCCCACTTCGCGAGTCGACCCCTCCCGATCGTGTCTGCCCGCACATATAAGTGCACTGCTGTTTTTCATTATTTATCAATTTATTAATTTAAAAAAAAAAAGAGTAAACTTAATTCTAAAAAAGTAAATATATCCACACTACAAACATACATACTAATTCCCACCATCCATTAAAAAAGTATGTATTTATTTAGTATATATTTTGCAAATAGTATTTGAAATGTTTTTTAAGATATACAAGGAACATTACAGTTGTAATTGGTAATGCAATATTTATTATATGCGTAATGACTTGCTAATAAATTAAGCTACTTGCAGTAAATGTTAGTATTGCAACCATTTAGAGCTGAAAATAATAAAGTATTTGATTTCGTAAAGTATTCGTTCACAAAATTAAAATTATTTAACATAAAACAAGATCTAAAAAAAAAAACAAGGAAAAATGTTTACACCAATTATGTAAATATATCCCTAGAATGCAACTTTAAATTGAATTGAGTATATAACTAAAAATAATAACAAAATTGAATTGTTTCATATACATTTCATTGCAATATCTTACAGATATTTACAATTTCTAATATAAATAAGCATTTAATCAAACATACTTAATGTTGATAGGAAAAATAAAAAGAAAAAGTAAGTAAAAATAACAATAGCTTTCATATTATAAACAAGATTTATACTTATTTTTGGTGTACTCTTTATTGACACTTAGCTCTCTATATATATATATATATATATATATATATATATATATATATCAGTCTTCAGATTGCACTTCAGGAACAAAATAGAATGGATAAAAAAGTTACCTGTCTCTTATAATCTGTCTTAGGTGTTCCTCACTTTCGAGTCGATGTACTACATCACCACACTTTACAAAAATATTACCATTATGACACCAAGCACTTTTTTTTATCGAACTTCTCAACTGCACTCTGTAGAAGGCATAGCCTATGTTTGGTTAGGTCTTCTTGTATTAAAATTCCTGTTGACTTTAACTGCTTTCTGTTTTTTAAGACTTCCGACCGTTTTTTGTCACTGATAAATCTAACAAGTATTGCTGGAGGCCGAGGTTTATCTTTGTTTGGAGTTTTTGCGTTGACTCGATGACATTTTTTTAAATCTGTTTCTTCAACATTTAGCTTCAACTTTTTCTGGAAAATTTTTAACGCCACTTTACTCACATTTTCATCATTTTCCTTATCAACTCCAAATATTCTAATATTAAGCATACGCGAATGTTGTTCTTGGTCGTCGCACATTTTATACAGTGTCAGAAAATTTTTCATTTGGGTCGGCAATGAGAGCAAGCGAGAGCGAAGCAACTAGGCTATTCTTTTTTATCGTATAACACATCCTTCTGATGCCACCTGCTTTCCCCACCACATGTGCGTGGGCAACTCTGCTTGCGGAATTTCAATTTGTTTCCGTCTTCCACTTGCAATGTAAAGAATTATTTGACTCGTTTTGAAAGTAAAACGGGTTAAATAATTTCAGTTATTAAAGCACGTAATAATATTACCTATACTGAACAGAGCCAACTACATCCTTCCTTTGAATAAATGGTACTGAAAGTTTTAATAGCAATAATGATGTATGTACGTGTTTTCTTGAGAGCGCGTCATTATTTGCTCCCTCTACTAGAGCACTGGTACACGCCTTTATTGTAGGCGGGTCTGTCAGGCCGTTGAAACTATGCGTGCCACCCAAATCCAACATTTTCCGAATGTGTATAACCTTTTGTTTTCGGCCTTCACCTCTCTTATTTCACTACTTAGTTCATCAATCGTTTGGTTTTGATTTGCAATAATTTGCTCATATTTCTCACCAATTTTTTTCATAACATTTGCAACCACCTCATCTAGGAAATCCTTATTGAATATACTTTTTGACTCTTCTTGAATCTATCTAGAGAACGTTCTAATAACATAGAAGAATTGGAAAACAAAACATTAGCTGCGTTTCGGATAATCCTCCTGCCATGATTGGAAATGCAACAAATGCTGTAAGAAAGTGTCAAAAATGCATAGAGTCAATGGAAGACAATTCGAACATTTATTGTAGTTTAGTTTTCCTTTTTTTTTTGGCAAAATTATTTTATAATATAAGAAGTGTTGTTGCTAATAGTTTTCCATGGCCTCCTCACAAATATATTAAATTTTTCGAGAATTAACCTCTATTTCTAGAAATAAATGACATATGATATATCGTTGGATAGCCAATTTAAGTTGTGATCGAATAATGAAATAATTTACAGGGTGTTCCATTTAAAAAAACACAAGTTATGTCTACATCTCGAAAACTGAGGCATGCATAATTTTCTTCTTATCAGCAACGGATTCTACTCAAGAAAGTTCCTTAAGAATGTGTTATTCGATTTACGATTCGACACTTGGTAATTGAGATAGAGGTCATCCAAAAATGCAAATTTTCCAAAAACGCTCTGTAGCTCGGTAGTCGAAAAAGATAGACGATCGCGGTTTACGCCATTGTTTGTTTCTCGAAAATCGAGCTCAGAACACCTATATTGGTTTTTGTCTATCTGCCATAGTTTTAGAGAAAACCCCAAATCCCATCTAATTTGGTCCACCCTGGTCTTTAAAAATTTATTATTAGTAATTTTATGCTATACAAAGAGGTCTACGTGTAACTTTTTTCTATTTCCTAGTTCTACCGTTTTGCAATGTTGGTGGTGCAAATTCAAGCGATACGAAATTTTGCTCATTTTTTGCAGTTTTGCACTAATTATTTTTGAAAAATGCAATGATACATTTAAATTATACATTATTACAAATTGAATTCCCCACTAATTATCTAATCTCTGGCTGTTCAAATAGAAAATGTTCACCTACAAAATATTTGATCTAAATGTTTGCTTTAATTCACGTCATCCAGAAAAAAAAATAGTATAAATCAATACGGGATATACATGCATGCTATATAAAAGTCGGGAGCTATATTTATTTACCTGTTTACTCAGCGTGATTAAATATTAACAGAGATATCTAACTTTTTGAGATGCACAAAAGTAGGTATAAAGTTACATTATGTAAATTTAGTAGATAGATATATCAAAGAGCAAATTTAATAGTCACCGTCACAAATATCATGAAAAGGATGTCTGAGCAATTGTATCATCTTTTTATAAGCAATTCAGTTGGCGGCCCTGGAAAATAAATAACTGCAGTCCAAGGTAAATAGTTTGCTAGAGTTATTGAAGTGTATTACTCAATTTCATATATTACAGATTGGCTATTTTCTTATAAATTGTGTATGCATGCATATTACACCAACATCACGGGTGGATTATTAGCATCTATGTAACGATAATAACACTAAGTACCTAACAAGTTTTTTCAAAATAAATGATGATGATCTATGATGTAATAAACTACTATAAGAATATCGAATAGAAGCTGCAGTCGGGCGTGGTCGACTGCGAATACCTACTTGTTTCTTGTTTAATATTTTGCTCTTAGGGCCAAGGCGAGCAGAGGCTGTTCGCAGGGCGAGGAATTGTCCCTATTACTGTGGAAGCTCATGCTCGACGGGCTGCAGGCCGAATGCTTGTGCATTTTCTAGCACCTTTTGCAACTTTTAGTACGTTAGCACCACGCTGTGAAATTTAGCACTATTTAGCGATAGCCTCAGTGCCTCCTCCCCAGCTCATCAATGAAATTTTACCGTATTTTTTCCTCGCCTATAAAAAAATCCGCCAGTGTCCCTCCCGCTCATCAAAAAAAAATTCGTCGCAACGGGCCTCCCCCCCCCGCGCTTCAAAAAATGTTGTGTTCCTCCTCCCGGGGCTCGTTTTAGACTGGGTGTATTATATTGCATCCTGGACTGGGTCTATCCCCCAAGTTATGTTTGATATTTTAATTTTAGCCAGCTTTCTTCTGCTGGCAACACTGGCATACGCAGTTACCTTAGACTCCAAACTGTCGTAAAAAAGGAACACGCGGAAGCTTAAACGAAGAAAGCCTACGTATCTCTATGGATGGGCAAACGTATCCTCGGTATTAAGTGGGGAATAAGTACAAAGGCTACTCTTTGGACGTACACCGTCATGGTGAAACTCCTCATAATATATGTGGTACTAATGTATTGACTCTCAGGAGCGCTCCACAAATAAGGATTGCCTATATATGTAAAGTTCAAAGGCTAGCTTCCCTAGGAATAACAGGAGTAATCAGGACCACTCGAACGAATGCAATAGAGATCATATTGGGGCTCACTCCCTTGCATGTCGAAGTGGTACTGGAAGGCAAGAAAGCAGCAAATATACTGTTTAAAAACGTAATGTAGAATGCGACAGGACAAGAGCTGGGGTACCCAAAGGCTCTGGCTCTACCTGTGAGGGACCAAATTATCGCTCAGTCAGAGGACGACTCGTGCCTCTCCGTCTACAGGTTCACCATTTCATACACAGTCACATTCACTAGTCGAGACGACTGGGAACGTAATAAAATGCATCTTCTGAGTCCCACAGATCTGAAATGGTACACAGACGGATCGAAGACGCAGGAGGGAACCGAGACTGGCGTACGCGGATGCAAATCAAGGGCTCCTATATTGACGCCACTTGGTAAACACTCTAGTATATTTCAGGCCGAGATATATGCCAGTTTTCTGTGTGCAAGCGAAAACCTCAAAAGGTTTCGTCGATAAGCACATTTATATAGGTAGTGAAAGCGAGGCGAGTTCTCTTGCATCAAGCAGGGTAACCTCTAAGGGTACGTACATGCCGAAGATGCCTTGCTGCTAGACCCGTATATTTAAATATAATCGCACATACCGGAGATGAGGTATGTGCGATCATCATCATCGAGGTCTATCGCGATACAAAGTAGTTTGTTTCTGCACCTCTGTAGAAAGGAAGGCTTCGCGGTAGCTTGCACCGGGCTGGTTCATACAGATCATGTAGTATCCTTCCTCTCGACTGCATACTTCCCAAGCTTCCAACACTGAAAGGATAAAACTCCTTGGTATGTTCACCCAGCATCCTGGTATCGATGATGCGATGTATCGACCGCGACCACAACATCCACCGCGATGTGTCTTTGGCATGTCTGTATTGTAGGTACTCTTAAGGTACGGACATGCGGTCGCGGCATTGATGTAGCAGCTTCGATCGAGACCTACACGAAGCGAAGTGTGACATTACAGTTTTGTCATAGAAGCATAAGTGATATTCTAACAAATTATTTTGCAAAAATCTACATCTTAATCTACCACTTTTTTTTTGTGGGCCAGTGTTATAAGACCTCTCCTTTGTGACTCTTTATCAATTTGAGTAAACGTCTCCTTTAACTGGGTTTTATTTCTTAAAAAATTTGTAATTTATTGTATGTACAAGAACCAGAAACCTCAAAATATTTTTTTACTTCGTCCACCCCCACCCCACTGCCGATGTGGGGTATCGTTTTATGGGTTCTTGGGAGGATTTCAAAAATTATATTATTAAAGTTCCATAAACAATTATTTCCACATAAAAAGTTTTTTCGTTGTGAGTAAATTGGATAGAGAATCTGGATGTGGAAGTAGTGATTCCTTCAGCAGCGGTTTTTTCTACATGTCCTATTGGCTTTAAAAATCTACATCAAATAAAAGAAATATAGTCCAAACTCTCATTAATTCAAATATGAGAACATAAAGACAGTATTTGTAGTTGAACTTCATTATCGGCTCGAGATTTATTAGTCGAATCCTAAAGATTCGTATAAACTATCGGAAAATGTTCGCTTTGGTGTCGGCAATAAAAGCAAGCGAGAGCGAAGGGGCGTGTTACACTTTGCTTCTGCTAGAGTACTGGTAGACGCCTTTATTGTGGGCGGTCGGTTAAGTCGTTGAAACTATGCAATCCCAAAAGTAACAATTTCCGATACTGTATGTACATCAACCTGTTGAAAGTGTCATGAAATTTTCTCAGTCCTCAAGTTTCACGGATTGCTTTTTACCGATTAAAAAGGTAGTTTTAAAAAATTACGTGCCTCTGTAGATTACAGCGTTATGGATAATGCTCCAGTGACTATTTTTGGTTAACCGCCCTAGTTCCCCTGGTATATTGAAAAAACAAAGAGATATTTTAACGTATCTTAAGACATTTGCATCAGGAACGTAGTCAGGAGGATTGAAAACTTAGTTTAATTTTGTCGTTTCTATTCCATATCTAATGCATATTATCATATCCTTATATTCGGATGTGCCAGAAAAATAAATAAAATATGAAATGAACTTACGTGGTAATAGAATAAATAAATCGCTACAAAATTTCATAAAATTATTTCATTCATTCATTCACTATAAGCAGCAAGTTTCATTTCAGGTTAATCAGAATCAATTTTAACACTTTTTTATTCATATGAACTTTTAGGAAAATTGATATTGATTTTGAGTAGTGATTAAACGATTCCTGATTTATTTCGTGATTTATCGATCTCAGATTTTGAATAAAAAAATCCCTCCCAAATTTTGGGGGTATAAAGAAAATAGTAGAAGGTCGTGCACCGCCATATAGAATATGGCAATATGGCCCAAAAATGCGATTTTCCGTGCTCTAAATAATAAAAAGATCATTCGATTATCTCAAAAGATAAAGAATTTGTGGGTTATGTCCACCTTAAGTGTGACACACTGAATTCAAATTTTTCGAAATTTGAACAAAAACATAAGAAGGCTATCATAAACATAAGAAGGCTATCATAAGTGCAACTTGGTATGCAGGGGGGGAGTTCGGCTAATTTGTCAGATTTTTACCTGATCTACATATTTGCTCATGGCAATTTATCTTTATCCTTTAATAAAGTCACAAAAATATGTTTTTTCGCAATCTCCAGCTCTGCCACGTCTTTACGACAAAAATGGCTATGTAGTAGTTTTTCTAGACAGAAAGTAGATGTCTTACATGTGGTAACTATTTCATTTTCTTTCTATTTTCATATACTACCTCTCATAACAGAGTTTTTGAGAAAATAAAATAGTATGTTAACTGGTAAAATTGTTTTCGGAACATCGCTGAATACAGGAAGATCGTATAGTCAGTTGGAAGCTGAAGTAGTAAGTAATTTGACCTAAAATAACGACGTCACATTGTAGATCAAATAACATAATACTAGCCGCAACAACTACAATTAGGTACAACTCATAAAAAGCTGCAAAAAGCAATTATCATTAGGTACCTAGTTCTTGTAAATGATAAAATCATTATTTGGAGCTTTTAAACCTAGCCACAAGCGAATCTTAATAAAGAAAAAAAAATCAGTCACGTGCTTCAGACGCGTGGTGATGAGTTCATCTACTTTATCACTATAGCTTTATTAACAAAATGTATTAATATGAATGTCAAATTTTAATAAGTACAGAAAATATAATTTTTTTTGGCTACGTCAATAAAATGTAAAAATTTGTAGGGGAAATAGAGTACGGGGGGGGGGGGGACTTTTTTTATCTTTCGAAATAGATACCAAGTATATGGGGAAGAAACAAAGATAAAAGATGGAGGCAACTTTTCTATTTGAATTTTTTTTTTCTAGGATTAACATTTCTCTTCGGTTCTTTAGAAAACTAATATCGCCGATGAACAATGCAGAGAATGGTAGGAGTTAGTTTCTTTGTCTTATCAGAATCCTATTGATTTCATTATTGTAGTTTAGTTGTGAGCAATCATTCAACAAAACTCACAATAAACTCACTAGCGCCGACTTAAGTCAATCTGCAAAACCAGTTTTCCTGCAAATATATATCAAGCAATTGATTTGTTATGATAATAGGAATAAGATAAATTATAATTAAAGTTTACTGTTACATATTATTATTAATAATGTTTATTTGTTACAAACAATTTCTTAACAAAAATGTTTATAACAAACCATTTTGTAGAGAATTTTATAAGCTTTAATTCTATCGTAAATTCAATGAGAAAGCTGAAAATCCCGAAAAACCATATTTTTGTGACCCCCCTCTAAAGGGAGGTTCCGGGTCTCGTTCGAGTGGGATAAATTATGGATTTCTCAATGACAGCCCAATAAACCAATTTAACGTAAGAAACTTCTTGTCTGAACTGTTTCTGAATTTTTGAAGGTTTTGTGACTTGGGGACCGGTCTAATAAACCGCTGCCCAAGGAATCACTACTTCCACATCCAGATTCTCTATCCAAGTCACTCACAACGAAAAAACTTTGTATGTGAAAATAATTGTTTATGGAACTTTAATAATATAATATTTGAAATCCTCTACCCCAAAAACCCATAAAACGATACCCCACATCGGTAGTGGGGTGGAGGATGGTGATAGGGGGGTGATAGTGGGGGGGTGGATGAAGTAAAAGAATATTTTTAGGTTTCTGGTTACTGTACATACACTAAATCACAATTTTTTTTTCATCCCCTTTAATAAGAGGTGGGGGTGGTAATGGGGGTGGCTAATGCCAAACATTTTTTTGAGACCTTAGCTTCTCTTGTATATACTAGATACCAATTTTATGGACTCTTACCTGCTTGATTGACCTATTTACCCCAAATTTACCCCAATTTACCCCCCAACCCTTCGACGGAACAAGATGAAAATATAATCTAGTTCCAGATCTCGTTAAAGTACATATGTGTACCTAATTTCAAGTCAATATCTTAAACGGTTCCAGAGTAAACGTGCGCACAAAAAAAGTTACAGACAGACAGACACAGACCGACAGACAGACAGAATTTTTTTTTTCGCTCAAACTTAAAATCTCGACCTTTCATGACATTTTAAGCCTATGTGGACAATAAAAATTTTTAAAAATTTTTTTGTCGTTAATATACTTCCACTGGACGTGGAAGTAATATATGTCTATCGATCGTTTCTTATCACTTAGCAAGTATTGTTAAATTGAAATGTTTGTTAAAAATTTAGCAGATATGTCTAAAACGACAGCGTAGAATTTTCTCCAATTAAATTGGATAATTTCCGTGAATACAGCACGTATTCAATAGACATATTTATATATCAACGCAAAGTGGCATTTGGCAGCTTCGTATAATCGGCTTATTTCAGATAATTGGTACATTAATGAAATAGTCTATATTTAAACGGGACAAATGCATAGTTCGGAATGGAACTGAAGCCTAAAATTAATATTATGATAGAAATTACTAGATAGAGTGAACTGGCGTCTTGACGTACCGTTAATTTAACAACTACCATCTCAGCAAATAATCATCTGTATAATACAAAATATGTAGGTATCTGTTGTTGGTTAGTGAATAAAACAGCTACATTTCAAAACTTACTGTGCTATAATTGTATTATTTTAAACATGACAGAAGAGATAGAATGGAACAGAATAGAATAGAATAGAACATAATTGAATACAATAGAATAGAATTGAATACATGTATTCCTCCAATAGATCACATTTACATGCAAGACAAGTCAAAATACAGATATTGTGTGATTTTGAAATGTATTAAAATGTAAATCAAGATATACAAAAGTTGTTACTTAGAAATAGGAAATATAAAAAAGTTGTAATTTTTTATGAATATAATATAGTCTTTACATTGAAATTTGAACCATTTATTTGCCCTAAGTCGGGCTGGTCCACAAATCGAAGGTAAAATTTTGACGAAACTAAACCACAAAGCTGAGCTAATGATAAAATATTAGACAATGAGAAACGCTTTATAAAAGAGGTTCTTATAAACAATCAATACCCTGAAGCTTTTGTTGATAGAACTTTCACATATATAGAAAATAATAATCATGTACGACAAAAACCTGAACAACGGTACACGACGTTAATTCCTCATGTACACGGATTACCTGAAAAGCTACGCCGTATAGGCAATAGATTTGATATAAGGACGATATTTCAAACGGGCAATACATTGAGATCTATTTTAACAAAAACAAAACCGCTAAAATCACGAGCAAAATTCAAAAAACTGCATTTATAGTATTCCGTGTGAGTGTAATAAACATTATGTGGGTGAGTCATCCAGACCATTCAGTGTTAGATTGGGTGAGCACAAGGGTTACATTAGAAAAAATGAGATTCAGAAATCGAAGATTTGCGAACACGCTTCGGAGAACGGACATAGAATAAACTGGGACTCGGCAAAAATGTTAACAAAAGACAGATAGCAAGAAAATAAAAATTAAAGAAGCGGCTATAATACTATTGAATGAGGATAAATGCGTGTCGAATTGTTCCGTAGATATTTGCATAACCTGGCTGCCGATGTTAAAAGAAGAACTTAACAAACTCAACATTGTTTAAAATAAAACTATCAATTAGATATATCAACAGTTCTGTGTAAGCAGTAAGTATCTATGGATACTGAATATAACAAATATATTCTTAAAGCTGTGTATTTAATATACACAGCCCACAAACATTATAATACGCTTTGAGAAAGGAAACAGATTCGTTTTCCGAAATGTCAACAAAATACGTAATTTTTATATTTTTGTTCTTATTCATTATTTGTCAAAAACAACCCTCTAACTGATCCTTTGACGGAAAAGTCACAGGCGTAGAGGTTATTTTCCAGTAAAATACTGGTTAATTGTATTATTTGGTAGATTTCAGACATTGTTTAGAAGAATACATGTGGCAGAGCATCCCAATAAGAATAGAGAAAAATTAAGAAAATGCCACAACCAACGTTTAGACAATTTTCCTAATATCACCGGACTATCCAGTCAGCATGTCCGAAGAGGTCGACAGTCACCCGACGGCGACGTCAGTGAGCATTTGGGGCTTGGTGGGGAGATCATTGCTGCCATCTTGGAAAGAGTGTTAAGAACCGTTTTTTTCCAAATATATCGGCTTCTGTTGAGGCTACGTGAAAAACAAATAGGTATGGAGTTGTAAATGGCAAGCAATTTTCTATGTTTTATGTATATTATTTTTTTTTTCATGGGACTGATAAGTTTTTTGTTACGCAGTCACACGCTGACAAGCCGACTTTGCGGGGCGTTGTAGTGCAAACTATTGTCTACAAATAAAAACTAAAAAAAAAAAAGAAAAGAATTTGTAGGTTTTTTCCTGATCTTATACTTTTCATACGAACAATTTTCTCGTAGAAATTACCTGAAGCTGAAACTAAGGTAGACTGCGCCGCGCCGTTGGCATTTTTGATTTTGGCACACCTCATTGGATGCTGACCGAGGATTGAAGAATAAAGCTCATCAACGAACCAAATTTTGCACCACTCGAAGTATTGCGCCTTTGGCAGCCGCCAACTTGCCAACCCCTAGTTCCAGCTCTGGAATTATCCATTCGAAAAAATGCGAAAAACCGCGTGTCTCGCGTTCATTTCAAACTTTCTCTCGTAATAAACAAAAAACTATCAGTCCTACGAAAAAAATCACAGGCACACTAAATAAAAAATGTGGTCTGTTCCTGGAACTCCGAGGTTGCCAACAATTAGGGTTTTTGTACAATCTGTTACGAACAATTTTTTTCTTAATAAATGAAATGTCAAAAATTACTGGTATATTTGAAAGATTATTGAATATTTCTAATCCTTTTAAAGTGGCAGACAGTTAGTTTATTTATCTTCGTTTTGTCAGCTTTTATAGCTGTTTAAATTATGGCACATCTACGCAAATTGCGACTTTCATATATATTGCAAAAAATATACGAATTTTAAAAAAAATATTCATGGTTTTATTTGCTCATTTTGTTGAAATATATGTTTTCGAAAAGGGCATATTTTTAATCATTTCCGAAAGAAACAGGAAATTTTTTGCTAGTTTTAAACTATTGGTTTTATAGAAAAATGTCAAAGGAGATGAAATATTATAGAATATTACTTAGGTATTAAGCAAATCACAACTTACACACTTTTTTATTTATTATGAAATTACCTACATTCTGTATATTGTTGCCATAATCTGAGCGCGTTAATATACTAGTTAGGTAAAACAGTCATTATTGGAGAACCATTCAAAACAACTACTCTTCTAGCTAATACTGACGAAGTATTGAATTACATGATTGAGATGAAATATAGTTAATAAAATTCCTTTTATTATACTCTTTGCAAATACGAAAACGAAAAGTATTTTGCAATTTGATCGGGACATTTCTAAAACAGAAAATACTGCTTGGAAAGAAAAAATTTGTATATCATTGTGTTAGTGATCTAATCCTGAACAACTTTCAAAATGTCCGTCCGTCCGTCACGTTTCTTGTTAGTACGATAACTTAACAACCGAAAGTCTGATTGTGTTGGAATTTTGAAGGTAAGTTAATGTTAGCTGTTGTTTTTTACAAGCTTTTATTTAACTTGCAATGTTTGTCCGGTTCAAAATTAGGCAGTGTGATACTATCGGTGTTAGCTACTTATCAATTAGGAGAATTACTAGGGGATTAGAGGAATTACTGAGGAATTGGGGGAATTATTATCTATTTTGGGAATTAGTCTACACAATATTTTTCTGCGGAATACCCCTCGTGGAACTCCATTATGTTTTGACGTGCTGAACACGAATTAGGTGTCCGTTTAGCTCCATCACCCAGTATTTTTTCGTGAGGTTTTGATGAGGTTCTTTAGATTATTTTCGCGATTTACTAAAATTTGGTGGGTGATGGAGCTAAATGGACACCTGATTTGTGCTCAGCACATGGAAGTACATGGGGGCTACCCGATGGAGTCCCAAAAACAGACCACTTTTTTGGTGGGGGGCTTGAGCACAAACACAAAGTGGTCTGTTTTGGGGGCTCCACTGGGTAACTACTATGTATTTCGACTTACTGAATACGAGTCAGGTATCCGTTTAGTTCCTGTCGGGTGACTGTAGACTTCTGCATAGGTATTTCATATATACTGACTGGGCTAGTAGTAGTATAAATTAATACATTAGAAATTTCTCCATTTAATAAAAAAATCCATTTGAGGTAAGAAATACTTTTGACTTTGCCAAAAATAATTTGGTTTTTGGTTCTATTTTACTCAGTATGCCTTTCAGAGGGCATTATGATGCATAATGAATCAAAGAGTCATCCTGGGTTCTTCATATGGAAAAGTAGTTTTCATTTATTCGCAAACTATGCGTTTTGGTACGATTTTAGTCAAACTGCCATGTGCTTTAAAATGAAGTTCCAAGTAAAAATTTCTGGGAAAACCATCGGCACACCGTTAGCGTGGGTTCCAAGGGCTGTCACGGTCACGTGAACTTGTATTTTAATAAAGAATTTCCGAACAGGCTACCAAAGACGAGTATACAAGTTGTTATAAAACTGCTAAAAAAAAGATGGAATACTGTACCGTTTGCATATGCCCAAGTACATGGCATTTCAAATAACTATGAAATTTAACTAGGTATCTGTCGAAAATTACCAAATATGACGATCAGAACGACGTATCAGCTTTGTGCTTTGTAAATAAACAATAAATTTACCTGTTTGATAAAAAAACACATCAATATTGCACTCATATATTGAACGCTTTTCAACGTTTTATGTGATGGTCGCAGATACTACCCTGGCATTTGTTCCCTTCCTAGAAAAGACTGTAAATATTAAAGGAAATAAGGGTCGTGTCGGCGATGGAAAGGCCGAAAAGCCAACGTTTGCATTACACTAATAAAATTCTCTCAGCTGAAAACATGTTTTTGATGAAAACACTGGCTCACATCATAATATTTTTCTGCAGTAGAAACTACAAAGTGCATATGAAATAACCGCAGACCATAATACCAGACTTAATTATGTTTACCTTAAAGCGATAAGATAATAAAACCGCTTAAATAAATTCATTCATATATCTATTACAAATATATAAACAAATATTTAAAAACTGAAATCAGACTACGTCAAAAAACTGTCAACCGAAAAGTTTAAGAGTATTTCTTTTTTAAATTTGGACTTAATTATGTTTACCTTAAAGCGATAAGATAGTGAAACCGCTTAAATAAATTCATTCGTATATCTATCACAAATATATAAACAAATATTTAAAAATTGAAATCAAACTACGTCAAAAAAACTGTCAACCGAAAAATTTAAGAGTATTTGGACAATAAGGGGTCCAGTGTCCGCCATTTTGTTTTTTCCGAGTAGACATACCCAATTTCAATCGCGAATCGATGTAATCATCGAAAATCTATGAAAATGAACATTACAACAACCACATTACCCTCCTCCTTGCGTCATAAAAATAATAATACAATAATTAGAGATCGAAATGGCTTTAGGAGATAAGGTCTAACAGGAGCACCAGAAACTAAAATAGGAAAAGGAATGCCAATCTCTCTCTCTCTCTCTCTCTCTCTCTCTAGAACGGTCCACAACCATTCGAATTTATCCATTACAGATATCAACTGCATGATGTATGCCACTACACCGGTGATTGCAGAAGTAACTGAAGAAAAAAAATTCACAAAAATCTCTGGCAAAACCTTATTGGAAGAAGAGGATTTAGATTCAGGACACCATGGAATTGTACAGAAAAGAAATACCGATTCTCAAGGAATACGGAAAGGGAGTATCCACGCACCAAGTACTCAAAAAGGCCGAAAGTGTACTAAAAATAATACAGATCCAGTGACGTAAACTTGGTCGAGCAAAACCTGAAGATGAAACTGCAAACAAAAGCGCAAAGATTGAATAGATATATCAAAAGAAGTAATCACTACTAATACAACAAGCTCTTTGAAGAGGACGCCAAGAAATTCTATAGACAAATGAATGACCAGCAGGCCGAAGTAGAGGTACCCGCCTTCATAGCAACACATCTAATCATCACAATTTTGGAGGACGAAGTGACGCACAATAATAATGTTCTGTGGATCGAATAAGAGTGTAGACAGCACCGAAGAAGTAAACCCGATACATGATCGGACTTAACGAGTTGATGAAGTTGTAAATATAATTCTCCACACACGGTACAAAACTTCTGGTTAAAACACCCCAGTGTTCTGCATGAAAGATTCAGAACGGCTGTCGATAAAATTATACGACATCCCGAGGAAGCGTCCGAATGGCAAACTGCTGGAAACACTTTTCTTCTCTATAAAGATAAGGACGCTTAAACAATAACCTGTCTACCAACGGTATAGACACTCCCAGAAAAACAGGAAGGTTGTAGAAATGCTTCTAGATTCTGTAAAGATGAGCTACTAGTAAGATTGTCAAATCGGTTGCAAAGAAGCGGCAAGACATCTCAGCATGGCATGGGCGGAGTACAAAAAGGCGTTTGATAGTGTTCCCCACATATGCATTGTTGAAGCCCTGATAACTTATCGTGTGTGTTTAATAATAACAAACTTCGTGGAAACCACAATGAAGGAATCGAAAATGAACATCTGGCTCCACCACTCGAAAGATCACGTAAACGTGAAAATTACGAGAAGAATTTCCGAGGAATTTTCCGAGGAGATTCTCTCTCGCCTTTGCTGATTTGCCTGGCACTGGTTCCCCTGTTGAACCAACTAAATTAACAGAAACAGAGTTAAACAATACACCTGTAAATCACCTCTCCTACATGGACGACCTGAAGTTATCTGCTAAAATTAAAGCTCAACTAAAGCAAGAGCTAGATATCATCTTCAGTGATGACATCAAGATGGAACTTGGTTTAGACAAGTGCGCTACGGTGATCCTCCAGAGAGATAAACATGTCAAAAGTCAGAACATCGTGCTGATTGACCATCTAATCGGTACCAAAATCTTTTCAGTTCATGTACGGTGCCAAAACTTATCAAAACTGATGCGCAAGTTTCTATATATACACACACAGACATTTTTTAAAAACCACTTCGTGTTCCTTGGGGTCTCAAAACCTAAAGATTTGGTCTGATTTCAATTTTCGGTGTTGGACCAATTGCAGTAACCTCCCCATTTTTATGTGTGGAGAGGTTAAAAAGTTCATATTTTTCGCTAGAATGATGCTGCATGAATACGAGTATATAATTTGCACAAACAATTAAAGGTAAGAGTAAAGGAAGGAAAAGATAAGTTAAGTAATAGCTTGGTAATAAGTATTCATACTAAATAATTTGGAAGCTTTTCGCAACTAGTATTGTCATAAAATTAAATTAAAAAGGTCAGTTTCGTGTTAGAGTTAACCATGTTACATATTTAGATTTACCAATATTGTACGTGGTATTCAAATTAATTAGTTGGTGGAAAATAAAGACAAGGTCTTGAAAACACTAATTTTCACATGTTTTCGTCAAGGATTTGGCATCGGATGACTGATGACACCGAAGAACTGATAAGGCTACCGGGACAGCGGGCGCAATGCTGTCAGATGTACCATACCGCACATAGAGTCCAATTCAAATAATATACGGATCACAAAACAGTGAAGACGCGGTAAATAAGATCATTGCATACTTTCAATTTGTTAAGTAGGTAAATCTATAAAAATTCCACGGACTGACAAAAAAAAAATTTCTCACACACTGCAAAAAAGCGCAGGATATTTTTTCTTTGCCGATTGGAAAATTGTTGGTACTTCCAAATGCTTTTCAACGGACTATTTTAACTAAAAGCGAGATCAAGGGCGATTGCGGCTATGTCACGGCTGCAGCTACATTATGAAAAAGAACAATTATTCAAATCTCTCGAATGCCCTTCTCCCTGTCTGTGAGAAATAGTAATAACCCCATATATGCTCATAACTGTGACAAATTAATTACCAGATATCCAGTTATAGTGCCAATCCCAAATGCAGCGTGGGACGGGCCCGTATTATATAAAATAACAGGATGTGAGGGTAGATACGTATTATGTTTAACTTTCTCTATATTTTTGATAACGAATATCTGCAATTGCGGTGAATAGAAAAGCAAAAATATGCGGCATTCATTACTAAATTGCAAAATAATTAGATTAAGGAATGGTCATAATGTCAATTTAAATTAGAACTCAACTGAAACTTGTCAAATGCAAAACACATTTATTTGACGAATTATGATAGCCTGTGCTAATGTGGTCAGTGATATTGTTTGATTAGTAAAATAATAACAGCCCACGTCTTTTTTTGTAGCTTTTATTATAATGCAGCGGTGAGAGCATAAAACATGGGGGTTTTGAAACTTTGGGAATTTATAGATTCCGATGCCCTGAATGAAATAAGAAAAAATGTAAAATGTGATCTCAGAAGCCGGCGCAGCCATATTGAAAAAATGGCGCACAAAAAACAGTTTCTTTGAAATATCTCGCTTCGGGTGCCTCATACGGCAAAAACTCTGCTTATGAAAATAAAAGAGCATTACATTTTCTACAAAATATATATTTTTTTGTTAAACTGAATAGTTTCGGTGCAGCAGCCGATCGAAGTCAAGCATTCTTGATAAAATTATGATATTTTGCAATTTCTCGATTTAGTGCAACTTTTATGAAGGAGAATTTTTGTGTTGAGACAAAATTTGTTTTCACACCCGAAAATCCTCAAATATAGTTGATTTTACTTGTCTGCTACGCATAGCTCAATGTTCAATACTCGTTTCCACACCACCTTGCGGTAAAGTATACGGCGCATTCTTTTTACGTGGTTGTCCCCTATAGGCCTAATCCACAACTAACCTGCTTCTTGGGGAGTTTTAGGTGCTTGATGTCGAAGGTCCAGGTTCGTTGAAGTCTTCAATAATACTTTCTTGGGGCTGGAAACAGCAAAGCTGGGCTTACACCAGTAACAATGCTGAAAGATCCTGCTTCTGAAAAGCTACTTAAATTTCTTTCCCGTAAATGCAAGAAAGGGTGCAGTGCAGTATGCGGTTGTAGAAAGGCAGGGTTAAAATGTTCTGTAATTTGCACATTTTGTAACGGACAAAGCTGACAATGCACCAGCAACAGTCGACGAGCTTCATGACGACAAGTCGACTCTCCAGTCGAAACATTTTTCGCAAGCATGGAGAACAATCAATACGTAGAATCAGTATGTACCTGAAATTTCGAACGTTCACTTGAACGAATTTTATATGAAAATTTCCAATTCATCGACTTAGGCGTACAATTTTTTTGGTAATATTTGCTGGCAACGATAGCATTGTTGCCAGCAAATATTACCAGAAAAATGGTACGCCTAAGTCAATTTGCAGTTTTTATTAATTTTTCCTTTTCATATGAAATTCGTTGAAGTGAACGTTCGAAACTTCAGGTACATGAATCAGTGGACAGCGCAACGGAAGCAATTTCCAAAGAAAGTATTGCTGAAGACTACAACGAACCTGGACCTTCGACATCAAGCACCTAAAACGCCTCAAGAAGCAGGCTAGTCGTGGATTAGGTCTATAGGGGACAACCATGTAAGAAAAAAATGCGCCATATACTCTACTTCAAGGTGGTGTGGAAACGAGTACTGAACATTAAGCTATGCGTAGCAGTCAAGTAAAATCAACTATATTTGAAGATTTTCAGGTATGGAAACAAATTTTGTCTCAACACAAAAATACTTCTTCATAAAATTCGCACTAAATCGAGAAATTGAAAAATATCATAATTTTGTCAAGAATGCTTGATTTCGATCAGCTGCTGCGCCGAAACTATTCAGTTGAACGAAAAAGTTTATAGGACATATTTTGTAGAAAATTTAATGCTCTTTTATTTTCATAAGAAAATTTTTTGCCGTATGAGGCACTCAAAGCGATATATTTCACATTTTACATTTTTTCTTATTTCATTAAGGGCATCAAAATCTACAAATTCCCAAAGTTTCAAAACTAAAAAAAAAAAATAGTATTTTTCATAACATTACTACTTCGCTAATAAGATCAATAGACAACTCCACTACAGCGCGCGTATTATCGACGTTGATGCCAGCCGCGGAACTGTGGATCGACTGTTATGACGTCACGTTTGGAGACGCCCCGTGTCACGGTCAGAGCTGGGCAGTACTCAAGTAAATTGTACTCGTAACTGTACTGAGTATCCAAAGTACTCAGTAACAAGTACTTTTATTTGGATGGCACTTTGTACTCGAAAATTTTCAAGTACTCATTAGGTACTCGAGTACTTTTGGTGACCACAACTGACGAGTAACGAGTACGAGTACCGACGTGCAACACAGGTAAGTCTCAGCTTGTCTTTTTTCATACAAGTGTGCAGGGCAGTCAGTGTCAGTCAGGCGAGAAGCGAGCGTTTGACGTATGAAACATCACGAAGTGGTAAGTTGGTGCTTTAGGCTTTGTTAACTTTCGTAGTTATTGCGGATTTTTAAAATAAGAACTGACGAAAAAAAATCAAAAAGTTGTGGTGATTCATGTATCACGTTATAGCTAGGGAGCTGGTGGCAGAAATTTTTATATAGTCTTATTGTGTGACTGAAGTTGAAAAATGTAAAGATGTGATAATAAAAAGCCGGAAAAACCATTTCAGTCATTACGGCGTTGTTGATTTTTTAATGAACAGTTAATTAAAAATGCAGCCAAAATATACAAATCCATTTGCCGGCCTCTTTTAGATTATGGACATACTTTATACCTGAACTGCGGTAAATCAATCATAAAAAATATCCAAGTTGCTGAAACCTCCGCTTTGAGACTAATTACGAAGATGCGCCATCCGAGGAATCCACTCCACAAGCCTTCTAATAATTATCTTTAGACCAACTTGAAAGTCAATATTATCCAGGAGAGACTAAATATGCTTTCCCAGAGATTCGCACGAAGTCCTCAAAATTTAGAGATTATAAATCCTCTCCTGAGATCACGAACAGTTCAGAGGCCAAGGTGTCGTTTTCCCGAGAAAACTATTCAAGAAATTTTGATTTCCTTACAAGTAGCTAATTAAACACCTTCTTTTTGATATTCTCCTATTTGTATTTTTTGCTTCCAATCGTCATATACTTTATACTTTAAATTGTAATATGAAATATTCTTTTTTTTCGATTGAATTATGAAATGTTATTTTTTTTTACACTGAAATTGATCTTACTTTTCACTATATTTAATTTATGCAATAAATATTAAATGATGTAATGGTCAGGCTGAAGGACCTCGGTCGATGGCCTGTTGGTTATATTTGTATTGTTTACTTGTATGACCAATAAAGATCTTTTATTATTATTATTATTATTTTATTTTTTTTTTGTGAAGCCAGTTGCCCTTCTCTCTGTCTCCGATGCCAGAGAGGGTACGCTGGTAATTATTATTATTATTATTATTATTATTATTATTATCATTATTATTATTATTATTAAAAATGCAATTAAAATGCCGATCTACTTTTATTTACTGATAATGGTGTAAGTGGTATTCTAATTTTTTGTCTATTACCTATTTCAATTTGGTATCTTTCGAAGTACTCGTATACTCGTATACTTCAAGCCACCATCAAAAGACCAACTGCTAGAAATAATAGCCAGAGCTAGAAGAAACACCGCATCTGGAGTAGATAAAATAAACAACGAGTTAATTCACTACGGCACGGAAAAGCTAAAGGAGCAAACCCTAGAAATCGTCACCAGGGTATGGACAGAAAACACACCTCTGCCTACGGAATGGACAAAGACTATACAAATACCCCTCCCAAAAACCAACTCGCCACAGACCATAGAAGACTACAGAAGAATAACACTGCAGCATAGGATACAAATACTACGCACAATTCCTGCTCGAGCAACTAGAGAAGTATATTGGAAGACCGCCAGACTACCAGACAACATTCATCAAAGGCAGATCAACGGACGACCACATGTACACCACCAGAAGAATACTGGAAGAAAAATGGAGAGAAGGGACAAAACTGTACATAGCCGCTATAGATCTCCAAAATGCATTCGATACCATCAGTCACGAAGCCATAGTCAACACCCTGTATAACAAAGGAGTGCCGCACTATCTAATAAACAAGATAATAAAGGCCTGCCTTCATGAAACAACTGCCATACAATGGTTCGGACAAATGACGAAAACCAGACAAAAGAACAGAGGAGTCGAACAAGGATGCCCCCTATCTCCCCCGACTATTCACCACGGTCCTAGACCAAGCGATACAAAACACAATAAGGGAAACACCAAATTTTAACGAAGACACGGAAACACTGAGAACCCCAATCGTATTAGCTTACGCCGATGACCTCCTAATCGTCGCAGAAGAAGAGCAACAAATTCTCAACTTCCTAGAAAACATGAAACCGCATTTGGACACATCTGGGCTGAAAATAAATTTCAAGAAATGTCTAATAATGGAGCGAGACCCATCAACAAAAGAGAGTCGGATCAGTGGAGAAGAACACAAAATAGGTGACTACTCCCTAAGAACAACGAACAAACTGAAATACCTAGGAACATATATGACGAACCAACTGAAAAGGAGAGAAACAGTAAAGGAGAAAATAAAAACAGCATACAGAGTCACAAGAGCAATTATACCGTTCATTGAGAAAAACAAACTATCATGGGGCCTGGCCAAACGGCTGTACATAGCCATCATACTGTCAACAATGACATATGGAGTTAAAAACGCGGCAACAACAAAAGCCAACAGAAGAAGTTTGAGAAGAGCTGAAAGAGACATCATCCAATTACTCAGAAAAACAACAGGGCAAAAACAACGACATAAAACCTCAGCACTACTAGAAGGGAAGACAATCACAAAAAGGATAGAAATGTACGCAATGAAGTACTGGGGACACGTCCAAAGAAGAGATCCACACACCTACTGAAGAAAGCACTAACACTGAACAGCAGCAAACTTAAAATTGGGAGACCATGTTACACGTGGAAGACAACAATCGAGAGGATCATGAACAAACTGGGAACGGACCAAACATACTGGGAAAGAAAAGCGAGGGGAAAGAATGAATTTCACAAAGAAATCGGAGCGATATATACTCTACCAGAATCAGAAACGGAGGAATCAGAAGCCTCAGAAGAAGAAGAAGAAGACTTGTAGAAACAGAAGTACAAAAATAGGAGCACAGATAGCAGCGACACAACGCGGCAACATACCTCACAAGAAGACCCAGAATAGGCAGAAGCCCAGAACCAAAAATACAAAAAAGGGGGCTCAAACGCTCCCTCACGACATAATGCGGTAACGCATCTCACAAATACCTACACCTCCCATCCCACATTCCTTTACCATGCGCCATGTGGCTCTCGCTGCTGGCAACAAGCATGACCTTAGTCCAACCCAGCGTGGACGGAGCAGGCCCAGCTGTATAACTTGGGAGTGGCAGCAATGCCTACCGCACGCTGGTAAATCAATCAATCAATCAAATCAATCAATATTTGATTATCTTTCATTTTCATAATAACCTTAGTTAATAGAATATACAGGGTGTGCCTCTTTACAATTAGCCATATGGCAAGCCGTTTTCGAGTAAAAGCGATCTAAACGAAATATTGCGTATTCATTTGCTAAATGCGCATTATTTATTTTTCAAAGTAGGCGTAAAACAATAACCTTTATTAATCGAAAAAAGTTAACCAAGTTTCATAAAGTTGACCCAAATCATTTCCAAGATAATTAGTAAAAACACCTATTTTTGCGCCATCCTTAGAGGGCCGTAGCTCCCCTAGGAAGCATTTCCGGACACATGTTTATAGGAACTTTTCTTACTATTTTTGTATGGAGAATTAGCACCTAAAGGGGAAGGCGGGAGTTTCGGGACACCCTGTATACGAGAAAAAAATCCAATCAAAATTACTGTACTGTACAATAAAAAATTGTATAATGTGCTTACACATTATACACAAATTTTGCACTAAAAATATTTTATTAATTTTTTACGTACAATGCCTAAACCGTTCGTTGTACATAAAAAATGGAAGAGATCATTTTTGTGCAGAATTTCATTATCTTTCATTTTCATAATAACCTTAATTGACCTCCGAGCCATAGAAAGAGCGATATTCGCAAAAAATCGTTTTTCGTGAATTTTGACGTTGAATAATTTTTTATGTCGTAGTGATCTCGACTTTTGAGTCCTTTGTGCTCAAGGCGATTTTCTCTACAACTTTATTATTCGGAAAGCCCTGCAGTTGGGTTTCTACCATCGCTTTGTATTGACCACCCAACTTACTCGACCAAATTACGAATCGCTGGGTGAATCCAGACTTGTTTTATGCGAGAAACCGGCCTTGTCCGTTTTCATTGATTTTTTGCCAATTTTTGCTTATGGGAGCTACGCCGCTTTTGCCATATTCGTCGGTTTCGTCTTTTTGGTACATTGCCTTGTTAAAATATTATAGTCAATCTTTAGAGCAAGGTATATAATGACTAGTATCTCCATGGTCAATGTCTTCGGCGGAGGAATTAAAGTTGAAAATATTTTGAATATTTTCAAAGTGCTTTTTTGGCGTACTTTTTAAAAAATATGTGATTCATTTTTCCATGACCACCATATACTTTCACTCTCATATCCTGGACCAAAATATATTTTCCTAAATAAAAATTCGGTGTTTCTTCGAATTTTTACCTGGTTGTGCCTTATCGATCTCATAACGGTCCTTTTGGACTAGTTTGTGGCTCTGAAGTCTCTCAGACTCTTGAAAATGTCCTTAAATGAAATTTTTGACTCAGTCGAATTTTTATTTTGGTTTCGACCTTGGTCAATTCTGGAAGGTTCTACAACAAGCACGCAGAGGTCTGCGAACAAAACTTAGTTGCGACTTTTAGTTTTTATTTTGTACTAAAATGTTGGAAATTTTTCGCTACAATTACTCCTTAATTTTCGTTAGTGTATTCGCAATTTGACATTTTACAATTGAATTGCATTCAATTTTCATATTCTTATAAGTAGAACAAAGCTACGCGAAATTAACACCGCAGTGACACTCTAAAAGGAATCCATTAATATTTACGATAATGCCGTATAGTTTCTAAACTAGTTGAACGTATCAAAAATCCAGCAGAACCTTTGCGTTAGAGCGACACGGCATGGCAGCGCCGTACCTTTTAAAATTAAAATTAAATCATTTATACGACGGTCGACAAACTATCGCAGAATTAATAAAATAGTTATTGCCGTGTAAATTACAGCTGGTCCCTTTTGTGCTTCGCCCTCGTTTAAAATGCAGCCAACACACAGGTAGCAAAGTTTTGACGTAAGATTTATAGGACTGGGTAAGCTGTTTCCCAACTGTTCAAGTAAATTAAAAACCAATTGAATTTCGCTGAAACCTAAGATTTTACTCTGGTCAGGTATACGGTAATATTTTACTTATTAAACTTTATGGTCCGCGGAATATAGTCTTTTGTGCTTTTTTCAAACGGTAAAGTATGATGCGATATTTATCCGTTTCTTTCTTTCATTGTCACGTAAAGCGTCCTCTTGCGACTTAATTTTAACGGGAATTTTTGTTATTAAACAAGTCGTAATGTACCGGGTGTCACTGAGACAATAAACACTCAATTATTTGTTTGTCTCTTAGAGAAATGAATGATTACAAATCTTTAATGACTCTCCACTCATCTGCTAAAAAATCTCATTCATTTTTTGACACTGCAAGAAAACCTGAATTCGATTTCATTAAACAACAGTAACGTACAAAGTTTTTACACCATTCTCCGCGCTGTTTTGTCCACGAGAGTGTTCCGTATACTTAATTGCAATTTTCTCGAAAATTGCTAATCTTAGAAAAAAAAATTCAAATAAAAAAGTTACGTCCATCCTTTTATCTTTATTTCATCTCGATATACTTGGTATCTATTTCGAAAGATAAAAAAGTTTCTGGCTTGTTATAATTGCACCAGTAACTTTTCACAGATCATGTAAGTCCATCATAACCTTAGCAAAAAAATCACATTTTCCATACTTATTAAAATTGTGATTCATATTACCACATTTTGTTAACAAATATGGAGTGATAACACGGTAAAAAATTGAGATTAATTCGTTGTCCCGTTTTTGAGTTTGAGCGAGTTAAACGAAAAAATTATTGTTTTTACTATTTTACAATTCTGTCACATTTTTGGCTTTATGGCATGCTTCGACCAACCAAAAGAGTAATTTTTTATTTTATCGAATGATAAGATTCTAAACACTTAGGTTAAGGTAATCTTAGTTAACATAAAAAAAAAGGGTCTAGCAGGATAAGATACGGTCAGTGGCCCCAGAAATAAAATAAAATAACTTGTGTTATGACATCGGTGAGTAATAAAGTTACCATTGACACAAATTCAGCCTCTGATCTTCCTGAATTCCTGAGATAATTCACCATATATAGGCTAGAGCGGATATTATTGAAAATTATTGTATTCAACTATTGCAGCTGAACTTATAAAACGAAAACTCTTTGTTAGAGAATACATTGTTCTATATATTATATATTTTTTGTAGAATTTTTCAACTAGATTTACTTACTATCTAAAAAAATTAAAAATTCCTATTTTTTTTTATAGTTCACACAGAGATACGATCACAGAAAAAACATATAATGTAGCTTACTATGTTTAGTATTATCACTGAAAAGTGCATTCAAATACACTTAAACTTAAAAAAATAAAAACTCGTTATGAGTGCCCTGGAGTACTTACTACTTTACATCTCTCTTTAATATAAAGTTGCTCATAAATGCATAAACAAGTAGTAATGTGTTTATAATTTAAATAAATAAAGTAAATGCTCTGAATTATAGTTATTATTTACTCAAGAATAAGAAAGGTGCAGTATAGATAAAAATAAAGTCCAAGAAAATATTATTTATTATGATACATATTATTAATTGTTTATGATTATGTTAATTATTCCACTATAATGAATCTTCGTTGCTGACCTCATGAACATTTTCTGATGTAAATATATTAGATAAAAAAAAACTTCTGCTGGACGTACTATGCGAGAAAGATATCGGGCATGTGACAAGTAATATACGGCTGCGGCTATACGTGAACAGCATCCCACCATTCTTATGCCATTGGAACAATGGCAGCAATATCGGTGTATGCTTTGAATTAAGAAGTTTTCATTTTTCTCATTTTCTCGTAATAGTTGTAAAAATCTAAAAAATATCTGAATTTTTTTAATTATCTCTATAAATAAGAAAGTTAGCGTTCATCTGGGCTGAGGCCCGATTACGTCACAGTACATGATTGCGTCAACAGCGAGCTGGTGCGGGCACCGGCAGTTTAGTTCATTCAGTGTTATTCTTACCGGACACAGCGAAGATATTTTTGTAGTTTTAATCGTTCGATGAAGTAAGTTATGCCAAAATAACAGCGAGTTGTGTACTGTGACGTCACAGTCGTGCGCAAGGTATTTAAATAATAAATTAAATAAGTTCGTGAGTTTTTCAGATATCGAGATGATTTTTTTTTTCTTTGACTAGTTAACTGAAAGACTACTAAATGAGGCTGAATGTACATTATATTTCTAAAATAGGAAACTTCCTAACTTAGGTATATATTCAATGTAAATGTGGTTGGGCGTGATTTTAACAAAAGTAATTTCATCTAATGTCCGTTTGATATCGTTGAACTTAAGTTGGTTCCATTTTTAGTCTATTTCCAGAATTTTACTTCCACGTCCAGTGGAAGTATAGTAACGACAAAAAAATTTTTAAAAATTTTTATTGTCCAAATAGGCTTAAAATGTCATGAAACGTCGAGATTTTAAGTTTGAGCGAAAAAAAAATTTCTGTCTGTCTACGGTCTGTCTGTCTGTCTAACTTTTTTTTGTGCGCACGTTTACTCTGGAACCGTTTAAGATATTGACTTGAAATTTGGTACACATATGTACTTTAACGAGATCTAGAACTAGATTATATTTTCATCTTGTTACGTCGAAGGGTTGGGGGGTGGGGGGGAGTAAATTGGTAAATTTGGGGTAAATGGGTAAATCAAGCAAGTAAGAGTCCATGAAATTGGTATTTAGTATATACAAGAGAAGCTGAGGTCTCAAAAAAATTTTTGGCATTAACCGCCCCCATTACCACCCCCACCTCCTTATTAAAGGGGATGAAAAAAAAAATGTGATTTAGTGCATGTACAGGAACCAGAAACCTCAAAATATTTTTTTACTTGATCCACCCCCCATTACCAACCCCTATCACCACCCCCACCCCACTACCGATGTGGGGTATCGTTTTATGAGTTTTTGGGGTAGAGGATTTCAAATATTATATTATTAAAGTTCCATAAACAATTATTTCCACATACAAAGTTTTTTCATTGTGAGTGACTTGGATAGAGAATCTCGATGTGGAAGTAGTGATTCCTTGGGCAGCGGTTTTTTTAAATTGTTATCAACATATCAGTATCAACTTACGTAATTACAACTGACTGACATCTAAATTTCCATTAGTAAGTTAATTTCAATAATTTACTGTTAAAAGAACAATTTAGACAACTAAAAAAGTCCATTTTCTTATCTAAGAGTTGTACTACTTTTTTTTTGAAATCAAGTGTACTTACAATCTGTCAAACAAAATTAATAGTCCAGATTCTGGAGATGTTTATCTTTCAGTCCTAAGTACCCGTCAGGCATAAAGCTGGAAAGTGTCGTATTCGATGTAAAACTTTCTGCTGAATCCGAATCCTGCGGGCGTATAAAAATCGGGGATTGCCTTCGTGAAATTTTTAAGATATAACTTGCACTTTCTCCCACAAAAGATAAGGTAAAAATCCATTCTCTTTTTTTAAATTGTAGTTCACAGTGTATTTAATGCAACAATGTAATCAAAACACATCTAATATTTATAGAAAAGCCGCGCCCAACATATTAAAACTGCAAGTAAGATCAAGGAATATCAACAGTGAAACTTCCTACATTTACATTGATTATATACCTAACGGAACGACAGTTCAAAGCATATGCCAATATTGCTGCGACTGTCCTAATGGCATAAGAATAGTAGGATGCTGTTCACATATAGCCGCAGTCATATATTACTTGTCTCATGTCCGATATCTTTCCCTCATAGTACGTCCAGCAGAAGTTTTATCTAATATATATTTACATCAGATAATATTCACGTAGTTATTCATGAGGGCAGCGACGAAGATTAATTACATTGTAATAATTAATAATTTGTATCATAATAAATAATATTTTCTTCGACTTTATTTTTATCTACACTGCACCTTTCTTATTCTTAACGTAAATAATAACTGTAACTCAGAGCATTTACTTTATTTACTTAAATTACAAACACATAACTATGTGTTTATAGATTTATGAGCAAATTTATATTAAAGAGATATGTAAAGTAGTAAGTACTTCAGGGCGGTCATAACGAGTTTTTATTTTTTTAAGAAGTGTTGCATCCATTTTATTTAAATGCACTTTTTGGTGATAATACTAGACATAGTAAGCTATATTATATATTTTTTCTGTGATTGTACCTCTGTGTGAACTATAAAAAAAATAAGAATTTTTAATTTTTAATTTTTTTAAATAGTAAATATGGTTGAAAAATTCTACAAAAAATATATAATATAGAACAATGTAATATTTAACAAAGAGTTTTCGTTTTATTAGTTTAGCTGCAATAGTTTTTGAATAAAATAATTTTCAGTAATACCCGCTCTAGCCTATAGGGTGTAAACGAATAGTGGGCCACCCCTGTAACTTCGTTGTTTTTGAAGATATCGGGATGAAATTTTGTATGGTGAAATTAGGTACGATTTTCAACTTTTTGAGACCTATCCGCCATATTTATGACTTCCGGTTTCACCGGAAATGACCCCATAGTGTTTTCTAAATGGACCATCCTGTATGTTTTTACATTTTTTAAATAAAGATCACATTTTGGATACATTTATACTATTTTGAACAATTTATACAGTGCTGCACGAAAAATAATTCGAATTTTATTTATCAATCTAGATGGCTGCGAATATGTTAAAATTAATTTTGTTCCAATGTAAAAATGTTGCTAGCATAAAAACATTCTTGGCAAAGTTAAAAGTATTTCTTATTTCAAATGCATTTTATTCTGTGGATGAATTTCTGAATTTCTAGTGTATTAATTTATACTACACACTTACTTATACATATCTTTATTTTGCAATACTGTTTTACTGTTATCATATATTTTTTTTTCTTTGATTTGATATCTGTAATGTTTTTGACTTGTCCTATATCATGTATAGTAGTATTACTATGAGAAGATGCCAGCAAAAAATAAGCGCAGAAACGAGTTTATGCACTCCATCATTCTAAGCCAATGAGAAAGAATTACGTGACATTCAATGTCAACACCAGTGGCGGCGGTGCCCTGCAGTAGAGCGGCGCCGACGGTAATAATAATAAAACAACTTTATTAGGCAAAGTTTAGTAGAACTTACTATTCTTACACTTCTCTCTCGTAACGTTGGCAAGTTTTAATCTACTACATTTTCACAGTTCCTTGACCGCGAAACTTTTATTGCAATTACACTTCCCTATACCCCAGATAAAGCTATGCCACTGGTAAAAATATTCGCGCATTTTGGCTCCGCCCTAGCATCTTCTCATAGTAATACTAGTCTATGTGATCTATTGGATGAATAAATGTATTCTATTCTATTCATATAAAAAATACGAAAACGTCAATATGTCCAATAATACATCATACAGGGTGCTGTAAACTCATTAAAATCACATTTTTCAAAATGACTCATTTGTTTTAAATATTATGATATGGGCCACCTGGATATTTAGAAAGCTCTATTTAGTAGGGGTTAAACGGTACCAAAAGTTCCGTAATAGCCTAGGAAATAGCGTGCAAATTCGACGACGAGTGGTTACCGTCTGCCAGTCGGTAATCGAAGAGACCATATAAGTACACACATTTTTTCTCTCTGGAACTTTTTGGTATGGTGGGGGGATAGGGAGGGGGGGCGGGGCATTTATTTTTAAATCGAATGATTATCGATATCTGTCCGCATAGGTAGTTAGCATATGTACTTCACATACCCCAGTTACGCTGGCAGACGAAACTTCCGGTCGGCGCGTGCGCCGAAAATAGAAACTAAAATTTTTTTTTTCTATTTTCGGTTAACGCGCGCGCCGATCGGAAGTTTTGTCTGCCAGCGTAATTGGAGTATGTGAAGTACATATACTAACTATCTATGCGGACAGATATCGATAATCATTCGATTTAAAAATAAATGCCCCCCCCCCCTCCCTATCCCCCCACCATACCAAAAAGTTCCAGAGAAAAAAAATTTGTACTTATATGGTCTCTTCGATTACCGACTGGCAGACGGTAACCACTCGTCGTCGAATTTGCACGCTATTTCCTAGACTATAATGTGTAATCGTTACCGGCAGGAATGACAATATTTGTTAAGAAATGTATGATTTATATCTAACTTCAATTAAATTTTTATCAACCCTGTGTTAATATTTTATGATAATGCAACAAGAATGAGCCAGAGGCCCATTCTGTCTCCTGCGGAGGGTGGCATATCATAAAATATTAACACAAATATACAGGGTTGATCAAAATTTAAATGAAGTTAGATATAAATTATAAATTTCTTAAGAAAAATTGTCATTCCTGCCGGTAACGATTACACATTACGGAACTTTTGGAACCGTTTAACTCTTACTAAACGGAGCTTTCTGAATATCCGGGTGGCCCATATCATATTGTTTAAAACAAATGAGTCATTTTGAAAAATGTGATTTTAATGAGTTTACAGCACCCTGTATGATGTATTATTGGACATATTGACGTTTTCGTATTTTTTATATGAATTATATTGGAACAAAATTAATTTTAACATATTCGCAGCCATTTAGATTGATAACTAAAATTCGAACTATTTTTCGTGCAACACTATAAATTGTTCAAAATAGTATAAATTTATCCAAAATGTGATCTTTATTTCAAAAATGTAAAAACATACAGGGTGGTCCATTTAGAAAACACTATTGGGGCCATTTCCGGTGAAACCGGAAGTGATAAATATAGCGGATAGGTCTCAAAAAGTTGGAAATCTCACCTAATTTCACCATACAAAACTTCATCCCGATATCTTAAAAACAAGGAAGTTACGGGGGTGGCCTACACCCGGTATATGATCAATTACCTCAAGAACGCAGGAAGGTCAGAGGCTGAATTTGTGTCAATGGTAAGTTTATTACTCACCGATGTTATAACACAAGTCATTTTGAAAATATCTCTCTGGGGCCTCTGACCCTATTTTATTTGACCGCTAAACTAGATGACCAGCGAGTGACGTACCAGCGAAGACTGCGGTAAGGGGAATTTCTGCGTGAAAGCATACCTCTCTTTCATAGTTCATAGTATCCTGACCATTGCCTAAGGTAAAAGAAGTACTTGAGGGTAAGTAAGACATTCCCTTGAAAAAAAAAAATCACTTTTGAATTCTGTTCAAATACTTGAATATTATTTAATTTGACTGTACTATTTACGAAATGAGGAATATGAAGATATCTGGGCTCCACCCTTGTTTCTTAATAAACAAACGACAAATGAGTTAGGCATGTGCTTTTTGTGTAGATAAGGAGTATATAAAGACTCCTCAAAGCCTTTGAGAAATTGGCAATATGAAGTCCCTTCCCCACAATGTATTTAAAGAGAACACACAAAAACCTCTAGATTGGAAACGAAGGCTGGTTCCAAAAAAAGCAAATAAAATATACATATTGGGGGACTTATTTATTTTGGCTTTATTACGATGATACTGAACGATTGTTATCGCAGGAGAAAATATATCAGTATTACATATGATCGTATACAGGGTGTGAACAATATAATAGATAGATAATGACGTTGATTGACTTTTTATAATTTCTCAGAGGTAATGGGAAAATAAATAATGTAAATGTTTAAAATATGTTAAATTCAGTGAAAATTGTTTTTCTAAGATTATTAAATAATTGAATTATTGAACATGTAATAGGGCATCAGTAAATCGGTATCTTGATCAACAATGGCATCATCGTTATTACATTATGAAGAATGACAAAATTTTCTTATCTCATACCATGTCAAAGTACATAAAAAAAACTTGTATTTTCGCTCAAAATACGTTGCTCTACGGTGCCCACAAATAATCGATTACTCTTTTCGATTCAAGGGCAGTTTTAGCCGTTTTAAAAAAATATACCTAATTATTTTATTACTTCCACATTCAGTGGAAGTTTACTATCAACAAAAAAAATTTTGAAAAATTTTCATTGTTCAAATATACTTAGAATGTCATGAAACGTCGAGATTTTAAGTCTAATCCAGTCATATAGAGATTCCACCTCGGAATGAAAGATAATAAACTTGTATAAATCTTTGTTTTGGCATTTTATAAGTTGGCTCAAACGTATCATAGAATCTCGTGTACGCGAGTCAAGATATTCAAGGTCAAAGGTCGCAAGAATCTGTTTTTTGTAAATATCTCGTTTTCTATGCTCTAAATATCATTTTGATGTATTATAAAGTTGTTGAGCATAAAATTCTTTACAAATTTTGTTTCAAGCAATATTTTATGCATTCAATCGTTCTTGAGAGAGAGCGCGAAGAGTGGAGAGCGCTTAGCCGTATATATCATAACGCAAGGTCAACTGTGGAATCCAATAAATAATACGATTGATAAAGTTAATTAGTTATTAGAAATATTATAAGTATGAAAAAACCTTGATTATTTACTATTAATATATTATATAGACAGATAGATAGATATTTTTATATTCCTAACATGCTTATTGAGAAATTAAAAACTGTTAACATCACGACAAAACAAGACAGAGATGATGCTAATGTTCTTATCGTCGAAACAGCCATTGCAGAATCTGAACGTCAAAGGACTGCCGTCATCATAGGAGAAGATATTGATCTGCTAGTTCTTTTAATAGGACGCACTCAATCACATCAACAAGAAATTTTCTTTAAAAAAATTGGCAAAGGCACAAATATATTCCTCCGAAAGCTTTGACAAATATCCTCCTTCTAAACACATTTTATTTTTGCAGGCCTTCAGTGGCTGTAACACGACTTCTGCGCTTTTTAAGAAAGGAAAAAAATCATTTCTTAAAACGTTAGAGAAACTTCCTAATTTAGATCAGTTAACTCAAGTAGTTCAGCAGGAAAACTGCCCATTAGAAACATTGTTTGAAAATGGAGTACGTATCTTTTTAGCAATATATAATGCTCCAAAATCAGAACACAATATTGACAATTTTCGATATACGCAATTCATCAAATCAACAAGACTTAACAAACCGATGCAGTTATCAACTCTTCCACCTAGAAGTGCAGCAGCTCGACAGCAGATCCAAACTTGGTTAGGGAATGATTTAGAACCCCAGGAATGGGACTGGGTATGAAATCCTGGAACCGGTAACAACATTATTACCACCAGCACCAGATGAACTGCTCAATACAATATTTTGCAACTGTTAGAATGGTTGTAGTTCGCGCTGCGGTGCAGAAAATCAAGGTTGCAATGCTCTTCATCTTGTGGTCATTGTTGTAATGGACAAGCATGCCTCAACGCTTCATCATATCCAAATGATCTCGATGAAGAAAGTGAATATGTACCTTAAATCCCTGAAGCTTTAGAGTCGAATCTATCAGACAACGGAATGTAGAAATGTAGACAACGAGGATGATGATCGTGAATTTGAAATTCAAGTTGAGCTACCGGAAGAAGACGATGATGAAGAAGAAGAAAATTAAGTTGCATATTTGCTATTAATAATAAAAATAACAAAAAAAAATTCCCCTCACATTTAAACAATTGTAATAAATTAATGGTATATAAAAATATAATTAAAATGTATTTAAACTATTTCACTTTAATATTTTATTATTTATATACTTAAATTAAGTAAATATTATTAAACGAATATCTGATATATGAATAATATCTATAAATATAATATATTAAATATTAAATAGTAAATAATCAAGGTTTTTCATATTTATAATATTTTTACTAAATAATTAACTTTATAAATCGTATTATTTATTGGATTCCACAGTTGACCTTGCGTTATGATATATACGGCTAAGCGCTCCCCACTCTTCGCGTTCTATCTCAAGAATGGTTGAATGTATGAAATATTGTTTGAAACAAAAATTGTAGAGAATTTTGTGCTCTACAACTTTCATAATAAATCAAAATGTCATTTAGAGTATAGAAAACGAGATATTTACAAAAAACCGATTCTTGCGACCTTTGACCTTGAATATCTTGACTCGCGTATGCGAGGTTCTATGAGATTTTTGAGCCAACTTATAAAATGCCAAAAGAAAGATTTATACAAGTTTACAGCTTATTATCTTTCATTCCGAGGTTTACCTGACTGGATTAGTATGTATTTTAACGAGGTCTGGAACTATAATATTATATTTTGATCTGATTTGTAAATAGGCAAAACAAGCAAAATTGGTACATATTCAGTATATAGGATGTTTCACGAGGAAACGGACATGCTTTAATGCCAGATAGAAGACACCGAGGGTAATCATAATCATCCATAGAAAAAGCTAGTTGGGCCTTCCTTGCTGAAATACAGGGTGTTTTGCCAACATTTCTTTTGGTTGTTACTTTGTAAAGGAATTGAATAATAAGTTCATATTTGGCACATATAATATACTAGTGATCCTGAATAAGTACATATACCACACACAAAAAAAAAATCCAGATCCGGACTTGAAAAAAAATGTTTTTGTTGATCTTCAAGAAAACAATACTCTGTATATGCTTTTTTTAAATTTCAATATTAAATTCGAAAAGTACATAAAAAACGTAACAGAATGGCTTCATTAATTTTTTTGCCAGACCTTTGACGTCTTCGTAATAAATTCCACTAAACAATGCAATATGAGACTTTAGGAAATATCGATGAATGATACGCGCAAAAAATTCTTCCTCTACTAAATTAGACATTTAGTTTTTTGCCAGCAATAATTATTATGTTTTAATTACCAATTTTTATGGATGGGGTAAAATTAATAAAAAAAATAAATGTTGGAGGACACCGAATCAAGAACCTATTTCATTCCTCTCATTTATTTAATGACTAGTAATACAGCAACATAACGTTATTATATTAACAACAACAATAACTTTAATAACAAAGTTGCATATTAATAATGCACATAGTAACAGGATAACAACAAAATATCAACAGAATAACTGTGCCAAAAACAAAAATGCAGATAATGTTATAAAACATATTTACAAATTAGAATTATAATTAAATTCTCTATTCAAAATGTCCTCCTCAGCTTCAGTACCTTTTCTAGTGTGCTTCACGAGATGGCCGATTGATCTTCTGGACTGTCTGTCTCTAATTTTTTTTGTGGTATTCAACAATCCGTTGAATTTAATTGCTCCATGCAAACAGTGTCCATTTTGTAGACGTCACCCTTTAAATGACCTCATAAAAAATAATCTACTTGGTTGAAATCCGAAG
Organism: Rutpela maculata; assembly: GCA_936432065.2. Lineage (NCBI taxonomy): Eukaryota > Metazoa > Arthropoda > Insecta > Coleoptera > Cerambycidae > Rutpela > Rutpela maculata. Next base: position 206,549,271 of record OW386287.2, read on the forward strand.
ACCTCGGTCATACATGAGGACTTTCGTGGCCAATTCATCTGTTTTGATATGTATCATTTAAATGGTTTCTAATTATGTACCTGAAGTTTCGAACGTTCACTTGAACGAATTTCATATGAAAATGAAAAATTAATAAAAACTAAAAGCCGACTTAGTCGTACAATTTTTTTTAGCAACATTTGCTGGAAACAATATCTAAAATACTCTTTCAAAGCCTCCTTCGCATCGAAGGTATCCAACGCACCCTTAACCACCCTTAAGTTAAAAAAATTACCAAAAATTAAATCTGGCTTACACCAAAAATTTTCTCGGCCCTATTTGCTTAGAATAATGTCCTAAACATACCCTCAAAATCTCGTTCTCACGTAACATGCGGAACACACCCTCAATCAACTCCTCATTTTAAAAAAATTGACCAAAAATTAAAACGGGCTTACACCAAAAATTTTCTTGGCCACATTTGCTAAGAATAATGTCCTAAACATACCTTCAAAACGTCATTCTTATGTAACTTGCGGAACACACCCTTAACCAACCCTCGAATTTAGAAAATTACCAATAATTATATATTTCTTACACCAAAAATTTTCTTGGCCACATTTGCTTAGAATAATGTCCTAAACATACCCTCAAAATCTCGTTCTCACGTAACGTGCGGAACACACCCTTAATCAACCCCTCATTTAAAAAAAATTGACCAAAAATTAAAACTGGCTTACACCAAAAATTTTCTTGCCTACATTTGCTTAGAATAATGTACTAAACATATCCTCAAAATCTCGTCCTCACGTAACGTGCGGAATACACCCTTATCAACCCCTCATTTTGAAAAAATGACCAAAAATTAAAACTGGCTTACACCAAAAACTTTCTTAGCCACATTTGCTAAGATTAATGCCCTAAACATACCCTCAAAACGTCATTCTCATGTCACTTCCGGAACACACCCCTAACCAACCCTTGGCTTCAGAAAATTACCAATAATTATATCTTTCTTACACCAAAAATTTTCTTGCCTACATTTGCCTAGATTAATGTCCTAAGCATATCCTCAAAATCTCGTTCTCACGTAGCGTGCGGAATACACCCTCAATCAACCCCTCATTTTAAAAAATTGACCAAAAATTAAAACTGGCTTACACCAAAAATTTCCTTGCCTACATTTGTTTAGAATACACCCTTAATCAACCCCTCATTTTAAAAAAATGACCAAAAATTAAAACTGGCTTACACCAAAAATGTTCTTGCCTACATTTGCTTAGAATAATGTACTAAACATATCCTTAAAATCTCGTTCTCACGTAACGTGCGGAATACACCCTTAATCAACCCCTTACTTTAAAAAAATGACCAAAAATTAAAACTGGCTTACACCAAAAACTTTCTTAGCCACATTTGCTAAGAATAATGTCCTAAACATACCCTCAAAATCTCGTTCTCACGTAGCGTGCGGAATACACCCTTAATCAACCTCTCATTTTAAAAAAATGACCAAAAATTAAAACTGGCTTACACCAAAAATTTTCTTAGCCACACTTAATAAGAATAATGTCCTAAACATACCCTCAAAACGTCATTCTCATGTCACTTCCGGAACACACCCTTAACCAACCCTTGACTTTAGAAAATTGCCAATAATTATATCTTTCTTACACCAAAAATTTTCTTGGCCACATTTGCTTAGAATAAACATACCCTCAAAACGTCATTTTCATGTCACTTCCGGAACACCCCATAATCATCCCCCATGTTAAAAAATTGACCAAAAATTAAAACTGGCTTACACCAAAAATTTTCTTGCCTACATTTGCTTACAATAATGTACTAAACATATCTTCAAAATCTCGTTCTCACGTAACGTGCGGAATACACCCTTAATCAACCCCTTGTTTTAAAAAAATGACCAAAAATTAAAACTGGCTTACACCAAAAATTTTCTTAGCCACATTTGCTAAGAATAATGTCCTAAACATACCCTCAAAACGCCATTCTCATGTCACTTCCGGAACACACCCTTAACCAACCCTTGATTTTAGAAAATTACCAATAATTATATCTTTCTTACACCAAAAATTTTCTTGCCTACATTTGCTTAGAATAATGTCCTAAGCATATCCTCAAAATCTCGTTCTCACGTAGCGTGCGGAATACACCCTTAATCAACCCCTCATTTTAAAAAAATGACCAAAAATTAAAACTGGCTTACACTAAAAATTTTCTTAGCCACACTTACTAAGAATAATGTCCTAAACATACCCTCAATACGTCATTCTCATGTCACTTCCGGAACACACCCTTAACCAACCCTTGACTTTAGAAAATTATCAATAATTATATCTTTCTTACACCAAAAATTTTCTTGGCCACATTTGCTTAGAATAATGTCCTAAACATACCCTCAAAACGTCATTTTCATGTCACTTCCGGAACACCCCATAATCATCCCTCATGTTAAAAAATTGACCAAAAATTAAAACTGGCTTACACCAAAAATTTTCTTGCCTACATTTGCTTAGAATAATGTACTAAACATATCCTCAAAATCTCGTTCTCACGTAACGTGCGGAATACACCCTTAATCAACCCCTCATTTTAAAAAAATGACCAAAAATTAAAACTGGCTTACACCAAAAATTTTCTAAGCCACACTTACTAAGAATAATGTCCTAAACATACCCTCAATACGTCATTCTCATGTCACTTCCGGAACACTCCCTTAACCAACCCTTGACTTTAGAAAATTATCAATAATTATATCTTTCTTACACCAAAAATTTTCTTGGCCATATTTGCTTAGAATAATGTCCTAAACATATTCTCAAAACGTCATTCTCATGTCAATTCCGGAACATCCCTTAATCATCACTCATGTTAAAAAATTGACCAAAAATTAAAACTGGCTTACACCAAAAATTTTCTTGCCTACATTTGCTTATGATAATGTACTAAACATATCCTCAAAATCTCGTTCTCACGTAACGTGCGGAATACACCTTTAATCAACCCCTTATTTTAAAAAAATGACCAAAAATTAAAACTGACTTACACCAAAAATTTTCTTAGCCACATTTGCTAAGAATAATGTCCTAAACATACCCTCAATACGTCATTCTCATGTCACTTCCGGAACACACCCTTAACCAACCCTTGACTTTAGAAAATTACCAATAATTATATCTCTCTTACACCAAAAATTTTCTTGGCCACATTTGCTTAGAATAATGTCCTAAACATACCCTCAAAATCTCGTTCTCACGTAACGTGCGGAACACACCCTTAATCAACCCCCCATTTTAAAAAAATTGACCAAAAATTAAAAAGGGCTTACACCAAAAATTTTCTTGGCCACATTTGCTAAGAATAATGTCCTAAACATACCCTCAAAACGTCATTCTCATGTAACTTGCGGAACACACCCTTAACCAACCCTCGAATTTAGAAAATTACCAATAATTATATATTTCTTACACCAAAAATTTTCTTGGCCACATTTGCTTAGAATAATGTCCTAAACATACCCTCAAAATCTCGTTCTCACGTAACGTGCGGAACACACCCTTAATCAACCCCTCATTTAAAAAAAATTGACCAAAAATTAAAACTGGCTTACACCAAAAATTTTCTTGCCTACATTTGCTTAGAATAATGTACTAAACATATCCTCAAAATCTCGTCCTCACGTAACGTGCGGAATACACCCTTATCAACCCCTCATTTTGAAAAAATGACCAAAAATTAAAACTGGCTTACACCAAAAACTTTCTTAGCCACATTTGCTAAGATTAATGCCCTAAACATACCCTCAAAACGTCATTCTCATGTCACTTCCGGAACACACCCCTAACCAACCCTTGGCTTCAGAAAATTACCAATAATTATATCTTTCTTACACCAAAAATTTTCTTGCCTACATTTGCCTAGATTAATGTCCTAAGCATATCCTCAAAATCTCGTTCTCACGTAGCGTGCGGAATACACCCTCAATCAACCCCTCATTTTAAAAAATTGACCAAAAATTAAAACTGGCTTACACCAAAAATTTCCTTGCCTACATTTGTTTAGAATACACCCTTAATCAACCCCTCATTTTAAAAAAATGACCAAAAATTAAAACTGGCTTACACCAAAAATGTTCTTGCCTACATTTGCTTAGAATAATGTACTAAACATATCCTTAAAATCTCGTTCTCACGTAACGTGCGGAATACACCCTTAATCAACCCCTTACTTTAAAAAAATGACCAAAAATTAAAACTGGCTTACACCAAAAACTTTCTTAGCCACATTTGCTAAGAATAATGTCCTAAACATACCCTCAAAATCTCGTTCTCACGTAGCGTGCGGAATACACCCTTAATCAACCTCTCATTTTAAAAAAATGACCAAAAATTAAAACTGGCTTACACCAAAAATTTTCTTAGCCACACTTAATAAGAATAATGTCCTAAACATACCCTCAAAACGTCATTCTCATGTCACTTCCGGAACACACCCTTAACCAACCCTTGACTTTAGAAAATTGCCAATAATTATATCTTTCTTACACCAAAAATTTTCTTGGCCACATTTGCTTAGAATAAACATACCCTCAAAACGTCATTTTCATGTCACTTCCGGAACACCCCATAATCATCCCCCATGTTAAAAAATTGACCAAAAATTAAAACTGGCTTACACCAAAAATTTTCTTGCCTACATTTGCTTACAATAATGTACTAAACATATCCTCAAAATCTCGTTCTCACGTAACGTGCGGAATACACCCTTAATCAACCCCTTGTTTTAAAAAAATGACCAAAAATTAAAACTGGCTTACACCAAAAATTTTCTTAGCCACATTTGCTAAGAATAATGTCCTAAACATACCCTCAAAACGCCATTCTCATGTCACTTCCGGAACACACCCTTAACCAACCCTTGATTTTAGAAAATTACCAATAATTATATCTTTCTTACACCAAAAATTTTCTTGCCTACATTTGCTTAGAATAATGTCCTAAGCATATCCTCAAAATCTCGTTCTCACGTAGCGTGCGGAATACACCCTTAATCAACCCCTCATTTTAAAAAAATGACCAAAAATTAAAACTGGCTTACACTAAAAATTTTCTTAGCCACACTTACTAAGAATAATGTCCTAAACATACCCTCAATACGTCATTCTCATGTCACTTCCGGAACACACCCTTAACCAACCCTTGACTTTAGAAAATTATCAATAATTATATCTTTCTTACACCAAAAATTTTCTTGGCCACATTTGCTTAGAATAATGTCCTAAACATACCCTCAAAACGTCATTTTCATGTCACTTCCGGAACACCCCATAATCATCCCTCATGTTAAAAAATTGACCAAAAATTAAAACTGGCTTACACCAAAAATTTTCTTGCCTACATTTGCTTAGAATAATGTACTAAACATATCCTCAAAATCTCGTTCTCACGTAACGTGCGGAATACACCCTTAATCAACCCCTCATTTTAAAAAAATGACCAAAAATTAAAACTGGCTTACACCAAAAATTTTCTAAGCCACACTTACTAAGAATAATGTCCTAAACATACCCTCAATACGTCATTCTCATGTCACTTCCGGAACACTCCCTTAACCAACCCTTGACTTTAGAAAATTATCAATAATTATATCTTTCTTACACCAAAAATTTTCTTGGCCATATTTGCTTAGAATAATGTCCTAAACATATTCTCAAAACGTCATTCTCATGTCAATTCCGGAACATCCCTTAATCATCACTCATGTTAAAAAATTGACCAAAAATTAAAACTGGCTTACACCAAAAATTTTCTTGCCTACATTTGCTTATGATAATGTACTAAACATATCCTCAAAATCTCGTTCTCACGTAACGTGCGGAATACACCTTTAATCAACCCCTTATTTTAAAAAAATGACCAAAAATTAAAACTGACTTACACCAAAAATTTTCTTAGCCACATTTGCTAAGAATAATGTCCTAAACATACCCTCAATACGTCATTCTCATGTCACTTCCGGAACACACCCTTAACCAACCCTTGACTTTAGAAAATTACCAATAATTATATCTCTCTTACACCAAAAATTTTCTTGGCCACATTTGCTTAGAATAATGTCCTAAACATACCCTCAAAATCTCGTTCTCACGTAACGTGCGGAACACACCCTTAATCAACCCCCCATTTTAAAAAAATTGACCAAAAATTAAAAAGGGCTTACACCAAAAATTTTCTTGGCCACATTTGCTAAGAATAATGTCCTAAACATACCCTCAAAACGTCATTCTCATGTAACTTGCGGAACACACCCTTAACCAACCCTCGAATTTAGAAAATTACCAATAATTATATATTTCTTACACCAAAAATTTTCTTGGCCACATTTGCTTAGAATAGTGTCCTAAACATACCCTCAAAACGTCATTTTCATGTCACTTCCGGAACACCCCATAATCATCCCTCATGTTAAAAAATTGACTAAAAATTAAAACTGGCTTACACCAAAAATTTTCTTGCCTACATTTGCTTAGAATAATGTCCTAAACATACCCTCAAAACGTCATTCTCATGTAACTTGCGGAACACACCCTTAACCAACCCTCGAATTTAGAAAATTACCAATAATTATATCTTTCTTACACCAAAAATTTTCTTGCCTACATTTGCTTAGAATAATGTCCTAAACATATCTTCAAAATCTCGATCTCACGTAACGTGCGGAATACACCCTTAATAAACCCCTCATTTTAAAAAAATGACCAAAAATTAAAACTGGCTTACACCAAAAATTTTCTTGGCCACATTTGATAAGAATAATGACCTAAACATACCCTCAAAACGTCATTCTCATGTCACTTCCGGAACACACCCTTAACCACCCTTGATTTTAGAAAATTACCAATAATTATAACTTTCTTGCACCAAAAATTTTCTTGGCCATATTTGCTTAGAATAATGTCCTAAACATACCCTCAAAACGTCATTCTCATGTCACTTCCGGAACACACCCCTAACCAACCCTCGACTTCAGAAAATTACCAATAATTATATCCTTCTTACACCAAAAATTTTCTTATCCACATTTGCTTAGAATAATGTCCTAAACATATCCTCAAAATCTCGATCTCACGTAACGTGCGGAATACACCCTTAATAAACCCCTCATTTTAAAAAAATGACCAAAAATTAAAACTGGCTTACACCAAAAATTTTCTTGGCCACATTTGATAAGAATAATGACCTAAACATACCCTCAAAACGTCATTCTCATGTCACTTCCGGAACACACCCTTAACCAACCCTTGATTTTAGAAAATTACCAATAATTATAACTTTCTTACACCAAAAATTTTCTTGGCCATATTTGCTTAGAATAATGTCCTAAACATACCCTCAAAACGTCATTCTCATGTTACTTCCGGAACACACCCCTAACCAACCCTCGACTTCAGAAAATTACCAATAATTATATCCTTCTTACACCAAAAATTTTCTTATCCACATTTGCTTAGAATAATGTCCTAAACATATCCTCAAAATCTCGATCTCACGTAACGTGCGGAATACACCCTTAATAAACCCCTCATTTTAAAAAAATGACCAAAAATTAAAACTGGCTTACACCAAAAATTTTCTTGGCCACATTTGATAAGAATAATGACCTAAACATACCCTCAAAACGTCATTCTCATGTCACTTCCGGAACACACCCTTAACCAACCCTTGATTTTAGAAAATTACCAATAATTATAACTTTCTTACACCAAAAATTTTCTTGGCCATATTTGCTTAGAATAATGTCCTAAACATACCCTCAAAACGTCATTCTCATGTCACTTCCGGAACACACCCCTAACCAACCCTCGACTTCAGAAAATTACCAATAATTATATCCTTCTTACACCAAAAATTTTCTTATCCACATTTGCTTAGAATAATGTCCTAAACATATCCTCAAAATCTCGATCTCACGTAACGTGCGGAATACACCCTTAATAAACCCCTCATTTTAAAAAAATGACCAAAAATTAAAACTGGCTTACACCAAAAATTTTCTTGGCCACATTTGATAAGAATAATGACCTAAACATACCCTCAAAACGTCATTCTCATGTCACTTCCGGAACACACCCCTAACCAACCCTTGACTTCAGAAAATTACCAATAATTATTACCACGGGACTTATCACATGGAGCCGCAGTCGCGTGCCGATTAGATACGAAAATTCATAACAACTTACGATGACAGGACCAATCATACGTGACATTTCATCGAGGCCTCTTGTTGGGTTAGCTCTAGCGCCCGCTACGCCATTCGCCACCTATAAACAGAAAAGAAACAATAACACAAAGCCGTGGCCAAGAGTGCGCATGCGCGACTGGGCACAGGACATTTGTGGAGAAACATAACTCGGAGAATTTCACTTCAATTCGAGCAGAAGCAGCAGTAGGCAATCAATAAGAACCCGAAGATAACAGGCAAAATTTTATCGAAACGTCGTTTAAGCAACCATAAAATATAAAAAATATTCCTTGGAAAGAGAAAAAATTGAGGAGTCACTGAAAACTTGAAGGTTAGGCAGGTATAACCTGCCTACGTACGGACGTGTACACATGCACGCAATCATGCACGTACATGCGTACATGCTCGCCGTACTCATGGGTACGCATGGGTTTGTTAATATTATTGGTTATACCAATAATATTAACAAACCCATGCATGGGTACAGAAATGTGTTTTTAGGAGTGTAAAGGGGGTAAAAAATAGATTTTTTTAAATTATCTCAGAAAAATATTATCTTTTTTTAAACCTCTTATTTTTCTCGCAGTTGATTTTGATTTTCTACCAACCCCTGTATGATGAACATTGACCGAGTTAGAAAACTATGTTTTTTTTTAGCGAGTTGAGAGTACGGCGAACATGTACGCATGTACGTGCATGTGTACACGTCCGTACGTGTGTGAGCCATCTCGTTTTCGAGTGTTTCAAGGCCTGTCAGACAGTCTGAAACATAGATAGGAAATTGTATAAGGGGTGTTTTGGTAGAGCGATGCTGAGACCCTGAACAGAGAGGTATAGGGGGTCATTTGGCATATATATCACCAAACATACATACCTATATGAAAAATGTTACGATTTTTTTTATAATGCCGATTTTGTACTTTTAAAAAAAATGCAGTATTTCATAATTTATATAATTGTTACGCACTAAATTTAACATTTCACACTTTGAAATATTTTTTCTCTTCATCCGAAATAAGTAAATAAGTAAATAAAATTAAAAAAATCGTTTATATTTTACAATTATTTTGAAAACTTCTCTAACCTCTTCTATTGGTATTATACACACATACATACAAGTTTTATCTATTACCAAAAACGTTACAGAATTATTACTTTTATGCTCAAAATGAGTTCCATTATTTTTAAAGTATTTCCGTGCTCGACTTCTTATTTCAACCGTAGTCATTCTTAGTGTCTTATTTCTGTTCGTAATTACAGGGCGGCTTGCTTCATTTTTGCCATCGAACTGATGGCAAAAATGAAGCAAGCTGCTTTGAATTTCTCACTGTAGACAAGTTTCTTCGTTCTTGGCAAATGTGGCCAAGAAAAATTTTGATTTAAGAAAGATATAACTATTGGTAATTTTCTGAAGTCAAGGGTTGGTTAGGGGTGTGTTCCGGAAGTGACATGAGAATGACGTTTTGAGGGTATGTTTAGGACATTAATCTTAGCAAATGTGGCTAAGAAAGTTTTTGGTGTAAGCCAGTTTTAATTTTTGGTCATTTTTACAAAATGAGGGGTTGATTAAGGGTGTATTCCGCACGCTACGTGAGAACGAGATTTTGAGGGTATGTTTAGGACATTATTCTTAGCAAATGTGGTTAAGAAAATTTTTGGTGTAAGCCAGTTTTAATTTTTGGTCGTTTTTTGGTTAAGGGTGTGTTCCGCACGTTACGTGAGAACGAGATTTTGAGGGTATGTTTAGGACATTGTTCTAAGCAAATGTGGCCAAGAAAATTTTTGGTGTAAGAAAGATATAATTATTGGTAATTTTCTAAAGTCAAGGGTTGGTTAAGGGTGTGTTCCGGAAGTGACGTGAGAATGACGTTTTAAGGATATGTTTAGGACATTATTCTTAGCAAATGTAGCTAAGAAAATTTTTGGTGTAAGCCAATTTTAATTTTTAGTCATTTTTTTAAAATGAGGGGTTGATTAAGGGTGTATTCCGCACGCTACGTGAGAACGAGATTTTGAGGGTATGTTTAGGACATTATTCTTAGCAAATGTGGTTAAGAAAATTTTTGGTGTAAGCCAGTTTTAAATTTTGGTCGTTTTTTCAAAATGAGGGGTTGATTAAGGGTGTCTTCCGCACGTTACGTGAGAACGAGATTTTGAGGATATGTTTAGTACATTATTCTAAGCAAATGTAGGCAAGAAAATTTTTGGTGTAAGCCAGTTTTAATTTTTGGTCAATTTTTTAACATTGGGGATGATTATGGGGCGTTCCGGAAGTGACATGAAAATGACGTTTTGAGGGTATATTTAGGACATTATTCTAAGCAAATGTGGCCAAGAAAATTTTTGGTGTAAGAAAGATATAATTATTGGTAATTTTCTAAATTCAAGGGTTGGTTAAGGGTGTGTTCCGGAAGTGACATGAGAATGACGTTTTGAGGGTATGTTTAGGACATTATTCTTAGCAAATGTGGCTAAGAAAATTTTTGGTGTAAGCCAGTTTTAATTTTTGGTCATTTTTTTAAAATGAGGGGTTGATTAAGGGTGTATTCCGCACGTTACGTGAGAACGAGATTTTGAGGATATGTTTAGTACATTATTCTAAGCAAATGTAGGCAAGAAAATTTTTTGTGTAAGCCAGTTTTAATTTTTGGTCAATTTTTTAACGTGAGGGATGATTAAGGGGTGTTCCGGAAGTGACAAGAGAATGATGTTTTGAGGGTATATTTAGGACATTATTCTAAGCAAATATGGCCAAGAAAATTTTTGGTGTAAGAAAGATATAATTATTTGTAATTTTCTAAAGTCAAGGGTTGGTTAAGGGTGTGTTCCGGAAGTGACGTGAGAATGACGTTTTAAGGATATGTTTAGGACATTATTCTTAGCAAATGTAGCTAAGAAAATTTTTGGTGTTATGCTTACACCAAAAATTTTTAGTCATTTTTTTAAAATGAGGGGTTGATTAAGGGTGTATTCCGCACGCTACGTGAGAACGAGATTTTGAGGGTATGTTTAGGACATTATTCTTAGCAAATGTGGTTAAGAAAATTTTTGGTGTAAGCCAGTTTTAATTTTTGGTCATTTTTTCAAAATGAGGGGTTGATTAAGGGTGTCTTCCGCACGTTACGTGAGAACGAGATTTTGAGGATATGTTTAGTACATTATTCTAAGCAAATGTAGGCAAGAAAATTTTTGGTGTAAGCCAGTTTTAATTTTTGGTGAATTTTTTAACATCGGGGATGATTAAGGGGTGTTCCGGAAGTGACATAAAAATGACATTTTGAGGGTATATTTAGGACGTTATTCTAAGCAAATGTGGCCAAGAAAATTTTTGGTGTAAGAAAGATATAATTATTGGTAATTTTCTAAAGTCAAGGGTTGGTTAAGGGTGTGTTCCGGAAGTGATATGAGAATGACGTTTTGAGGGTATGTTTAGGACATTATTCTTAGCAAATGTGGCTAAGAACATTTTTGGTGTAAGCCAGTTTTAATTTTTGGTCATTTTTTTAAAATAAGGGTTTGATTAAGGGTGTATTCCGCACGTTACGTGAGAACGAGATTTTGAGGATATGTTTAGTACATTATTCTAAGCAAATGGAGGCAACAAAATTTTTGGTGTAAGCCAGTTTTAATTTTTGGTCATTTTTTTAAAATGAGGGGTTGATTAAGGGTGTATTCCGCACGCTACGTGTGGACGAGATTTTGAGGGTATGTTTAGGACATTATTCTTAGCAAATGTGGCTAAGAAAATTTTTGGTGTAAGCCAGTTTTAATTTTTGGTCATTTTTTCAAAATGAGGGGTTGATTAAGGGTGTCTTCCGCACGTTACGTGAGAACGAGATTTTGAGGATATGTTTAGTACATTATTCTAAGCAAATGGAGGCAAGAAAATTTTTGGTGTAAGCCAGTTTTAATTTTTGGTCAATTTTTTAATATGAGGGATGATTAAGGGGTGTTCCGGAAGTGACATGAAAATGACGTTTTGAGGGTATGTTTAGGACATTATTCTAAGCAAATGTGGCCAAGAAAATTTTTGGTGTAAGAAAGATATAATTATTGGTAATTTTCTAAAGTCAAGGGTTGGTTAAGGGTGTGTTCCGGAAGTGACATGAGAATGACGTTTTGAGGGTATGTTTAGGACATTATTCTTAGCAAATGTGGCTAAGAAAATTTTTGGTGTAAGCCAGTTTTAATTTTTGGTCATTTTTTTTAAATGAGGGGTTGATTAAGGGTGTATTCCGCACGTTACGTGAGAACGAGATTTTATTTTTTACACCAAAAATTTTCTTGGCCACATTTGATAAGAATAATGACCTAAACATACCCTCAAAACGTCATTCTCATGTCACTTCCGGAACACACCCTTAACCAACCCTTGATTTTAGAAAATTACCAATAATTATAACTTTCTTACACCAAAAATTTTCTTGGCCATATTTGCTTAGAATAATGTCCTAAACATACCCTCAAAACGTCATTCTCATGTTACTTCCGGAACACACCCCTAACCAACCCTCGACTTCAGAAAATTACCAATAATTATATCCTTCTTTACACCAAAAATTTTCTTATCCACATTTGCTTAGAATAATGTCCTAAACATATCCTCAAAATCTCGATCTCACGTAACGTGCGGAATACACCCCTAAATAAACCCCTCATATTTAAAAAAATGACCAAAAATTAAAACTGGCTTACACCAAAAATTTTCTTGGCCACATTTGATAAGAATAATGACCTAAACATACCCCTCAAAAACGTCATTCTCATGTCACTTCCGGAACACACCCTTAACCAACCCTTGATTTTAGAAAATTACCAATAATTATAACTTTCTTACACCAAAAATTTTCTTGGCCATATTTGCTTAGAATAATGTCCTAAACATACCCTCAAAACGTCATTCTCATGTCACTTCCGGAACACACACCCCTAACCAACCCTCGACTTCAGAAAATTACCAATAATTATATCCTTCTTACACCAAAAATTTTCTTATCCACATTTGCTTAGAATAATGTCCTAAACATATCCTCAAAATCTCGATCTCACGTAACGTGCGGAATACACCCTTAATAAACCCCTCATTTTAAAAAAAATGACCAAAAATTAAAACTGGCTTACACCAAAAATTTTCTTGGCCACATTTGATAAGAATAATGACCTAAACATACCCTCAAAACGTCATTCTCATGTCACTTCCGGAACACACCCCTAACCAACCCTTGACTTCAGAAAATTACCAATAATTATTACCACGGGACTTATCACATGGAGCCGCAGTCGCGTGCCGATTAGATACGAAAATTCATAACAACTTACGATGACAGGACCAATCATACGTGACATTTCATCGAGGCCTCTTGTTGGGTTAGCTCTAGCGCCCGCTACGCCATTCGCCACCTATAAACAGAAAAGAAACAATAACACAAAGCCGTGGCCAAGAGTGCGCATGCGCGACTGGGCACAGGACATTTGTGGAGAAACATAACTCGGAGAATTTCACTTCAATTCGAGCAGAAGCAGCAGTAGGCAATCAATAAGAACCCGAAGATAACAGGCAAAATTTTATCGAAACGTCGTTTAAGCAACCATAAAATATAAAAAATATTCCTTGGAAAGAGAAAAAATTGAGGAGTCACTGAAAACTTGAAGGTTAGGCAGGTATAACCTGCCTACGTACGGACGTGTACACATGCACGCAATCATGCACGTACATGCGTACATGCTCGCCGTACTCATGGGTACGCATGGGTTTGTTAATATTATTGGTTATACCAATAATATTAACAAACCCATGCATGGGTACAGAAATGTGTTTTTAGGAGTGTAAAGGGGGTAAAAAATAGATTTTTTTAAATTATCTCAGAAAAATATTATCTTTTTTTAAACCTCTTATTTTTCTCGCAGTTGATTTTGATTTTCTACCAACCCCTGTATGATGAACATTGACCGAGTTAGAAAACTATGTTTTTTTTTAGCGAGTTGAGAGTACGGCGAACATGTACGCATGTACGTGCATGTGTACACGTCCGTACGTGTGTGAGCCATCTCGTTTTCGAGTGTTTCAAGGCCTGTCAGACAGTCTGAAACATAGATAGGAAATTGTATAAGGGGTGTTTGGTAGAGCGATGCTGAGACCCTGAACAGAGAGGTATAGGGGGTCATTTGGCATATATATCACCAAACATACATACCTATATGAAAAATGTTACGATTTTTTTTATAATGCCGATTTTGTACTTTTAAAAAAAATGCAGTATTTCATAATTTATATAATTGTTACGCACTAAATTTAACATTTCACACTTTGAAATATTTTTTCTCTTCATCCGAAATAAGTAAATAAGTAAATAAAATTAAAAAAATCGTTTATATTTTACAATTATTTTGAAAACTTCTCTAACCTCTTCTATTGGTATTATACACACATACATACAAGTTTTATCTATTACCAAAAACGTTACAGAATTATTACTTTTATGCTCAAAATGAGTTCCATTATTTTTAAAGTATTTCCGTGCTCGACTTCTTATTTCAACCGTAGTCATTCTTAGTGTCTTATTTCTGTTCGTAATTACAGGGCGGCTTGCTTCATTTTTGCCATCGAACTGATGGCAAAAATGAAGCAAGCTGCTTTGAATTTCTCACTGTAGACAAGTTTCTTCGTTCTTGGCAAATGTGGCCAAGAAAAATTTTGATTTAAGAAAGATATAACTATTGGTAATTTTCTGAAGTCAAGGGTTGGTTAGGGGTGTGTTCCGGAAGTGACATGAGAATGACGTTTTGAGGGTATGTTTAGGACATTAATCTTAGCAAATGTGGCTAAGAAAGTTTTTGGTGTAAGCCAGTTTTAATTTTTGGTCATTTTTACAAAATGAGGGGTTGATTAAGGGTGTATTCCGCACGCTACGTGAGAACGAGATTTTGAGGGTATGTTTAGGACATTATTCTTAGCAAATGTGGTTAAGAAAATTTTTGGTGTAAGCCAGTTTTAATTTTTGGTCGTTTTTTGGTTAAGGGTGTGTTCCGCACGTTACGTGAGAACGAGATTTTGAGGGTATGTTTAGGACATTGTTCTAAGCAAATGTGGCCAAGAAAATTTTTGGTGTAAGAAAGATATAATTATTGGTAATTTTCTAAAGTCAAGGGTTGGTTAAGGGTGTGTTCCGGAAGTGACGTGAGAATGACGTTTTAAGGATATGTTTAGGACATTATTCTTAGCAAATGTAGCTAAGAAAATTTTTGGTGTAAGCCAATTTTAATTTTTAGTCATTTTTTTAAAATGAGGGGTTGATTAAGGGTGTATTCCGCACGCTACGTGAGAACGAGATTTTGAGGGTATGTTTAGGACATTATTCTTAGCAAATGTGGTTAAGAAAATTTTTGGTGTAAGCCAGTTTTAAATTTTGGTCGTTTTTTCAAAATGAGGGGTTGATTAAGGGTGTCTTCCGCACGTTACGTGAGAACGAGATTTTGAGGATATGTTTAGTACATTATTCTAAGCAAATGTAGGCAAGAAAATTTTTGGTGTAAGCCAGTTTTAATTTTTGGTCAATTTTTTAACATTGGGGATGATTATGGGGCGTTCCGGAAGTGACATGAAAATGACGTTTTGAGGGTATATTTAGGACATTATTCTAAGCAAATGTGGCCAAGAAAATTTTTGGTGTAAGAAAGATATAATTATTGGTAATTTTCTAAATTCAAGGGTTGGTTAAGGGTGTGTTCCGGAAGTGACATGAGAATGACGTTTTGAGGGTATGTTTAGGACATTATTCTTAGCAAATGTGGCTAAGAAAATTTTTGGTGTAAGCCAGTTTTAATTTTTGGTCATTTTTTTAAAATGAGGGGTTGATTAAGGGTGTATTCCGCACGTTACGTGAGAACGAGATTTTGAGGATATGTTTAGTACATTATTCTAAGCAAATGTAGGCAAGAAAATTTTTTGTGTAAGCCAGTTTTAATTTTTGGTCAATTTTTTAACGTGAGGGATGATTAAGGGGTGTTCCGGAAGTGACAAGAGAATGATGTTTTGAGGGTATATTTAGGACATTATTCTAAGCAAATATGGCCAAGAAAATTTTTGGTGTAAGAAAGATATAATTATTTGTAATTTTCTAAAGTCAAGGGTTGGTTAAGGGTGTGTTCCGGAAGTGACGTGAGAATGACGTTTTAAGGATATGTTTAGGACATTATTCTTAGCAAATGTAGCTAAGAAAATTTTTGGTGTTATGCTTACACCAAAAATTTTTAGTCATTTTTTTAAAATGAGGGGTTGATTAAGGGTGTATTCCGCACGCTACGTGAGAACGAGATTTTGAGGGTATGTTTAGGACATTATTCTTAGCAAATGTGGTTAAGAAAATTTTTGGTGTAAGCCAGTTTTAATTTTTGGTCATTTTTTCAAAATGAGGGGTTGATTAAGGGTGTCTTCCGCACGTTACGTGAGAACGAGATTTTGAGGATATGTTTAGTACATTATTCTAAGCAAATGTAGGCAAGAAAATTTTTGGTGTAAGCCAGTTTTAATTTTTGGTGAATTTTTTAACATCGGGGATGATTAAGGGGTGTTCCGGAAGTGACATAAAAATGACATTTTGAGGGTATATTTAGGACGTTATTCTAAGCAAATGTGGCCAAGAAAATTTTTGGTGTAAGAAAGATATAATTATTGGTAATTTTCTAAAGTCAAGGGTTGGTTAAGGGTGTGTTCCGGAAGTGATATGAGAATGACGTTTTGAGGGTATGTTTAGGACATTATTCTTAGCAAATGTGGCTAAGAACATTTTTGGTGTAAGCCAGTTTTAATTTTTGGTCATTTTTTTAAAATAAGGGTTTGATTAAGGGTGTATTCCGCACGTTACGTGAGAACGAGATTTTGAGGATATGTTTAGTACATTATTCTAAGCAAATGGAGGCAACAAAATTTTTGGTGTAAGCCAGTTTTAATTTTTGGTCATTTTTTTAAAATGAGGGGTTGATTAAGGGTGTATTCCGCACGCTACGTGTGGACGAGATTTTGAGGGTATGTTTAGGACATTATTCTTAGCAAATGTGGCTAAGAAAATTTTTGGTGTAAGCCAGTTTTAATTTTTGGTCATTTTTTCAAAATGAGGGGTTGATTAAGGGTGTCTTCCGCACGTTACGTGAGAACGAGATTTTGAGGATATGTTTAGTACATTATTCTAAGCAAATGGAGGCAAGAAAATTTTTGGTGTAAGCCAGTTTTAATTTTTGGTCAATTTTTTAATATGAGGGATGATTAAGGGGTGTTCCGGAAGTGACATGAAAATGACGTTTTGAGGGTATGTTTAGGACATTATTCTAAGCAAATGTGGCCAAGAAAATTTTTGGTGTAAGAAAGATATAATTATTGGTAATT
This sequence comes from Rutpela maculata, assembly GCA_936432065.2. Taxonomy (NCBI): domain Eukaryota; kingdom Metazoa; phylum Arthropoda; class Insecta; order Coleoptera; family Cerambycidae; genus Rutpela; species Rutpela maculata. Next base: position 206,566,894 of record OW386287.2, read on the forward strand.
TTCTAAAGTCAAGGGTTGGTTAAGGGTGTGTTCCGGAAGTGACATGAGAATGACGTTTTGAGGGTATGTTTAGGACATTATTCTTAGCAAATGTGGCTAAGAAAATTTTTGGTGTAAGCCAGTTTTAATTTTTGGTCATTTTTTTTAAATGAGGGGTTGATTAAGGGTGTATTCCGCACGTTACGTGAGAACGAGATTTTGAGGATATGTTTAGTACATTATTCTAAGCAAATGTAGGCAAGAAAATTTTTGGTGTAAGCCAGTTTTAATTTTTGGTCAATTTTTTAACGTGAGGGATGATTAAGGGGTGTTCCGGAAGTGACGAGAGAATGACGTTTTGAGGGTATGTTTAGGACATTATTCTAAGCAAATATGGCCAAGAAAATTTTTGGTGTAAGAAAGATATAATTATTGGTAATTTTCTAAAGTCAAGGGTTGGTTAAGGGTGTGTTCCGGAAGTGACGTGAGAATGACGTTTTAAAGATATGTTTAGGACATTATTCTTAGCAAATGTAGCTAAGAAAATTTTTGGTGTAAGCCAGTTTTAATTTTTAGTCATTTTTTTAAAATGAGGGGTTGATTAAGGGTGTATTCCGCACGCTACGTGAGAACGAGATTTTGAGGGTATGTTTAGGACATTATTCTTAGCAAATGTGGTTAAGAAAATTTTTGGTGTAAGCCAGTTTTAATTTTTGGTCATTTTTTCAAAATGAGTGGTTGATTAAGGGTGTCTTCCGCACGTTACGTGAGAACGAGATTTTGAGGATATGTTTAGTACATTATTCTAAGCAAATGTAGGCAAGAAAATTTTTGGTGTAAGCCAGTTTTAATTTTTGGTCAATTTTTTAACATCGGGGATGATTAAGGGGTGTTCCGGAAGTGACATGAAAATGACGTTTTGAGGGTATGTTTAGGACATTATTCTAAGCAAATGTGGCCAAGAAAATTTTTGGTGTAAGAAAGATATAATTATTGGTAATTTTCTAAAGTCAAGGGTTGGTTAAGGGTGTGTTCCGGAAGTGACATGAGAATGGCGTTTTGAGGGTATGTTTAAGTCATTATTCTTATCAAATGTGGCCAAGAAAATTTTTGGTGTAGGCCAGTTTTAATTTTTGGTCATTTTTTAAAAATGATTGAGGGTGTATTCCGTACGTTACGTGAGAACGAGATTTTGAGGATATGTTTAGTACATTATTCTAAGCAAATGTAGGCAAGAAAATTTTTGGTGTAAGCCAGTTTTAATTTTTGGTCATTTTTTTAAAATGAGGGGTTGATTAAGGGTGTATTCCGCACGTTACGTGAGAACGAGATTTTGAGGATATGTTTAGTACATTATTCTAAGCAAATGTAGGCAAGAAAATTTTTGGTGTAAGCCAGTTTTAATTTTTGGTCAATTTTTTAACGTGAGGGATGATTACGGATTGTTCCGGAAGTGACAAGAGAATGACGTTTTGAGGGACATTATTCTAAGCAAATATGGCCAAGAAAATTTTTGGTGTAAGAAAGATATAATTATTGGTTGGTTAAGGGTGTGTTCCGGAAGTCACATGAGAATGACGTTTTAAGGATATGTTTAGGACATTATTCTTAGCAAATGTAGCTAAGAAAATTTTTGGTGTAAGCCAGTTTTAATTTTTGGTCATTTTTTTAAAATGAGGGGTTGATTAAGGGTGTATTCCGCACGCTACGTGAGAACGAGATTTTGAGGGTATGTTTAGGACATTATTCTTAGCAAACGTGGCTAAGAAAATTTTTGGTGTAAGCCAGTTTTAACTTTTGGTCATTTTTTCAAAATGAGGTTGATTAAGGATGTCTTCCGCACGTTACGTGAGAACGAGATTTTGAGGATATGTTTAGTACATTATTCTAAGCAAATGTAGGCAAGAAAATTTTTGGTGTAAGCCAGTTTTAATTTTTGGTCAATTTTTTAAAATGAGGGGTTGATTAAGGGTGTATTCCGCATGCTACGTGAGAACGAGATTTTGAGGATATGCTTAGGACATTAATCTAAGCAAATGTAGGCAAGAAAATTTTTGGTGTAAGAAAAATATAATTATTGGTAATTTTCTGAAGTCAAGGGTTGGTTAGGGGTGTGTTCCGGAAGTGACATGAAAATGACGTTTTGAGGTTATGATTAGGACATTAATCTTAGCAAATGTGGCTAACAAAGTTTTTGGTGTAAGCCAGTTTTAATTTTTGGTCATTTCTTCAAAAGAGGGGTTGATTAAGAGTGTATTCCGCACGTTACGTGAGAACGAGATTTTGAGGATATGTTTAGTACATTATTCTAAGCAAATGTAGGCAAGCAAATTTTTGGTGTAAGCCAGTTTTAATTTTTGGTCAATTTTTTAACATGAGGGATGATTATGGGGTGTTCCGGAAGTGACATGAAAATGACGTTTTGAGGGTATATTTAAGACATTATTCTAAGCAAATGTGGCCAAAAAAACTTTTGGTGTAAGAAATATATAATTATTGGTAATTTTCTAAATTCGAGGGTTGGTTAAGGGTGTGTTCCGCAAGTTACATGAGAATGACGTTTTGAGGGTATGTTTAGGACATTATTCTTAGCAAATGTGGCCAAGAAAATTTTTGGTGTAAGCCCGTTTTAATTTTTGGTCAATTTTTTTAAAATGAGGGGTTGATTAAGGGTGTGTTCCGCACGTTACGTGAGAACGAGATTTTGAGGGTATGTTTAGGACATTATTCTAAGCAAATGTGGCCAAGAAAATTTTTGGTGTAAGCCAGATTTAATTTTTGGTAATTTTTTTAACTTAAGGGTGGTTAAGAGTGCGTTGGAGACCTTCGATGCGAAGGAGGCTTTGAAAGAGTATTTTAGATATTGTTTCCAGCAAATGTTGCTAAAGAAATTGTACGACTAAGTCGGCTTTTAGTTTTTATTAATTTTTCATTTTCAAATGAAATTCGTTCAAGTGAACGTTCAAAACTTCAGGTACATTTCTAATTTGGTTGGACAAATGTGGTGAGGCTCCATCATGTTGAAAGAACATACCTCGGATATTTACATTTCCTAAAAGATTCGGTAATGTATGTTGTAAAAACCTTAATTTGAGATTTTTATCTAAACTAATTGGCAAAAAGAATGATAAGATCAGACCAGAAATGTTACTTTAAGCAATGGCCTTAAACGTAAAATCAGTTAGTTTTAGATTATGAGGTCACTTAAAGCAGTAGCGCAGCCAGAAAATTCATCTCGGGGGGGGGGCCAATAGAACCGGCCTCCCCAGAGGATGAGGAAAATTTTTTAGAAAATGGTTGAAAACGGATGTGTATGTATGTTCCTCTATTAGATAATATTGGCATTAATTACAAAATATTTATTTCAAGGGAAAATTTAGATAGTGCTTTGTACTGCTTCTTTATTTTTTGGCTCATGGAAGATGGCTTGGGGGGGGGGGGGGGGGGGGGGCGGGCCCCATGGCTCCCCCCCTGGCTGCGCCCATGACTTAAAGAGTGGACATTGACTGCGTAGATCAATTAATTCAAAGTATTGTTGAATGCCGCAACGAAATTAGAAATAGTCCAGATGTGATAAGAAGATCAATCAGTCATCTCGTGAATCGCACTAGAAAATGTACTGAAACTGAGGAGGCTATTTTGAACATACAATTTAATTATAATTCTAATTTGTAAATATGTTTTATGACAATATCTGCATTTTCTGTTTTTGGTACAATTATTCTGTTGATATTTTGTTGTTATTTTTTTACTATGTGCATTACTGATATACAACTTTGTTATTACAGTTATTATTGTTGGCAATAGGTATGTTGTGTTGCTGTATTACCACTCTTTAATAAATGAGAGGAATGAAATAGTTTCTTGATTCGGTGTCCCCTAATATTTATTTTTTTATTTATTTTCACCTCCTCCATAAAAAAATGTAATTAGAACATAATAATTATTGCTAAAAAAAAAGTAAATGCCCAATTTAATAGTGGAAGCATTTTTTGCGCATGACATTCATCGACATTTTCTAAAGTCTCATATATCATTATTTATTGGAATTTATTTCGAAGACGGCAGAGGTGTGGCAAAAAAAATAATGAAGCCATTTTGTTCAGTTTTTTATGTATTTTTCGAATTTAATATTGAAATTTAAAAAAAACATATACAGGGTATTCTTTTCTTGAAGAACAACAACAACATTTTTTTCTCAAGTCCGGACCTAGATTTTTTTATGTGCATGATACAAGTACTTATTCAGGATCACTAGTGTATTATATGTGCCAAATATGAACTTAGTATTCCATTCCTTTGCAAAGTAACAACCAAAAGAAATTTTGACCAAAATACATAAAACACCCTGGATATCAGCAACGAGGGCCCAACTAGCTTTTTCTATGGTTCCGTCATTAAAGCATGTCCGTTTCCTCCATTACCAACCCCACCCCCAGAGGGTGAAAAAAATATAATTGTCATTTAGTGTGTAGGTATAGAAGAACCAAAGGCCTCGATTTTTTTTAAATTTTTGTTTCGTGGTTACGTATTTCAGTTAAAAAGTCGACATAATTTTGAAGGAATTATGTCAACTTTTTAACTGAAATACGTAACTTCGAAACAAAAATTTTAAAAAAATTGAGCCCTTTGGTTCTTGTACACACGCTAAATGACAATTATATTTTTTTCACCCATTCTCATTCGACTAATAGAACCTGAGCTATCCAAAAAAATACAGTGCGTAAAGAAGAAATAAAAGTATTAAAAAAAAAATAAAAAAAAACTTTTTGCGGGCAAAATAAAGAATTTATTTGTCTAACAGATCCTGTATGATTTGCAGAAATTTTCATTGTTATAAAAAAGAATTATTAAAGCGCATTTATTCCTCATTGTAAGAATGTTGAGATAATCAGTTTAAATCTGTTATTTTAATAATACCCTACAATGAATCCCACTTCTGAACGAGGCCGTAATTTTAAAATGATCAAATACAATCTCAGACAAGTAGCATACATTCCAGCGTGATATATTAATCGTGAATTTATTGTTAAATCCCTCCGGAAACGATATTAAAATTAAAGTAAATACGGTATTCCGTACGCATTCCCATTGTTAAATGGACGCGTGATGTAAATTTCATGCTAATTTGAAACACGATAAAACTACAAAAGCAGAGCTAAAGGAAAAAAATTATACATTTGTGCGTTGCCATTGAATTGTATATGCTTCAGCTCGTAACAGCAGAATTTTATATAAAAAACCCATTCTGTTACAAAATAGCCCATTGAAAAGAAATCCAATTCAGGGGCTAAAATCGTTGTTTGAATAGTGACTTGGTTATATTAACTTTTATTTCACATATAAATTCCGTAATTACTAGCGGAACTCGTTTCGAAAACTTGTGTGCTAACCTTTTATTCTGCACTCGTGCGAATTGAGAAAAATTGTACTTGCCAAATTGGGCCCTCTTGTTATAAGCACACGAGCAACTTTTAATAGGATGTAACTGAATTAATTAAATCTGGTATATATGTTTTTACGTCTATATATCTCATTGGTGAGCGCAAAATAAGTGTGAGAACTTCGGACTATATAATAAAATGAATTAAAAAAAATCGTTGCTAAAATCAAGCTGTTTTAACCAATAAGTGCTATGAGCTCATTGGTCAAATTAAATTAAGTTTAATTAAATTTCAGGTTACTTTTTTGACTTGTAAATCATAGGTCAACTAAATATACGTTATTAATAATTAGATACCTCTGAAAATATTCACAATTTATATTATAATTAATTGTAATTGTACCCGATACTTTTACTTTTGTAGTTATTTATTGTATCTTATATTCGGCGAAGACGAAGTATCGCTCAGTGAGCGTTTTTCAACTCAACCTGCAAATAACAATCATTATGCTAAATATATTAGATTTTAAGTCTCCACTATACAAATCAAAACAAAAGGAGCCATAATATACAACACAAACAATGAATGTGTGCATATAACTTTAAAATACAACATATAATACATAAGACACAAAGACACTCAGCACATCAAACATAACACACAAAAAAAATGTGTTCACCAGACTAGACCAACATATCTATACGTTTTTGGGGTCGTTGAATCCGAATCCGTAGTCTGTTTGACCCCATCAGGTCAGGGTCAAGGTCAATCCAAGGTTAAATTGAGAAAAAACGATTAAGCGAAGGAAACCACGATTTCTGTACGTTTTTGGGATCACTGAATCCGAATTCGGGATCTGCTTGACCCCATCAGGTCAGGGTGATGGTCAATCCAAGGTCAAATTGGGAAGAAACCTTTTAAGCGCAGAAAACCACCATTTTTATACGTTTTTGGGGTAATTAAATCCCAACTCCTGGTCTGTTTGACCCATCAGGTCAGGGTTAAGGTCATTCCAAGGTCAAATTGGGAAAAACATTTAAGCTAGAAAACCACGATTCTTATACGTTTTTGGGGTTGCTGAATCCGAATCCGAGGTCTGTTCAACCCCATCCGGTTAAGGTCATTCCAAGGTCAACTTTCTTTATCAAATGGAAACGCGTTTTTGACCACGGATTCTGAAAGAGCGGGATGTTTTACGTTCGCATATGATTTGACCTATGATCAAAGTGACGTTTGGTCGTCAGAAGGTCGAATCACTCTCTCAAATTAATTTATCTAAGATCAAAGATGATTCGTATTGAGAAATCTCAGTTACAAATCTTTACCGGGCATGGTTTAGCCTCGTAATATTTCTCCGAGGGGGATTGGAGAACCAAGACAGCAGACACCTATATCCACACGCAACCAACGAGTGGCGTCTTCCAATCCTCTAGGAAAACGAAACGTTTATGTTATATACTGACTGCCCAAACATCTCGGTGGTAGGGACTGATGGAGATACTGGAGCATCACTGATGAGGCCAACATCAGTATCCGAGCGATACGTTTTATTTCTGTGGGAATCCTCTGATCCTTTTATTAAAATTAAAAATCCTGCTTCTCAGAGGATGCTGGAAATGGTGACAACTGCCTCAATCAAGTATGTGTAGAATGATCCAGTTTTCGATTCTTCGAGGTAATGAAGCCAGTAAAGGCGTACTGCCTTGCAGTGGGGCTTTAGGGTGTGAGGATCAAGCCATAGTGTGTCCGACGATGAGTTGACTTTGTCCTCGTCAAAGTCGGAAAGCCCTCATACTTAGACCTGGACAAAGTCAACTCGTCGTCGGACACACTATGGCTTCATCCTCACACCCTAACGCCCCTGCAGGGCAGTACGCCATTACTGGATTCATTACCTCGAAGGATCGGAAAATGGATCATTCTACACATCCTCGATTAAGGCAGTTGTCACCATATCCAGCATCCTCTGAGAAGCGGGATTTTTAATCCAAATAACAAGATCAGCGGATTCCAGCAGAAATTAAACGTATCGCTAGGATACTGATGTTGGCCTCATCAGTGATGCTCCAGCAACTTCATCAGTCCCTATCACCGAGATGTTTGGGCAGTCAGTATATAACATAGACGTTTCGTTTTTCCCAGAGAATTGGAAGACACCACTCGTTGGTTGCGTGTGGATATAGGTGTCTGCTGTCTTGGTTCTCCAATCCCCCTCGGAGAAATATCACGAGGCTAAACCATGCCCGATAAAGATTTGTAATTGAGATTTCTCAATGCGAATCATCTTTGATCTTAAATAAATTAATCTGAGAGTGATTCGACCTTCTGATGACCAAACGTCACTTTGAATCTGTGCTCAAAAACGCGTTTCCATTTGATAAACAAAAGTTGACCTTGGAATGACCTTGACCTTGACCTGATGGGGTTGAGGAGACCTCGGATTCGGATTCAGGAACCCGAAAAAACGTACAAGAATCGTGGTTTTCTAGCTTATATGTATTTCCCAATTTGGAATGACCTTGTCCCTGACCTGATGGGTCAAACAGACCAGAAGTTGGGATTTAGTTACCCCAAAAACGTATAAAAATGGTGATTTTCTGCGTTTAAAAGATTTTTTCCCAATTTGACCTTGGACTGGCCATCACCCTGACCTGATGGGGTCAAGCATATCCCGAATTCGGATTCAGTTACCCCAAAAACGTACAGAAATCGTGGTTTCCTTCGCTTAATCGTTTTTTTTTCCAATTTAACCTTGGATTGACCTTGACCCTGACCTGATGGGGTCAAAGAGACCACGGATTCGGATTCAGCGACCCCAAAAACGTATATATATGTTGGTCTAGTCTGGTAAACAGAACACTTTTTTTCTTTTGTATGTAATTAGCTAACATTATTAATCCTAAAAAATAGTATAATAAGACTAATATCATCTAAGCGGTTGAGCAAGTTATCTATACAGATTCGACAAATATAGTTCGTGACAGGTATAAGGAATAAATTTCGATGTACTATCGGCAATTGAAAGCAGAATGCGTGGGGTCGTCGACGCGATCAGCGGTGGTGGTATGAACGAATATCAAAGGCGTGGCGTGGCGTGGTATCAATGGCGAATACCAAGGCGTGGTTTACTTGCGCTGATACACCTTTACATATCACGAACTGCAATTGCCGAATCTGTATATTATCAAACTACAACCCGAGGCAAGTATCTGTAAGCACCACTCACATATAAAATTAATTTAATTTTCCATAACCGAAAAGAGAAATGAGACCAGTTTGTAACTAATAGCAAACAACTATTGTTCCAAAAAGAAAGCTTTCATTTTTTTTTGAAATTTACTATTGAGTAATTTTGAAATTGACCAGGTAAGCTGTTATACAGTTTACATGCTACATATGTGAAGCATCGTTTCAACATGGCGGTGGAATGTCTGAATATAACTACTAAAAATTGTTGCGAGTGTTGAAACTATTCACATCTCTAAACCGGTTGAATTTGAGATATAAATATGTTGGTTTTTTAGACAGCAAAACCTTGTGAACCAGAGTCAGCAAATGAACATTTCTAAGCTTGTTAAGTTTTCGGTTATTTGTTTCGGTTATCTTAAAACCAATATGTTCATATTTTTTTATTTCATAGGCAAATCTACAACATAAATTTTGGGGTTTTTGTAATCTGTCGGAATCAAATTTTAAGAGAGCTGGTCCATAAATCGCATCACAATATGATAATTTTGACATAATTAGGGATTCGCATATATTTAGTTTCAATTTTGAATTTAAAATTTACCTATGGGGATAAAGTTGCTTTAATATATTCTAAATAATTTACATGTTTCGTAAATTGCATATCTGAGTCAATCCACAGGCCTAAACTTTTTGCCTCAGTTATAATGGATAGGTCTTTCCCATTTAATTTCAGTTTAAAAAATGGATTTACATAATCTCTTTTATACTTTGATCCAAACAACATAAGAGATGATTGGCTAGCATTTAAGATTATTCGCTGGCGATATATCAACCAATTTAACTAAGTCATTATTGATTTTTCTCTAACTTGGTAAGCTATCGTCAGCGGTGAAGGGAAAATAAGCCTGAGTGTCACCAGCGTAGTTGTGTATATGACAGTTTTTAATAACTTTGTGAAAGTCTAATATGTATATTGAAAACAGCAAGGGACCGAGTATGGATCCCTGAAGAACACTAAGTTAACATGGCGTAACATTGAAATGTTATTTATTACCGTATACTATACGTTGACACCTATTGTGTAAGTAGCTCTTAATTAGGGTGACAGAATTATAGGAGAAGCCGTAATATGCTAGTTTATCAAACAAAATATTGGGATCCATAGTGTCAAATGCCTTGCTGTAGTCTAATAAAATCAAGCAGCTTATTTTGCCTTCATCTGTAGCTCAGATTAGGTCATCTGTAATTGTAGCTAACGCTGTAATCGTGCTGTGCTGAGAATTGGGCACTATGTTATTTTGAGTGACAAATTGGATGATCTGACACTGAAGAAATCGGAGAGTTGAAGGAGGTATCATCAAACTACTCGCAAGAACAATAGGATTAAGACAACGACATAAAAGGTCAACATTACTAGGAGGGAAAACAATAACAAAAACCGCTGCCCAAGGAATCACTACTTCTACATCCAGATTTTCTATCCAAGTCTCTCACAACAAAAAAATGTTGTATGTGGAAATAATTGTTTATGGGACTTTAATAATATGATGTCTACCCCAAAAACCCATAAAACGATATCCCACATCGGTAGTGGGGTGGGGGGGGGGAGAGTGACAGGGGGTGGGTGAAGTAAAAAAATTTTTTGAGGTTTTTGGTTCTTGTACACACACACTAAATCACATTTTTTTCATCCCCTTTAATAATGGGGAGGGGCGGCAATGGGGGTGGCTGATGCCAAAAAATTTTTTGAGACCTTAGCTTCTCTTGTATACAGGGTGCGCCACTTAAAACTCGCCAGGCTTGTCACTTTCTTATTTTTTAAGCGATGACCATGCCGGGTACATCAAATTGTAGATATTTTTAAGGCATTTAAACATGTGTACAGAGTGATTTAAAAAAAAATTTTTTGAAAAAATTGTTAAGAAAGAAAACTTAATTTCCTTGAATATTTTTTTACCTCACCCTGTACATGAACTGCATTAATGTTTTCTTATAAAGGTTTTAGCTTCAATTTATGTTATTACGTCATATTCGAAATTCCTTTTGGTTTTAAAGAAAGAAATTAAAAACACTTTCCGATTCCAAACTGATTTTTTTTAAAATAACTTTGAAAAGAATGTAAATAATAATTTTATGCTTAATTTGTAAAAGACATATCACAAACAATATTCAACGTAACAAAACAGCAACAAGAAACAAAATAAATAAATATTTTTAAAAATAAACTTATAAAATGTAGGTCCTAAATAGGAAATTGCAAAATTTTTATTCTTTAAAATTTTTATTTTAATAACATAAATTGAAGCTAAATAAAACCTTTATAAGAAAACATTAACATACTTCATGTACAAGGTGAGGTAAAAAAATATTCAAAGAAATTAAGTTTCCTTTCTTAACGATTTGTTCAAAAAAATTTTCTTTAAATCACTCTGTATGCATGTTTAAAGGCTTTAAAAATTTCTACAATTTGATATGCCCAACATGGTCATCGCTTCAAAAATAAAAAAGTTACAAGTCTGGGGAATTATAAGTGGCGCACCCTGTATACCAAATGTCAATTTTTTGGACTCTTACCTGCTTGATTACCTAAATTACCAATTTAAGATAAAAATATCTCGGAAAATATAATCTAGTTCCAGTTAAAGTACATACGTGTACCAAATTTCAAGTCAATGTAATCGTGCGCAAAAAAGTTTAGACATACCGACAGAAATTTTTTTTTGCTCAACTTAAAATCTCGACGTTTCATGACATTCCAAGCCTATTTGAACAATAAAAATTTTCAAAATTTTTTTTGTCGTTACTATACTTCCACTGGATGTGGAAGTAAAAAGGATAGAAACCTATGCAATGAAGTACTGGGGAATTGTTCAAATAAGGGATCCAACACATCTACTGAAGAGCGCTGTAATACTAAACAGCAAAAAACCAAAAGGTGAGACCATGCTACACGTGGAGAACAGCAATTGAGGGGATCATTAACAAACTAGGAAAGGACAAGCATACTGTGAACGAACAGTAAAGAAAAAACCGCTGCCCAAGGAATCACTACTTCCACATCCAGATTTATTATCTAAGTCACTCACAACGAAAAAATTTTGTATGTGGAAACAATTGTTTATGGAACTTTAATAATATAATATTTGAAATTCTCTACTCCAAAAACCCATAAAACGATACCCCACATCGGTAGCGGGGTGGGGGTGGTGACGGGTATGGTAGTGGGGGTGGATGAAGTAAAAAAACATGTTGAGGTTTCTGGTTCTTGTGCACACCCAAAATCACAATTTTTTTCATCCCCTTTAATAATGGGGTGGGGGTGGTAATGGGGGTGGCTAATCAAATCAAATCAAATCAAATCAAATCAAATCAAATCATCAAATCTAAATTGTCAATGTACAAAAATATAGCCTACGACAAAAAGTCGAACAATCTGTTACAATCAAGATTAATAATACACTGTAACTGTAAATATTTAGTCAAATAGAAATAAGCAGCCTTTAATTCCTCGATTTTTATTGTATACGTATCATATATCCACAACTTGAAAGATTTAAACACAAAACTAGAGCAAATTGTAGACCAAATCGCGATAGTAAAGAAAGCTTTCATTGAAATAAGCTCTGTCCGAATGGCCTAATTTCTCTTATGCCTTCGTAGGTATCATGAACAGATGTTATACGACCGGAATATTTTAAACATTAGGCAGACATAAAGAATGCAAGATGCATTATGTACCTGGTTTCCCGTGATTAGGGGTGTAGAGAATGTAAAGGCTTGGCGAGTGCTTTCATGGAGGTCGGATATGTATATATAAAACTTTCATAAAACAAATTAAAAAGATGAAAGGCAATACGGGCTGCACTGGAAATTAAAAGTGGTTCTATGAAAGTAATTCACGTGTAATGGAAAATTGATGCAGTGCATACAAGGGGTGCTTGCCAGGCGAGCCATTTGAAGATGCAAATTCTGGCACTCGCACCCCGATGTTTTGCTTAGAATAATAAGAATTCGTATACAGTGTGTCTCCTGGGAGTTAGTGAGCCAATGTACCGGGTGTAACTGAAATCTAGCAAACCGCTATTATTTTATTCATATGGTTGGCACGTAAAGTTCTGACAATAGCTCAGGAACGTGCGGATTTACGGAGTTCGCAAATTATATTATTTGTTTTGGCTGTTATGTATTTATTTGTTTCTGAAATGTGGAAAATCTGGGTGGAAAAATATTCGTGTTCCACTATGGGTTCGTTAAGGTAACTAAAAATAATGAATACCCAATCCAATTTTTATTTAGACAAAAAAAACTTCGAATAATGACCATTTCTAAATTATCCAAGTTGGAAAATTCCGAAAAAAGTTGACTCAACTTTAGACAGCCATACTGAATTTCCCAATTTTATTAATTTTCCTGCGAGTTTGAGGTTAGTCCCTCTAACAATGTTAAAAAAGGGTCTCTTTCGGCCCATCCGTGGTGAAGTGTGGAAGATATATTTTTTTATTAATGTTGGGGTACTGAAAACGAATCCGTTACCCGTTTTGGCGAAAAATCTCCGGAACACATTAAAAAACAACCCTTATTTGGGTGCCATAAAGTGAAGATTCTCATTTTCACAACCAAAAGTGTCATTTAAATAATTAAAGAATTTTTTAATAACCATAAAAAACAAGGAGCAAAAGCAAAAGTGTGAGAAATATTCATCTGAATTGACTAAATCACCTTATTATGATAAAAAAACATCAAACTGGGTGATTAGGGATTTCTTTTGCAATAAAAACTCTAAAAAGATAAAATCCACCACCTTAATCGGTGTGGATGGGTGTAAGACTATTCAGAAGTGATCACATTATAACTTGATAATAGCCATTTAACGAGTTTTTTTTTTAATAAATAAATAACCGTATATTAGATATTGTAACTTACAAGGTTTCTTATGGGGGTGAAGGGTGATGGAAACGAGGGGGGGGGGGGGGGGGGGGTGAATTTAGAGTTTTTGCTTCTTTTTCTACTTACCTAACGAAACTGGGTATTTTGAAAGAATTTCCTGCACTAAAGAATAACTTTTTGTTGCAAGTTATAATATCAATTTAAATGCCGCCCCCAAATATGGTTTGTTTTTATTGCCTTCCCGATGTTTTTAGCCAATTCGGGTGACAGATTCGTATTCAGTACCCAAAAATTAGTAAAAAAAAAAGATGGTTTCCACGCTTCATCACCTCCAAAAAAGCCCTTTTTTGGAGGTGGTATTGAAATTGATATTGGAACTTGCAACAAAAAGTTATTCTTTAGTGCAGGAAGTTCTTTCAAAATACTCAGTTTCGTTAGGTAAGTAGAAAAAGAAGCACACATTCTAAATTCACCCCCCTCCCCCTCGTTTTCTTCGCCCTTCACCACACATAAGAACGGTGTAAGTTACAATATCTAATATACGGTTATTTATTCATTTTAAAAAAACCAAAACTTCTCGTCAAATGGCTATTACCAGGTTATAATGTGATTACTTCTGAATACTCTTAGACCTATCCCCACCAGTTAAGGTGGTGGATTTTATCTTTTTAGATTTTATTGGTATTAATGGCAAAAGAAATCCTTAATCACCCAGTTTGATGTTTTTTTATCATAAGGTGATTTAGTCAATTCAGATTACCTAATATTTCTCATCCCTTGCCAAAACGGGTGACGGATTTGTTTTCAACACCAAAATTAGTGACAAAGATGGTTTCCACACTTTACCACGCCAAAAAAGCACTTTTTTTTATTTAACATTGTTCTTTCAATTATCATATCAATTATCTTATCATGCCCGAAAGCACCCAAACAAACATATAAGTATAAGCGTTATATTGGCTTTTAAGTATATTTTTACCTAGATATTTATAAGCACGGTGAATTGCTTCAGTATTTCCCGACAAGCTAGAAACCTAAAAAGCATTGAGGTAAGAAGTACCCCCTCCCTCTCCTACAAAATTGGCGGCTCCAATATAGTGGCAAATCTATATCCACAGAAAGTAATACTCACATTAAAATAAAGACGCTTCCAAAATTGTGAGCTGTGAAAAACTGTAGGAACCGAGTTGTGGAAATAAAAAATAAAATTTCACATAAAAAAGTGTATGGTGACATATAGACTGAAAAAAAGATATTCGTAATATTAATGAATGAAGGTTCATTGGCTGAGAATTTATGAATCTGTTCATTGATATAATGTACATTAATTTTAATTAATACAATGTACACATTTATTAATACTACGTAAACGTACATTATATTGATAAACGGATTCATTGATTTTCAGTCGATGAACCGATTCATTAATATTACTATATTATTAATACTACGTAAACGTACATTATATTGATAAACGTATTCATTAATTTTCAGTCGATTAACCGATTCATTAATCAATTTAATTCTAAAATGACATTATTTGGACAGAATTTTATACCTCCCCCTTCAACCCCCTGGAACTGACATTTTTAAAATTTAAAATGAAATGAGGCTGCGTGTGGTACCTCATTTGAAAAGGTTTTTAATTCTCTTTTCTTGTTTCAGAGCTGAAAAATCATAGTTATGAAGTAGGGAATATATAATTCACTTCGAAAGGATTAATGGTAAAATGGTACCATTAAAGGAGAAGATTTGGAAAAAAATAAGAGATGTTGCAGCTATTCGCTTGAAAACATTTAAACAAACAAAATACATATAAATATGAAGAAATTTGCAAGAAAATTATATGCAATAAACACTTGGTTATCACTTACTGTTGCAAAAGTTTTACCGCCATTTCCAAAGTGGACGATTCGGGAATATATCTAGTGGAATCTAGGTTCTTAAGATGTTCTGTTTCGGCAGAATTTCAAGACACATCACCAACTGGAGTTGTGGAAAAATCAGGAAAAAACTTAAGGGTTGAGAAGAAAATCCAAGGAAATGTGAGAAGATTGAAGGTAGGGTTGCCAGGCGTCCGGCTTTAGCCGGACATGTTTGGTTTTTTACGGTTTCGTCCGGCTAAAAATTAACATGTCCGGCCTGTCCGGCGTTTGTTTGGCTTTATGCCTTGCTTTTGCTCTAAAACGTGATTTTTTCGTTTTTGTTTTTTTTTTTCGTTTTTAGTCGCATTTTATTGTTTTGTGATGACTTTTTCTGTTCCTATGTAACAACCAGGGGCGTAGCGAGCCAACTATTTTGGAGAGTTATTTTTCAAATTTGCCAACTTCACAAACTTAAGAAGCCAACTCTGTAAAGGACACCGCACCTTTTATAGGTAAATTGGTGGCCTGTCAAATTTGAAGAATTTTTTATAATGTTGTAGTTTAACTGATTCTGAACAATAAGTTTAAAAAATAAAAAAATAAATAAATAATTCAAAAAATTTTTTTCTAATAAAAATTGCAAACTTACATCTCGGATTTCCAACTTTTACCCAACTTTTGCCAAATTCCGCCGAAATAAAAGCTGATGAGCGGGGAGGGGGGGATCTAAAAAAAATTAAAAAATTGCCAACTTATGTCTCGAATTTCCAACTTTTGCCAAGTCTGACAAAGTTGGGGGAGTACCGTACCCCCCTCCATACCCCCATACCACCCTTCGCTACGCTCCTGGTAACAAATGTTTATTTTAAAATTAATCAAGTTTAATAAAGAGATTGTGTAACTGTAACTCATGAAGTGAGTTATTACCATTACCACAAGTTGAATACTATACTTACTTTATCTACGATTATAACAATAAATATTAAATTGAGAAAATTTTGTGTAAATTACTCAGTTTATTTATTAATAAAATTAACTGCAAAATTTAATTTTTGTACCTACACACTTTTATATTTGTTCTGCGATTTTTCGGGTAATAAATTATGTATTGTCTTCAATCTGGTGGTGTACATATTAGTTCATCTTCACTAACCGAATTAATCATTTCTGGCAAAATTATTACTTAACTTGATTTGAAAACGTCGATTGGCCAGGCTAGGCACGAAGATAAAGGTGGATCTGTACCTAGTGATTTATTTATAATAACACACTCATTTTAAACTCACGCTATTTGTTTATGGTTAATTGTTCCAAAGCAGTTCATTAGATAGTATATAACCTAATAAGAGTAGATAAACATTATTAACACATTGACTGCCATCGTGGTTTATAAGACCGAGGTTTTTATTATCTGTGAGATCAATTCGGTTTATAAGACCGAATACTTAAATAGACTGAGATGGCGCTATAGACCTTTTTTAACGTTTTTTTGGCTGTTTTTTTTTTCATTCCTTCAAAATATTGTGTGACAACGTAGTTATTCATAGTGTGTTAGCCAATGGTATTCGTGGCCTGGGAGGATATTTTTTTTGGTTAATCTGTTGCTACCGGATGGCGTCTTTGAGAAATTTGTTTTAACTCCTATGGCAGTGAATGTGTTAACAATCAAAATTTCCAAATTTCGGTTTGAGGATCCGTGCTGCGCGGAAAAATCTAGTGCGACATCTATGGTACGCTAGATTTACTATTTACATCTGGCATTACGAGTTGATTGTATCAGAAATAGTAATCCGCATTCACAGTTTCTGTGATGTCATCACAGTCGAATAGTCGAAATATGGCAACATCCCGACACCTTTCAATGTACACTAGGAGCACCTAGAAATCTTGGGTAGATCCCTATAATAAGATGTGAGTGAAAAGTGAAATACAAATAGCAAAATAATGTACGTGAAAGAAAGCGATATATTAACATTGATGCCAGGCACTTTAGCACTAAAGAGAAAAGTGGCAACAGCGCAGGTTAAATCTGTTTCTTTTCAGCGTATTACTTGTCCATTTCTCTTCTCTTCTATCTTACATTGGCATCGACTCAATACTTTAAAATGCCACTACTGTAGAGTAGTATTACTATGAGAAGATGACAGCAAAAAATATGAGCAGAAACGAGTTTGTGCATTCCATCATTCTAAGCCAACAAGAACGAATTACGTAACATTCAATGTCGACACCAGTGGCGGCGGTGGTCTGTAGTAGAGCGGCGGCGGCGGTAATAATAATAATAAAACAACTGTATTAGCCAAAGTTTAGTACACATGCACATTGCACGTCTCCTGAACAAGAACAGTTTGCAAGTCTTAATCTACTCCAGTACACAGCTCCTTGACCGCGAAACATGTATTGCAATTACACATCCCTATACCCTGGGGTATAGGGATGTGTAATTGACACTATGCCACTGGTAAAAATATTCGCGCATGTTGGCTCCGCCCCTGTCATCGTAATAATACTATTCTACTTTGTCCATTATCCTTAAATAAGAAGAATATTTTCGACTATCTTATGGATTTTTTGGAAGAGACAAAAATTAAGTTGCTTAAATAGCTTTGTTCCCTATGTTCTATACCTTTGTGTTATATATACCCTCCTAACCGTGGTCTTATTTTGTATATTAGAAAAATGTCCTGAAAGACCACTGAACAAGGGTTACTCGT
This sequence comes from Rutpela maculata, assembly GCA_936432065.2. NCBI lineage: Eukaryota > Metazoa > Arthropoda > Insecta > Coleoptera > Cerambycidae > Rutpela > Rutpela maculata. The sequence continues at coordinate 206,584,912 of OW386287.2, forward strand.
GGACGAGAAGTTTATGTCCTTTGTACATCTATAGCGACTCACTCACTTACCTTATCTGATAACTATGGAAGTCCGGAGTTACTGTGGAGATGAAAAACAAAAAGAAGAGAAGATAAAAAAAAATATTTGAACAACATGATATAAAAATCAATTATATTATTGCAATATGAAGTTATAAACAATATCAATATATATTTCAACAAGAATTTTATTAATTATAGCTTTTCCACTATAAAATCCTTTATTTTGTTTTTGACAGCAATACGTCATATATTTTATTGTTTAGGTTAAATGTAGGTTCTCAATTTCTTGTGTGGTTTGCTGAATGGCTTTTTGCCTCTATGACAAAAAAAACTTTTTCTTACATAAGAGTAATTTTTGTATAAGCTGTATGAATTCCTAGTAGATATGCTTCTAGAGGGCAGAATATTTACTAGTGAAATATTTTGTCGAACTCCTCTATATGTTTCCTTAAATATATAAGGAATAAGAAACCAGACTGCAACCAACAGCTATTCTCCGGACTAATGCCCCGCCGAGCGCTGAATTACGAGTTACAAGCCTGGCCGCGTTAAGTACAATAACTATGTATTGCCACAAAACGCTAAGTTTCGATTGTAATAGACACCAGCCGAAAGACTTATTCCCATTCCATGAATTCCTATTTAAATCTGAAATAAGACTCCGCCTTATTATTTTTTGGCCTTCGACAGTAAAGATAAAAATAAGGTGCGTGTTCAAACTGTTCACTAAGCGGAAGATAATAGTGTTAAGGTACACTATCATCATATCCTGTAGAATTAACGTATTTATTTGAGCCTAGTGCGCATTTACTTATATCTATCTTATGTTTATCTAAAATAAGGTGTTAAAGCACACATAAAATGCAAATGAGTGTATATCATATCTCACTAATTAAGTACGCCGTTATTTATTAAACTAGCCCTATTGCAGGAAAACACGTGGTGTTCGGTAGTCGCGTGTGAGAACACGTGGCTTGAAAACAACCCCTCTATAAATAGCCAGATAAATTGGCTCCACCTTAGATTCTCAGCTCACTATACGTAGGTATACTTAATATACTACAATAAGCAGTAGAGAAAAGTTGGCCGGTGAAATTGCGAATTGTTATTTGAAAACCCGTTTCAGCCGGCAAAGAACTCAAGTCTAGACGGATTGTTATGAATTATGTAACAATCACTTACGGAAAGAAATTATATAGTTATCGAGAAGAAGTATTCTTGGATAGAAATAATTTCACTCTAATAAGGAGTGAGAGGTCTTATTTTCTTTTTGTCGATTTTTTTATTCAAGATTTATTTTTAGTTTCTAGCTATGAATGGAGGGAGTTACTTTGGATACGCGTCCCATTACTGAAAAATTCTTTAGACAAAACACTGTAACAGGAAATTTACTAAATAATAAATATTAAAATAATTTTTCCTAATTTTGCAATCCCCATTCATCCAAACTGAGATTCAAAAACCGCTGCCCAAGGAATCACTACTTCCACATCCAGATTCTCTATCCAAGTCACTCACAACGAAAAAACTTTGTATGTGAAAATAATTGTTTATGGAACTTTAATAATATAATATTTGAAATCCTCTATCCCAAAAACCCATAAAACGATACCCCACATCGGTAATTGGGTGGTGGTGGTGATAGGGGGGTGGTAGTGGGGGGGTGGATGAAGTAAAAAAATATTTTGAGGTTTCTGGTTCCTGTACATAAACTAAATCACATTTTTTTCCATCCCCTTTAATAAGGAGGTGGGGGTGGTAATGGGGGTGGCTAATGCCAAAAATTTTTTTGAGACCTTAGCTTCTCTTGTATATACTAAATACCAATTTCATGGACTCTTACCTGCTTGATTTACCCATTTACCCCAAATTTACCGCGATTTACCCCCCAACCCTTCGACGGAACAAGATGAAAATATAATCTAGTTCTAGATCTCGTTAAAGTACATATGTGTACCAAATTTCAAGTCAATATCCTTAACGGTTCCAGAGTAAACGTGCGCACAAAAAAAGTTACAGACAGACAGACCGACAGACAGACAGAAAATTTTTTTTTGCTCAAACTTAAAATCTCGACGTTTCATGACATTTTAAGCCTATTTGGACAATAAAAATTTTCAAAAATTTTTTTGTCGTTACTATACTTCCACTGGACGTGGAAGTATTCCACTGGACGTGGAAGTAAAACTAAAAAAAAAGATTTTGCGTCCATTTATATTTAGATTACCATATTTATATTTTTTTATTGTGTGTTCATTTATCAAGAATACCTTCTCTTTCAATTCCCTGCAAGGTTGGGGGTAGTTTTCTTCCAAGGGCCGGTACTTTCATCTACAGATAGTGATTTATTCTGGAGAATAGGCTTTATCTCGGAAAAAAATCGGTATTTTCACCTACAGATAGTGATATCCACCAGATAAATATGCCTTATCCCTACACTCGAATTTACATGATAGGTAAATTCAACCAAAAAGAGCATATGAAATCGTGCCTATCTAGTTTCATAGTTAAATCAATCAGAAAAGAATAGTCATACAACTTTATTTGTTTTCGTAAACAAATAGTAGTTTAATAATCATATCTTCTTGTAACAAATTAAATAGTACAATGACATTTTTTTATGTTCACTACCCATTTTCAATTTGGTCTACAATTAAATAGTACAACGACTTTGTTTTTTGTTCACCAACTAATTTTTAGGTTGATCTACACTTTATTGTATGATGAAGTTTTTTTTGGTTAGCCAAAATCTCAGTATTGAGACATCAGACCACCCAAACCAAAGATTAGAGATCGTTTATAATATCCATCCAAATATATCGATGATCCCTGAGAGAATTTGAACATTGCAATCATGTTATTAATTTTCTCTATAAATTCATAAGAGTATAAGATAATGCATGATTGATTATTGTCAGTGATTTGTATGTGGCGTCATCTGGGAATAATTTCTGTAATAGACTACGTGGTAAGCAAGCAAATTTTATGGTAATTCTTTTAGAACTTCTAGAAGACGACAATAATATTGGTTTGTCTACCAAGTACAATAATACAGCGAACTAATACTGGGTTAGAATTACAATTCAATAATAGTTAAAAATAAAATATAATATTATCTAGTTTAATTTGACAGAATTCAACAAAATAATAGTCAGACGAACAAAATAATAGTCTTATTCATCTATTTTTTAAGTTAATGTTTGTTTTGTTGTACAACTTTTTATTAATTAAAATAACAATCACCTCTTGTTTAAAAATACCATCAGGTTTAACAAAATTAACGATATTGTTAGTTAACCATTTTTTTTTTGTTGAATTTACCCATACTATTTCTTTGAGTGCATCTAAAAAATAATTGTGATATTAAATAAAAATAAATGTCTTTACGCTTAAATATAATTGATCTACAATAATTAGGTAAACTAACATTATGTTACATGAAAAAAATTAATGCATACTAAGAAGAAAAAATTAGCAATATTTTAAATAAAATTACATTAAAATTATTACTTTCATAATATTTTAATTTTACTCCCCTTAATATATTCAATGTGTTCTGAGCTAAAACTTTTATGAGCAACTGAAATATTATGTTAGCCCTGAAATGAATTAATGCACATTAAAAAAGATAAAATGCGCATTATAAGGTGTAAACTTTTCAAACCACTGTATCTGCTTTCATGTGCTTTCAAGAGATTGTTGGTTAGGTTCGTTAGTTGTTATTGTATTATTTATATTTTGTTTTTTATTCATACTTGTTTGTTAGCCGCTGTATCTGCTTTCGCGGGCTTACAAGAGATTGTTGATAAGGTTTGTTTTAGTTGTGTTGTTATTTATTTAAGATAGTGGAGCAATTGAAATACGTAATAATACCTAGTCATTATTTTAATGCATGAACAATAATGCTAAAAAAATCTTATTTTAATGCGCAGAAATTTAATATTTTTTGCACAACTATTTACTATAATGTGTATTTAAATATTATATGTTTAAAATAGATATCTTTATTTATTGTGAGATATGCGCAAAATAATAATTTTAATGCTCAAAGTATTAGAATAATGCGCGCTTAAATGATACCCTAAATAAAAGTGTGTAAGTTGCGATTTGCTTAATACCTAAATAATATTTTCTAATCAAGATGAACGCAAATTCATAAAAAATTAATTCATTGTAAAAATAAATCAAGAATAGGCTTGTAAGTAATCAATTAATACCCTACTGATGAGAACTAATGAATTCGAAAAAACTAGTACAACTTTTCGGGACTATATAGTCACAACGTCCCCGTCGCGTCACTGGTCCTGGGTAAAGCAAAAATTGTGGGTTGAAGAATGATTAAAAAATGAATATTTCAGCGGTTTGCATTTTTTACCCTACAGATATGCTGAAAACGTGCTGTGGAACCCGTTTTTGGATCCATTTTGGTCAAACTTCTGTAGTTTGAAGACCACTGTGTTATAAATCACAAAAACTACCAGGCTTTATTATCATTAACATAAATGATCAATATAATATGTTGTTAACATGAATACTCGGTCAATAACGTTAAAAACCCATACAACATCAATGACCGGAATATACCCTATTTAGATATGCCATGTTAATTAATTGTATCTTGCAGTAATTAGACTCGTAATTAGATTTTGAAACATTATTATTAGTAGATACAACTAGAGGCCATGCTGTAATCCAACAATACTATTCTCCCATTATCACTGCATATATTATGTTATTAATTATTATGGTATAATGTTTGTTTACCAATTTATTCCATGTAATAATATTAAAAAGATATCAAGCGATAATACTCAATTCACCAATCTAATAAATAAATATTTGTACAGGATCGACATGTTTACTTCTATATTTACCAAAATACGTTGGATCACGAACCACGGGTAATACACAATACAGTGCTCTAGGTGATGAACACTACCAGACTTTATATAAAATATTCGTCCACCATATTGGCACCCAGACCTAACTGGCGGACGTTAAATATTATGTATATAGCCCAGTGAAATAAACACTTCAGCTTCTGAATAAATAAATCAAAACTTTCTTCATTTAGAATATATACTTAAAAGGTTAATTTTACTGTTAGAAGTACTGGAAGGAGTTGGAACATTTCATATGACACGATCTCTAATGCAATTTCGAGTGCAGCTTAATCATCTCCAGGTGATGCCAACTTGATAGGCGAGAGGCGCGTCGAATAATAGTATTCGAATGTGGTGGTTATGTAATTTGGTATTTTGGAAACAACTACTTGTGAAAGCCAATTCAGAGGTTGTGTAAAAGTGCACGGTCGGTAGCTAGGCGCCATTTTTTCCAAAATGGCATTTTTTTTAATGGCGACGAAAATAATTTTTTTTTTTTGAAAATCTTAAAAACTATAACTACAACTTTGCGCGTTTAAATGAATGACGATGTTAGTAATGATGTTATGCTAAGGAAGTTTCAGTTTATATTTGGTTAAAACTCAGGCTGGCAGCGTGCCTCGTTAACCGACCACCACGGCGTACTCATTGCACTAAAATGTTTAACACAATACACCCAATTTATTTTTATTATTTAATCAAATTTGATTAATCTATCTAGTTATATAATTTGTCTGGGGACTGTCAAATTTTGAATCGCATTGATAGTATTAATGTTTTAAAGTGGACTGATGAATAACATACACACCACAAATAATACAACTTCCCTTGTCCCTGAAAGGATGAAATCACCTTGTGTGGGACGGGGCTACACATTTTTTCGAGACAAGGGACACACACCCAGAATTGTTGTAGGTAAACTAGCTAATCTTCGAAAAAATCTCAATGCTGCGGCCAGGAATCGAACCCGAGACCTTTTGGGGTGAGAGTCAGATCTTCTTGACTGTCGATGACACAGTTATACCTAATAATGCATAGGTACTGTTAAGTTTTAATGTATTGTAATATGTTGCAACCCCTTAAAATTTAAGGTTATGTTGGTTACTAAAAAGTAGTAGTATTTGCACCTACTCGAGAAACCTACCAGAAGTTAGTTCTGGTGACATCTGGAATTATCTAGAGAATGGTGGCGTCATCACAGAAAAATCGAGATCTGTCATTTTTAGGTATAAAGGACCGACCGCATTCTCAGCGAGTAGTTCAGAAGTTCAGAAAGTTCAGAAGTTCAGAAAGTATAGAAAGTGAGGTTAAGAGTTCAAAGAGAAACAAAGTGATAAACATTGTGATTTTTAGTCAGTAAAGTGTATTTAAATTAACAATAGTATTGTGAAGTATCCAGTAAATATTTAATAAAGTGTGTTAGTGGACAATCTCTTGTTATAATTTTTGGAACCCACGGATTTTGCAAGGGGTAGTTTCCTAAGGGTGGAAACACGTCACAAATTGGTGTCAGAAAGCGGAATTTTATGACAAGAGGGACTCTGAAGTTGTGCTGAAGTGTTCGAGAAGTATTCTCGAGGTTTAGTGCTAACACAGTGGACTAATTTACTGGACATTGTTCGAGGGTTATTTTCGGACAGAAAAATAGTGTTAAGTGCATTTTTGAGACATTGTAGAACATTTTATTAGGACATTAGTGTGATAATTAAATCCTTTGAACTGAGAAGTGATAGAGACACTGAAAAAGACTCATTTAGTGCGTGAAAATTTCTAGAACTTTTCTATTTGGACATTAGTGGAGATTATTAAATTCTCTGAACTGGATAGTGACAAAAGACTCTGGATAAGACTTTTTCGTGCTATTTCGAGATTTGTCTGGAAAGTTCCATTACCGATATTGACGTGACAGTTAAATTTATTTTATTTTAATTTCGTCGTATGCCCGTAACAACAAGAAGTATGGCATCCGATAAACAAATACAGGACTTATTCGAACAATTCCAAAAAATGATGGCGCAGCAACGGCAGGAAGACAAAGAAGAACAGGAGAGAAAACGTCAAGAAGAGCGAGATGAATTAAAGAAAATTATGGAAGACCAGGAAATAAGACGCCAAGAAGAAAAGGAAGAGCGAGAAAAACGACGTCAGGATGAAGAAAGAAGACGGCAAGAAGAAAAGGAAGAGCAAGAAAAACGACGTCAGGATGAAGAGAGAAGACGCCAAGAAGAAAAGGAAGAGCAAGAAAAACGACGTCAGGATGAAGAGAGAAGACGCCAGGAAGAAAAGGAAGAGCAAGAAAGAAGACGTCAAGAAGAAAAAAATGAATTGAAGAAAATGATGGAGGACCTGAAGATACGACAGCAAGAGGAGAAAGACGACGTCAAGAGGAGAAAGAAGAACAAGAAAGACGACGTCAAGAGGAGAAAGAGGAACAAGAAAGACGCCAAGAAGAATTAAGGAAAATTCTGAATGAACAAATGAAAATACAGCAGGACGCTATCATTTCTGCCAACGAGGAATTAAAGAGTGAAGTCAAAGAAGAGATAAACAAGGTAGAAGAAAAAGTAGGTGAAGTCGAGACAGAAGTCGGTCAAGTTAAAGAAAAAGTAAACAAGTTCGAAGAAGAAGTCAAAGGAGAAATAGACCGGCTTAAACGACAGTTGAGAGATAGAGGAAGCCAGCAGGTGGTATCATCAGGTCAGCGACTAAAACCTCCTTCTTTTGACGGCCAAGGTTCCTGGACGACGTACAAGAGGCAGTTTGAGGCGGCAGCGTGTGCGAACAACTGGGATAATGAGGAAAAGGCCATGGCATTAGTTCTGGCGTTAAGGGGCCAGGCCTCAGAGTTACTCCAAACCATCCCAGTTGAGAAACAAAGGGACTTCAAAGTCTTGGAAGCTGCATTGGACCTGAGGTATGGCGATCAACACCTTGCCCAATTATACCAGGCTCAGCTGAAATCCCGGATGCAAAAAGCTGGGGAAAGTTTACAAGAATTTGAAGCTGCGATAGAGAGACTGGCACACCTGGCGTATCCAAATGCACCTAAAGAATTCCAGGAACAATTAGCCGTGGGGGCCTTTTTAGATGGTATAAGGGACGAAGAGGTCAGGCGAGTTTTGAGGCTGACAAGACACCAAAGTAGTAGCGAAGCTTTGGTGCGTGCACTTGAAGTAGAAGCCGCCTACAGAGATACTCCAAGGTCGAGAGTGCGAGCTGTGACTCTCGAAGAATCGCAACCAGAAATGAACCAGAACCCTATGTTGACGGAGATGCAGAAAATGTTTACCAAATTATTGAACAAAGTGGATGATCTTAGGGAGCAGAGAAAACAACAAAATAAAGGAAAGCCGAGTGGAGGTATTAAATGTTACAACTGCGGCAAGGTAGGACACATGAAGCGAGACTGTCGACAGCAGAATTCGGAGAGTCGAGTAAATGCTGTGAATCTTGAAGAGAAGCAGGAAAACAGTACCAAGGGGGTTGTTCTGGCTAGGGAATGCAGTGACCCCAGAGAAATAAAGATTTCCCAGCTTCGAAGAATCGCAAGCAGTCTGTTGTTGCATGGATATGTGAACGGAAGAAAATGTTTGTTTACCATCGACACAGGTACTACGTCATCAATAGTACGGCCAGGATTTATATCGGGCATAAAGATTACCAAGAGGCAAAATGAAGAAGTGATCGTCCGGACAGCTACGGGGGACAGGGCTACGGTTCATGGAGAAGTAGACCTGGGTTTGCAGATTGGGCATTTGAGGTTCGACCACAGGGTCATCGTGGCTGACATTACGGATGACTTCATTTTGGGACTGGACATTATGGAACAGTATGGATTTATTGTTGACGTAGGGAAGCGAATGTTAAGGACTGGGAACGAACAATTTATTCTGTCAAAAGTGAACGACCAATGCGAGAAAACCCGGCTGTTGACAACGCAGGCAGTCAAAACTCCTGCATTATCCAGAAAACCAGACAAGGAAGATTGCAAGCGCTACCCTCAGGTGAGAAAATTGCCGAACATGGTTAAAGTCAACACTGTCAAGGTCGATCTTCCAGACAGTTGGTCAAAGAAAACTCTGAGGCAAGAGCAATTGCGTGATGTAGAAATCGGACCCATGTTGCGAGCAAAAGAAGAGGGAACGCGTCCAGAATGGAAGGATGTTTCCGACACAGAAGTGGGGCTGAAGGCTTTATGGTCACAATGGGATTCACTTACAGTCGTAGACGGGCTTTTAAGGAGAGTATGGGAAAGCCCAGATGGGAAGCAGGTTGCCATGCGTCTAGTGATTTCCAGGTGTCGTGTACCAGAAGTACTCCAGAAAGCGCACAATAAAACGTCCAGCAGACACTTCGGCATAAACAAGACATTGAGTAGAGCACGGGAACAATTCTATTGGGTTAATAGTCGCCAGGATGTGGAGGCCTGGTGTCGCAAGTGTAAGAATTGTGCTGCCCGTGGGGAACCATTTTCCATGAGCAACTACAGAAATGGAAGTCGAGAACAGCCAAAGAATGATCGAGAGCAGATGAACAGAACTAGTAACCGCTTGAAGGCTCGTTATGATCAGAATGCCAGTACAGGGGGATTCAAGGTGGGGGATCTGGTTTGGCTGTACAACCCACAGCGGAAGGAATGGAGATCCCCGAAATTTCAACCTCCTTGGGATGGACCGTATACTGTTATTACCCGAATTAATGATGTCGTCTATCGTATTCAACGAAACAAAAAGTCCAAGATGAAGATCGTACACTTGGATAGACTGGCGAAGTATGAGAAAGAGGCTGAATTGCCTGACCGGGACGTTCAGGCTTAAGGAGGGGGCAGTGTAATATGTTGCAACCCCTTAAAATTTAAGGTTATGTTGGTTACTAAAAAGTAGTAGTATTTGCACCTACTCGAGAAACCTACCAGAAGTTAGTTCTGGTGACATCTGGAATTATCACAGAAAAATCGAGATCTGTCATTTTTAGGTATAAAGGACTGACCGCATTCTCAGCGAGTAGTTCAGAAGTTCAGAAAGTTCAGAAGTTCAGAAAGTATAGAAAGTGAGGTTAAGAGTTCAAAGAGAAACAAAGTGATAAACATTGTGATTTTTAGTCAGTAAAGTGTATTTAAATTAACAATAGTATTGTGAAGTATCCAGTAAATATTTAATAAAGTGTGTTAGTGGACAATATCTTGTTATAATTTTTGGAACCCACGGATTTTGCAAGGGGTAGTTTCCTAAGGGTGGAAACACGTCACAGTATTTTAGATTCCTTGATTTTGTTTCTTGATTGAAATTGGAACCTTTTGCTGTGACACAAACGAGGAAAGTACTTAGTTGTTGCAACACTGTTTCAGAGAGGTAAACTTAATGACAAAGTTATATTATTAAAACACCAAACTGGTGCTCTGGATACACTGCCTAAGATTATAAAAGATGGGCAACCGATGCAAAGCAATAGTATATTGTTGACTAGTTGTAAAAGTAAAAGTAAAAATCTGTTATCTGTCTAGAAATGGATATGCCTACCTAATCGCGTATAAGCCACCAGACTAGAGTCGTTTTTAATTACGAATATGCAAACAGTTGTTACTAATAGCTAACGGATATAAAAACCAGCCTCCATGACTTTCTCTCATCACTTACCTACAACCTAAAACATTTATGAGATTGGTCCTTTATTATAGATAAGTAGTTAATCACGACTGTTCAAACACGTTCTTTAATATGTTAACACCAAAAGATTTGGACAGCACTCGAGACAACATAAAGCTTGACACAAAATTAGAGAGATATTATCTGAGATATTATCATATGATTTTTTTTGTCGAATGAATATTAACGAACGCCTTAAGAGGAAGGCTCGTGACTGGTCAATAAAGCTGAACGTTGTCTTAAACAATAATAAGTGTAATCGTTTCTAATGGAGTCAAATGATTTGTTATAATCTTCAGAAAATCCATATAAGTATGTGCGAAAGCAATCACTCACCAACTCATCATTTATAAAAATAATGTTGAGTAAATTTTCATACACAACTTACAGAGCCGTGCGATGGTGGCACAATTCAGGGGCGCCATTTTGGCTAGGATCGATAAGAAAAAATCTAACGATGGCCGATGACCCTAAAGATTTTTTTCACTAATAAGAAATGCAAACAAAAGCGGAGCCAGTTTATCCATAATGGGCAATAGGCAGACGGCCGACGTTTACCTTTGACCTGTTGGAAAATAACATAGCCACACAAAAAAAAGTGGTCTGGCCTGCGGACCAGATTAGTGTATCTTATGTATCTGGACCCGCTGAAACCGAATCCGAAGTCAGAATTGTCAGATTGGTTCGTTTTTCACCCCCAACCCCCAAAAAACACCCACCCCAAAAATAGTCTGTCCGGAGGACCATACTAGTGGTACACTCAAAGAAATAGTATGGGTAAATTCAACAAAAAAAAAATGGTTAACTAACAATATCGTTAATTTTGTTAAACCAAACCATATTGATGGTATTTTTAAACAAGAGGTGATTGTTATTTTAATTAATAAAAAGTTGTCGTACAACAAAACAAACATTAACTTAAAAAATAGATGAATAAGACTATTATTTTGTTCGTCTGACTATTATTTTGTTGAATTCTGTCAAATTAAACTAGATAATAGTATATTTTATTTTTAACTATTATCGAATTGTAATTCTAACCCAGTATTAGTTCGCTGTATTATTGTACTTGGTAGACAAATCAATATTATTGTCGTCTTCTAGAAGTTCTAAAAGAATTACCATAAAATTTGCTTGCTTACCACGTAGTCTATTACAGAAAGTATTCCCAGATGACGCCACATACAAATCACTGACAATAATCAATCATGCATTATCTTATACTCTTACGAATTTAATACGAAAATTAATAACATGATTGCAATGTTCAAATTCTCTCAGGGATCATCGATATATTTGGATGGATCTTATAAACGATCTCTAATCTTTGGTTTGGGTGGTCTGATGTCTCAATAGTGAGATTTTGGCTAACCAAAAAAAACTTCATCATACAATAAAGTGTAGATCAACCTAAAAATTAGTTGGTGAACAAAAAACAAAGTCGTTGTACTATTTAATTGTAGATCAAATTGAAAATGGTTAGTGAACATAAAAAAATGTCATTGTACTATTTAATTTGTTACAAGAAGATATGATTATTAAACTACTATTTGTTTACGGAAACAAATAAAGTTGTATGACTATTCTTTTCTGATTGATTTAATTATGAAACTAGATAGGTGCGATTTCATATGCTCTTTTTGGTTGAATTTACCTATCATTTTCTTTGAGTGTAGTGTATCTTTATGTATTTGGTAAGGATATACTGGTCTGGTCCACTTTTTTTGTTTTGAGGGTGTTTTTTGGTGTTGGGGGTGAAAAACGAGCGAATTCGGATTCGGTTTCAGCAGGTCCAAATACATAAGGATACACTGATCTGATCCACGGGCCAGACCACTTTTTTTTTTGTTTTGGGGGTGTTTCTTGAGATTAGGGGTGAAAAACGAGCGAATCTGACAATTCTGACTTCGGATTCTGTTTCAGAGGGTCCAAATACATAAGGATACACTGGTCTGGTCCGCAGGCCAGATCAATTTTTTGTGTGTGGCTGTGTAATATAATATAATATGTACAAGGAAATTATTTAATTCTTACTTTTTCATTTTATTTTGATTTTTTATAGAATTATCGCTATACCGTAGCAATATTTTACAAAATTGTTTATAGGAATACATTACAGCATAGTTCGCAAGCAAGAAGTCACGAAAAAGGACATAGGTTTTATTTTCAATTTTTTCATAATAAAACATTTTTTATTGATATTTTATATTTTTATGTCTTGCGCTCATGAAACCTATGTATACTTTTCGAAGACAATACAATTTTATATAAAATTTCTATCTTTTAAAAGTTCATGCTGCTTGACCTTGAAGAATGTTTCGTCTGCGGCGTATTTTGGGAAGTGATTTTTTCGTCCCTTACCGAGAAAATCCAGGGCGATCTAAGGGCAATTCGAGGCGATCTGCTTCAATGTAATCCAGAGGCGGTCCGAGGTAATCCACGAGCGATCTGACGCGATCAGAGGCAACACTGGGCGAGTAATCTACAGTTTTTGCGTGAGTTACCCCTCGTCACTACGAGTGTCATTACATTTAAAATATGGCGAATTCCATGGACTTTAAGTTTCTGCAGCTGCAATTGTTAAATATTTATACCTACTTACTTTGTTTTTCATTAGACGAGTCGCTTTGGAAATACATTTTTATGTGACGTAAATGACGAAATTGAAAATAAAGGTCAGTAAACATTTAAAAATGACAAGAAAACGTCTGTAGCGAGGGGTAGTTCACGCGAAAACTGCGAGACGAAACATCGCCTCTATAATCAGTATCTCATTGCCTCCAGATTACCCCAGAGCGATGAATATTGCCTCAGATCGCCAGTGAATTACCTCTAATCGCCTCAGATCGGCTGCGGATCACCTCGGATCGCCTCTGGATTGCATTGCCCCAGATCGCTCCGGATTGTCCTTAGATCGCCCCGAATTGCCCTTAAATCGCCTCGAATTACCTCAGTAAGGGACGAAACGGCAATTAGGTAATTACAAAACATAATATTAAAGATATGTTTTATGTACATATTAATGAATTATTTATTCGTGAAATATTCTCCTTAAATACCACTCATGCTTTTAAATTTTATCTAGGTATACATTTTTTCTCAAGCTCAAGTTGCCAAAAGGTAATATAATTCGTATAAGTTGACAATTTATTATCAAACATCAGACAATAAACCATCAATTTACACTCTTTATATTAGCAGAAACAAAAAGAAAATACCAGAAAAACACAGAAAAATACTAGCATATTCTAATTTTGCCTTCACAAAGGCATTAAATAGAAGAGAAAGTCTAGAAATGTTCTTAAAATGCCTTGAATTTCTCATAATAACGTCTAGCTTTTTGTAGGCATTAGCAATATAGTAGCAATTCTTTATATAGTAATAACGGTTAATTTTTAATCAAAAATTAGATGTCTAAATAGGTGCATTTATTAATTGTTTCATTTTATGTAAAAAATGTATCCATAATTTCTTTTCGTAAAATTCATGCTATTACATTTTAATATAAACGTAATATATTAGACTCACACCATAACTTAATTAATCGTGTTGTAGATGGTCGTCATTTACAACAAATCTTAGATTTAACAGATGCAAACAAATTAAGATCGTTAGCATATACATTGCTTTGAATATCGCTGCAAATATCGTTGATAAATAGAATAGATGCTAACAGTGGCCCTACAACATAACCCTGTGGAACTCCTAATGTTGCTAACACATTAATATATGAAAAGCTATGACACATTTAATTTCTTATGACCAAAAATAAAAGCGCGGAGAAAGTTACTACAAAATAATTATCTATCAAAAAAAGTGAAATTTTTTTTAGGCATATAAGCCTGAAAATATTGTAATGGGTGACAAAATTATTTTCCATTTTTGGTCCATTTTCGATAAGTGTTTTTTTGTATATTTTCTTTATAAATGTTTAGCTCTAGTAATATTACAATTACTTACGAATGATGAACAGAACTTGTAATTCAAACGAGTTTGAATAATTATCTGACTGGTTATTTGTCATAGTTTATAACGAGATATATGAGACAGCAAAGGTGGGCGATGAAAAGAACGTACATCCTGCATAATAGCCATCCATTTTTAATATCAATAAATATACCTAGTCACAATTAACAATAATTCTCAGATCTGTCGAATTAATCTAAATGTAATCATCACATCGAACACAGTACGGCCCAAGGTGTGGTCATGAATACTACATTAGATTGAATCAATAAATAAGAGATAAACCATTTTGAAATGTTGCTGTTAATCAGTAAAATGTGATGTAATAATTATCTTAACTATTTGAGAGAATTTTTAAGTCAAATATACGAACTCTTCGAATATATTTTGTAGTTTGAATGTGTTAACAAGCTACAGGGTGGCCTTACTATAAATCCCATTATTTTTACTTTCACATATAGGGAGTATTGTGAACGTTAAAAAACGATTTGGATTTTTGATGGATTTATACGTTTTCAAGTAACACCCAAAATAGTGGTTCTAAAAAAATGACTTTCTGTAGTTCAAACTGCGGTTGTGTTATAGTACATAGCATAATTGATCAACATAATGAAATAACAATTTTTTTAAACTACTCTAAAAATCGAAGATAAAACTTTGGCAACTACGCTAAAATTGGACTTGATTTACGTAGTCCAGCAACACAAATTTTGAGATTTCTTCAAAACTGCACTAAAAGCTAACAATATCCAATGAAGGTGAAAAACGGCTAGTCCAAGTATTTTTCAACAAAAATTATCGTACAAGCAGGAAACACGCCTGTTTCGTTTTCGGTGGGCCACCCTGTAAGCCTACATAATATGTTACAACTCTAATGGCAAATTGACAGAACAAATAAGAAACCGTTGTACAGGATGGTAATCAGGCCGGCCATCACATAGGGGGCGCCGGTGTGGTGCAGCATTCCGGACACGACAATGCGAAAACTTCGAGTTCTCGAACACAAATTTATGCGCCTCATTTCTGATTCCGTCAGATACACCTCCCTCAGAGATCTATACGCACGATTGCCACGACACTAGCGGACTACGTCCAAGAAATCTCTCAAAAATTCTACACCTTCGAACTGGGCGACAGTCCTCTAATCAGCAACATAACCAAATAAGAATGCATAATGTCCCATTCCAGATCAAACACCCCCTACCATACCAGGCGTTGCCTATCTTCCAACCTTATCTATCCAGCCTATCTTCCCTAGCATACTTTCCTATGCCACAACATTTCCCCACCTTTGATCTTTCCTCAACTTTGTCTTTCCAATAATTTCTATTCTCTTTCTTTATGTTCTATTATCGTTCTCGTTTTGATTCTTTTTGTCCTCTTTTTTTTTATAAAAAATTCCCTTTTAGCCGATAACCTTTTTATAAATTCAAACATTTCAAACCCTATAATTTTTCCGCCACATTTTCCTGGCGTCAGGGAGACCACCAGGTCGGCAGTTCTCGTACGGGTTTTTTCGTTTAGCTTTTCACCCGAGTCAACAGCTCAAAGGGTATAGCCGGATAAGCATAGTGAAAAATGCCCCTGAACCAAATTGGACTTTGCATACATGGCTTGTTAGCTCTCTATTAATAAACAATTTCTGCCGAGTTTTAAATCCGTACCCCTACGGTTGGGCCAGTTATAGAGGGAGACGTGATTTTCAGTTTCTATTTAATTTTGCTTTTCCTGTTGCATTGAAAATTCTGAAAAAAATCAGGATCCATACAGTCTTAGGGATGCATGTCAGGATTTTTTTTTCAGATTTTTTGGCTTAAAGTTCGGCTTGCTAAAAATTTTTGAAATTTTGAAAAAATTTTTTTTTACAATTTTATCAAGTGACTACCTTTATTTTTTTACAGTAATAACTACTTCATATGCTTGTTGGTTTGTAATTTTTTCAGATTTTTTAAAGTGGTGGGCCATAGTGTAAAAAATTAAATTTCGATTTTGAGATGTTTGGGCTCTTAATCTTTATTCTTGAATATATTGTAATTTGTATCGAGCGTGAGATAAATAATAAATTATTGCAGCTATGTGTGAACAGCACCCGACTGGGCGTCTACCATTGCACACTCGCAGTAGTATCGCCTAACTCTTCGGAAACCAACGGAATTTGGCTCATAATCAATAAAACACTTATAAGTTCTGCTACTAACATGTTGCGACCTCACTTCTACTTTAATTATATTATTATTGTCTCTAACTAAAACCATAATAACTGATACGATCCAGTGAATAAAATTTTCAAGTCGTTCTGTGTCATTTCTGGGAAATCAAGGAGGTATGAAGATTTCAACTGTTGAAATAGAACCTTTTGCCTAGTCCAATGTTTCATCTCGATCTCTAAAGTTAAAGTATTCTTCACAGTTTGTTGCGATGTCATTTGGAAAATAATGTTTTCGGAAAGACTAACATCTGAAAGGCGTTTTGTTTTCCAAATCTATTAATTAAAAAACAAGGTATCCGAAAGTATGCACGGATTTTAAGAAGCAATTTGTTATCCAACTGCTGATGAAGTAATCGGTACTTCTGTCCGATTACACCGTGAATTGCTTCAGCGACCCAGCGAACTTTTGTTACTCAGCGTGAGTTATTGGATTCGGCTGTGGTCAGCTGACTACGTTTGTCTTTAAGAGCAGCCATAAGTACTTTATATTTTCATCCGCATCATTCTGCGTTGGGTGAAAAGGTCCGAGCATTTCGACAATGACTTGCACCACGCGATTTGCACCACAAACGGCTATATTGTCGAAATGCTCGGACCTTTTCACGCAACGTAGAATAATGCGGATATCATGAAAATTGTCTTGCAAGATCCGAAAGAGTTGCAAAATCTTCTGAAGGAAGGTGATATTTGTATCGTCGATCGAGGCATTCCCGATGTAAAGGACCATTTGGAACAACGAGGTTATAAAGTACTTATGCCTGCTCTTAAAGGCAAACGTAGTCAGCTGACCACTGCTGAATTCAATGACTCACGCCGAGTAACAAAGGTTCGCTGGATCGCTGAGGCAACTCACGGTGTAATTGGACAGAAGTACCGACTACTTCATCAGCAGTGGGATAACAAATTGGTTCCTAGAGTCCGTGCATACTTTCGGATAGCTTGTTTTTTAATTAATAGATTTGGAAAACAAAACGCCTTTTCCAAATGACATCGCAGCAAACTGTGAAGAATACTTTAACTTTAGAGATCGAGATGAAACATTGGACTAGGCAAAAGGTTCCATTTCAACATTTGAAATCCTCATACCTTCTTGATTTCCCAGAAATGACACAGAACGACTTGAAAATTTTATTCACTGGATCGTATCAGTTATTATGGTTTATGTTAAAGACAATAATAATATAATTAAAGTAGAAGTGAGGTCGCAACATGTTAGTAGCAGAACTTATAAGTGTTTTATTGATTATGAGCCAAATTCCGTTGGTTTCCGAGGAGTTAGGCGATACTACTGCGAGTGTGCAAATGGTAGACGCCCAGTCGGGTGCTGTTCACACATAGCTGCAATAATTTATTATTGATCTTACGCTCGATATATTTCTAAAATTGTAAAACCTGCAGAAATGCTAAGTAAACTTTTTGATGTTACAAATTATAATATATTCAAGAATAAAGATTAAGAGCCCAAACATCTCAAAATCGAAATTTAATTTTTTACACCATGGCCCACCACTTTAAAAAATCTGAAAAAATTACAAACCAACAAGCATATGAAGTAGTTATTACTGTAAAAAAATAAAGGTAGTCACTTGATAAAATCCTAAAAAAAAATTTTTTTCAAAATTTCAAAAATTTTTAGCAAGCCGAATTTTAAGCAAAAAAATCTGAAAAAAAATCCTGACATGCACCCTTAAGACTGTATGGATCCTGATTTTTTTCAGAATTTTCAATGCAACAGGAAAAGCGAAATTAAATAGAAACTGAAAATCACGTCTCCCTCTATAACTGGCCCAACCGTAGGGGTACGGATTTAAAACTCGGCAGAAATTGTTTATTAATAGAGAGCTAACAAGACATGTATGCAAAGTCCAATTTGGCTCAGGGGCATTTTTCACTATGCTTATCCGGCTATACCCTTTATTCAGTGCTACAACCAGTGACTAAGTTGTGACCAAGTTTTATATGAATTAGTTTTATATTAGGTCCACGTAAATTTTTTAATTTCATTTTAAATTTTTAAATTCGCCACAGGCGGATAGGAGTTTTAACATTGTTTTATCAATTATCATTTAGCCAAACCGGACCTGCCCCGTCCAATCCTACACTCACCACGGCGTTACGCGCCGTGACTGTCTGGTTGGCTCCTGGCCAGGTTGGGGCGAGGCGCATTCTTGTAAAATTCAAATTTAAATAAATATTTCTTGCTTGCTTGTGCATGTATTTCGATACTCCAATGAAGCAACGTGCAGCGCGGTTAATACTTGGATGGGTGAAATCCATCTTGGGAAACACAGCGTTCTCGTCCCACCTTCTAGCGGCTTGTATATCAGCGTATACGCGGAAGCTATGTAATTTCAAGACGTAGGGGACATACCATCCTTCGGGAGGGATGTAAAGCAAGTGGTCCCTTGTCTAGTAAAAGATCCCTACTCTTCGATAGCCAAGAGATTCGGAAAAATTTCCAGGTTGGGTCTACTGGCGTTGATGACAGACCCTGGTAGCGAAAATAGGCCGACGTTAAATAAATAGATTAAAAACGCTCCAAAATTATAGAACTGCATATCATCCTCGACGCAATTTGTTTCGACGTAGAACTGAAATAGCAATTTCTACTAGAATTTCTGTGTGTCTATTATTATTGCAAATGCATCTTTGCATAGATAGCATTGCGACGCGCAAGACAGCAATAAACTACAACCTGTACATCTCAAAGTATCGCAAATACGGAGGTTAGCTTCCAAACCATCTTCCTGAAGCTCCCAATCCCAAAACTCTGGTGTCACCGAAGTCAGAGGTATCTGATGAAGCGGTTTCTTTGCCGTCTCAAATAAGTGTATGCGGGCTTCATTAGTACTTGGTAAATAACTTCGACTACCATACAGAAGCACTGTAAATCCTGTAAATCGTTTCAGGATGTGCATTATATCCCTTGGAATCAACACTTCAGGATCACCATAGCCTCATCAAAAGAAATATTGTGTTTCCGGGCATTTTTCTTCTAAGGAAAAGAATGGATATAGTGTCACAATCTGTAAATGCAAGCAACCCTCTCAGTGCAGAGGCTTTACTTTCTCCTGATGCACTGGCTATATGTCTTGTCCAGCCACGTATCGTCATATGCTCCCAATGCCAAAGTAACTACATCTAATCATTGGAAACCTGAATTGATAAAGTAGAGCAAAGAAACATTGTATTATTATTATATACACAACCGTAGATCTATACTGACTTTTGGCACTAGCAGTGTCTTCATTCTTTTCCTTTCCTTTCCATATTAATTTGAGCTTCAAAATCTTTGAATCTAATTTGGTACTGGGAATTAAAGACGTTACCTGCGTTAGCTCTATCTGACTTACGCAAAGCATTAGGAGAAAGTAAAGTTCCAGCTAGAGCGCTAGAGGATTCTATGCATTTACCAGCTTGTGACAATGTGCCAATATTTTCCTCTAAAGGTAAGGAAAGGCTCGGAAGACATGGAACCTTTTTGATGTGGCTACTTATGGTATTTGAAACCACTGGTAATTCTGATGTGTAGTTAAGATATATTTTACACCTACTGGCAGGATTATAGTGTTTGTGTATATGATAATCGAGGTAATTTGACAACTATTAATGAATTCCTTATGCACTTAATTGGTCTTATAAACATACTCTAAGCAGTATTCTAGAATTTTAGATAAATCTCACTAATTAGACGGTGAACCAGCAGCACTGTCCTATCTCATATCCTACGTATACCGAGTCTACCTAAAATTGAATTTACCTATATGCCTATGATTGCTGATTGCCTTCTTATCGGGTTACGGTTATTTCATGTTCTAGTTATATTATACATAAGTGAGTACCTAGTTGTATTTTCCAAGTCAGGTTATTATGATACAGTTAGGAAACTTGTAAAGTTACTTTAAATGTTTGACTGCGGTTAAAACACGCAGGTGAATAAATAATCTCTTCCGGGGTCGCTTCCCTTTATCGACAATATCAGTTATCTCTAATTATCTTATTAATTAGTAGTTAATTAGTAGTAATTATAGCTGTTATATTGGACAAAGGTGCACAAAAACGGTATGAAATATCTCTCTACTATACTTTCTAAACCTGCAGACTCATGTTTTGTATTTCGCCCTGTAATGTTGTGTGTCGAATACATTCAACATTATATTATATACCGGGTGTCAACAAAATCATTAGACAAGCCATAGTTTCCAGAGTTTTCAAGATACAAATCTTAAATTTGGTAGGGGTAATATATATCAAAAACGCATTTTTTTCATAATTTGACACTTTTCCATCACTTCCGATTTCTCCGGAAATTACTCTAACTTTGAACTTTTAAATGGAACACCCTATATATTTTCACATTTTTTGATTCCGGAGACGATTTTAAGTACTTACGACTGCGTAGTTTTAAAATTTTTTTGAGAGTACTTGATTTTTTTAGGGCTATTTTTATTTTGCATCTAAGAATACAGTGAATGCACCTCGGAATGCACTCAAATCAATCAAATGGACCAAAACAATAAGAGAAAAATGTAAACGTGAAATTTTTCGAATTTTTTTAGTAGCTACGACAAACCAAAATTTCCCAAATCACTAACTTGTAATTATGTCAATTTTTTCAAATGGCCGGAAGGTCCTGGGTCCTGTAGGTCCTGAAGTCGCTCCTTCAGTTTGGGTAGATTGAATAGTAACAAGATGACAATAGTCATCTGTTTCCACCGAGTATTCCGCACACATACTTTAATGGGGATCGAGATGGTTGCCAGTCGAATTTGCAATTGCTCAAAAACTATTAAGTAGTTCAAATTTAAAAAGACCCCATAAAATCAGTTATCCCCCTCCATTCGATTTGGAGATACACATCTGGACAGGATAGGGTCATTATTTCATTTGACCCACATCTTGCTCAACATCAGGTTATTTCTCAAATAAAATAAGGTAGGTAAGTAGGTAGTTTTCACTAGGTACTGTCCTGAAAAAACTAAAAATAAAATGTAGAGTTCTACAAATCATCACATCCTACTCTACGGCCTATAAGTTAACAAATATTCTTTTTTCAAAATTTTTCAAAACCTTTTTTTCATTTAAATACCTATTTTCTCGATATTTAAAAAAAATAGGACAACTATTTTTTTCTAATGTAAATCTGTCTCTATTTGCACACTTGCAATGAATTTTGACAAATAACTGACAATGTCACAAAAATTAAAGTTAGATGTATCTACACAACTAGATTTTAGCAAAAATACGTTATAAGACTTGTCCCATTTTTTTTGCGCACGACAGTACTATATTTTAATTTAAGTCGCTGAGGAGAATTATATTCTGTGAGAGGCAGAATGCTGAAAATTTTAGGCATTTGATGTTCCGCTTGTTTATAGATCAGTTATTTATTAGTTACGTGATGATGATGAATTACAGACAGAGATTTCTCCAGCAATGTGGTGATACACACTTCTCGCATTGCTCATGAAACTATTAGATTTCTATCTCAAGTAACAATTTAAATGCCAACAAATATTTATCGGGTTTTATTACAGTTTTAAGAAGGTAAATAAACCGAACTGGGTTTTATTATTTCTTTTGTGCATACCAATTTATCTGTAGATAATATGTACTTAAAGAAAGGCCTTCAAGTTATCTTTAAAGCAATTTGTTAAACATCTTTGCTCTTTAAGACCTAATGGTTTTATAGCCACTTAATTGCTGCATTATTCAAAACCACAATAAACTCATTAAGTTTTATAGTGGATTTTAAATATTTTAGGTTTTGTGGTAGACATCTATAAATCTTTAGGTTTTATGGGAGTTTCCAAATATGGTCTTTAAGTACTCCTTATGATCAAGCAATAAAACTAATAACTCTTAAGTAGTCTTACCCTTAATATATGTTATCGTCGATGTTATCATAAATACTATTTGCTTTTAACGATAATTGGTAAAGGTTCCTCAAAACCTAATCGTTTTTTGGTAGCTTTATTAAGCTACGTTAAAACTTTTTAGTTTTTATAAAGCATTTATAAATCTTTTGGTTCTCCCACTTACACCTTTAAACTTTGAGAGAGGGGGCATATAACGCATAGTAAACGCCATTTTGTGATTGCTGATTCTAGTTTAAACAGTGCAGTGCGGCGCAAAAAAGCATTTTAGGTACCTAGGTACTTAGTAAAATGTCAAATACGAGGTCAAATATTTTAGATAAATACTTGAGGATTAAGAAAAGTGGTAATTTAAAAAAAAGTCAAAATATGATTATTTAAACAATACTTTTAAATTTTTATCTCTGGAGTTTAACAGCACCACAATATTCCCTAAAACAGGAATTGAAAGTACCCTTTTATTATCTAATAAAACTTTATTCCCTAATAAACAAAAAACTAAAATAGGAACATGCAAATTATTTTCTTTGATTTCGTTTTTGAGATACAGGTCCTCAAATTTGCTATTTTTTAATTTTGCGCTGGCATTAATTATTTCGAAAATAATTCAAAATCGGTAAAGGACCTTATGCACATTTTTGGTTTACAAGTTTTCATTGAATCCAAAAATGTAAAAAAATATAGTGTGACTCGTTTAAAAGAGTGTATGTTTTTTTTTGTACTGACTTTTTAAAACACCCTGTATAAATGAAAATATTTTTAAATTTTGCACTACCATATATATCAGTGGATGTCTTTATTATAATTCAGATAGCGTTTAAACTAACCAATAATTTAAAATACCACTCGATATTATAGTTAGAAATACCAAAAAAAAAACGATAATTCTCTTGTATCTGGACCATCCAATACTTGTTTTGTAATATGTAGGATAATGTATATATCGGCTTCGCCATGTTGTTTTAAATTAAATCTACTTTCTGTGGTTAATAATTATTATTATGCGCTTCCCTCTTTCTCAACGCCGCACAGTGGCACGAACCGTGATTTTTTCGTTCAAAATTATCTAGAGCACTTGTTACCGACTGATATACATTTTTTTTTAAATACTTGTTATTTAATTTCAATAAAATGTAAGTGAGCCAATTTCGGCATAAACATACATTGGCATAAACATTTTTGAATTATGCTAACCAAAATTATTGAGCTTAGCCAAGATGCCCATTTTTTATTTAAATCTTATTCAATTTACATAAATTTTGTTACTCGGGGTTTTTTCAGGTCGCTGATTACGAATCTGACATCCAAATTGTCATAAACCAACCTGCAAGATGGCGGAATCAATGGAAAAATAATGAAAAAAATGAAATATTTTTGTTAAAAAATATTTCATTTTTTTCATTATTTTTTAGAATATTTATAGCCGCCATTGATTCCGCCATCTTGCAGGTTGGTTTATGACAATTTAGATGTCAGATTCGTAATCAGCGACCTCAAAAACTCCCGAGTAACAAGATTTATGTAAATTGGATAAGAAGAGTTTTATTAAGATTTAAATAAAAAATGGGCATCTTGGCTATGCTCAATAATTTTGGTTAGCATAATTCAAAAATCGGCTCTCTTACGTTTTGTGGAAATTAAAAAACGAGTACTTATTTAAAAAAAAATGATCTCAACTGGTTGCGAAACAAGTGCTCTAGATAATTTTGAACGAAAAAATCACGATTCGTGCCACTGTGCGCCGCCCATGCCTAGAAATCTCTCATATGTGACATTCGCCGCCGTAGATTTATTTTGTAAATAAACCATAATACCTATTACACTCATCATGTATTCAAAGGATATTATAAGGAAACTGTTTAAAATCTACTTGTAGTTTTTCACTTTTTCTTGCTCATTTAACAGAAATAACGAGAAATTAATGATCGCACACTCAAAAACACACGAAATAAATAATGTTTTTTTAAGTTATGTTATCTAAGCTAAGTACATTTGGATTATAGATTGTCAGAGACAAATCTTTTTTAAAAAAGAGTAGTAAAGCTGGGTAAAGTCTTACAGGCTTTAAAATAGTAATAAAGTGGAGCAACTGGAATTTAACAAAACCTTTCGTTTTATAAAAATATTTCCTAAAGCCACAAACTCTTAATAGGGTATTCTATTAAAATAAACGGTTTTATTCATTTTTCAGCCATGTTTTTTTCTGCTAGCTATGGCAGACATGTTTGAACAAAGTGGCAACATTGTTTAAGTAGTTATATTTTTCTTATTCTTACTGTTTACATTTAGCCTGCAACTATCTAAAATGTGTTAATATGTCATCATATAAATCCCTAAAAAGCCAAAAATCATACCGAGTAAGCTAAAACTAAGGTTATTTTTTTTTAATTAATTGTAAATAATAATGAATACGCTGACAAATGAAAGGCGCGTGGTTTTTTTTAAAGTTTTTTGATATACTTAGGTACTTTATCAATAAAGTGGTCTGCATTGACAATTTTTTGATACTAGGTTGTTTATTAATATCAAATTTTAAAACGTTAGCACATGCAGATGTTTCAATCGAGGCAGACATAAGTACCTATTTTATTACTTGGCGACATTTTCTGATTTAGACAGTTTACGTGCAGCAAGTTTTCGACAAAGAATTACACAGCCCCACAAAAAAAAAGTTCAAAGCAGCGAACCATTCCTATGTATTTTCGGTCGCTGAATCCGAATCCGGGGTCAAAAAAAATCATTAGCTAGAGCCAAAAAACACCCCTGAAATGGGATAAAAAGAAGATTAAGCTGCGAGAATAGTTGTTACTTCTTAATCAATCGAATTATACAAATTAAGGTTAAACAGCAGCGTACATACAATAGATATGAAACACACCCCAGGGAGGGACGAAAACTAGCCCCCATACCTATATAAAAAAATCGATCCGAAACTGCTGAAAAAGTTCGAAATGTCTAAGTTTTGTTAAAGTGTTAAGAAACTACATCAGGTCCGACGTAATCTTCATAAACTGCCCCTATAGGGTTGAGAACCACCTTAAGTTCAAAGGACCCGAAAAAAAACAAGAAAAAACGTAAAATCCAACAGGATTTCTATTTGCATGGATGCTATGATTGGCTGAAATAGGGTCATTTAGTGATATGGCAGTTTCCTACATTTTAAAGTATAACAAACAAATAGCCTCAGAAAAAAATTTCAGCTCAATTGAATCAATAGCCACAGAGATATTCGCATTTGAATAGAAACACGCTCGGCCGGCCAACAGTCCGTAGAGTGACGTCACTTGGCGTGCGCCGATACCTATATTAGAGCAGCGATTTCGTAAGTCTATCGTGTCGTTTTTTTTTTTTTTGGCGTAGAACCAGGTCAAACATGTTAGGTTCCTTTGAGTATGTCACCGGGCATATGAAATCATATTTTACGACATTTTTTTGTGGTCTCGAACTTTTTAAATCAATAAAAAGTGAAAAAATGTATTTTTAAATAAAATTGTTTTTTTTTTTGTTTCCATCTTTAACACTATTAAAGGTACCGAAATTTGTTTTGTGTCAAATTAAAGCACACACTGTAGCGCTTTTACCAATATAAACGGTTTGGGCACAATTCGCAGTTTCATTTCTCTAAAAATCAGATAAACTAAAAATATATATTTTATGTATTGAAATCTTCACCAATCGATAAACTTTTTTATTTTTTAAAATATTTACATACATGCAGCGAAGAAAATAAAGCCTAATAATCACAAAAGTTTTTGAAACAATATATTTTTTCCTAAAATGTACCGTGTGGCAACAGCGATTTTTTTTTATCAGCGCTAAATGCGACATTGGGACGCAATTAATACACCTCGCAAGCAGGGTTGGTGAGATTAGTCGCGTAGAAGTGGCGGTTGTCGAAAATCATTAAGTATTCATTATTCGGATAAAAATTGTGACAATCGAAAATGTGCTTGTTTTAAGGAAGGGCTAAAATGTTGCAACGAGTGCAAATGTCGTTCCTGTAACAACATTATTAAAGATTTCGAGGCAGATATGAACGAATTAGAATACTATTAATGTAGGGCCTACATAAACTACATACTACATATTTATCTATCCAAATAGAAAATTTATTTCAACAATAAAACTCATGTTATGCGTACGTTTTTACTTTTATTCATTTAAAAATGTCTAATAAACTTACTAATTAGGAGGGTAGTTAGTAACACTGATTGATATTTATAGATTAGGTATTTATATCTACTTACCTATCTTTTTATTATTAAAAAAAGACTATTTTATATTTATTGTACAATTTCTTAATATTAACAACATATGATCAATACTACTGTACAATATATGAAATATTGAACAATAATATCGATCCCCTAGATGCTTTTGATCACTACTGGTTTTGTACCTCTATTGATATAAGTTAAACTACTACATACACACCAACCGGGACCGTCAGATCGTTGCAGTCGGCAGGCTTGCTACAGCCGAGCGCGCAAGAATATGACTTTGGCCCGTTAAAAAAATCGCTGACTCAATACTATGAACGGAACATGAAAAATTTTTATCCTAAAAACTTTTTTCAACTATTGGCTTCAATTTGTACGCAGCATGTATATACAAATTTTCATAAATAATTTTTTTTCTCGATTGTCTAAAATTACGCTGAACATAACAAGTTTGAATTTCCTATTATTTTTTCAACTTAAAAAAAAATAAATCGGGTTCACGTGGGACGTTGTTCGAAGCGCTATTGTGTCTACTTTAATCTAAAAAAAAAGAATAGCTTGATAGCACAAATATTTTCAGAGATATAGCGGTCGAGACGTTAAAAAACATATTTCATTAAAAATCTATTTTTTTTTTGAGTTTTTCCGAAATAAAAAAGTTCTCGACCACCAAAAAATGTCGTAAAAAATGATTTCGTGTACACGATTATCTTATTAAAGAACTAACACTGGTTTGGTTCTACGCCGGTTTTTTTTCTCGAAAACTAAGCGACTTTACTTCCAAATTTTACTCTACTAACTTGCATTCACAGCCGTGTTCACTGGGCGGTTCAGCCATCTGACGTCACAGCTCGACTACATGGACATCCCGAGCGTTTTTAAGCGCGCCGACTTTAATAATTTTTTTATACATGAAGGCGGCGTCAGTAAATTCTAATTTTTGGCATACTTACTATACTCACCAAGCTCTTTCAGAATATGTAATAATAAAAAATTGTTAAATGAGCCTATTGCGTAGTACTCTAAAATAGAACCAGAAACTTTCGTACTATCAACATCCTACACTGTCAACCCTCAGAGAGTGTGAAAACTACCCCCCTATGTAAGATTTAACTATAAAAAGTTACAGTGACTTCTATAAAAATTCGAAACATCTGCGTTGTGTGGAAGAGAGAAGAAACTAGACTATGTTCGACGATGTGCTTGAAAACCACCCCCACGGGGTTGCGAGATACTACCCCTACATCGTAGGATGCTGGAAAAACAGAGAGAAACTAACCGGATTTACATTTTTATGGATGCTATGATTGGCAAAAGTCGTGTTGCACACTTAAAGTTTGAAACTCATGTCCCATAGATGTTATTAAGTAACACTCCCAGAAAGGATGTAAACTACCGTAATTCAAGATGTAGGTAACGAAAAAGCTATTATAGGTACTGTTGCTTATTCGTTTCATTTCCATAGTTTTTTTTTTATAGGACGGCGTCTCTCAACCCCATGGGGTGGTTTTCAAGCACAGCGTCGAACATAGTCTAATTTCTTCCACACAACGCAGGTGTTTCGAATTTTTATAGAAGTCACTGTAACTTTTTATAGTCAAACCTTACATGGGGGGTAGTTTTCACACCCTCTGAGGGTTGACACTGTAGGATGTTGATGGTACGTAAGTTTCTAATTCTATTTTACAGCCAATCATAGCATCCATGAAAATAGAAATCCTATTGCATTTTACGTTTTTTCTTGTTTTTCTCGTGTTCTTTAAACTTGGGGGTGGTTGTTCTCAACTCTATAGGGGCAGTTTATGAAGATTACGTCGGACCTGATGCAGTTTCTTATCACTTTTACAAAACTTAAGATATTTTGAGCTTTTTCAGCAGTCATTACTGTTTTGGATCGATTTTTTTTATATATGGCCCCACGCCCCTCCCTGGGGGTATGTTTTATACCTATTGTATGTACGCTGCTGTTTAATTTGTATAATTCGATTGATTAAGATGTAACAACTATTCTCGTAGCTTAATATTCTTTTTACCCCATTTTTTGGCTCTAGCTAATGATTTTGGAGGTGTACGATTTTTTTTGACCCCGGATTCGGATTCAGCAACCGAAAATACATAGGAATACATAGGTCTGGTTCGCTGCTTTGAACTTTTTGTTTTATATATGATGTTCTCAAAGCAGGCTTAAAATTTGATTACAAGTAGGTACTAACGGTTTTAAGAAGATTTTATAAAAGGTTTTATGGTAGACTTGATCTTGCAGATTTGGGTTCTAAAGTACTGTTGGTTTTATTGATAGTTTTAAGGAACCTTTATAAAAGGTCTTTTTTGGTTTCATGCCGGGTTTATTGTAGCTTTAAAGAGGTTATCTAGTATAAACAGTTTTAGGATCAGTTTTATTATATACACTTACTTAATAACCTCTTGTAGATTGTGATAAAACTTAAATTGTTACTTGGGATTTTACGATAATAAAATTAGCAAAAGCAGATAGGCAACTGGATCACCGGACATGACCCTTCTGGATTATTTTCTATTTCGATTCTATTTGATTAAATTAAAATTGAAGTCTATTATTTTCGAGATGATTTCAATGTTTTATATACTTAATTTTTAGAAATAAGTATATTTAGATATATTACCTAAGTATTATTTGTTTGTAAATTCCCTGTAATTACAAATATTAAACATTAAGGCGTTTTTCTAATTACTTACTATGATCAATAGATGAGATCCTAGATCATTTTTTATTTTAAACCAGGGAGAACCTCGGAGAAAACTATATAAAACTAGCACACCAGTAGAAAAAAAAAAGCCACTAACAAATATTTTCTAATTTTTTTAACTTGATTTCACAAGTTTCTTAGGTAAGGTATTTTCCATTTAACAAAAAAAGCATAGTAAGTAAATAAAAATAAATTCGTACACATAACCTCAATTTTCCTATCCGTTACCAATTCACTTGGTTTTGAATGTTCATTGTATTGTCTATTATAAAACGAATTATCATCAATTTATAAAAAATGTCAATATATCATAAATTACTGTCTTTGAACCTCAGAAATATGAAAAATATAATAAATGCATAAAGTATGTCATGGTTGCCATGGATATTTTGCAGTGAATTCTTGGATCATAGGTTGAATAAAGTTATCAACATGTAGAACATAAAACATAAGTAAAAAATAATATATATACACTTGTTTAGTTTTAAATAAGTACTTAAGTAACGATTTGCTAGTAAACTGTTATGCCATTAAGATATTACATGACTAAAATTTACACCTACCTAGGTATCTACCTACTTTGCTAATATTTGGACGCAAATATGTACCGTTATGTATGTAAAAGAAACTAATTAATACGGACGGAAAATGCACTTACCAATAAGCAAAAATAATATAATCCAAGGAGGGTAATCGGCTATAATCAAATGGAACAGATGTAAACAAACAGGTTTTCAGACAACACACAACGTGCACAGATATCTTGATAAAACTAGAGATACCACAGTTAAACACACAAATGAGGGAGGCACCAAAAATTGCATTATTTAGTCGTAAGACAAAAAACTCCTTTATTTTATGTAGTGGTAAATAATAAACACCGACATATCGACAACACAGAACGCGCGTGCTCAGCTCACAGCTGCCTACTACGGAGAGTGGGTCGAAACTAAATAAATGAATTTACCGGCATAATCACTACTCAGACGCCATCTCGTAAACGTAGTACGAGGGCTTAAAATCTCAAGAACTCAAATCCGTAAGTAGTTTGGGATGTAAGAATAGACATAAGTATAAGTATTATTCCGTACAGGATGTTGAGTTGTTAACGTCTAATGAAGCGAAATGATCTAAATATTTTGATTGTAAATAAATCAACTGTGTTCTACGAAGCTCTGGAAGAGACACATAAAATTAAATAAGTTCCCTGTTATAACTAGGATCTAGGAATATTAAGTCAAAATTCCGAGTTAAAACTCAATAGGTATTTTAAAATTCCGTGTTATGACTGGGAATTTTACGTCAAAATTCCGTGTTATAAGTCGGAATTTTAAAATTTAGAGTTTCAACTAGGTGCCTACGACTAAAAAATACCTACTTTTGTATACCTAGGTATAAGCAATAAATACATCTTTGGAGTAAATAAATAATAAAGGGGCACTGTCTGGGTTATTTTATAAAGTTGAATTTCTTGTCTCCTTTTTACGAAGGCGTAGAAGGGCCACTGAATTTTGATTTAAATTCCGTCATTAATCTCGGAATTCCAGCTTTAATCTCGTAATTCCGACTTTAATCTCGAAATTCCCGAATTCCTACTTTAATCTCAGAGTTAGATTAGAGTTGGAAACATGAGACTAATGTTTGAAATGCGCCGGTGTAAAGATAAATATGAAAACCGCTGCCCAATAGGGATTGCAATTTGCCGGAAGTTTTAATAACCGGTAAATCGGTAAATAAAAATGTAAATAACCGGTTAACCGGTATTTACCGGTAATTTTTAGAATAAATGATTAGGGTGGCGAAAATGGCAATTGTCTTTTTCCATGTACAAAATTATCCAAATTTAACAAAAAACATTTTTTTCTACGATTGTGCTGAAAGTCAAATTTTCTAACTTCAAAATGACTGCAGAAAATATCACTTTGCCGCACTCCGTGCGGCAAAGAATTTGCCACACGCCTTAATTACATCTTCACACACCGGAATAAAATAATGTGTTTACCTTAAAGAATTTTATATTACTTACTGGTAATAACAATTAAATTCTATAAATGTACATTAATTACACATGAATTGCAATTACAAAGTCAAATTTTCTAACTTCAGAATGACTGCCGAAAATGTCACTTTAAATAAAATCTGACAGGCAGCAAATTTAAAATTTTGGAAAGACTTTAAAAAGGGAAAATAACTTCACAACCGTAGAAAAAATAGTATGTAACACACATGTGGCAAGCTTCATTGCAAAACTCGTATGATAGGAACACTGGCTGCGCTCGTGTTCCTACTTTCATACATCGTTTTGCAATGAAGCCCTTGCCACACTTGTATTACAATCTACTATTATATACATATATTTAATATAATGAACAAACAAAAGTTTTTTTATCAAAAGGAAAAAATATAAAATAAATTTAAATAAATAATTATTCTGTAAATAACAAAAATATCAACTTAAATAACAAAAATTATAAACATAAACTCAAATAGGGCATTTACTGAATACCTAATTTAGAAATACAATATTTTTTAAAAATAGCCCATTAAAAGAGTTAGTTTTTCAAAGCTATATCTGTTAGTCGTCTGATATTTATGCATAGAATACCACCAGCTGGAGATGCTCTTCCTCAATCGATATTGGTGGGTCGATAAGTTAATAAGAATTGGTAACAATCTACTTCTAAATGTATTCCACGGATATTTGCGGAAGTGAAATATTCAATTTTCTGTCGCAAGATATTGTCAATGTCTCTCTTGTATTTCTTAGGGCTTGGTGTTTGGATTTTACTTTTCATAATATTATTTATTTATTGTTAAAAGTGCTCAGTGTTGGGCCAGTCACTCTGTATTTAATGAATACTAGTCACTGACATAAATAGAAACGTTGAATACGTGACATATCGTAAATTTAGA
This sequence comes from Rutpela maculata, assembly GCA_936432065.2. NCBI lineage: Eukaryota > Metazoa > Arthropoda > Insecta > Coleoptera > Cerambycidae > Rutpela > Rutpela maculata. Next base: position 206,617,373 of record OW386287.2, read on the forward strand.
ATTTACCGAAATTACCGGTAAAAAATTAAAATAACCGGTAATTATTGTCATGTGTTTTTTGTCCTGATAACCGGTTAACCGGTTAACCGGTAATGCAATCCCTACTGCCCAAGGAATCACTACTTCCACATCCAGATTCTCTATCTAAGTCACTCACAACGAAAAAGGTTTGCATGTGAAAATAATTGTTTATGGAACTTTAATACTATAATATTTGAAATCCTCTACCCCAAAAACCCATAAAACGATACCCCACATCGGTAGTGGGGGTGGGGGTGGTGATAGGGGGGTGGTAGTGGGGGTGGATGAAGAAAAAAAATATTTTGAGGTTTCTGGTTCTTGTACATACACTAAATCACATTTTTTTTTCATCCCCTTTACTAAGGGGGTGGGAGTGGTAATGGGGGTGGCTAATGCCAAAAATTTTTTTGAGACCCTAGCTTCTCTTGTATATACTAAATACCAATTTTATCGACTCTTACCTGCTTGATTTACCAATTTACCCCAAATTTACCCCAATTCACCCCCCAACCCTTCGTCGGAACAACATGAAAATATAATCTAGTTCCAGATCTCGTTAAAGTACATACGTGTACCAAATTTCAAGTCAATATCTTAAACGGTTCCAGAGTAAACGTGCGCACAAAAAAAAGTTACAGACAGACAGACCGACAGACAGACAGAATTTTTTTTTTCGCTCAAACTTATAATCTCGACGTTTCATGACATTTTAAGCCTATTTGAACAATAAAAATTTTTTAAAATTTTTTTGTCGTTACTATACTTCCACTGGATGTAGAAGTAAAAAATGCCTATTATGACTACTCGAAAAATCCATCCTGTTTTTCTTAATAAAAATGCTGGCCAATAACTGAAATAAATTTTGTTTTACTCAAGAAAGATATAGTAGAGTAGAGGTATTTGATTCCGATTCAAATATGGTTGAAATTGGATGACTAATTAATAACTTGGTTACGAAGATGTGACCGTGTAAAGAGGGACACATTGTACATCAACTGAAATTTTCCACTTTATTTAAAACAAAGTGGAATTAATTACCAACAAATGTCTTGACAGAACTAACGTACCGTTTATTTAAAATAATATACTTTTGTTTTCCATTTTGCTCATTTGGTAGATTGTAAATATAGAGTAATAGGACAAACAGTTTGTCAGATAAATATCAGGTGTTATGTTATATTGAAAAGCTTTTATTAAGGACTTTCAGATGGTGTAAAAATATACATATTATAAATTACATAAAACCCAAGTAAAGCTCATATCTCCAAAATGAGATGTTCAGTAGTTTTTCTGACAAGATTTTTTGAAAATACATGTGATTTTCTACTATAACTTTTATTTACAAACTTTTTCACGCAACTCCAAAAATAATGAAATTAAATGGAGTTTTAATGTTCGAGAAACCACCCTGTACATTCCCAAACAGTTTTTCGAATAAAAATCTGAATAACCGCGTATATGCAGTACAGACGGATTAACCAGGGTACAGTGACCCAAGAAATAAATTAACAATAGAAACAAAATAAATTTCCTTGAATTTTTAAACTAATAGGAATGATAATGCATGTTTCCCTATGTGTATTTTAATATTTACTTAAAGAGAGTTTAAAACTAGAGTTATAGAAAATTTGATTCTCTACATCTTTATATTAACTAAGTTTCGTCTAGGAAGCAATAGAAACATCCAAATTTCCTATCAAATTCTCTTAGAACGGAAAAAAAATGATACTATATTTGCACTCCACTATGCGAAAATCTCGGAATTCCGAGTTAAAGTCGGAATTCCAAAATTAAATTCGGCATTTCGAGATTAGTGTCGGAATTCCGAGATTAAAATCGGAATTAAAAAAAATATATTTCAGTGGCCCTTCTACGCCTTCCCAACAAACACAAAAGATCGGCCCATCAGCGGGCCATCACTGGGCCAGAAATAAAACTTCTGGCCCTGTGATGGCCCAATGGAGGGCCGACCTTTTGTGTTTGTAGGGTTCGTACCTTTTATAACGTGATCTACCATGACATGCGGAAAATTTAACAGTAGGTTGTCCCCACCGAATGGAGCTAAAAAAATGAGAAATTGAAAAAAAAAAATGACCAAAAAAATTACCTAATTTTTTTGTAGAAATGCGCTGCCAATGACTTTAACCAATCTGACGTAACGCGGTACAACCATATCACTTCATCAGGCTTGGGATTGACACTACTGACCGCAAAGCTGGAGACGGTAGAAGTGACTTTTTGGTTTTAATCAAATCATACTACAAAAATAGCGAAATAAATCGAAATAAATCGAAAAGATATTGAGCCTATGCTAGTGAACTCTACACAACAAGTAGATGTAAGACCAACTTCGGCGGTGCTTTGTACTTGCCGGTGTCCTGATTGTTCGACCGAAAGCAAAAAACGCGGCACTCGCCGGCTTCACTTTTCATGCCAATTCCAATTAAGGAAATGTAAACATTTCCAATATGTTTTTTCACAAGTCAGTTCGTCGCCCCATTACCGACCTAGTCAATAACAGTAGTGTATCTTCGTCAATTTTAACCATTTTTAATGTACTAAATTACCTCAGGGCACTCTAAAATTTTGCAGGAGCTTTCCCACATTGAAGACTAGTACACCATTTTATTTTCCGCATATCATGGTAAATCACGTTGTATATGAATCACGTTGTATATTTAAATAAAAATCGACAAAAAAAACCGCTGCCCAAGTAATCACTACTTCCACATCTAGATTTTCTATCCAAGTCTCTCACAACGAAAATTTTTTTTACGTGGAAATAATTGTTTATGGAACTTTAATAATATAATGTTTGAAATCGTCTACCCCAAAAAACCATAAAACGATCGGTAGTGGGGTGGGCGTGGTGATAGGGGGTAGTGGAGGTGGATGAAGTAAAAAAAATATTTTGAGGTTTCTATTTCTTGTACACACATTAATTTACAAATTTTCTTCATGCCCTTTAATAGGGTGAGGGTGGTAATGGGGGTAGCTAATGCCAAAAAAATTTTTGAGACCTTAGCGTCTCCTGTATATACTAAATACCAATTTTATGGACTCTTACCTGCTTGATTTACCTATTCACCCCAATTTATCCTTTACCTCCCAACCCTACGACGAAATAAGATGAAAATATAATCTGTTTCAGATCCCGTTAAAGTACATACGTGTACCAAATTTCAATTTACACTATTCCAGCGTAATCGTGTTCACAAAAAAAGTTACAGATAGACAGATTTTTTTTTCGCTCAAACTTAAAATCTCGATGTTTCATGACATTCTAAGCCTATTTGAACAATACAAATTTTCAAAAATGTTTTTGTCGCTACTATATTTCACTAGATGTGGAAGTAATATATCTAGTTTAATTCTCTGTAGTCGGGCATTGCCGAATGCAAATAATAAATACGTTTCGTTTGACTTAACTTTTTAGTGTTATAAATGATTTTTTTGCAAACATAATGTCATAAGATTTTTTATATATATACTGGACAGGGTTCAATAAGATAGATCCAATTTAAACGAGTAGGTGTCTAAAATTTTAGTGGTAAGATTGCGCTGCTATTTTGACAGATTAACCTCATTAGCGCAAATGCTGAAATGCCAAATGTTAACAGAATCATTAGACTTAGACAAGTCGTAGTTTCCAGAGTTTGTAAGATTAAAACTTGGCAGGAGTAATACACATGAAAAATTTCAATTCAATTCAATTTTTCATTATTTGATACTCTTTAATACTTTCAGTTTCCCCGGAATTGACTCCTATTTTGAAATTTTAAATGGAACACCCTGTATATTTTTACATTTTTTGATTCAGAAGCGATTTTAAGTACGATTGCATAGTTTTTTAAAACAATTGGGACTACTTGATTTGTGGGTTCATTTGTATACCTATTTGATTTAGTCAAATAGTTAAGAGTACTTATAGATAGATAGTAGAGATGGGCACGTGACGTGAATTTCACCGTGTCATGCCGTGTCACGGCGTGTCACGGCGTGAGCGTGTACATTTAAGGTACCAAATCACGGAAGATTTCGTGAGTGTGCGTGAGTCAAAAGATCCCGTGCGTGAGCGTGCGTGAGATAATATTCATGCCGTGACACGACGCCCCATATCTGCTTTAAAACTTCAACCTGTGGTGTCGTGACAAGAATAAGAAGCGAAGCGATAGACGGAAGACGGAACACGAGCGCGAGAAGGGAGGGAAAAGGACAGGAGACAGGATGAATGACGCAACATTCAAATCAAACTGCGTAATTGCAATCTCTCTCTACTGCATTCGCCAGTCGCCTAGTCCTCCTGGCCTGGTCTGGTCACTTTGGTCCAGAGATGGGCACGTGACGTGAATTTCACCGTGTCACGGCGTGAGCGTGTACATTTAAGGTACCAAATCACGGAAGATTTCGTGAGTGTGCGTGAGTCAAAAGATCCCGTGCGTGAGCGTGCGTGAGTTTGCCTTAACATATATCAGTCGTGCGTGAGTGTGCGTGAGCTAAAGGTTTAAAGTCGTGAGCGTGCGTGAGCGTGCGTGAGCGTGAGTCAAAATCGACTCACGCGCCCATCTCTAACAGAGAGCCAGACCCAAAAAAATTGTCTGAATTTACTAAGCCTCGTGTTTTGCCAGTTGATTACAGTAGTTATGAATTGCACGTTATTTATTTTTTGTACATACATTGGGGCTGACTGACCAGCTCCGTCCCCACATTCAACTGACTGACTGACATAACTATTATTTATATGCAATATATAATTTGCATAACGATTTTCAGCCTTAGTAAATTCATTTTATTACCTCCGTAATTATGACACCTTTGATAGCGTACCTGAGATACATGTTCTCGATTTCGCTTCACTGACCGAAGTATGTTTATGTACACAACTACTGTAATCAACTGGCAAAACACCAGGCTTAGTAAATTCAGATATTTTTTTTGGGTCTGGCTCTTAGACTAATAGTGTTATTATGAGAAGATGCTCGCAAAAAATATGAGCAGAAACGCGTTTATACACACCATCATTCCAAGTGAATAAGAACGAATTACATCAAATTCAATGCCGACACCAGAGGCAGCGATAGCCTGCGGTGATTAAGTGACATACAGGGTGATTTACCATGACATGCGGAAAATGAAATGGTGTACTAGTCTTCTATGTGGGAAAGTCCCTGCAAAATTTTAGAGTGATTCGAGGTCATTTAGTAATTTTTGTTGCATTAAAACTTGCAAAGATACGCTACTCTTACTTGTCTGTGGTCAGTAATAGGGCGAAGAACTTACTTGCGAAAGAACATGTCGGAGATGTTTGCATTTTGTAATTTTTGTTGCATTAAAACTTGCAAAGATACGCTACTCTTACTTGCCTGTGGTCAGTAATAGGGCGATGAACTTACTTGCGAAAGAACATGTCGGAGATGTTTGCATTTCCTTAATTAGCATAAAAAGTTAAGCTGGTGGGTGCGGTCAAAGTGCCGCATTTTTTGCTTTCGGTCGAACAATCAGGACACCGGCAGCTGCAAAATCCCGCTGAAGTTTGGTGTTTTTGTGTTATTGACGGGTTTAAGTAAATATCTCTTATATCTACTTGTTGTTGTAGAGTTCACTTCATAGGGTCAATGTCTTCTCGACTTATTTTGCGATTTTTGTAGTGTGATTTGATTAAAACCAATCACCTACCCTCTCCAGCTTTGCTGTCAATAGTGTCAATCCCAAGTCTTTTCATTTTTCATTTTTTTACTCCTTTGGTGGGGACTGATAAATTTTCCGCATGTCATGGTAAATCACCCTGTATATACCTATATTTAGTGCAAAATATCTTCACATCTTTTCGCTATTGGAAAACTATGTGTGACCGTGACCTATGTAAATACTAGATTGGCAAGTTTTAATCTATACTGCATTACACAGCTTCTCGGCCGTGAAAATTTTATTGAAATTACACATCCTTATATCCCAGATGACGCTATGACTCTGGTAAAAATATTCGCTCGTTTGCTCCACCCCGAACATCTAATAATACCTAATACTACTCCATATTAGAACGGGACAGATATTTTTAAATAATCATCGTTGAAAAAAAAAGGTTTGTACAGAAATCCATTCCATAAGTAGTCTGAACTCAAAAATCGAATAAAAAGATGTCTGTGGCTGTATGTGTGTAGACCGTTTTTGTAATTACGATAAATTCTGTCAATCCAGTGCCGGTTTTAGATACATTTTGTATGTGGAAATAATTGTTTATTCAACTTTAATAATATAATATTTGAAATTCTCTACCCCAAGAACCCAAAAAATGATACTTACCCCACATCGGTAGTGGGTGGGGGTAGTGATAGAGGGGTGGTAGTGGGGGTGGATAAAGTAAAAAAATATTTTGAGATTTCTGGTTCTTGTACACAAACTAATTCACATTTTTTTTCATCCCCTTTAATAATGGGGGTGGTAATGGGGGTGGCTATTGCCAAAAATTTTTTTGAGACCTTAGCTTCTCTTCTATATACTAAATACCAATTTTATGGACTCTTACCTGCTTGATTTACCCATTTACCCCAAATTTACCCCAATTTACCCCCCAACCCTTCGACGGAACAAGATGAAAATATAATCTAGTTCCAGATCTCGCTAAAGTACATACGTGTACCAAATTTCAAGTCAATATCTTAAACGGTTCCAGAGTAAACGTGCGCACAAAAAAAAGTTACAGACAGACAGACAGAAATTTTTTTTTCGCTCAAACATAAAATCTCGACGTTTCAAGACATTCTAAGCCTATTTGAACAAAAAAAATTTTTTCGTCGTTACTATACTTCCACTGGATGTGGAAGTAAAACTAAGTAGCCGGATGCTGGATTGCATGGACCGAGTTGATCTGACCCGATACTGGACAGCCAGCGCCCAGCGGTAGCGGTACGAAACATACGAATCTTTTCTTGATACGGATTCATTTGGTACATATCATTAAAATAAACCGCTGCCCAAGGAATCACTACTTCCACATCCAGATTTTCTATCCAAGTCTCTCACAACGAAAAAATTTTGTATGTGGAAATAATTGTTTATGGACCTTTAATAATACAATATTTGAAATCCTCTACCCCAAGAACCCATAAAACGATACCCCGCATCGATGGTGGGGTGAGGGTGGTGATAGGGGGTGGTAGTGGGGGTGGCTAAAGTAAAAAAATATTTTGAGGTTTCTGGTTCTTGTGCACACGCTAAATCACAATTTTTTTCATCCCCTTTAATAATGGGGTGGTAATGGGGGTGGCTAATGCCAAAATTTTTTTGATACCTTAGCTTGTCTTGTATATACTAAATACCAATTTTATGGACTCTTACCTACTTGATTTACCTATTTACCACAAATTTTCCCCAATTTGCCCCCCAACCCTTCGACGGGACAAGATGAAAATATAATCCAGTTCTAGATCTCGTTAAAGTACATACGTGTACCGAATTTCAAATCAATATCTCAAACGGTTCCAGAGTAAACGTGCGCATAAAAAAAAGTTAGACAGACAGAAATTTTTTTTTCGCTCAAACTTAAAATCTCGACGTTTCATGACATTCTAAGCCTATTTAAACAATACAAATTTTAAAAAAAATTTTTGTCGTTTCTATACTTCCACTGGATGTGGAAGTAAAAGAGTCGAATCGCGCCTTTCTCTAATATGATAAAACTTTTATGCTATCTCGGCCCAGCCCAGAATAATGATCTTTAACGTGATCATTATATTTAGAGCAATGGCAGTAATGGCACGTGGTGGGTTCATCGATTGTGGTTATGTCTGAAATTTGGTACTTTTGGTTTACTGAGTTGATTTCGAAACTCTTTTTTCTTTACGAAAAGTCTGGTAAATGGATCCGAGCCGAGATACGAAGAGGGGATAAAAATCAAAAAGAAATGTTTGCAGTTACGAACGAAACTGGGGTATTATAAAAGTACATCAACTCCACATCCCCCCACCAAAATTTCAGACGAAAACTGCGGGACGTTTTTTGGTTAGAAAATGGGGTGAAAATCAATGAAAACGTCTGAAAAAGAAATATACCATTTTTGAATCCCTTAAGAACTCATAATGAGCTATTCAGACGTTCTCATCAATTTCAACCCCATTTTATCAACATTTAAAAAACAACATTTTTCTTTTCAAAATGTTGCAACTTTCAACCCTTATATCTTAAAATCGGCTCATGGAAAACGTGTGAAATTATTTTTTCGTCATTATTGACGTCGAACAGACCTTTTCATCATAAGCGCGCGCATGTGCTGCCGCTATGTTTGTTTGCGGGAACTATGAAATGTTCGGACACTTGGTTGTCAAAATGGCTGGACCGGTATCATTTTTCCACATTAATTTAGACGAAAGTGTGATTGACGGTGCAAAATTAGTACACAACATTGTGGAAGAACACACTTGTGCTCAATTAAGGCGCTAGCTCAAGTATCCTGGCCGTAAAATGACTGGAAGCAAGAATAAAGAACTGGTTGCAAGGTTAGAATTCAACTTATCAATGTATATGCAAGTGCATTAAAAGAAAACAAATGTGTTTTGTCTACAATATGCTTAATAACATTCTTCGTGCAGTAATTGATAATGCAGTAAAAATATTTTCTGTTTTTTTACAAAATGTAGGGTCAAAAATGCAATTGAAAATGAGGTTTTTTGTCGATCCTTCTTGTGGATAAAGCTGACTCCCTTTTTTCTAATTTTTTCAAATAGGTAAACTATACGATATGGCACTACCTATTTTCAAAAAATTGGTAACAGATTCATCATTATTTGGTTAAAAAACGAAATGTTTATGTCAAATCCAATATTGACATGCGAAAACTGTCCGAAGAAACATGTCGGAACTCGACGTTTTTTAAACAAATAATGATGAATCTGTTACCAATTTTTTGAAAATAGGTAGTGCCATATAATATATCGTATAATTTACCTATTTGAAAAAATTGGAAAAAAAGGAGCCAGCTTTATCCACAGAAGGATCGACAAAAAAACTCATTTTGCATTTTTGACCCTACATTTTCATTAAAAAAACAGAAAATATTTTTACTGCATTATGAATTACTACACGAAGAATGTTATTAAGCATATTATAGACTAAACACATTTGTTTTCTTTTAATGCACTTGTATATAAATTGATAAGTTGATAGTTGAATTCTAATCTTGCAACCAGTTCTTTATTCTTGCTTCCAGTCATTTTACGGCCAGGATACTTGAGCTAGCGCCTTAATTGAGCACAAGTGTGTTCTTCCACAATGTTGTGTACTAATTTTGCACCGTCAATCACACTTTCGTCTAAATTAATGTGGAAAAATGATATCGGTTCAGCCATTTTGACAACCAAAAGTGTTCAAACATTTCATAGTTCCCGCAAATAAACATAGCGGCAGCACATGCGCGCGCTTATGATGAAAAAGTCTATGGGGCTCGTGCACCGTTTGACAGCTTGGAGGTCACACAACCTCGTTAACCTCAATCATTCTTCTTCTTCTAGTGCTGTCCCCTTAAAGGGCTCGTGTACCGTTTGACAGCCGACATTTTTGGAGGGAGGAGAACGAGATACAACGTCACAACACAAGCAAACTACAAACTGCACATTGAGAAATCGGAAAATATGAGGTTGTGTCTCATGCTCATCCCTCCAAAAATGCCGGCTGTCAAACGATCAACGAGCCCTTTAAGGGAACAGCACTAGAAGAAGAAGAATAATTGAGGTTAACGGGTTGTGTGACCTTCAAGAATGTCGGCTGTCAAACGGTGCACGAGCCCCATACTTTATTAATTGATAGCACGCAAAAGTTAAACAAGTACAGCTGGGAATTTTGCATTTATTAATGATCGCCAACCTCTGTTAAGGGACAGCACTAGAAGAAGAAGAATGATTGAGGTTAAGTGTTGTGTGACCTCCAAGCTGTCAAACGATGCACGAGCCCCATACAACAAGTATCCAAGGTTTCATCCGTAACTACAAAAAATTTTTTTCTCTAAATTTCTAAAAAATTCCCGCCAAAAAACGTCCCGTAGTTTTTGTCTGAAATTTTGGTGCGGGGATGTAGAGTTAAGTAGGTACTTTCATAATACCGCGGTTTATTCGTTCGTAACTGCAAAAACTTTTTTTTGACTTTTCCACAAACGTTACATCTTTAGTCGTTTTGTCGTGGTAATCTCTCAAGTACACAGACGTTCGGTTTTCTTTTTCGTTTTATTCAGTGTATACTTTTTCGGTTGACCCATCTGCTCTTCTCTCTGGTTCTATCTTATTTTGTCACGTTCACCCTGTATGATTTGTGCTATGCATGGTTTCAATTTTGAAGAAGAAGAAGTAGAAGAAAAATAAGATAGATAACCTATATTATTAACCTATTAGTTTGGAAGGAGTTTTCAGGTTTCCTTCAGTTTTTTTTTGTATAAAAAATGTCACTACAGAGAGCCACTAACACATTTATGCTCTTGGGACAATGTGTACCATGCTTAAAACAAGGTGCAGCTAAGTTCAAAGTTAAGCGACTCGAATTGGACGAATATTTGCTAATGGTGAGTTGAAAACAAGTCGTATTGTTTTTACAATGGGATATAATGATAAATATAAAAATTTTACTGTTACCTGAACTAGTTAAAGAATAGGATTTGTAATTTAATTTATGCTTTTTAGTACTTCCCGAAACATGAATACGTTTATGCACATGATCCTCAAAGTCAATGTAAAACTGGAGATATTGTTATTATTGAACAGCTGCCACAAAAAATGACAAGATTAATTACTCATAAGGTGAACAAAGTTATTTACAAATTAGGAGACATCACTGATCCTTTAACGGGAAAGAAAGTAATAGTAGGAAAATATAGGGATCACATAGATGCTGTTAATAAAGTTTATGGTGAAAGAGAACAGGCATTTAAATATGATAAAGCCCCGCCTAGAGGTTGGCAGGAAGACAAGAAAGATTTTACGCATGTTGAAACTTATATTAAGTATCATGAATCTGGAGAGGATGATCCCTATGCCGTATAGGTTAAATGGGCTATGTAAATAGGGCTTTGTAGAATTTGTTAATTAATTAATATTAGCTAAATCAGGTTCTCTTATTAGGATGCACTGATTAAAGTAACTTGGAATATGCAAACTTGTTTAATTTCAAATATATTTCATGAAATAAGGTATTGAGCTGCTTGTTAGGTAGCCGATGATCACAATATTATAGGTAATAAAGGAGATTACTAGAAATAGTTCAGATAGTGTTGCTCTTTGTGCGATTCGAGGTGATGTTATTGAAGGGAATACTACACACAAATATGCCTCCATGGACTTCCAGACATTTCCTGGCTCGTTTATGAAGAAAATGTGTTGCTCTCCCGAGTCCGTTTTGATGTTTCTTTATGTGAGCTGTGAGCTTTCAAAATGCGAAGAATTAATGCATCGCAATTGTCCACTTTTGATTTATACCCTTCTCTTTTCATCCATCCCCACAAACAGAAGTCCAATGGTGTGAAGCCTGGAGACCTTGCCGGCCAACTAATAGGATCACCACAAACAATTCATCGTCCTGGAAAAGTTCTATTTAAATGCTATGTGACTACCCAGCAAACACAAATACCTCTCTGATACATAAACCAGAGTCACATCTAGGTACCGCGTCACACTTGGGAATTACATTGCGACTCACATATCTGCCTTTGAGATAGCTCAAACAGTTCCAAATGTTCACATTGGAAACATCGCACTGTGAATTAAAAATTAACTCACATTGGCATCACATGAAAATTTATACGCTAAATCTCGTTTGTTGTTAGATGTAAGTCACTACAGCATCACTTTGTGAGATAATAAGAGACTCGCAGTACTGACATTGCGACCTACATTTTTTATATATTCGACATCAATTGAACTCTCATGCGTGTTAACTATGTCGTCTTTCCTTTCGGATGGAAGAAAAATAAAATATATAATTACATTGTAATTCCATATGTATATTATTTACATTAACATATCTAATATTGTTTACCGCACTCCAGTTTACTCTCATAAGGGATGCCTGCAAATTATAATGTTTATTAAATTATTAAAATTCATTTTTATTTACCTTTTTACTAGTTGCGGTCGGTAGGGATTGAACCTGCATAGCTCCGTTGTCTCGATTACAGTTCTGACGCTCATACACACTGAGCTATCTAGGTGTCCGTTATTTTGGATGCTAAAAGTGGTATAGTAATGTGTGGGAAATGTATTTAATGAGATTATGAGGAATAATAAGTCGTTTATTATGTGAAATTGAATTTCTAATAGAACTTTTGACAAACAACCTTATTTAAAATATTATGTGTATTAATCGTTCAAGTCCTTTTTTCTATTTTCTATTTGTGTTCCCAAACCAAAATTTTTCCTGTTAGCATTTATATTTATTTATAATTATTATAGTGGAGTCAAATTAGGATTTTAATGTGAATTGTCTGGTCAGGACAGTTTTTCTGTTTTAACATATTCAGGGGATCAACTTAAGTTCACATCTCAGTTTTGCAGTTTCTGCGAGGTCGGCGTATTGTTTATTTAAAAAATTTAATTTTTTAGACCTTGTTTTCCATCGGTTTTTGTTTGAATATCTCGAAATCCATAAGTCCTCTGGAAAACAATAAAAAGAAGGAAAACGTTCTTTTTGAGTACAATAAAAGTACATAAACTATAATTCATTCCAATTGTTATTATTTAAAAAAAATTGAACATTGCAAAATTATGCATTTTTATACCAATCACTGTTATTTCAAAAATAATGGATAATATTTAATGAAATTGTATAGCTCTTATGGAGTACAGTCAAATCGAAATGATTACTAAAAGAGCTCAAATATACAATTGTTGATAAAATTTTGCACTCTTGTGAATTCCTGCCATCAAGACCAAGAAATGTGTACAATGGCTCAAATTGTAGCATTTTATAAGTACTTTAAGATCACGGAGAAAAACATTTTTTTTTTCAAAATTTAAACCCGTTTTATTGCAGTTGTTTATAGTTTTCGAAATTATAAAGTTAGTAGTTATGAGAAGTTATAAACAAATTCAAGTAACTCTAATTTTTTTATGAAATCAAAAACGATAAACGAGTAATGAGAGTGAGATACGTTAGTTTTTGCGTTTAGGTCACTTATAAATAAACAAATCGATATTTATTCTTGAAATTTGGGCTGGTTATTCTCCAATGCTTATTTGAAGACAATCCAAAGCTACAATTATTAAAATAACATCGAATAAAGCAGCTTTGAGAACATAATGCACATTTTCAATTTTTTTATATTTCTTTTAATTTTTGCCACGAAAATGGCAATCTAACTTGAACAACTACCCTTATGTTCATGTATACAGCTTTGTAAAATTTTTAATATTACTGATACAATAAAAAAATATATTTCGCGAGCAGGATTTGAACTCGAGACGTCCGCTTCCTGAATAGAAAGTGCCTTACCCACTGAGCTATCTGGCGACTAAAGTCCAGTTTGTAAGAACATAATATAACATAAGACTGCACATTCGGGACTCTATACAGTATCTTTTAACAATTGTAACTTAAGATTATTTTCATGCAGCAGAGACAAAATAATAGACATTGGAGAATTACCGGTCCAAATTTCAATAAGAAATATCGATTTGTTTATTTATAAGTGACCTAAACGTAAAAACTAACGTATCTCAGCTCCAAAAATGCAAGTAGAGCATTAATTTTTTTCAAAGTTGGCCTTTTTAATATACTTTCATTACTCCTTTACCGTTTTTTAATTTGCAATTGCAATTGCTCTTTGTGATCTACTCTGAAGCCATTAGTTTCTTGAAATGGTGTCTCTTTAGCTTCACACATGTAAATCACATTATTCCTTTGGTAGAAGCATAATGAGAGTTATTTTGAATAGGCAAATGCGAGTTACATTTTTATCCCTCCCGTGACGCTTTTGCGCTATTCATGTGAGTTAAATAATAATTTTAAATGATGTCAATAAAATTATATAATGCGATCTCGTTGGGTGATACATTTATTCAATTGGCATCTCTTTGACTTAACAAATGTAAATCAAAATGTGTTAGTCGATGGGCATTAATGCGATGTCTCAGAGAGGTCTGTGTTTGCTGGGTAGGTGAGCAGAATGTGGAGGAGCTCCATCGTGCTGATAATGCAGATCATTCTTATATTTATAATAATAATAATAATCATCATCATCATCTAATAATGTCTGTAAATCATTTTGCCAAAATAAAAGGTAGTTCTCCAAATAGGCGATTCTCAAAAATGAAACGACCAATATAAAGTAATTAACAACGATGACTCACACCACGCATTAACTGAAAAACAATGTTGAAAATTTGTTTCTACTATTACATGTGGATTTCTTTAGACTGTCAAATGAGAATTACGGGTATTGTTAATGCCATCATGAATGAATGTAAATAATAATAATACAGATATGATTAAAATTTTATTGTACCTATACAACTACTCCTGTATGGCTTTGGTAGCTGCCGAGAGAGAGAGAGAGAGAGAACATATCTCATTTATTGCAGTCGTAAAAAAAAAGCAGACCCTATAAGATCCAAACCAAGGATGAGTATCATAAAAAAATATATTTTGACGACATTTTTGTTTGTTTTTTGCTCATTTAATTGTAAGGTGTGTCTGTCTTTAAAACGACTCTGCTGCCATGAATTAAAAATTCACAATACAGAGATGTCAGAGTGAATTATACTGAGCGCTGTATGTTTATTCATCATTTTCTATATATATCATTATTTGGTGTTGACATTTTTGGATAAAAAAAAGTGGTAATATAAACGAATGACGTACTTACATGATTACCATCAAAGCTATTCCTAAGCACTGTGCTTCGTGCTGGTATAAGTACTTTATTTAAAATCAGTGCTTAGTGCTTCGAGTACTTCACGAAAGGTCTTAGTGATTAGTAAACACTCCAAAAAGCTACCAAAAAGGTCCCACGAACAAGGTATCATTTTTACATGAAATTTGTGTCAAAACATGGGTATGAAAATGCTGGTATACCTTTAAACTTGCATCCAATTTACAAAGAAAATATTAGAAAGAGACTAATTTCAGAAAAGATGACATTACGACAAAAAAAATATATACTTTGTAATCAGATGTAATTTACATCACATCTCATGCAATAATTCTTAGGAAAATGTTTTGAAAAATTGTTTTTATTCATAACTTTTTTCAAAATAATCTAATATGTCTAAATATTTACGATGGTTTCCTCTCTCCTCGAAATCGGTTAGGATTATCAAATTTACATCATCATGTCATTTTAAGAGTAGAACTTGATATTTCATTGTCTGTTGTATGCAGAATATCTTCATGAGCCAAGATCAATCACGGTAACTCATGTTAAGTGTCAACCAGGTCAGATATGAAATTTGTTATACCTCTGTTGTTTGCGGAATAAGTTTTGCCTTTGACATGGCAAATATGTTGAGTAACTGAGCTTTTTCTCAGTGGCGGCTCATGATATTGTCTGCAGAGGAGGCTTGATATTTTGAAAGACTTGCAATATGATTACAATTTGTACATTTCTCCACCACCCCTGCTGCATAAAATTGTCGGCAAAACGTTTTACCCATAAAATGATAGTCCAGATTTGGAAGCACTTACTCTTCAAGTAACACTAGATGTAGAAATCTAAGTTTTTGTAGAGTGCCGTCCATAGTTACCAGATTCAATGTTATAATTCAAACAGATCAATTCAATAGAAATAAAACTCAAATTCTAGCTACAGGGAAGAATATTCAGAATAGGAAAATACTTCGTTATCCTTTATTTTAAAATCGCATAGCATAGTATGTGTTGTAAATGATAATTATTACTACTTGGGAAGCTAGGAAATTTGTTTGCAACAAATGCCTACGAAACAAGGAAGTATAGTGACTTGTTCGAAACATTTTGTTTGATAAGGTCAGATTCTGATTTTGAATTTTCTTTGGTTCACAATGACCTCTGAAAACTTTTTGCAGAACATGGAAGTCATGTATAGTTCCCTATACCAGTGGTTCCCAAAGTGTGAGTCGCGGTAAGGAGCGGGGGATCACGAGAAGATTCCATACTAACCAAATAACAAATATTCATAGCTTATATCCCAAGAGCTCTGAATTTTATCAGATAAATTGCGGGTAGATTTTTTTGGAATATTTTGCTTAGAAAATGTTCGACACTTAATAATTTACCTTTTGTGTAAATTATTAACATTTGCTTAAAAGCAAAATTTTACAAAAATGTAGCTACCCGCAGTTTTAGAGCTCGAGGGGTATATGCCAAGATTATTTCCCAAATGAACAAACTCCTTACGTACTTTTATACTAAAGTTTTTATTTACATATACTTTTTTTATGTAAGTTAAGTAACAATCATTATTATTTTATTATATTAATTGGCAGCGACACGTTCTATAAAATACTTTTGTCTCGTAACCATGGAAACAGACGTGGTAGATGCTTATTTGACTTTTGTTATGTGATCGTGATTGTGAATCTGACAGTTTGTGTCAGTTTGATATTAAAAATAATATTATAAAATTGCATAATACACTGTTGGTACATAGTAAAAATAATAATTCTTGAATTTGTAATGTTTTATTTTGTTTTTAGTCCAACTGAGAGTAAATTAAATCAAATATGTGCTTTTAAAAGCTAGACGTAATTTATTCGCTGGTAAATTTTAAAAAAGCTAGCTTGCGCTTATTCAGTGTATAACTGTTGTCATTGGTTGAAATTTAAAAATTCATGAGGGAAATAATGTGATAAAAAATAATTTTCGTGAAAATCACAGCAAAAATTTATCTTTATTTCAAGCGGAGAGGGGGTCGCCAACAAAGTACTTGTCAAAAGGGAGTCCTGCTTTAGAAAGGTTTGGGAACCGCTGTTCTATACCATTTCTTTTTGAGAGTTACACCAGATTATTTAAAAAGATTTATTAAACAACTTCTCTGCCCAAAAAAATACAGAAATTGGTTTCTGAATGAATTATATTATTGACGCTCACACCTAGAAATATATAAAATTAAACTATTTATTAATTTTAAATAGATAAATTATCTTGATGTTTCAAAAAAAATTATCTATTTTTGTTATGCAAACGTATAAAATGCACTGAAATAATAAAATAATCAATGTTAAACATAACAGATTTCTGTTTATGAATGTCCATAGACACGAGAAAATATATCATACTTATATTATTTTTACTTCGTCGTAGAGGACTGGCACCCAACTAGTACAAAAATCGACAAATTTATTAAAAGTACTTGTTTAATAAGTCCTTCAAGTATGATTACTTTCTTCCTGCAAAAGTTCCATTTCCACTTTCCTGTGTCTCATGACTCATATTTATTAAATAATTAGTAACAATTACCTATCTATTAGCATTTTACTACTGCCAGAAAAAAAAATTCTGCTGCTATCTTCTATTTGAAAAAATTGAAAAAGGTTTACAAATAAAACAACACAATTATTCCAAAAATTGCAGATTATCGTCTTAAAACTTACAAGCATTAACAATTAAGGGTCAACTATTTAAAAATTACAAATTAGAAGTTTAACATAGTTAATCTATACTTACAACCTTATCATAAAATATCACAAAATATTATGGAACATTGTTTTATTTCCGATTTTACTACAATCCCTAGATAGAAAAGTTTTAGTAGTTTGACAACAAAATACCACCACGATATTGACAGTGTGCTGACACACACCTATCGTGACACTGCGCCGCAAATCTGCGGATGTTAAATCCTGGTACATTGGAGGTACAAGAAAATAAAGTACATGTATACTACCAGAACTTCAGGCGTCTATACAGGGTGCTCCTTTTTATATTGAACGGTATTTCTAGCTCGCAAATCAGAATCATAATAATCATTTTAATCATAATCATAGAACTTACAAAGTAGGTTAGATGTGAAAAGAAGTTTTTTTAACACGGTAAGTTATATCAAAGTTAATTTCTAACAAAATATTCTGATGAAGTTTTTTGATATTTTTTATAACAGCTCTAGGTAAAAAAAAAGAAAATGTGTTATTCGGATTTTATCGTATATCCCTGGAACCAATCGGAATATTTTGAATTTTTATAACCCATTTTATTGGCCTTCAAAATACTAAACTTTATCCCATCTAACTGACTAAATGTTATAGTTTATTATCAGAAGTAGCCACCTTATATTACGATACATCGTATCAACATCCTGTGGCAATGTTGTACATCTATATTACCGTACAACATATTTGCATGTTACTAGCTGCATTCCGGTATGTTTTCAGAATATTATACTATACGTTTACACTACCATATATTTCCGACATAATATTACAGAATGCCTTCTCATATACTTTTAAATAATCCTAGTAATTACGTTCAATGCTTTTAATCTTTTGAAATCTAATTTTCCTTAAATATGTAAGCAAAGTAATATAGTACAGTGGAGGTGTAATAATAATAATAATGTCATTTATTATGTATGTAAGAAACAAAAAAACATTACAATTTTTGATAAAAATTAAGTGGGTATAGGATATATGATCTAGAGCTGTGCGTACTTGAATAAAAAGTACTCAAGTAGTCACTGTACTTTAAGTACTGTTATTACTTTTATTTCATTGTATTTGACACATTTTAGAGACTGAAAATGTACCTGAGTACTAATGTGTACTCGAGTACATTGTCCTTTGTAATAAGTACATTTTTATGCGAGTTCAGACTTGCCAACAGATTATTAAGGATGTTCACTGGCTGACTTCCAGTGAAAAGTCAGTTTCACGATACAATACATACTTGCTATCATCGGCCGCAGTACAGCGCTTGTTTTCATTCACAATGATTTTGAACAATCTACGTGTCACCATGCCTCACAGATAGGAATTTCGAAAAACTGGTCATTTTTAAAGCTAATGGGACTATACAAATTTTCGTGTTTTATTATTATCTTAACATTATTAACCCTTAATTAGATCTCTTAACTAATCCATTCCTTAATGTCGCTGGCATCCAGTGTTAATAAACATGTACTTTGTACTTGTATAGGTACTTAAGTACTTATTGTTGTTAACGAATGTAGTCGCATATACATTCGGCGTGCTGGCACGCGGAGGACATAAATCTGCTGGATTACTTCGTTGCCTTACATGGAGGGTATTCGAAGCCATGTAGTATCTCCAGAAGAAAGTATAGGCGTGTATATGTAAATAATAGATGGCAGATACTGGGATCGAAGATGCTGCGTTGGCATTATACAGAGATGGTATACTTCGTATAGTGCTCAATTATATGCTTTCTATCTCTTGACGCTATGTCATTAAGGTTGATTTTCTTATTCATTTTAGGCCAAGGTGAAGAAAACGTGGACTACGGAGAAGAATCAGACAATGAGATATATATGAGTGAAAGCTCATCAGACGACGATGAATTAAATATTTGAAACTAAAATAATGAACGGGACAATTTTAATTCTTCTTCTATCATTACTGTATGACCGGAACCTTGAAATTCAATTCCAATTCCATTTAAACAAATTCTCTGAGAGCTTATGCTTACAAACAGTCTTAATTTGCTTTTTTTTTGTAGAGCGGAAATCATTTTTCTCAAATGTGAACTGGGAAAAAGTTTAGTTAATATTTTTTCATCTTATTAACCCTTTCACTGCGGGAACCGGCTAATTACACGAGGATGGAGGCATACTTAAATGCGGGAACCGCATGTGATTATGTTTATAGTATGTACTAAACTTCAATCTGACACACCCACAAAAGAAATGCTCTTTTATGTTTTTATATATTCACTATTTTTTATTTTATATGTTTTTATAATAAATACTTCATTCTAAAGCAAAATTTATTTAGAAATCTGTAAAATGTGTCATTTTCCAATATTTACATTTACATTTTGAATACAATTAAAGCGCACCAATGCGGGAAACGTACACATTCGCGAACGTGATTCATATGTTAGTTGCGGGAGAAGTACAAATCCGCAAAGCCTTACGGCGGCCGCAGTGAAAGGGTTAATGATATTTGGAATGGCCTGAAGTGGAGAACTGCCTCGCCGCGATGACTTGATCAACCCTCAAAATTAAGCAACATGCGAATGTAACCACTCGTAACTGAACTAGCAAAAAGTTCCATTCGAACTCTCATGTGGTCAAGAGACATCGAAACTACTCGATAACGAACAGAACTGCCTCGCCGTGGTGACCAAAATTTTGACCGGTGGCTATTTGTCATTATTTTGGTCTTCGTAACTCGGCATATCAGTCAAAACAGCAGTTCTCAATTTTTCCTCATCATATTTACTTCCCTCGACAAGAAGAAAAAAGAAACTGCCTTGCTGCGAAGACTAAGATGACCGGTTTTTCTTTACATGTTCAAAGCTCGATTTGAACCCTTTAGGACAGGTAAAACGTTCCGTCACCCTGAACTTTTCTTCTCAGCTCTCCCAGAACTGATGAGAAAAGCTGGAATTATCTGCGCTAAAGTAACTGGAAAATCTTGGTAGCGGGCTGACGTACTATCAGTATTCGAGTACTTTTTGCTTGTAATTGGAACAGCTCTGATATATTCTATGAATATGACAGCACAGAAAATGTGACCATGTTATCCAAAAGAGATTGTTTAATGTCCGGTACTGTGCAAGCATAACAGTGTTGCAGTATAGACCCATGGTGTCTCAATAATATGTAGGGACAGTATATGATGGTAATATAGTCACGTCATTTCTACATTACACTAGCCATGATGTGTCAGTAATATACAGGCACGTTATTAACATAATACAATGCTATGCAGCATTTCGACAGTATACTTACTTACTGTAGTCCAGAGTACTAGAATTATCTACACGACAAGGTGTGATCAATTTAGTGATATATTCATAGCACTGTACTAATCATGTGGCACGTTTTTCTATCTTGGTCATAGTTAACATGTTCTATTGATTGTTTTAAATAATTGAGGAACGTTTTGTACTGTGTACTGATCCTGCCTTAATTGAAGGAGGATTTTACTAACCTAAATGTATTTCTCACTTATTAGCTAAAGATTTAGAAAATACTGCTACTCAATTATTTATAATATACAGGTTAGTTTGAACAATGGAACATGATTTTCTGTTTGTTTTTTTACTAAAAATACCTAGGTCAATTATTTACAATATAATTATACATTATTCAGTTTCCACATGTGTTAAATTTAATTTCTAGATATTATACAAATGCTATGTTTACGCAATTTTTATTAAACACCATTTTCAATAAATTCATCTGTTATTCATGAACCTTATAACATGTAGGACATCTAAAAGCTAAAAATCAGGTGGTGTAGGATGTTTTTTCATATGTTAAAGATAATAATTTTATGTGAACACTGGTTTTAGTTATATTTTTTCTTCTAATTTGAAATTAATCTTGCCTTAACCCCTGCCCTCAGGTAAAATCAGCAAGTGTTTACTATTAAGTTATTCAACAAGAAGCGACAAGTTATAAAATATTATTTACCTAAAACATGAAAAATTGTAAAGGTCCATCAAACATACTGCGCAAAATATATGCCCCAATTTCTTAAATTATTATTCAAAAAGTTTTGCCAGGCGTTTCGGGATTCACAAAAATTATTCTAGTTGGAATTCGCTTGCTGTATACCACGTCAGGTCCTTCAATTTAAACGGGAAGAATTTCACTCTTATTCTCTTCGCGAATACAAAAACTAAAAAAACTTAAAAAAATGGCAACATGGAGAAAGTTTCGATAGTCTACAAACGGAAATCATCACAAAATCGTTCATTCTGATTTTTAAAATTTTAATAATACCTATTTTAGTTCGTTTCAGCAGTCAAATAGTCAAAAATTAAAAAAACAATGCTTACGTTAGCAAGAAACCATGGTGTAAGGATATAGTTTGTTGTTTGGATATTTGTGCATTCATCACGATAGCAGTATTAATTGAATAAGCTGAATGTCAACCGTAACTAACGTTTCTTAGGTTAGATATTTCTAAAAACTTTTTTTCGTGATATACTATTTGTATAGTAAGTAAGTCGTCACTAATTTGATCCACACAAAGAATACAAACAAACTATAGATTATATTCTTTGTTCAAGTATAAATAAACATTTCTTAATAAAGAAGGTTTACATGTAATTCAATACTTCGTCAGTATTAGCTAGAAGAGTAGTTGTTTTGATTGGTTCTCCAATAATGAGTGTTTTGAAGTATTTACCTAACTAGTATATTAGCGTGTCCAGATTAGGGCAACAATATACAGAAAGTAGGTATTTTCATAATAAATAAAAAAGTGTGTAAGTTGTGATTTGCATAATACCTAAATAATATTCTCTAATCATGCAAAAGCAAAATAAATAATCAATTGTAAAAAGAAAGTTTACGTTAGAGAATAGACATATCCACAAAAAAATTATTTATTATACATTAATTTTAGTTAAAATTATACATTAGAATCCTTATTACCAATATTTGAAATTTGTTTGGAAAAATAATCAACTGTAATTTTAACAGGGGCCGTAGTAATCTTTTGCCTTGTTTGAATTATATAAACGTTTACCGACTGGGTCACACCATTAACTTTTTGGCTTGGCTGGTGAGAGATCTGCTATATGAATCACGCCGGTAGAAAGAAGTTTATCACAGTATCTTTGTTATTTAGAATGGTATGGTGCCTGCTTATCGTTTATCTATCTGCATGAATAATGGGCCCGTATAACTTACAACAGGCAATGTGCCAGTGAGGATCTGACATGATGTCAAATCGCTACCAGCTACTAGGCTTTACTTGCTTTATTGGAACAATTTCTATTACAAATAACGAAATAACTAAGAAAAAAGACAGATTAATTTTTTTATTGTTACAGGAGCGTACAATACTAATAAATCTATAATTTTAAATTGAAATAAAAATTTTGTGGACAGTATTGAATGGAGAAGATATTTTTTATATAAAAAAATAACTAAGTTTATTTATTTTATTCAATATAAGACTATATCATAACATCTTGGTAAATAATGTTATCGCAAATTAAGTAACTTAGTATTCTCGTAAATGTTTTATGATATTTCAATGATAAAACGGTGTTCTTTATTTTACTTATATAAATAAACAAATTAATGTAAACCCAGATTAAATGATTAAAGTAACAGTAAAAGGTAAGTTTATGTTTTCCTGTCATCTACTTAGAGTCACTGAGAGGTGTAATATTTTCAAATGGGTTATAACATAATATACACTAGTGGCTCCTAGAAATCTTGAGTATAATAAGATAGAGTGAAATATAAATGGAAAAATAATGTACGTGAAAGAAAGTGATATATTAACATTGATGTCAGGCACTTCAGCATGTTAAGAGTTCCACCGACGACTAAGAGTAACTAAAGAGAAAAGTGGCAACAGTGAAGGTTAAATCTGTTTCTTTTCAGCATATTATTTGTCCATTTCTCTTCTCTTCTACCTTACATTGGCATCGGCTCAGTATTTTAAAATGCCACTATTATATATATTTTTTTATTTAATATCATAAACATCATTTAATGGTTTCGTGTTAAAAATATGGAATGTATATTGAATATCTAATTAGACTTTTTTTTACTTTTTCAAATAAAAAAAACATTATGGTCAATTTCTGACAGTACGAAAATTAGCAGTTTTAAATCACCACGTTTAAAGTTCACACTGTATTAATGGGCAAGCCATCTGTAAAATTAATGAATAATATGATCCTCCACGAAGGTGATTCGAAATTGAAATATCATAATGTGTGCCTAACAAGGAGGTACTACCTAAAAAATTTCATTAGCCCTTGTGCTCAATTTTTAAAAGCAAGGAGCGAATATGCACAGTACCATCTAAATTAATTATTGACATATAATTTATCATTGTATTACTTACTGGCTGTAATTTGAATTAAAAAGTTTAATCAGGCATTGAGCCAGTTCTAAGTTGCAACCATCTTTGAACAGACAGACTTTTACTCTTGAAAAAGCAACACTATAAGCTTTAAAACAACACAAAAAATTGTTTTATTATTTTACCAAGGGGTAGCGACAAGGTGAGGTGAGGCACACCATGTTTCGATGCAATAATTAGTCAACTTATACAGAGTCATTCACGGAAAGCGGGTATTAGACGTTTCTTGGGATCTGTCGAGTTTAGAAATTTGAAAATTGGTATGAGGGGGTTTTTAGATATGGCGGATCCAACGAAAATATTTTCATGCTTGTGCTACTTCTGCTTATACCGGATGTAGCACTTAACTTTGTTATTTTAAATGGAACACCCTGTATTTTATTGCATATTTCGATTCCTCATAAAATTTCAGCTTAGGTTTATGTACCATTACATACTCTTAAACATTCCGGTTTTCGAGATAATTAATATTTTTGGAGATTTTTGACGGTTCCCACCCTTCGGAAAAAAAATCAATATCTTCTATCATGTAGCCGATTAGGAAATTTTCTTTTCAAACTTTTACATGTATCCTATGACCTAACTAAAAGTTCTCTTATGTTTTCACAATATCATACAGAGTATTTTATTTTCACAGTCGAACATTGTTTTAGTTCAAACGTCAAAAAGTCATTTTTTTCAAATGGAACCTCCTGTATATTTTCACAGAATCTAATATAGGATTGAATTCTGCATCGATTGATATTACCATTCCCTATACCTATCTCTCTTTGTTTTCTTATTATGGACGAATATTTGTAAAACGTAACAAACAAAATCAGCACTATTTGTTAGTAGGCAATACAAGTCATAACTCGGTTCCTTTTTTATCATAAAGAGAATAATCATGTAGATAATTGATAATCATTTGTTTTTGATAGCTTCAAAAACGAGAGATTAGATTTATAACAAATATTTTGGCACAAAAATTTACAAAATTAATGAACACTGAATATAAATATTTAATGCAGCAACTGTTCAAAATGCTCTCCATTCTGCTCCAAACAAGCCAATATCCTGGAATTTACGGCACTTACAATGGCTCGGCGAATTTCGTGGGTATTTATTTACTGAAATGCAGTCCGTATTCTCTTCTTTGGTAGTAGCCGTGGTGGCATAAACAATATTTTTGATAGTATCATATCTACGAGGAGAATTTAAATAGCAATAAATATGCGAAGATTTTGCGAACAGTAACTTTTATTGATAATTTGCCCCTAAATATTTATAATTCTATGTATTTTCAAATGAATGGTTGCGGTCCACGGGAAGTTTATGATGAATTAGTAGCGACGTTCGAAGATAGGTGGTTTTGCTACCGAGGACCTTGGAGATGGCCAGCAAGGTCCCCTGATTTGACCTCCTTACACTTTGGACCTTTGGGGTATTAAAAATATTGTTTATGCCACTCCTGCTACTACCAAAGAAGATCCAAAGAACAGAGAACGGGCTACATTTTAACAAATCCCCATGAATTAGCCAAGCCACTGTAAGTGCAAGTGGAGAGCATTTTGAACAGTTGCTGCATTAAATATTTATATTCAAAGTGTTCATTAATTTTGTAAATTTTTGTCCCAAAGTATTTGTTATAAATCTAATCTCTCGTTTTTGAAGCTGTCAACTTGATAATAAACAAATGATTATCAATTATCTACATGATTATTCTCGTTTATGATAAAAAAGGAACCAAGTTATGACTTGTATTGCCTATTAATAAACAGTGCTGATTTTGTTTGTACGTTTAACAAATATTCGTCCCTTATAAGAAAACAAAGAGAGATAGGTATTAGGGAATGGTAACATCAATCAATGCAGAATTCAATCCTCTATTAGATTCTGTGAAAATATACAGGGGGTTCCATTTGAAAAAAATGACTTTTTGACGTTTAAACTAAAACAATGTTCGACTGTGAAAATAAAATACTCTATATGATATTGTGAAAACGTAAGAGAACTTTTAGTTAGGTTATAGAATACTTGTAAGAGTTTGAAAAGAAAATTTCCTAATCGGCTACATGATAGAAGATATTGATTTTTTTATCGAAGGGTGGGAACCGTCAAAAATCTCCAAAAATATTAATTATCTCCAAAACCGGTATGTTTAAGAGTATGTTATGGTACATAAACCTAAGCTAAAATTTTATGAGGAATCGAAATATGCAATAAAATACAGGGTGTTCCATTTAAAATAACAAAGTTAGGTGCTACATCCGGTATAAGCGGAAGTAGTACAAGCATGAAAATATTTTCGTTGGATCCGCCGTATCCAAAAACCCCCTCATACCAATTTTCAAATTTCTAAACTCGACAGATCCCAAGAAACATCTAATACCCGCTTTCCGTGAATGACCCTGTATATCATACTAATGTTAGGATTCATATAACGTGATGAAAGTGAAATTCAGGACCAGCTGAATCGCCTGAAAAATTGTAACTATATTCACGACCACCTCA
Source organism: Rutpela maculata (assembly GCA_936432065.2). Lineage (NCBI taxonomy): Eukaryota > Metazoa > Arthropoda > Insecta > Coleoptera > Cerambycidae > Rutpela > Rutpela maculata. The sequence continues at coordinate 206,643,850 of OW386287.2, forward strand.
GAAATGGCACACCATTGCAGTTGAATAGAGAGTGGTGTTCGAATGGCATACATTTTTTTCACATAGGAAACGATCCATTCATAGTGTTGTGCCGAGATTTAAAGCGAGCTGAAGAAAGGTACAAGTTTTTATTGAACTACTGACTCTTACAATCCTCTATGTAAGTGTGATTTGAGTAGTAGATCAAAGAAAAAATCCAACTACTGCAATTTTGATTATTGCAATTTAAAAAAATGTTAGGTACATTGTTCATATACTACTATATTATTGGTTTAATTATATTTCGTTCTGATATGTGATTAGGTAGGGTCCATACGGTTGCCGCTTCACTTATTATGGGTGTCAACTTATGACCGTTTGAAGATTTGTTACTTTATTATTGTACTATAATGTCACAACAAAAAAAAGACTTATAGTGCAGTCATTGAAGCTTTTTACCTTCTAAATTTTTTACTATGAACCGATTTACATGAAATTTTGGAATTAGGCTTATCTCACCCTTAGCTTCAAAAGTGATATTGACCCGACCTCCGTTCTCACCCTGGGGGTGGTTGCCACCCCTTCTCGGTGGTGGAATTTTTTTTTTCAAAATAACCTCGGATATCGATAGAAGACCTAATTCAATAAATAAATACCTATTATTTCTGCTTAGATCATTGTTAAAAAATATTATTTTGGGTATTCAGCAGATAACTTTCAAAGAAAACATTCGTTTCTTTCATATACCTTTGGTGCAAGTCTGACCAAAAATGGAAGATCGACAAGACTCCCCCCTACGGTGACTTGTCGACATCTTTCATACACCTACCATATCAAGATTCAGCATGAAAAGCAATAAAACAACCACTCTTTCTATATATTGATGATTCAAGTCTGATCATGCTAATATATATAATATTAAGTATCTCTAGCCCTACCTAGAGGATACTACATCACAATCAAACGTTTATTACCTAATTCTAAGCAAAAAATGTTCTGTAAAGTTTTTTCAAAAACTCAATAATTTTCAAGTTATTGGTGATTGAAAATTCGGAATTTTCCCACATTTTTCAACGGTTTTTTGCAAATATCTCAAAAAATATTGCATTTTAACGATAATTTTATAATGAACAAAATTATAGCAAGTGAAAAAATAAACAAATTGGTTTTTTATAAAGTGTTCTAAGTGCAATATTAAGCGAGATATTGAAGATCAAAGCCGTTTTTTTTTGTCTGAAATTTAATCGATGTATTCAATGCCATCTAGCGGACAACATTAGCGGATACATTTTATCCACATGACAATAAGAAACTTTTTTATAGTGCTTAAAATAATCTTTAAAATGAGCAGTGTTAAAAGTCTTTTGCGCGTAAAGTGAGTGAGTTGTAATGAAAAAAGAAGGACATCTAATGTTTTTTTTTTAAAATCGATGTGTTTCATAAGTGTCATTTCCACCAAAATTAAAATTAATCGTATTCTGTCTGGAATTAACTTTAATATGAAGAGTTTATTGGATTCCAGCGGTTTGGCTGCTTTGGAATACATATTTTTTGAAAAAAACACCTTTTTTTCATAATATTTCAAAAATAACGAAAGATACGAAAAAAACTGTGATAATAAAAAATGTAGGTCTTTTTTTGACAAAAATTTTGGTTTTTTTCTTTTTTTGTCACACAAAAATTGACGGAGATATGGTTGTTTAAAGAGCGTGCGGTAGCGCAATCGCAGTCTCTCTCGAGCCCTTTGACCCTTCACCGTTTCAAAATAATAGGTTTTTCACTACATATCATAATGAAAAAAGTTGTAGCTCTTTCAATTACCTTTAAAATAGTTTTTTTTGAGTTGTGATAGCTTCAAAATTGTAGGAGTTACGGTCCAAAAACTAATCGTATTTTGTTCTATTTAGTAAACTAAAAATTTCGGAGCATGAATATTTGGAGCAAAGTGAAAGTACACAATAATATGGACCCAAAACTATTGTCTTATGTATATATATACACATATATGGCATATATATATCGGAAACATAGGCATGAATACATACCAACGTTCATATATGTATATATAACACATTTGAATGAGTGTAAGTATGTGTATTGCTCGATGGGTCGACCACGAAAAAACCAGGTGATCTGCTGTGCGTGCTCCGTTTCTTCATTACGAATTTCTTAAATATGTATGCTATATATAATGTGACCAGTATATTTCCGCCTGCAAAGGAATGAGCACGTGTTTATAATATAATATTTTAACTAGACGCCCAATTTCAACATTAATTATTTTTATGGACGATAATTTTTTATGTATTGTAATGCTCTTGTTTGTAATGTCTTTTTTTATGTATGGTAATGCAAATTTTTTTATAATTAATTACTAATTTGATCTAGTATATTTACAGATAACTTATAAGTTTATATTTTATTCAATAAAAAGTGTGATTTTTTACTTTATAATCAAATTATTTTTAATTGTATAAACTTATATTTTCAATGTTTTAATTCAGGGGTAGTTTTAAGGGTTGAAAAGCTTAAACATATGAAAGTCATTTTCGAGAACGTGGAACAACCTTTAAATCCTTTTCAGTTCACCAAAAAAAAAATTTTTATACAATTTTTTATAGAGGGGTTGTTTTTAAGGGTTGAAAAGGTAGACAACGTAAAACAATATTTACTCTATATTTAAATCTTTTTAAGTTATATAAAAGTAATTTTTTGTGATTTTTTTTCAATTTAGGGGTCGTTTGCAGGGGGTTGTAAAGTTTTTCAGGGGTTGAAAATGGGTTAAACAGGAGGTAATTGTGTTAGAGAATACTATAAAATGTCACTCCGTATTATTAAACACGTTTTCTAGCGATAAAAAGGCTCAATGTCAATTTTTTATTAAGGGGTTGTTTTCACCCCTTAAAAATAAAAAACGGAGGTCGGGTCAATATCTCTTTTGAAGTTAAGGGTAAGATAGGCCTAATTCCAAAATTTCATGTAAATCGATTCATAGTAAAATATTTAGGAGGTAAAACCCTATTTTACGCTTCAATGACTGCACTATTATGACATCTTGATGCATCTATAATGTTACTTTAATATAGTTTTGTAAAAACGTAATTATGTTTATAATAAATTTAGGCTACATCAAAGATATACCTACTGTTAAGTTACATCAAGAAGTGAATTAATTATGAATTAAATGCAGTTCGGGTGCTAACACTTTATCTACATCATAGTGAATAATTGTAAACACAGCATTTGTATTTAACAAAAAGATGAATATAATAAAACAATTACCATAACTTATTCTAATCTAAATACATCTAAGTATTAACAATTAATATGTACATGTAAAAAATTAATAAGATATAAATTGATTGTGGTGAAATTTTTGTTTATTTTAATATTATTAAGGAAAAATTTTATTGCTATTCATTGTATTTTCGATTACTAATTTCCCTGATAAAGGCGTTCAACAAAGGAGGGGTGTCCATAAGGCCCTTTTTTGGCCCCAACAACAACACATTTTTTTAAATTCGAGGCAAAATAAAAAAAATTACTATTTTTTCAAACTTCAACATTTGAAGTTATGACAAACAATATACATTTTACGTAGTTCGATTTTTTACCATTGATAAAGATCCAAAAGTACGTTAAAACCACCATTTTTTGTGCTTTTGGTTGGTTGTTTTACACTGAGCGCAAGAGAGCACGGCAAAGATTTTTAAATATGTAGTATGAAAACATAATATTTGACATATGTAAGAATCAAAGTGGTACTGGCTTGTGCTCAGCTGGGGCCAAATAAGGGACTTATATCCTTTGGTTGATAATTATGTAGTATTTGTGTAGGCATGGAATTTATATGTGCCCCTACAGCTGTATTATCATTTCAGATCTTAAAACACCATTTGAAATCGTAAATATGGCCGAAATAACTATCCAATTGCGATGGATGGTAAATAGAGCAGAATAGCAAAAATGCTACTGGCGATGTCATTATTGGAAAAATTTTCAATCCCAATTTTGTTCCTTTGTTTGTCTGCCTGTATGTACCTTTGATATCTCACGAAGCATTAATTAACTTTCCGACTGCTATATAATTAAAATATTTTGTGTTTAGTAACAGTGGATATGAACTGTCCCTAGACAGTAAAATAGAAAAGGCTTTCATGTCTTGTCAATATCTGAGACCTTGGAAAATTTTATGGTATTTTCTTTAAAAATTGACAATAGATAATTTGTATAATGCTGGGAATTTCTCCCACACTTCCCTCGTTTGGTTTTCAAGAAATAAATAAAAAGTTTCAAGCAATAATTTTATAACTTTATTACTGGTCCACCCCAAAATTTGAAAATAAACTTATAATAACTATCATTATTTAAAATATATGTACAGGTAATATAAAAAGTATACAATTAAAACAATAAATTATTCAAGATTCGATAAAATCTGATATCTAATAAACTGACAATATGTAAATAGTTGCGGTAGTAAATAAAGTCTCTTGGTGATATTTCGGATATACAGCATCACAAAATGAGTTGAGAATAATACAACGGAAGTAAAAATAACACACTTATAAAGAGTGGTCCATAAATAGAAGTAAAACCGAAATAGTTGAGACAAATGAGGAAAAGTGCTCAAAGTTTGTACTTTTAAAAATGGCAAAAATTGGACATCTGGATAACGGACTATATCTCACGACCCACTTGACCATTTTGATAAATTTTTGATTTTTTACCTTTTACCTTATATAACATGGGGTCTAAAGCCCATAGTTTTGGAGAAAAAAATAAACGAGAATTTCGAAAATTTTTAGTAATATTGTTTGAGAACTGCTGGAATGTTGGGGTAAGATTTATTATCACTGTGTATGTCGGCACCTTTGGCCATCAAACACGCTAACGGGGTCCCATCAAAGTGCTGCGCTTCTTTAACTGAGACCGCGTGGCGGCACAAGTCGGTAATTATTATACATTTTTATGACTTCCTGATGATAAGCTCTAGGAAGCAAAACAAAATAATAAGTACAAATGCCCTGCTCACATTTGGAGTCGAGGGTGCCTCGGTTGGTGGTAAATTGAAGTCAGTTTGCAATAGTTTTGTTGTATAGTAGATATCTTTGATGTTTAGTTTTTGAATTTCACCTCATACAGACATGGGCAAAAATCTGGACCTGTTTCAAGCAAGGTATAATACCCTATTTACTAATTTGAATATTTACGAAAAATACTAACTTAATGTCTTTGGAATAACTTTAATTATACATTCTATAAAAGATGTTCGATGTTCTACTTATAAATAATGGAAAATTAAAAAATAACTCCAGGGTTCTTATTTCTGCATTTTGGGAGCTCCTGCAAATACCACAACTCACCATTATTTATGGAACTTTAGAAAACATCTTAAATTATAAGTAATAATTATCTAAGATCTTTCCAAAAATTTTCACCACAAATCTTGAAATGCACATTTTATATACAATAGGAAGACACGTCGAACAATTGACTTTACAGCCTATTGTTCATCTTGATTCTCTATTTTCTAAAATAATTACCTATAAGACGTATTGTGGTACATACAGTCTAAATATTCTCATCACGTAACTATTCCATTGCCAACCAACAACTCCAAAATTGACTAAGGTATCTATACTCATTGTTTGAAAAAATTCAATGAAAATCCAATACCACTGTATAGCCCACACAACAGAGAACATATCATAGTGAAACCCACAAAAACTTGCAAGTTTACATTCCGTTCGGATGCAGAACATAAAAAAAAGTGAAAAAACATTTTTTTTCATTAATTTTTTCAAAATTTGTAAATTAAGTCACGGTAGAAAAAAAACAGAAAATACAGGTAGATAGACCACGTGTTTCTGAACAAAAAATGTCCTAATAAAATTTATCGCTAAAGCCACGGTATTCCTAGAAAAAAATAGTGAAGTAACTTTGTCACTCTCCGCATTCCGCATCCAAGCACACGGTTAAATGCATACTACGGAATCTCTAAAAATTCTTAGCAGTTCTAATGACTAAATTAAGGCTTTTTTCTCTTCCAGAAATAGTGAATCTGGAGGGAAAATATATAATTATGAACGCATACTACACAGACACCACACATAGCCGCTGAATTCTTACGTACCTTTACTGTATTGTATTTATTACAGGTACACCTATCCACATTTCAGGTATATCCAACGCATACACAGACACTACACATAGCCGCTGAATCGCTCGCATGAATTTTTACGTGCCTTTACTGTATTGTATTTATTACAGGTGTACCTATCCACATTTCAGCTATATTCAATGAATTTCTTATACATTTGTTAATGTATTGGAAAAGTTCCAGAATTTATATTCAAAACAATCAAAGATATTTTCGTAATTATAGAGATAAGATGGTGAAAATCACAATTTCTTATAACATAAACATAAACACACCACAGATAGTAGACAACCCCCAAATCCAAAGCCAAGGCTGTCCGGAAGGGAGTTACACATTCGGAAAAACGCAGACATACATCCACACCCACCGGTGTTGCCAATACCGGGGCTGGGGGGTCGAACCCAGAGCGCGGTAGCGAGTCGATCAGCGTATTCGCCACTCAATACGCCTTAACCGATTGAGCTACCGTGCCGGTCTGATCTGATTAATCATATTTTCGAAAAAATGCATACAAGTAAACGAATTTGTGTTTAAACATTCGAAAAGTATATATTTTTTCCGAAATAATGACATTTTATTTTTTCCAATGGGTCAATTTCTCGGCAAGTTACAGCCTCCAATATATATTATATATTTATCATGAAAATCATCAAGCAAGGAAATTAAAATGATTTGAGATGTACTTTTTTTGAATCCACGTTACTACAACTTAATAAACCATAATAATCATGAAGTGTACATACTTTTTAACAGGTCTCAATGAAGAAAGAATTTTTTTGAAGGGCTTTTATTTTTTTCTATATTTTTTATTGCGACGATTGAGTTCGGACGTGATAATATATTAAGTATATTTTTCCCACCCATCCTTTGCTTGTATTGTTTAAAACAAAAAATCATCAGAAAGCTATAGACCTCGGGCCTAGGCCTAAAATAAAAAATGATTACCGGACTGCTGAAACTTTGTGAACGTATTATTCTCAGCAAGTCGGACAACTTTTTCCTCTACGAAAAATTTCGGTAGCGGGGTGTTTTTTTGTGGAAGTGCTTCTTTAACTTTAGGTGTCGGACAACAAAATTGCCTAAAAATTTTTGTCGGACAATATTGCCACTTGATTTAAAATATTCTTAATAAGCTATCCTGAAAAAATCAGCTGTGAGGTAATACATTTTGTTTATTTGAAACTTTTCAAAACACGGGGAAGATGCGGAGTGAAGAAAAGACAAGGAAGATGCAAAAAATTCTTCAAAAACATATAGAAACCCTCCCAGTAGGCCAACGATGAAACAAAACCATAAAAAAAAAACAGGACAGGCGTGAGAAGATACACGTCACTGCAACAGTGGACCAAGGAAATGGAGGAAGGATGGAACGCAAAGATTAGACAAAGACCATCAAATCATCAATTGAGAAGCAAAAACAAAAAGAGGAGCATAAACACTTCATATCACGACGCAATGTGGCAATGCATCTCATAAACACCTACACTTTCCATCTTATGTTCCTGTACCCATGCATCATGTGACGCTTGCTGCTGGCAACAGGCATGATCCAAATCCAACCCAGAGTAGGAGCAATGAGTTTCCCGAGAGTAGCAGCAATGCCTACTGTAGCCCTGGTAAATCAAATCATATAAAAAAAATCAAGAAAAGGCACTTCTTAATGACAGTTTATGGAGTATGCAATGGCGAGAATTAGCAGTTTTATGCAACTGTTTCCTTAAATATTGCTGAAAACTTTGATAGTGGACATTGCAATTACAAGGTTTGTTAACTTCAATCTCCATCTGAGATTTTTCAACAATGGAAAAACATCGACAAACAACAAAACTGGGATGCTCTATATTTAACTAATATATTTGATACAAAAAATTACAATAAAAATTATAGTCTGGTTACTTTCGTTTTATATTACAAAAATATTACTATATTTCACTCTCAATCAATTATAATCTAGTTACTTTCATCCCAAAAGTACAAAATAAAAATTAATAAAAGCCAATTACAAAGCAAAAATTAAATTAGTTTCGCCTTACCAGTCAATTTATAAAAAAATTCTAGCCTATACTAATTATTTGATAGAAACTCTCTCTCTAAAGCAGCCCCCATCATATTCCACTCTCCGTCGTCTACTTCGTCGGGTGGTTCGAGGCTGCCTTCACTATCCTGGGTATCCTCCTGGTCCATATCCAGCACATCCTCTATGCTTTCCCCTCTTCTGAACTTTATACTCGGTGACTCATCCTCCGTGCTATTGTACTCGTCTGCAAGGTACTTTTCTTCTTCTCTTTTCCGTTTGTAACCTTTCGGATACTCCCCTGTCAAAGAGTCCTCACTGCTACTACTACTACTACTATTAACTACTTCAATTTCTTTGGCAATTTCTTCTTCCTTTCTTTTGGTCTCTTCGTCACTACTATCACTTTCGTCATCCAATATATCTTCCACCTATAAAAAATATTTTACAATTTAATATAAGGCCATAAAATAAAGGAGTATCTATAGAAAAACTTGTCCTGCTGTGGTACAAATCCATCATTTCCAAGCTTATATTTAAGATATTACACCCCGTTCCTCTGCTGTAGTTCTTCATTTAAAATTTAAAATTTGCAAATACCTTAATTTAAGTGTGCCGATAACCTAACGATAAAAAAAATCATATTTCGCATGTGTGTGCATGCGTCAACTTTAAAAATGAAAACCTAGAAGTTTAATAATAAAATAATAAGAAAAATCAGTGTCTATTTACCCGCAGAAAAAACAAGGGTGTATACTTTGAGCGGAATGTGGTCTTGCTGCTTTTGTACGATTGCTGCGGCAGTTCTTGCTCAAGTGGTAATAGAGCACTTTCCGCTCTTAATATACAATTACTATTGTGTATCGCATCTCAAGAAATAGAGTAGGTATTCTCACTGGAATCTGAAAATGTCTCTTGATATGTTGAAATACTCATAATAGAGAATCCTTTTACCGAATATCAGTCCTCTAATCCCAATAATTAATGAGATATAGCTATTTGAAGAGTTCCTGCCACTAGCACAATTTGTAAATGACAATAACTTAGGATTCAAAGAGTGACTGTAAAATAAGTTCGATATTTGCCTCTTTTAGCTTAGTATATTGCGAGCAAAGGAAAAGGCCAAAATTGATCCCGTTGAGAGCATACCTTTTCGTTTTGGGAAAAAACGTGAAAGCCACCCCCACCCCCATTTAAGCGTTGAAAATATTTAAACAATGCCAATATGCAACAAATATATTATTAATAATTAAAAAAATAAACAATTTTTACTTTTAATAATAAATGCAACAAAATCATGCTTGAGTAACGAACATGAACCCCACTACACTATGCGCAATAGAAAACCACCATCTTCAAAATACTGAAATCGTGGATTAGCGCTTATTCTGCCATGTCTTTTGGTGGCGTGAAGCTGTTATGTAAAGTGTGCGACGTTAGACTATCATATGTGCCTAAATACACTGACAAAATATATGTCATCAAAAAAACACCAAACGTTAATAGTAGAGACAAACAAAAGGGAGAATAAAAACAGATGTTTATTTATTACGCTCGCCATAGCGTATATGAAGGCGAATGGGCCAATGTTACAAGGAACATACAATTTTTTCACATAACTTGTCCAGCGCACTCCTTACATCGCGTGGCTGAAATAGTTAGGGAGTGTTATCACAAAATGGACATACTGACTTCCAATATAAATAAAGTATTTTGTAAAGCTCCTGATTGTGCGCAGTTTTTTTATAAAATTCTTCCACAGATATTGCATTCTTCAACCCTGTTCTAATAAACCACAAAAAGTTTATCGTCATTAAAAATGTAAAATTTTTCACCCTCCCAGTGCATCCCTGTTATTTATATCATGTTGTCCAAGAATCCCATGTCTGAGTTTAATAGTTGCGCTCCATTAGCTTAATGTGTAATAACCTATAACACTGATCTCTTTAGAGATGGACGATTCAACTCTTTTCAATGATTCGTACCAAACGAATCCGTATCAAAAAAAAACTCGTACTTTGAAGAATCCAAACTGTCTCGACTGTACAAACGGATAAGATTACAACGTCGATACGAAATATACGAATCTTTTGCTTTTGTGGGATTTGTACCATTCGAATCACTGCAAGGATTCGTACCAATGATACGAATTGTACAAGTTACTACACCTTTAGATCTCTTATCATAAATGGCGTTGATCAGTAACTCAATTTTTTTATCATTTTTACATTCGTCAATTTAGGTTAAGTTACTGATGTTGCTCTTGTCTACTACTGCGATTTGTTGGCAATAAAGGACATTATAATAATTATCATTATCAACTTACCTCTTTATCCATATCGGCGATATCTGCGCTAGAAAATGACATAAGAGGATTAATCGTATCCATAAACCTTCCACTGGGTGTACGCTTCCTGAGTGCGGGAGTGCTATGTTCTGGATAACTGATGACGTGATCCGGGCTGCTGCAATGGGGGGGCGGATGTCGGTTTTTTGAACCTCTACTTTTAAGTGGGAATATCCTTTCATCCACATGTTCCCACCTTTCTGCACAACACCACAACCAATCAGGAGTAACAATTTTTATGTTCTTTTTTCGTCTGCCAGCGTTAACTTTTGCTGTGCCCGGTCTAACGGCCACTAGATGTGTCGTGTCATCTTCTATGTCCTGCGTTACGATTGCACCTAAGCTTCTCGCCACTTGATATGCTTTGGACTGCTCCAATTTGATATGCGTTGGTACCAACCCACTAAACACCAATTTACACCCTTTAAGTATGTTACTGCGTACTAGAGGGATCACTTTTTTTAAATCGGGTATTTCGCCAGACTCCATTTTGTCATACTGCTCGTAAAATTCCCTGTGAATCAGCTTTAGAACTTCTTCTAGGTAAATTAAGTAATCGTCGGGGTCATCTATTTCAATTTGATTATCCTCGTGTCCAGATTTTTCAACCTCAACAGTTTTTGGTGTTTGCTGAGAATTTTCTTCTGGTTCTACGCTAGCCTTATGTGTGACGTTGTTTACTTTCGTCTGTTCTTCGTTCTCCATCATCTCTGCTTTATTAGAATCTTCTTTGTTCACGTCTAATGTTAGACTTTCCATATCCTTTACTTCTGAAGGTTCTAATTCATTGGATTTTCTAGAGCCTTCGTTCACATCACTCACCTTTTTGTCTTCCTCTTTGTCTATTACACTCTTATCATTCGTATTTTCTTCTATGACACTAACATTTAGATTTTCTTCATCAGTTTTACATTGATTTCCATTAACCTACAAATAATAAACTAGTTTAATAAACGATGACAAAATATATAAGTTGATGTAAAGATTTTGGTGTTGTTCTGGCAAATATTATTTATCAAAAGTATACAACTTAATATGTACAGTTCTGTGCAAAAAAAGGCATACAACTGCTGAGCATGATTTTAAGCTTTTTTTTTAGCAATGTAAATATTGTTTTTTAAATTAGATTTATTGAAAAAGACTGTTATTATAAATGCTTACACTTCTATAACATAAGTACTGCCTATTAAGATAAAGAAAATAACTTCCATAAATATCTTCAAAACAAAAATCAAACAAATCTTAATATATGTAAAACCTTGAACTTTAGAGGATGTGAATGAGGAAATTTTTAAATAATATGATAATATTTCTTTGAATTAAGGTCAGTATCTTAATTAATCAATGTATATAATTCTTCAGGGTGTTTCTTACTTCTTACTTTATACATGTACTGAACAAAATTGTAAACTTGTTGACTCTGGTATGGAATAAATTCTATTCTTTTCTATTCTATAAAATGATTCTTGCACACATGACACATTGATGGTAACATCGTATTTTCCAAAATATTTTCAAAATTTTTCTCGGAAACTTATTCACGCTCAGACATTTACTGAAAATCTCCCACTTTTCTGTATCGGATAAACATAGGCTTCGTCGAATCGTGTATTATATAGGTGTGTAAACAAGAATGTGACTACTGTGTATAAGGATTGAAAATCTTTTCGTCACTAAACACAACATTCTGACAAAACTGTTCAATACGATGGATATAATTTAATGCAAATAGTAAGCGCAATTGTTTGGCAGCATAATAATGAATGGTCTTCTTCCCGTTGAATGATTTTTTAAATCAGATTGTTGAATTATTTAACAAGCTGCTGTACTTCGTAAAATAACAATGCGCTTTCAAAATATATAAGGAAATTACTATTGCCGTTTGTATTTTCGTTCTTCCTCTACCATGTGGCACTGAGGAGCCTGGGAAGGCAAAACGTGTTTGCCAGTGTTGAGAAATGAATGGCTATACAATGGGCTTCAACCAGCTCTTCTGACATTTGTAGTTCTAATAATGACATATTCATTATTACGGAAACATCATTATCTACAGACATTCACAGTTCTGAACTGGGGTTCGTTAACTACAATGTTCTAAGAAGAGATCGTGACCTGGAAGCCACAGGGAAAATGCGCGGTGGAGGTGTCTTAGTGGCTGTTCATAAGAAATTTAGTGCTCATGTTATCGCCTACGATTATGGTATTGCTCAGAAAAAATTTGAAGAATTATGGTTATCGATTAACCTGGGGAAACAAAAATTAATTTTATGTGCTGTGTATATACCGCTGCAGTCTAGTCAAGAGAGTTATCATTTACACTGTGATGCTACTGAACACATGGCCACAAAATTTAGTGATTCGTTAATACTTACAGTAGGGGATTATAATCTACCTGACATAACCTGGTGCTATGACCATCTTGGTTTTTCTACTTCAGGCCATAACCTGGCTGCAGAAAGTCTATTAGAATCATTTTCTTATCTGAATTTGTATCAACATAATAATATTGCTAACACTAATAATGTTATTTTAGATCTAGTTTTTTCTACCAGCTCTAATATTATTTTGTAATATGTTGCACCCCTTAAAATTTAAGGTTATGTTACTAAAAAGTAGGCAGACTTCAACAGATCGAATGTCTGAATGAATGTAGTGTATTTGCACCTACTCGAAAAAGAACCTACCAGAAGATTCCAAAGTGACATCTGGAATTCTCTAGAGAATGGTGGCGTCATCACAGAACAATCGAGATCTGTCATTTTTAGGTATAAAAGACCAACCGCATTCTCGGCGAGTAGTTCAGAAAGTTCAGAAAGTATAGAAAGTGAGGTTAAGAGTTCAAAGAGAAACAAAGTGATAAACATTGTGATTTTAGTCACTAAAGTGTATTTAAATTAATAATAGTATTGTGAAGTATCCAGTAAATATTTAATAAAGTGTGTTAGTGGACAATCTCTTGTTATAATTTTTGGAACCCACGGAATTTGCAAGGGGTAGTTTCTTAAGGGTGGAAACACGTTACATTATTATTACATGTGCAAATGAAGCTCTGGTTAAATGTGACAGACATCACCCAGCATTAAATATTAATGTTCAATGTGATGTGCCAGTTCAGAGTTTGGATTATGAGGAGTTTGTTTATGACTTCAAGAACTGTGATTACAATGTCATTAATAATTTTCTTTTAAACTTAGACTGGGATGACATCCTTCATGTAGAAATTGAGAGTGCTGTTGATCTATTTTATGTATATCTGTATCGATGTATTGACATTTTTGTTCCCAAAATTAAATTAAAAAGTTATTTTAAATTCCCCATATGGTTTGATGCAAATTTAAAACAAAATATAAAAGCAAAGCGGAGTGCACATAAACAATATAAAAGTTCAAAATCTCAAGATGATTACAACACGTTTAGTCAATTAAGAGCTTTGTGTAAGGAACAATCGGAAATTTGTTATAATAAGTATATCAATAAAGTCGAAAATAGTATTATGTCTGACCCAAGAAATTATTGGGATTATATACGTATTAAACATAAAGATGATATTCCTAAGTCTTTGTATTATTATGACGAAATAGCCTCTGATGGAGAATCAATTGCAAATTTATTTGCAAAACACTTTTCTTCAGTTTATAATGACCCTATCGACAATGATTCAGTAAATTTTTTAGACTAGTCTCTCATCTATTAATATTAGTGGGATATATATAGGAATTACAGAGGTTTTAGAGAAATTAAACAATATTGATATTAGAAAGGGCCCTGGGCCTGATGAAATAGCAGCATATTTTTTAAAAAGTTGTGCATTTGCTTTGTCTAGGCCATTGTGGATTCTGTTTAATAAGTCAGTGTCCTCTGGAATATTTCTAGAAGTTTGGAAAAAATCTTATGTGGTTCCCATATATAAAAAAGCAGGTGATAAAAACTCAGTTCTGAATTATAGACCAATAACGAAAATTTCCCAGATTCCAAAAATTTTAGAGTCCTTAGTTAATGATTACTTAAAAATCCAATTGAAAAACGTTATCAGTACAAACCAACATGGTTTTTCTCAAGGACGTTCGATCAGTACTAATTTATTGCTATATGAAAACTATATTCTCAACGCCCTAGAAAAAGGAAACTGTGTAGATGCAATCTACACAGACTTCTCCAAGGCATTTGACAAGGTAGATCATTTGCTCCTAATAAATGTGCTTTCTCATTATATCAGTGGTAAGTTATTATTATGGCTTCAATCGTATCTTAATAATCGAACACAAACAGTAAAAATCAAAAGTTTTTTTTCCACCATAATAAAAGTAACCTCTGGAGTGCCGTAAGGGGCACATTTAGCTCCATTGTTGTTTTACCTCTTTATCAACGATGTTGAGAACTGTTTTGTGCATAGTATGGTATTACTGTATGCCGATGACTTAAAGATCGTATTTGAAATAAAGGATAGTGTATCATCCCTGGAACTTCAGGAAAACCTTGATCGGTTTGATGTCTGGTGTTCTCAGAAAAATATGGTGTTGAATACTGATAAATGCAAATATATACAATTTGGTAAAGGAAACTGTAATTCTCCCAATTCATACTTTATTAGAAATGCACCAATTGAAAAAACTTAATAAAAGACTTGGGAATATATTTTGACTCTAAACTTAATTTCCATCACCATATAGATTACATATGCAACAAGGCGCTGAAGACTCTTGGTTTTATCAAGAGAAGTACAAAAGACTTCACTAATATATGTGCAATTAAAGCCCTATATATTAGTTATGTTAGATCATGCATAGAAAATTGTAGCAGTGTATGGGCACCTTATTTTCAAACACATGTAAATAAAGTAGAAAGGGTCCAAAAACGTTTTTTACGGTTTATATCTTTTAAAATGGGTATACCAAGTGAAATGATGGCGTATGACTTTATATTGTCTAAGTTAAATATCCAAAGTCTTGAAAAACGTAGATACAATGCCGATGTTATCCTGGTCCATAAATTGTGTAATAATTGTATTGACTGCCCTGATTTGTTAGCATTAATAAACTTTCATACTCCACAAAGACAACTTCGCATGGTCTATAGCTTTGTTCTGGAACATCACAGAACACTTTATGGGATGAATAATCCTATTAATAGAATGATGTGTAACTGTAATAAAATTAATTTGGATTTTTTTAATACTAGTCTTAATGTTCTTAAAAAATATTTGTGCAATAGTTAATGTGATGTAATCTTATATTTGTAGTTTTGTTGTTATATTTAATTGTTTATACATTTTTTGTATGTTTATTTCAGTATTTTTGTACTATTGGGGGCATCCCGTTAAATAAATAAATAAGTTCTATGGTTTGCTGTACTCAAAGGTGTAGAGTATAAACCAGACTGAAAAAAGTCAGAACAAATCTAGTGCGCCATCTATGGCACGCTAGATTAACTATTGCCAAATAAAAAATTTACAGTAATAGTTTGAGCCGAAAGTATGCTATACTAGTTTACACACACTCATTTTAAAAATTCTAATTTGGAATCATACTCCACCTACGCTTTTCAGACAGCCAAGCAGCTCTTAAAGCTCTTGGCTCACATCCCTGCAATTCTAAATTGGTCTGGAACTGCCAAAAGGCTCTAGCCCGATTGGGAAGATACAACAAATTAACTCTGGTCTGGGTACCGGGCCATTCTGGCTTGGAGGGCAACGAAGTAGCCGACTCCTTAGCCAGGGAAGGTGCGGTATCAAAATTTATCGGACCGGAGCCAGTGTTTGGCATATCGGCAAGCACTGGGAAAACAACCATCTTGGCCTGGACTGAGGGGAAAATCCTCCAGTACTGGCAAGAACTACCAGGATTAGTTCATTCAAAGTTCATTGAAATCAAGAACTAAAAAAATATTAGAGTTAAATAGGTTACACCCAAGAACTCTAATTGGGCACTGCAGACTTAACCAACACCTACACAGACTCAGAGTAGTGGACAACGCTGAATGACGACTGTGTTTGGAGGACGATGAAACGGCAGCACACATTTTATATACCTGTCCTGCTGCAGAAAGAACCAGATTCTCACTTTTTGGCAAAGGGCAACTGCTGCCAAAGGATCTGGACAACCTCTCACCCAATAAGGTGGTCGACTTTATCAAAAAGCTGAACCTATTGGGTGAAATATAATTAGGAGTGAGCCACAATAGACCAGATGGTTGCTGTGGAGGGTCTGTTACTAGCCCACTCACATATCAACCTAACCTAACCTAACCTATGCTAAGAAAATATGGCATCTTGAGCTAATTTAACCTTAAAGTTAACTGCCTTTGAAAATGCAACTACAAAAGATAATTGACTTAATAGTTGAAAACAGGTAGATAATAATATTACTTCAAAGAGTGTAATAAAAGTGACCAAGCAGGTTGTTATTTACATTATGTAGGATTTCCAACAAAATCTACCTAGTAAGATATTCGACTATTAGGAATATTTTTAGTCGCTAAAACGGTAAATACTACCTAACTATTTCGGCCTTATTCGAAATTTATCCTTGAGGTCATTTTTGGTCGATTTTTTTAGTAGTTTTTCACTCGTTGCTTTCATTAAATTTACTTTCAAAGAAAACAGTGTATGAGGTAGATTAATTGGTATTATTTACGTAAACTGAAACCTAAATTAAGACCAATTGGTAAATTTTTATTGGAAGTGTAAGTCAAGTTGGAGCTAAGTTTAACAAAGACGTTTGCTGGGATGGGGGCTTGGCAGAGGATGCAACCTATAGATTCTGTCAAGAAAAAGAGGAAACCTCCGCACATGTGCGATGCCAGGCTGAGATTCGAACTACTTGGCGAAGAGAAACCAGAGCCCTTATCAAAGCTACAGAAGACAAGGCTGGATAAGGAGCTCCAAGTAAAATTAGAACAGGACCTCCACAATATAGATCCACGGGGGTTCTGGTGGCAAGGCAATTGTTCATGCATTATTATACTCTTCGCAAAAACGAAGAGTATATTGAATTTGATCAGCACATTTCTTAAAACAGTAAATATCGCTCGTAGAGAAAAAAATTTCAACTTTCAAAATGTCTGTCTGTCTGTCCATCACGTTTCTTGTAAGCACGATAACTTAAGAAAGAAAAGTCCGATTGTATTAAAATTTGGAAAGTAAGTTAGCGTTAGCTAGAGGAAGAACCCAATTGTTTTTGAAAAAAATCAATCAGTAAAAAAGTTATTAATCATTTAAATTAAAACAAAATATTTCTTAATTTTTGTCAGTTGTACTTAAGTAGAAATCTTACGAAATGTTATTCTTTATAATTTTATTTTGTTTATACATTTTACTAATATTTCATGATAATCTAATCAGTTGAAATACAACTCTGGAATGATATATATTACAGACGTTCAATTTTTATAGTATAATGTGTGATGGCCCAATGGCTAAAGCTTTTGCCTTGCAATCGAAAGGTCTTGTGTTCGAATCCCAGACAGGGTAGTTGTTTTTTTACCGATTAAATGGAGCCAAGTTGCGTATTTTGGTAAGCAAGTTAAGTAAGCATTATTTAAAAATTAATATCTTTTATTTCTACTTACATTATTATTAGAAAAATATTATTTTGAGTATTTAACATATAACGTTCAAAGAAATCATTCATTCTTTTCATATATTATTGCTCCAAGTCTGATCACATTAGAATATCAACAAGAAATCCCCCTACGAGACATCTTGTCAACTCCTTTCATAATATCAAACATTTAATATTAAAAACTATTATTTTATTACTAAAATTATTTCTATATACTGATGATTTAAGTGTGATCGTACTAGTATATTATAAGAATCCTA
Source organism: Rutpela maculata (assembly GCA_936432065.2). NCBI lineage: Eukaryota > Metazoa > Arthropoda > Insecta > Coleoptera > Cerambycidae > Rutpela > Rutpela maculata. The sequence goes on from OW386287.2 coordinate 206,662,172, forward strand.
CCTTACGAGACATTCTATCTCTAGTCCTACCTAGAGGATACTACATCATTAACAAACATTTGTTACATTTCAGTAAGCAGAACTAAAAGCAGAAAGAAAATGAGTATAAAATTTCACTCGCCGCATACATGTCTCAAATAAACAAATATTTCCTGCCAGTTTCTTTTACACGAAAATATTTTGTTATTATCTTCTAATAGTAATTTTGCGTCGAATGGAATATATACCACTCTTGACGATTTCTAAAGAGAATGGAAAAAGTTGATGTTTTTTGGGAGGTTTAATCAGTCGAAAGTAGAAGTATCGATAAAAAATGTGAAATAAATTTCACAACTTTTAGCCATCTTTTGTGAAGGCATTTTTTTTTTGTTCAATATTTGTTTAGTATGTTATGAAATGAATTTCTGTATACAGGGCTGTGCGGTGGGGGGAAGCGAAGAAGCGGCTGCTTCAGGGCGCAAACGTTTAGGGGCGGCAAAATTGGGTACATCATGCGGTGATTTTCCGACTGTTAAAAAATTATTCTCGAGCATAACATATTTTTTTGTTGTAAACTCCTTATGTTCTTCCTTAAATTTTCATAAAACAGTAAAACTGTGCCTTATTAGCTGCCTATCAAGAAACCAGAAACCTGTCATCGTTAATCAGGGCGTTCCTACTGTAGGGAAATTGTGTGTTCAACACGCAGGCGCCATATTTAGGGGGGCGCCAAAATGTGAAATAAAAGTGAGGATTTTAATTTATTAATAAGAAAAATAAATAATTGTAAGCGCATCTTAAGCCAAGTGTAGTGAGGTTTTTCTTAATTTCATAAAATAAAATAGTAAATACATACCTACTTAGCTAAAAGAAAGGTCTGGATCTTAAAAAGATCGACTGAAAAATTATACCTCCAAAACAACGGAAATTTCCTTAAAATTATAGAATTATTAAGTAAATTTGACTCAATTTTAGAAGAGCATTTAAGAAGAATCCAGACAAAACAAAATTTAGGTGTAACTTATTTGGGAAACAGAATTCAAGACGAAATAATAAATTTAACGGGTCAAAAGGTTCCTCAGTAACCTTAAAGAAGCCAAATATTATTCCATAATAGCAGATTGTTCGCCAAACATTAGTAAGGTTGAACAGTTGTCTTTGGTTGTAAGAGTGCTGACTCTCCATGGTGATCAGTACGTTCCTCAGGAGTATTTTCTGTTTTTTTTTTTAACGCGGAAGATACGACTGGAGCTGGTTTGACGGAATTGCTGCTAAAGAAACTGGAATAATTAAAACTAAATATTAAGTATATGAGAGGCCAAGGATACGATAATGGCGCGAATATGAGAGGCGTAAGGGTTGGCGTTCAGATCAGAATTTTGCAGATAAATCCTCGAGCGTATTATATACCATGTGCCTGCCATAGTTTGATCTTGGTAATAAATGATGCAGCATCTGCTTCTGGAGAAATAGCAGCTTTTTCCATAGTTCAAGAACTTTATGTTTTTTTGTCAGCTTCTACTGGCAGATGGGCAATTTTAAAAAAGCATGTCACAGTTTTGACATTAAAGCCTCTCAGTACAACTAGATGCCGAATCGACTCATTATACCCTCTGCGATATCATTTGGGGGAAATATATGATGCACTTTTCGAAATATATACTGAAGATAAGGATGCAGACACTAGGAATAAAGCCGAGGGCCTAGCAAAGAAAATCTTGAATTTCAAATTCCTTTGTAGTATTGCTGTCTGGCATGAGATTCTATTTGAAGTTAATCTTCCCGAATGCATGAATTACTTAAAAAAATCTGGTTTCATTTTTAAATAATTACCGATCTAATGGATTTCCCCAAATGCTAATTACGGCCAAGGAAATCGCATCCGAACTTGAAATCCCTGAAGAATTCCCTGCAGAACAACAAATTCGCCCCAGAAGAAAGAAAGAAGATTAACTTTGACTATGAGAACAGAGACGAGTCAATTCTAAATCCGCAAAAAAAATTTGAAATTGAATTTTTTAACTTCAGATTGGATGTTACCTTAAACTCTGTTGAGGAAAGATTCGAGCACTTACGTTCGCACGGCGACAAATTTGAATTTCTTTACAACATTTTTGAGCTAAAAACTGTTAAAGAAGAAACAATAATAAATAATTGTAAGGATTTGCAAATTGCCTTGCTAGGTAATGATGACAGAGACTTAGATGGAGTTGAGTTACAAAATGAACTCAATTTGAGCAGAAATATGAATAAGAAGCTGGATCCGTTAGTTTCGAACGTTCACTTGAACCAATTTCATATGAAAAGGAAAAATTAACCGACTTAGACATACAATTTTTCTGGTAATATTTGCCAGCAACTATAGTATCGTTACCAGCAAATATTACCAGAAAAATGGTACGTGTAAGTCGATTTGTAGTTTTTATTAATTGTTCCTTTTCATATGAAATTCGTTCAAGCGAACGTTCGAAATTTCAGGTACGTTATCCGATTATAATATACCTATACCTATTTGATTAAATCAAACAAGTATGATAATGAATAGCGTCAAAACAAAAAGAAATGGCTAAGATCAGATTTCGTCAGTAAATCAGTCCTGAAAGGACAGGAATATTAATAACTTAAGGTTAATTAGAAGTGTAATAAATAATAAGACAGCTGAATCTTCAAGCTGTGAACGCATACTGATTAGGGCGTATTAGTGATGAAATCAGGACCTCATCTATTATATGAATATATTAATATCTATCTTCAGGATTTAGCAATAAACCAAATATTGGTATTTCGGCAAAATGAGCCACACATATAGGCGAGTTGGGGAGCTTGTGAAATCTTGTATTTTTATCGTAAAAAAGTTAATTGACGATTCTTATAGGAAAAAATGTGCTGAAAAAAAAGTAAATTTTTCCCTAGACCGACCGCATTTTTTTTAATTCATTTTTTTCCATAACAAAACAAAAACTAACATTTACAAAAAAAATGCGAAGAGTATCCTATAGAATGTGTAACAATTATATAAAAAGCTTAGTAAATCGGCGAAGAGTATAATGCTTCCACTAGTTTTACTTTACTATTATAGGTATTAATTATTTTAGACGTTTCTAGATATTCCTCGAATACTGAGATTTAAACAACAAAAATATAGTTGTTATAGATACGAAACATGACATAAGTACACGCAAATAATAAATGTATGCTTTTTTTACTGCACAGAACAGAACAGATTAGCTAACAGCTGTTACACAGCGAGTGTTTATATAAAATCTTTTTACCAAACTTAAAATATACCTTTAAGTCGTCTTCACACTCATTTTTTCCGTTACAATTGTCACCTATGTTTTTCTTCTTGGGGTATTCCTCGACTGAACCATTTGTAATTTGCAATTCCTTGTCCTTGATTTGCTCCGTACTCAAAACCACCTTCTCTTTAATCTTTGTCAAGTCCACACCAACTTTATTATCATGTTCATGTTTATCTAAGCCAGGAGGTGCATTTATATCCCCAGTATGCTGAAAAAAGTGGTAGGGTTTCACGTGGATCAGATTACTTGCATGTGACCAGACATCCTCTCGGTCATCGATTATGCATACCATGTTATCTCCACATGGAAATAAAGCTCTAAAATAAAGAAACAATACATTACTTCGTTTTTTTCAAATACATAAAGAATTTTAATCGAAAAATGATACACTTACTTCAAATTTGCCTTTTTACTAGTAGGATCGAAACATTCGTCCCTTGAGAGGATACGATTTGAAAAAATCTTTTGATCTGCATCTAAAAACATTGCGATTGTGTGGGCATAATTCCTGGCTCCAAAAGTGCATATGTGAAGTTCATAATAGTCATGGATATCATTTAAAAATCTATGGGTTCCGGGTCGCAACCTTGTGTGATACCAAGGAGAACTAGGCCCATAAAGTTGGAAATGATATACATCTTTTATATTAGGTGGTATATTATCATTGGTAGTATGAATTAATGTCTGATCCAAGTCCACTAATAAAACAAGTTTACGATCTTTTATTAAGCGTTCACAATCTGCCTGTCCCAATTTTTGAGCTAGCTAAAAATATAAGCAACATTAAACAAAATTATTATATTAGTTAGACAGGAGACTTACCTCTTCACTGACTTTTAGATCAGGAATAGCATGAATCATAGGAACTGAAGCTGTACTAATTATATCATCTTTGCGAAGATCTGCACCACATTCGGCACACATATCGTTCATAATAGTGGGATGGCAACATGCCTTTAACTCCAATAGGATTTCGCTAAAATAAAAAGGTTATAAGTACATTCCAGACATATAATTTCAATTTTTTTTATTATTATTTATTATAAAGCAAATATTGGCGCGAATCCTTCTTCCCGCTTTATTTTAAATTGACTTACCCTGGTTTGACAGTGTCTCCCTCCTGAGCAATAATTTTGTTCACAGTTCCAGCTTGTGTTGACTTTAATTTCCGTTGTTCCTCTTTTTTGGCCCCCTCAAAATCATACATAAGCAGCAAACGACCGATTGAAACAGTAACACCTTCGCGCACTTTCCATTTTAATATTTTTATAGGTTTTGATTGTTGCTGCGAAATGCACACGGTTTTTTCGGCCATCTTGAACTTACGCAGAACTGTTCACGAGTGATTTGATTGGTCCACAAACAAATTCGCCACCAATGAAGAGTAATGTCTATCTGGAGGGTGTTTTGAAACCAAAACTTATTAAAATAAAAAATGCTAATTCATCATATTGGTGTATGCACTTCACAGTTTTACACAATACATAACATAAAAAAATATATCGTTAATTTTTTCTTCAATTGTCTCTAAGGTAAGTTAGGTAGATATTTAAGTATCAAAAACTCACTACAATATGGTTATTAGGACTTTATGATTCACGTACTGGTAATAATCAGTTTCGCAATTGTTGGTTGACTATAACCTGTGTACTATAGTGATGCAGATATTCGGATGATTTCGGTACTCGGATTACACGGAATCGGATGACAAGAATATTCGGATTAATCATCCGATGTCGAATTAAATTTTCACTATAGGTATTAGTGATGTGTGATGTGATATCGCGATTTCAATCATTCTGTCAACAGTAAAAAAACATTTTGTTATCCAAATGCACGATTGAGTTGTTTTTTGTTTTGTACTTAAAATTAATCCGAGTATATTTTATTCGGATGAAATTTTAATACTCGGAATCAAGCGAGTATTTTGATACTCGGATTAACCGAGTATTTTAATTCGAATTCGCCCAACACTACTGTACTACACTACATAACACAGCTCCACAAAATAAAAAAAGTGGTCTGTTCCTGGAACTCCATTGGGTGACCCCCACGTATTTCGACGTGCTGAACACGAATCAGGTGTCCGTTTAGCTCCATCGCCCACCATTTTTTTGTAAATCGTGAAAATAATCTAAAAAACCCTCATAATTTAGGTTATTTTCGCGATTTGAGGTCGTTATCGTCTCCATCTCTTTCCAACGATGGCGCAGTTATCATTCCTATGGATATGTATTCCTATGTAGTATAGTCACAGATCAAACAAACCAGATGTTTCACTTAATAGTATTCCCTATGTAACCAGTTTCATTTTTTGTCGTGTGACGTTTACCTTCCAGGATTCTGCGCAGAAGTCATAAACAGAGCAACCTAGCGGTTGACATGGAAGTTAAGACCAGCGAGTACAATGTCACAGGAGAGAGTCTTTATTACTGAAATCTCAGAGATGGAAGTCGTCATCAGCTACAACAGTGATATTGATTATTTTGGAATGCAGTGTATTCTATTGAAGCTTAGAGTTCTTATTGTTATACATTTAAGTGGTTTTTTTGAGTATTTATTAGGTGACTTTTAATTATTGTTACGTGTCATCACCTCACTCCTGTGTCTATACTCGCTGGTTAAGACTGCTTGGTATCTGCGCAGATCACTACACAAATTCGTACCTTCCAGGAGTTGATTTATTATCTAAACCATGAAACGTCATAAGTGAAACATCTGGTTTGTTTGATCTGTGGTATAGTTCACCGGTAAATACCACCCAGTGAACTATACCGTACCATTATACCATCATAATTATACTGCCGTGCTAAAATCAAACGCCGTATCTACTGGCGACAAAGAATCGAGAAATTTGACATCAAAGTGTTTTTGATAGTTCTTGGTAAATTACAACACAGGTTATATAATCAAGATGATTTCCGATGTAAAATGACGTGAAAAATCGACTAGACATGTTAAATTTAAAAAAAAGTTAAAAGTTTATATTTACCAAAAAATCAGATACTGCTTTTATTTAAAAAAAAATATATTTTTACATGCTAAAGCACAATGCGGTATCTACATTTATATTGATTTAAAACGCAGATGGGGTATTATTCTAACTTAGCATTCCCAGGAAAATAGCACATGATAACAAAAACATTCCATAATGTTGATTTACCTTTAATTTTTATCACCAATAACTGACACGACATGTAAACACTTTGAAGAACATAGAGCAACCAACTAGAAATAGAGTGCGCAATTAGCAACGTTTCCTAATCGAAAAGGAGGGAACTACAGCATACTAGAAACAAATGCGGCATATGCACTTTCTCACACGTAGTTACTGAGTTTTCATCTAGTAGCATGCAGATACCACATTTGTACTTAGGAAAGCCAGAAGTATTGTGAAGATACGACAAAATATGTAATGTTTTTTAATGTAACTAATGTAGATACAGCTTTTTGCTTTAGTAAATAGATAGAATAAAATGTTAATATGCCAAAACCATTAAAAACCTGATTTCGGATATTTTTGTAGATACGGCTTTTGATTTTAGCACGGCAGTATACCCATGATGTAAAGGAATTTACATCATGATTATACCTACATGTGTAGTATAGTTTGATACCACCGGTTCTTTCTGAAACCGTACGTGATTGCTGTAATAAATTTATTACACCAATCACGTACCTACAGGCGCGTGCTGGAACGATTTTGGGCCCCGGGAAAATACCTTGGCAAGGGCCCCAGGCAGAAATCTGAATTTTTTTTATCTCGAAAATGAAAATTGATGAACGGGGGTGGAGAAAATTAAAGAAAAATATTCCTACCAGTTGAAAAATTGATGAGCGGGGAGAAAATCTCAAAAAAAACTCCTACCCTATTAAATAAAAATTATTCAACAGGGAAGAAGGCCCTTTATGAAGTGCCCAATCCCGGTGGGCCAGCATGCGCCTGACCTAATCACGTATGAAAAATTTTGTGAGATTTATGTACTGTAATCGCCACACGATTGCAGTACATATATTATGTTTTATTTCGCATTTATTTTATCATCAAAAATAGAACCAACGATTTAGTTAAAGTGGCAATTTTTAACATATACTTTAGTAATGGGCAATATCATGATTTTCCAATCACACAGTGAATCGTTACTCTGCATTTGTATCCGGGTAATCACAACTTCAATACATGACGAACAGGGCCGGCCCGATGGGCAGGCGAGCCAGGCAGTCGCCTGGGGCGCTGGATAATGGGGGGCGCCAAAACCCAAAAAGCAAGTGATTTGCCGCAAGTCGTTTGTGGTTTCCGAGCGATTAAATTTAAAATTCGTACGTACTCCAAATAAGTCTGCCCCTGCCTGCCTACTGGTAAGCGTGCTGAGTGATTGTGATTACAAAAAATCAAATACCACACGTTTTTACATAGGGCACTGTCGCTGCCGACTGCAAATCTTTTTTAACTGAGTTTTGAGTTTCTAACATACTAAAAAAGCAAATTGTTCAAAGCAGCCTATTATAGGCATAATGTTAGCAAGACCGGTAGCGTGGTAGCATGCAACTTTACTAGCTTTCTTCGGGCATTGTATATTAATAATTCTAATTAGGTACGTTAGTAATTAAAAATTAAATTTGTGTTGTTTGTTGACGTTCAATATTGACAATATTCAATAGTAATAGTATATAGTACAGTAGCAAATAATAAAAATGTTTTTGAAATTGTCTGGGGCGCAAAATCGTAAAAGAAAAATGGTAGTTCTGAAAGAAGCTGAAAAAAGTCAAAATTTATAAAAATTTCGACGTCTTCGTCTTCAAATGAACCACAAATAAATTTTAGCGAAAGTGAAGTGTTCGAAGAATTTGAGGTAACAGTGCTCAGCAATAAGAACGCTGGTTGTGACAAAAGTGCTGAAATGGAAATTGAAACTACGAAAAATAACGATAAAAAAAGGGAAGGGAATGAAAAAGATCTAGACGAGAGCAGTTCTTATGAACAGGTACATTTTTCTTAGTTATTTATTTTCATTTCTATGATACAGGGTGTATACCAATTATTCATGATTTCTTTAATTTTACAGTTTTTTCAGGACTTTTCAATTAAAATTCCAGAAAATTTTCTGCTCGAAAATGAAAATTTTGATGAACGGAGGAGGGGGGGCGCAAGATGAGAACAACTTTGGATATAAGTAGTTTTAATAAATGTTCCCCGACTTTTTTTTTATAAATTTATAATTTCTTTCCAGGTTTTCCCTGTTTCCCAGAAAGTATATACCCTCATGATGATATTAATTTTAAAGACGTGTTAGTAACATTTATATAATTTACCTAAGAAAGTATTGAAAATTGGGAGGGGGGGCGCAAGACTTAGAACTGGCCTGGGGCGATAAATTTCATTGGGCCGGCCCTGATGACGAAATCAAATAAAATGAATGGACATTTATTTGTGAAGTTCAAAGCGTAAATTTATTGATTCAAGGTAACGAGAAGTCGTGATAATGTCACAGCTTTCTACAGTATCTTTTGTAACAGTCCTTATTATACTCTTCGCAAAAACGAAATCAAAATCCATCAGTGTTTGCCGTAAGAAAAAAAAACGAGTACATTTGGACTTGGACGGAAAACAAATTTGCTTAAATGTTTACGATAGTATTTTGGAGTGAAAAGCTAATGACCCTAATTTGGATGATTTAGATGTAATAGGTGAAACAGCATCTCTGACAAAAGTTCCCCGTTCGACAATACACAAATTGGTGAAAGAAGGTGCCCTTCCAAGAAAACGACGATCCGACGCCGGTAAATCGAAAACTCTCTTTAGCATAACTTTTAAAATGTGCAGTTTACGACGTAATAGACAGAAAACTAAAGGAAATGAATTATCCTCTAAAATATACCAAAAGAACTTTAGGAAATTGGATGAAGAAAATTGGATTTAAATATCAAACTATTAATAAACGAATGGCGATTATGGAAAGAAGACGAATGGTAGATTGGCGAAATTCGTATCTAGAAGAAATAAAACAACTCAGGGAAAATAGACCCGTTTATTATCTAGATGAAACTTGGTATGATAGATTTGCCCCCTAATAAAGGGACTCGGTTGATTATATTACATTGTGGATCAGTTGATGGTGCATTGAAACTGTGCGGAAAAAACATGGAAGACTGTAACGTGGATTACCACAAGAACATGGAGGGAAAAATATTTGAGGAATGGTTTGAAAAGACCCTCCAAAATTAAAACTGAACAGCGTTATTGTTCTTGATAATGCAAAATACCGAGACAAGTCTATAAAATTCCTAACAATAGTTCTGCTAAGGCGGAGTTACAATTTTTTTTAATGGAACATGATCTCTATTATGAGGGAAATTATAATAAAACACAACTCTTGGAAGTCCTGCGAACGAAAAAATTTGAGAAGTATGTTATAAACACTGTAGTGGAGAGATATGGCCACAAAGTGTTGTGATTACCGCCATATTTTTGTATTTTCAATCCGATTGAATTAATCTGGTGTAAATTGAAGAAAAATGTCAGAAAAGGAAATACTTTTCCGAAATTCCACAAAAAAGTCGTAGAGTTAATTCAAAATGAAGTGTCGAAAATTAACAAGGAAGATTGGGAAAAAAGAATTACGAAAGTAATTAAAACTGAAAATGAATATTCAAAAATTGATCAACTTCATATAAATGGTGGAAATAAATTTATTATAAATTTGAACGAAGATAGCAGTTCATTTGAAAATTAAGAAGAGTGTGAAAAGGGCGAGGATTCGGAGGAAGAAGCGATGTAAGGTGAGATAAAGTGAAGTGAAGAAGTGAATTTTGTGATATCCACTGTATTATTTATTTCAGTTTTTGTGTTTTCATAGTGCAGTGAGGTGAGGTAAAGTGAAGTGAAGAAGTGAATTTTGTGATATCCGCTTATTATTTATTTTCGCTTTTGTGCTTTCGTACTTCAGTGCTTCAGAAATATTATTTTTCAGTATGTTATTATTTATTAATGTTATTTTTTTATTTTTGCAATGATTCATCTTTTTGTTTTTATTGCAGTAATAACTTTTGCAGTTTATTTTTAGTTTATTTATTGAGAAAAATATTTGTTTCTGTTACTATTTTTAGAGTATATTTTTTGTTTTTATTTTGTTTTTAAAGGTCTCTTTATCCTATATTAATATTCCATACCCATCCTTTCCTGGCGATACCCATCCTTACCTCCTCGGGTAGTAACAATTTATATTAAGCGAACTGTATATACTACTACTATATTATTTATACTGCCCTCTTAAGTAAAGTGCGGTATCTAACAATTAGAGAATATTGAGAAAATGACGATTTACTTCCTCATAGTATTTGATAATTATGGTATGTTTTAGAAATTACCATTTGGGTTTACACGATACTTTTGGTCAATAATAATGAAATCATAATAAAGTATTTAACAAAAATCTCAATTTAAAAAAAATATAAAAAAAAGTAGATGCTGCACTTTTGCTTTGGAATAAGTGTAATGGTTGTTGGTATAATACAAATGCAAAACGCAGCTTCTGCAAAAGAAAAGATAAAGACAAACAGGGATATGTAAAATATTTTGAAGATTAACAACATGTGGTCACTAAATAACACTGAAATTAAACACCTCTCAACCGTTAAAACGATGAAATGGAAATTATTTGTAGTCACCTGATGTTAACATAATATGCGGCATCGCCATCTAGCACTACTATCTAAACGAAATAAAAACGCGGCATCTACATTTACAGGGCAAAAATGCAGCATCTACAAACAGATGCCTCATTTTTGCTTTGAATTTTCAGATGCTACTGTCTTGCTCGGTTTCTACTTACAAAATAGTTCAGATGCGGCTTATATACATACGAAATAACCACTGTTGAATGCAGATACTGCTTTTTAATGTGTATGTCATAGTAGAAAACAGGATTTTTTAACTGGCTGGTGCAAAAATTTCATTTTTGACATTTTTGCAGATGCCGCACTTTTGCTTATGACGGCAGTATAGGTGTAGTTACTACTTTTATTTCAAGTTAATACGTTTTTTGTACATTGTTGCTAGCTAAGCTGAACACAAATCCAGCGGTGGCTTGTGAAATTTAGATTGGTCATATCTTAGTATTGACTCATAGGGACCCAAGCCATACTTTATAGCACTACTATCCTGATAAAATAAAGCAGTTTTGCAAAAAAAAATCATCGAATTTTGCAAGAAAAATAAATTTCATCAAATTTTGTAAAAAAAAAGTTTTAAAAATGAATTGAACACCACACAACAAATGGGTTTTTGTAAAAAGACTGATTTAAATTCTATCAAATATCGTTTTCCTCCCTTTTCTGAAAAAAATTTTTATTAAATTTAAATGAGTCTTTTTACAAACACCCAAGGTGTTCAACTCATTTCTAAAACTTTCTTTCGCAAATTTCGATGTAATTTTTGTTTCTCGCAAAACTGCTTTATTTTATCTTGGTAGTCATGTCACAAAATATGGCTCGAGTTCCATGACTCAATACTAAGATATGACCAATTTAAATTTCACAAGCCGCGGCTGACAAACACCTACAATGAAAAAGTAAACGAGCGAACAATACAGTTAAATCCGGCTCTGCGTACTGTAAAAATTGCGTCTCAACAACACCGCCTACAGAGGCGGTACTTCGATCACTATTGCGAATGCTTCAACCATACAGTTCAAAACGAACTATATTGCCATGTACGTGTATCACTCCTCTATATTTCATTTCAACTCTGCTCCATAGAAATGCAAAAAAAAAAAAAAACATTACTTCGCACTTTTGAATTAAAAAAAATGTTATAATATAACCTATATTTGAATTTACGAAGCTTACATAAAAAAAGATAACTTATAGATACAATTTGTGGGGTACACTATATCTTTATATAAGACAAAGGTAACTTAAATCACTAGAAACACACCTTTAAACATGAAGTACAACATGACAGAATGTTAACCGAATAAAATAGTAAATAAAGTATTTAAATATATTATATTCATTTCATAAAAACGATAAAAATTATATTGGATCTGACAGCTAAGTATAAATATACATCGAAAAAATCACATGACTTAAGTTTATTACATAAATTACTGCGTGCCAATATCGTCAACTTATATTTCCAACTTATACTTTATTTTAACTAAGTTGTTCTAAGGGTGCAGATAGAATGGAAAATAAGATACCTAATCGGAAGATATTAGATTCATTAATTTATGTAACAAATTCTTTGTGGCCACTTCCATTTAGTTAATTTGGGTTTATACTGTTTATAAATAAACCCTATATATATAACTTATTATCTAGCAGCAACCAGAACCCTGAGATCCACCTGCTCCTCCAGCACCTGGCAACGACGGGTTTGTAGGAGAATGTTGAGGTCCAATTTTGATACCATTGGCCTGAAAAATGGTAATCACAATGTGAAATATTTTTATTAAAAATTATGCCTCTTACAGCCTGGACGACAGAGAAAATTTTATAGTGCAATCTCAAAAAACTTTTTTTTTAACAAGTTCGTGAAAGTATATAGAATAATATCCTGAAAAGTTTACATTCCGCTCAGATCACGGTGTATTAAATAGGTGGTCCGACGCACGGCACTTTCCTATTATAATAATGGCTTCATAAGTGCATGGTTTCTATTTACTTTAGTAGATGGCGCGAGCAATAAGGTCCTACAATTACCTGGGCATGTGCATCGTATAACTAACATAACCTCAAATTTTAAGGTTTTTTCGTTTATTCTCATTTTTAATGTTTGTATAGGGATTTTTAACTTGGAGCCATACTAGCTCCAAGCAAATATTTAAAAATTCACGCAAATAATTTTTCAATATTGTTGATTAATAAAAATAGACTACTAATTATAGGTTAGATTCCTAACCTGCAAAAAGTGTCTTATTTTATTGTGACAAACTATTTAAAACTTCATACACATTATGTTCAACTTGATTTTGGTTGAAAATGCAGGAACCAGGCAAAAATTTTAATAATAGCTACGTAATACTTGTAAATCTTAAGAAATATATATTTCTGAGGTTAACTGTGGTGACACGTGTAATGCTGCATGTAGTGTGGCATATATTCTTTCAATGTTTTAATTTAGCTACTCAATGTCAGATGTCACTGGACTCTTGTTTCACTAAACAAAAAACAAAAGGTCGAGAATGTATGCAACACTGTATGCACGTATGCACAGAACCTGTAAAATTATCTATCTATGCGTAAGTAATGAGAGAACTTATTGGTCCTGCCATCTATTACATTATGTACAAAGTAAGCACTTATGAAGCCACTGTGAGGGCTGTCGTCGCATCACCTATTTAATACACCCTGGCTCAGATGCAGAACATAAAAAAAAAAGTGAAAAAAATGTTTTTTTCTTCAAGCGTATTAAAATGTTTAAATTATGTCACCAAAAACAGAAGTAGAAGTAGGACATTGTTTTACTAGTAACAAAATGTTAGTACCGAACGCCACCGTAGTGGACATTGTTTTACTAGTAACATAATGTTAGTTCCGAAAGCGCCACCGCAGTGGGTATTGTTTTACTAGTAATATAATGTTAATTCCGAAAGCCACCAGTGGCGCGCTATCCACTAGTCACTTGTCATATTGTGTCAACATGTAAGACTGTAGTTTGAATATTTGTACATTTATGATAAATAAATGAATTTTTGCATTTTAATACGCTTGAAGAAAAAATAGTATATATTACACGGAGTAGAACGCCTTTTTTTGTGTTTCGCCCAGTTTGCTCCTGGGCTCAACACAAAAAAAGAGTGGGTTCTACTCCTAGTAATATAATATACTATTTTCATTCATGTTTTCAAAATTTTGAAATTAAGTCAGAGTAGGAAAAAATAAAAAATACAGGTAGATAGACCACATGTTTCTGAACAAAAAATGTCCTAATAAAATTTGTCCCTAAAGCCACAGTATTCCTGGAAAAAAATAGTGAAATAACTTTGTCACTCTGAGCAGCCAAGCGCACGGTTAAATGCATACTATGGAACCTCTAAAAATTTTTAGCAGTTCTAACATAAAATAAAGCTTGTTTCCCTTTCTGATTACACATTTTTAACATTTTTTTTAGTGAATAGGAGGATAAATAGTGAGTATGGAGGGAAAATATATAATTATGAATGCATAAACAGACAGCACACGTAGCTGCTGGATCGAAGCAGATCTGCCGTGACGTCACTCTCATGAATTTTTATCTGCCTTTACTGTATTGTATTTATTACAGTACATCTATCCACATTTCAACTATATCCAATGGATTTCTTATACATTTGTTGATGTATTGGAAAACTTCCAGAATTTATATTCAAAACTATAGAGAGTTATAAGGATAAGATCGTGAAAATCGCTATTTCTGATCGTGATGTGATCGATCATATTTTCGAAAAAATGCATACAAGTTAACGAATTTGTGTTTGAACATTTGAAAAGTATTAATTTTTTTCGAAATAGTGATCTTTTATTTTTTACAGCCTCCAATACATATATTTATCAAAAAAATCATTGAGCAAGGAAATTAAAATGATTTGATGTACTTTTTTTTTAATCCATGTTACTACAACTAAGGGCCGGTTTTATAAGTTCCGTTTAACTTAGATCTGATAATTAACAAGTTTTGTCAAAAAGTACGTTTTATATCTGCCAGTAACTGCCAATCTTAAGTTTAAATTCCAAACTTAGGTTTACGCACGCTTACGTTAATTAATTAGCAATATTTTGAAGGATGTTGCACTCAATGCAAACTTCAAATTTCAACTTAACCTACAAATAATTACCTATTGTATATTCCGTTAAGAAAAAATTATAGAAAATGGACATTTTCGATATTTTTGAGGACATTTTATCAAATGATGAAGATGATGTTATAAATATAATAGAAGCACCTCGTCGTGCACGAAAATTTCGAGAGAAAGCTGATCATTTACAGATACAGAATAACAAGGAATTTATAGATCGATTTCGAATATCTAAAGAATGTGTGCATATAGTATTAGAACATATTAATCCACATTTATTAAAATCTTTCCCAAGTGCAATCCAGGCATTTGCTTTATCCTTTCAAGTAACCGAATCACTTCTCTTGCATTCGACATTCGAGTCTTTACGCTTTTTAACTAATGCACTCAATAGTTTGATTTCGTTGAAATTTAAAGATCTTTTGTCACTCATCGCGAAAAGTGAAAGTAACAGTAATGAAAATGACATCAATCGCCAATTTGTCACTATGCTACCAACTAACAAAATGGCGATAAAACTGACGATCTTGACAAGCACCTATAAAACGGCATTTTAGCAAACACCAAAATCTAAAGTTTAAACCTCCAGTAAAACTTCAGTTTAAACTTCTGGTTAAACTTTGGTTTAATCTGTACCTATAAAACCGGCCCTTAATAAACCATAATAATCATGAAGTGTGAAGTGAACTTTTTAACAGTTCTCAATGAAGAAAGAATTTTTTTGAAGGGCTTTTATTTTCTTCTATATTTTTTTATTGAGACGATTGAGTTCAGGCATAATAATATATATAAGTATATTTTTCCCATCCATCCTTTGCTTGTTTTGTTTAAAACAAAAAAGCATCGGAAAGCTACAATTCCCATCTTTTAATGAACCAACACTCACAGATATTGAGCAAATTTTGATTTAGTGACATGTGTCGGTGTCAGTCATGCGTATTCAAGTGCGCGCACGCATGGATCTCGCTCAGAGTAATACCATTACTTGACTATTTTTTCGGCTTTAGCGACAAATTTTGTTAGGACATTTTCTGTTCATAAACACGTGATCTATCCATCTATATTTTTTATTTTTTCCTACCCTGAATTAATTTGAAAATTTTGATAAAATGGATGGAAAAATTTTTTTTTCACTTTTTTTTTGTTTTGCATCGGATCGAAATGTAAACTTTTCAAGATATTATTTTATACACTTTCACGAACTCATTAAAAAAAAATTATTCATTTTGCAAGTTTTTGGAGGTCAACGACTAAGCTATTGAAAAAGTTATATCATTCAATTATCATCTACACAAGCAATTAGTGTTTTAAGTAAAGCAATGTAGTTCATCGATGAAGGTGATAGTTTAAGAGGCAGGGATCATTTCTGCAACAATCAGTAGGACAACCCAAGTTATGTTTGAAGGTTATTGATTACTTTCCTGAAGTGAATGATGTCGATCTGCCTGCACTAAGTGCAAGAGATGCAAGAGATATAGCGCCTAAAAGAAGGTTTATGGTTGCAAAAGAATCACTGATAAGTAGGATGACTGAAAGTGAGTGATATAGTATTGAAGTATGAGATCTATACATGTGAATTATGTAAAAACTCAATAAACACTCTGCCACGTTAAGAAGCTATATCGTTCAAAAACACGTTATCGTTGCAAAAAATTAACAATAAGTAGACTGCTAAAAGTGATATAGTATTAAGGTACACGGGAGTATTTTTTTACAAAATTTCATAATTTAAAATAAAAAAATATGGGGGATGACCCCATTAAAGTATAAGGCAATTTTGATTGGCCATAGCTACAAGATGCAATCGATGATTTATTCAGTTTTGGTACTACTACACTGGTATGAATTGGTACTTTAATACTACATTTTCAGTCATCCAAACTATACTGTTTAATTTTGCAATAATAACGGGCCTTTGAATGGCCATAGTTTCTTAACACAGCAGAGTGTTTATCAGTTTTTATATAATTCACATATGTAGACGTCATACTTCGATACTATACCACTTTCAGCTATTATTCTACTTATCGTTTGTTTTTTACAACCATAAAACATCTTCATTCCACAGCTTATAAATGCAAATTCAGCCAACCTATTAAAACTTGCAGAAATCATCTCCGTCCCTTAGACTATTATAGAATACTTAGTAGTCCTAGTATCGAACCAGGAGGAACACCAACCAAAAAAACTCACCTGTAGGTATACATTCCATGATTACAATTTACAGTTTATTTTAAAATGATTAATTAATTTTTTCATAAGATATGTTATGTATTCTTTTCAGAGTTACTTTTTATTCCATTGAAAATTATAAGAAATAAAGATGTCTAACATCGCTAAAATTTGATATTGTAATCTGAGTTTTGTATTCAAGGTGTTTGGTAAATCACTACCAGTGATGCAAATTAATTGATGTCAGTTTTAACGGGTCAATTTATCAACATGCATCACTGATCAATACAAACGAATCAAAAAGGGCAAGGTACAACAATTCCTAATAGGGATACATCTAGGCAAAATGCAGGAAAAATGAAAAAAATTCACATACCTCATTATTTATATCAAATACTCCTTCTTGAATCTTCTCATAAATTTCTTTTGCCGTATTAATAAACGCTTCTTCCACGTTCGCGGCAGTTTTCGCCGACGTTTCCATAAAGACTAGACCATGTTCACGAGCAAATGCCTCACCCTCTTCCTTTTTAACTTCCCTTCTGCTTTCGAGATCGCTAAAAGTAAAAACGAAATAAAAAAAGTACCGAAGATACATTTTTGAATTCCAATATTAGTGTGGCAAATTAGGGCATATTAAGCAAGGTTGTCGACAGTGAAGCCCTGAAAACTAGAGGTGGTCTGCACCACGGGGGCTGTGCTGGCTGGAAAACATGGTGCCCCAGGGAAACAGAGATTTCCCAGCTTCGAAGGATCCCAAGGATCCCAAGTTCTACTGTTGTCAGGCTATGTAAACAAAAGAAGATGTGCGTTTACTATTGATACAGGTACTACGTCATTAATAGTACCACCAGGATTTCTATCTCGGATAAAATTCGACAGGAAGCAAAATGAAATGATCGTTTGGACAGCTACGGGAGATAGGGCGGCGCTTCATGGAGAAGTCGACCATAATAGCTGATTTTTCACAGCAATAAAACCAAAAACTACGGCTCACGACTTAAAGTTTTGTGTAAAAAGGGGGTACTCACTTCAAGTACAAGCCTCTTTAACTTAAAATACTATAGTACATTCAAAACACTAAGTACCAAAAAAGATTTAGATTATTGTAAGCATTTTAAGTACTCAAAGTAATTACTTTGTATTGCATGCTAAAATTTTGAATATCAAATACGTTACCTACTTTAAGTCTTGTTACAAAGTATTGGGAGTAAAACATAAATTTTAGATTATTTGTATTGGGTACTGGAAGTTTTTTGGTATTTGTCTCAACTCTATTCTTTAGCCGAGAAAGGAGGATAATAATAAATACACGTGATCAGTGTGTGCAACAGATCCTATCAAAATAATTTTTACAGAGGTTTATCAAATCAATGTCATTCAATATGTGCCGCTTGACACTAATGACAATTCAATTACTATCCTCCCTTCCCGGCTAACATATACAGCGTGATCTACCAAGAAATGCGGAAAATAAAATGGTGTACTAGTCTTCAATGTGGGAAAGCCGCAAAATTTTAGAGGATTCTGAGGTAATTTAGTGTATTAAATTATTAGTCAATTTGCGAAGATACACTACTGATGTTGAGTAAGTCCTGACCTACTCCTGAATAGGTCGACGAACTTACTTGTGAAAGAACGTATTCGAGTTGTTTACATTTCCTTAATTGGCATAAAAAGTGAAGCCAGCCGGCGAGATCAAACAAAGAAGTCTACACACGATCCAGTGGCAGGGAGCCAACATTGTCGGTACGCTTTGAAGATAATTGGAATTCCAGCGGACCAGTTCACTATTACGAATGAGTTCAAAGCATGTCGACAAGGCTGGCTCCTTGCCGCTGCATCGAGAGCCACGTTTTCTGTTTTCGGTCGAACAATAGGGACACCGCCGCGACGTGTCATTGACCGGTTTAACTAAATATCTTGTATATCTGCTTGTTATTTCAGCATGGGGTCAATGTCTTCGATTTATTATTTCGCTATTTTTGTAGTGTGATTTGATTAAAACCAAAAAGTCACTTCTATCTTATCCAGCTTTGCGTCAGTAGTGTCAATCCCAAGTCTGATAAAGTGATATGGTTGTACCGCGTAACATTAGATTAGTTAAAGTCATTGGTCTACAAAAAAATAAGGTAATTTTTTTGGTCATTTTTTTTTAATTTTTAATTTTTTTAACTCCTTTCGGTGGGGACAACCTAGTGTTAAATTTTCCGCATGTCATGGTAGATCACTTTGTATAGTTAGTAATATTCAAGATATCTTATAAAACTCTTTTTCATAAATTTTTAAATCAACAGTCAACACATGTATTTCTGATTACTGCAGAAAATACAAAGTCAATGAATGAGACGAAGTAAAATATCCTAGAAAAATTCTATAAATTCATATAAACTTCGATGAATTTTGTTACAATGTTTGTTAAATTTTATAGTATATATTGAAAATCACCTACAACTTGTGTCCTTAAGTAAAAGAAAATTTTACAAGCCATGTTTCTCAACCGTACAAAACATACAAAAGTGTCAAATATAACAAAATTAGACTTGGCTCAAATCCTTTGAGAGTTTGGCAATTATGATCCTGCTAGTGTTAATTCTATTTCTGTCCTGTTTGTAAAAATATTTTTAGTATAATACCCATTCAAAATAAAATATTCATCTCATTACATATTTACAACACTGGCGGTTTTGTTTTTCCTGTTAATAAATACAGCCACCAAGTAATGGATTTATTAGTGCAACAACATTAATAATAACTTGATGTAAACATTGAACTATTTGCCAGATTACTGAATTTTCTATAATACATATTCTTCATTTTTTGAAAATAAGTTAATTATTAGCTATTTGTCATTTGAATAATCTCCTGATGATGCCATCTTGATTGGCGAAACGCTCGTCAGTACACTATGCAATATTCTTGTGTTCATATGATCTCATCAAAGATTACAATATTCTTCAGGTTTAAAATGTTTCATAATTTTCATATTTACCAATTTATCAATTTTTTTTCAGAAACAATAGAGTTCTTCCTCTAGCTAACACTAACTTACTGTCCAAAGGACCCCGCTCAGATCTTATGGGAAGTGGCCCCCGGTGAAATTGGCTGAATTTTAAATATGCTGCAGATTTCGACTTTCTGATCAAAAGCTCTCACGGGCCCAACTCGATCCTATGTCTAGTTTCCAAGATACAGCCCAAGAAATGTACAAGAATGACCTCTTGTACAATAAAAAAATTTTCGAATTCATGATTTTTTTCATACATTTTATACTGTGATACATTCTAACAGCCCTTTATAACATTTTGCACTAAAAACATTTGTTGGTTTAATAAAAATACCTAGCGTAGAAAAAAAAATAAAGTTTGAAAAATGTTGACGAAGGCGCCAGGAAATCTATATAAAAGCAAGCTAAAAACGTACTCTTCGCCAATTTACTGAGCTTTTTATATATAATTGTTACACATTCGATAGGATACTCTTCGCAGTTTTCTTATAAATAATTTTAGTTTTTGGACATCCTAAATTTTGTGATACCATCTTTGTTGTGAACAAAATTATATGAAAAAAAAAAATAAATAAAAAAGAAACATCCAACCTGTGCGGGATTCGAACACGGGACTTTTGGCTTGCAAACGCAAAGCTTTAGCCGCTGCGCCACCAGCCATTGCTGCGAAAATTGATTGTCCGTGATATATATCTTTTGACATTTATAAATATTTCAACTCGTACTTCTATGAAATATATATTAGTAAAATTCATAAACAAAAAAAATATATATATTATGGAAATAATATTTCGCCAGATTTCCATTTCAATACAAACGACAAAAATTAAGAGAATATTTTTTGTTTAATTAAATAATTAATAACTTTTTTATTTACTGATCGATTTTCTTCAAAAACAATAGAGTTCTTCCTCTAGCTAACACTAACTTACTTTCTAAATTTCAATACAATCGGACTTTTCTTTCTTAAGTTATCGTGCTTACAAGAAACGTGACGGACGGTCGGACAGACGGACGGACAGACGGACGGACAGACGGACGGACATTTTGAAAGTTGTTCAGAATTCGTTCACTAACACAATGATATGAAAATTTTTTCTCTACGAGCGATATTTACGATTTTAGAAATGTGCCGATCAAATACAATATACTCTTCATTTTTGCAAAGAGTATAATAACAAGTGAAAAAAATATTCGGTCAAATGGGCGAAAACATTTTTTACATAAAGTATGCGTCTTTCTGATCAAAAAACTTTCTCAATAAATTAAAAGTTCCACAAGATACAGAATTTTAGAATGATATATATCTGTATCTCGGAAACTAGTCATAGGATCGAGTTGGGCCCACGAGAGCTTTTGATCAGAAAGTCGAAATCTACAACATATTAAAAATTCAGCCAATTTCACCGGAGCCCACTTCCCATAAGATCTGAGAGGGGTCCTTTCATTAGAATCAAACTTTTCTAAAGTTATAGTGCTTAGAAGAAACATGACAGTCAGACACACAGACATATAGACAGAAGACAGGCATGCATGCAGACAGACGGCCTTTTGAAACTTGGTCAAACTTAAAAATAATTTGGATTTTTTTTTACCAGAGATATTTAAAGTTTTAGAAATAGGCCGATCAAATGCAATATACTCTTCGTATTTGTGAAGATTATACTAACAGTGTACAGTAAAATATAAATGCAAGTACACAAGATGTATAAAGTATTATTTAAAAACATTAAGTAGTTAATAACATTATATTTTTAATACAAATTTAGTAAATATTTTTCACCTTAACAAACTTGTTTTTACACATCAGAATTGATTTTAGTTCTCAATATTATCGAGAGTATTTTGAAACGGGGTATTAGAAAAGGAAAAGTACATTGTTTTAAGAGTTTATACAGGGTGATTTACTACAATGTGCAGAAAATAAAATGGTGTACTCGTCTTCTCTGTGGGAAAGCCTCTGCAAAATTTTAGAGTGATTTGAGGTAATTTAGTATATTTCCTCGCATTAAAACTGGCAAAAGATATACTACTGTTATTGTCTAGTCAGCGCAGAAGGCAATGAACTACGCACCTGGAACGGATCCGTCCATCAAATAAAAGTAAGGCCAATGGAATTTGGCCAACACGCAATCGTGACTGGTATCTGTCTCTTTCTATTTTATTACGAACTTCAAAGATCGGGTCCGTTGCAGGTACGTAGTATAAGAGTTTACTGACATGGGGTTAGTGTGTTTATTGTCTTCCCGACTTCCAATTGAAGCGTACCTTTAAATTTTAAATTGCATCCGTAGATCGATACCGTTCAATATGCCATTCTGCGATTAGAACAGTGCATTGAATAATAATGCTTTCGAACATTTTCTTTAACTCTTCATTACTTTTAGATTGGTTAAAGTCATAGGCGGCGCATTTCTACAAAAAAGTAAAGTAATTTTTTTGGTTATATTTTTTAATTTTTAATTTTTTTTAACTCCTTTCGGTGGGGACAACATACTGATAAATTTTTCGCATGTTGTGGTAAATCACCTTGTATAACAAAATGGGTACTATATTATTACAGTCAACAAAACGAAATACACCTGCCACCTGTTTGCTGTTTGTATTGAAAAATAATTCCTAAAATATATAATCTAACCATGCATGGCCCATTTAATTGAAGAATTTATAGAAACTTCTTATGTTCAACAAGTACAAAGTGTACTTCTTTAAATTTCATTAATTATAGTGACGAAATATAAATATATCAGAAACTTCAAAATAAATAAATAAACTAGTAAAATAAATAAAAAGAGGTATTGAGAGAAGTGACGCCAAAACACTTGAATATTATCACTTGGCGCGTTTCACCCACCATGTTGGTATCATCTGGAGATAATTAAAATAGAAATGGAAGTAGCATCTTTTAAAAACTGAATGTACATTATTTGACTGATGCATGAAAGTAAGTAAATAATATGATGTTATGAGGTGAGAGGAATGAATAGGCCGGGCAAATAGATCTCCCGTCTTTTCTCCCCCTACATTAATATGAGAGAGATGATATCGATGTCGGCATCTGACGAGGCGTGTAAGGCATAAACCGTTAGACTGTTATTTTTAACTCAGGACCGCACTTGAGATACCGCAGTCGAGCTTATACTGAAGATATAATTCGATAATTACTTTATTTTATTTGGTAATGTGTTTTTGAAAATAATTTAGTAAGTTTTATTACTAATTCATAACAGTGCTCTGGGGGATATTGTAAGTGTAATATAAATTATTATTATTTTATATCTATTTATTTATTAATATAAAATATATTTTATATAAAAATGTTTCGGCCATGTGAGGCATCTATGTCTACATCTAATCGTGTTTGTGAAAATGAAAGTGATAGTGATTACAGTGATAAAGAAAATCAAAATCCATCAGTGTTTTCAGTAAGAAAAAAACGAGTACATTTGGACGTGGACAGAAAACAAATTTGCTTAAATGTTTACGATAGTATTTTGGAACAAAAAGCTAATGACCCTAATTTGAATGATTTAGATATATGTGAAATAGCATCTCTGTCAAAAGTTCCCCGTTCGACAATACACAAACTGATGAAAGAAAGTGCCCTCCCAAGAAAACAAGAATCCGACACCGGTAAATCGAAAACTCTGGACCCACCTTTAGCAAAACTTTTAAAATGTGTAGTTTACGACGCGTATCAGAAAAATGAAATTCCAACTCTTGACGTGATAGACAGAAAACTAAAGGAATGGATTATCCTCTAAAATATACCAAAAGAACTTTAGGAAATTGGATGAAAAAAATTGGATTCAAATATCAAAGTATTAATAAACGAATGGCAATTATGGAAAGCAGATGAATAGTAGACTGGCGAAATTCATATCTAGAAGAGATAAAACAACTCAGGGAAAATAGACCCATTTATTATCTAGATGAAATTTGGTATGATTTTTTTTTAATTTTTGCAATGATTCATCTTTCTGTTTTTATTGCAGTAATAACTTTACTATTACAGTTTATTTTTAGTTTATTTATTGAGACAAATATTTGTTTCTGTTACTATTTTTAGAGTATATTTTTTGTTTTTAAAGGTCCCTTTTTACATTTTAAAAGATCTCTTTATCCTATATTAATATTCCATACCCATCTTTTCCTCCTCGCGGTTCTTGCTACATGGGTAGTAACAATTTATATTAAGCGAACTGTATATACTGTAACTACTATAGGTGTAGTCACTACTTTTATTTCAAGTTAATAGGTTTTTGTACATTGAAGCAGTATTGCAAAAAAAAATTCATCGAGAGAAGTTTTAAAAATGAATTGAACACCACACAACAAATGGGTTTTTGTAAAAAGACTTATTTAAATTCTATTAAATATTGTTTTCCTCCTTTTTCTGAAAAAAAAATTAATAAAAGTTGAAACTTTCTTTCGCAAATTTCCATGTAATTTTTTTTCCGCAAAACTGCTTTATTTTATCTTAGTATTCATGTCACAAAATATGGCTTGGGTCCCATGACTCAGTACAATATGACCAATCTAAATTTCACAAGCCGCGGCTGACACATACCTATTATACACTGAAAAAGTAAATGAGCGAACAATATAGTTAAATCCGGCTCTGCGTTCTGCAACCACTGCGTCTCTACGACACCGCCCAGATAGACGGTACGTCGATCTCTATTTCGATTGCTTCAACTATAAAAGAGTAAGGTAATATAATTGATCCAAACCTTTTGTTTCCGATTAGCATGATAACCATATTTGAATTGGAATGTTGTCGAGCATCATCCAACCATGTTGTGAGATGGTTAAATGTTTCCCTTCGAGTGATATCATACACTAACAATGCACCAGCAGCCCCTCTGTAATAAGACCTGGTAATTGATCTAAAGGCTTCTTGACCAGCCGTATCCCAAATTTGTAATTTTATTTGTTTACTATCAATAGTTATCATTCGAGCTCCAAATTCCACACCAATTGTTAGGTCATGGACTGGTTGAAACCGTTTGTCCGTGAATTGTAGTAACAAGCAAGATTTTCCAACACCTAAAAAGTTTGTTTGTATAATAAATATTTTTATCAAGGGCAATACCCACATTGAGTGTTATTTGTACTATAGAATCCATATTTCGTGTTTAATCATTACCAGCTAATCTTTGACACTGGTAACAAACACATTATTGACGTTCTACCGAATATATTAATTCTTTGTTATCTCCAAAATGCAAAATATAAAAACGCTTGCACTGTAATTGATTAAATTTATCTAAAGAGCTGCTTAGACTTACCAGTATCACCAATAATTATATATTTAAATAAATACGCGTACGACATTTTGAAAACTACAAAAATATTATTTATATTCACTTAACAATCACAAATACCTTCGTAAAATAATGACAGCTGTCTGATGATTGTGTCATTAGATGGAACTGTGCAGTAGGTTAATGCGCAAGAACGAAATAGTGAAACGCCTCCACATTGGTCGATATTCTTGAACGAAAATAAACTCCCTCTATGGCGTCGTTTGGGAAATTTCAATTGTTCCGTCCAAAATAATTCCTAATCATTTTGCTAATTAGTATTATTCTTTATTTAAATCGTTTTAAATTGTGGAATACTGGAGCTAACTGTAATAAACATAATTGAGAAACATTTTTTTTTTTTTAGATAAGGATTGGGCTTAGATTTCAGCTTGAAAACCAGAGCCAAAATAGTCAAGAGATGAAGTAAATAGCATATTTAATCAATTTCCAATTTTTTTTTCATAGAATATAAATAGGTACCTATATAGTATGTATAGAGAATAATCCAGTGAACTACTACATAATGAAATAACTGCGTGATAATTAAAAATAGATGGAAACGATAAGAACCGTTTGCTATCATTGTCTGTGACATTGAAACGTAATTCAATATGGCCGACGTTGGCACACAATGTTGATGTTACCCAAGGTTGGTATACTTTAAGGTGGCCTAATAACTCACAATCCCCACCAAAAAATGGCATTAGCCAATGAACAGCTGGTGTGAGATCACACCAGATGCAGAGCCTTATTCAAAATATTGTAAGAATTTGTGTAATGTTAATTAAGCAAAGAACTCGTAACTGGAACGGGCTCGCAATAACCCGCTTTTGAGGTCGGTGGTAATTATCCTCGCATTTTGAGTCACTGTTCTGCATGCTGGTAAAGAGGATAAGTTGTAGAATGTAACACTACAGATCATAGTAACGTCAGACCATATTTCGGGCCAGTACGGACGATTCTTCTAGAGTGAGATAACTGCGCCGCTACTGCGCGTTCGAAGAACAAAGATAGTCTGACCTTTCACCCCCGCACTGACTTCTTCGCCTAAAAGCTGTATATTAAGGAACCTTAAAGTATACCAACCTTGGATGTTACCGAGACGATAGGGATTAAGTAGCTATTTACTGTATACTTCCGATTTCTAACCACAGGTTTTTAGCGAATAAAAACGAATTATCCATAAAGCCTAGGGCACAGAAGACCTATAGGTCTTCTGTGCCTAGGGTCCTATGGATAGCTGCAATAAAGCGAGATGATCTCACAGAATCAAAACTCAAGTACTGTCATGAACAAAAAGTGCCTCCTGAAGTAGTTTCCACGAACACCAAAACATTTTTGAGCACTATTATTAGACGCGCATTTTGTCAACCATATGTTTTGACATCAATTGAACACGATCTGGAGATGATTAAAAATTCAAGTTCTAACGTCTTCAGATGATGCCAATATAGTTGGCAAAACGTGCGTAGCGTATAATAATATTCAAGTGTTTTGGTGTTTGTGGAAACTACTTCAGAGGCAGCTTCACACCGAAGGTTCCAGCCCCTCCCAGGGAACAAATAAGTGTAACAGTAACCTCAACAAGAAATTTGATTTAAGCCCAATAATATAGACTCAACAGTGTAATAAAATGGTGAAAGCACAGAACTTCTAGAATGAAAACCAATGAAATAACGCCTACACCCCGCCACTTATAAATGACGTAAGAACAACCTCATAGTGGTTACTAGCCGGTTAATGAGACAAACGAACGAAATCGACTATTTTTCATTTGACATGTTAATCAAAAATGAAATGACAGATGTCAAATATCGTCATTTTTCGATTGTTCTGTGTTAGGTTATGTTCAGGGAAATAGTACCGAAAAACATTTGTAATATTCTTATTACCAATTATTATCCACTGTAAACATACAAGAATAAGTTCTGAAAGGCTATTCAAGGTGGTATTTTATAATTCACCATGTCAGAAGTTGTTGAAATCGATGGCTCGCTTCTGGAAGGGGTATGTATTACCTGCCAGTATTCTGTATCTTATTATTTCTATAATTTATTAGGGTGGACAAATTTTAAGGATGGCAATTACATTGAGTGCATTGAAAAGAATACCGGTCCGTATAATAAAAATCAGAGGTGGACGAGGCAAAGCAGGTCTTAAGGAACAACATTTAAAAGGTATTAATTTAATTCTGTTTTAAACATACTACAGTAGTCGACTTGGCAATTGAATAGGGAACAATTAACGTACATTACTCATTGCTTTCGCTCTGTTCATGGTGTGATATAATTTAATCTGTAAAAAAAGAAATAATAGCTATATCATTATTATTGTTACATGATAAATCAACAAATAATACAGTGGTCTCTGTGACCAATTTATTATAATACTTATTGGAGTTGTATTAAATAAATAGAAATTATTATTAAAGTT
This sequence comes from Rutpela maculata, assembly GCA_936432065.2. NCBI lineage: Eukaryota > Metazoa > Arthropoda > Insecta > Coleoptera > Cerambycidae > Rutpela > Rutpela maculata. The sequence continues at coordinate 206,690,151 of OW386287.2, forward strand.
CATAGCAACTTTTTTTTGGACTTTGATTGGAATCTTTCCCAGAATTTTGGAAACTTTTGGGAATATTCAAGTATTTTATAGGAAACTTTCATTTTTATCAAAATGGGAAAGTTTCGAAAATTTGGGAACTTTCACATGGAAATTTTCCTTTACCCATCTCAGATAAAAAGCATTTATTACTATTATTATATTTATTTTATATTTATACCGTCTGATTGCAGTTTATTCCTGTTGGACGTTGTATATGTTATCTTTGGTCAGTAGTCATTATCATTAATCTTGTTTTTAGGTATAGAGTTGGTAAGGGACATATGTGGTGCTAGCGTCAAAGGAGCCAATATAGATTCAACCGAAGTAACATTTTGGCCCGGTGTAATCAAAGGTGGTACATACAAAGCGATGGTTAAAACTGCTGGAAGTATTAGCCTCCTCTTGCAAATTGCATTACCATGTACCTTATTCGCAACTTCACCCACTACTTTGATACTTCAAGGGGGAACTAATGCCGAAATGGCACCGCAAATTGACTACACAACAGAAGTATTTAAACCGATTTTAGAGAAGTTTGGAGCTACGTTCGACTTCGATTTAGTTAGAAGGGGTTACTTTCCAAAAGGAGGTGGGGAAGTAGTCGTTAACATCAATCCAGTAGATAAATTAAATCCAATAGACATTACAGAACAAGGTAACGTTTCGTCAATATACGGATGGAGCTTTGTAGCAGGCACATTACCTATTAAGTTAGCCCATCTTATGGCAGATTCTGCTGCTAATGTGCTACAGCATAAAGGGGGTAAAGTAAATATTGAACGCTATAAGGAGGACAGAAGTATGGCACCTGATAATTGCTCGGGGATTATGTAAGTTATGATTTAGTTGTTTTCATTATCACTTCTTAAAATGAGTTCTTCCATATTTCACGAATATTTTTTTACATTAATTACTGACTGCAATTTCTCCCGATAACTGAAAGATCAAATATTTTTCCATGTATCGACTCCAGTAGCACCTGAACATTGGAAAAATTGTCTATTGTCGTTCAGGGTATGTTACTTCCAACCATCATCTCCACTAGACCTAAGTTAAAATTGTGTTGCCTGTCACTATCACTAAAGCCACTCACACTCCTTTTATGGTTTTCTGAGGAAACCTGTTTATAGTATGGAAAATGACGTTGATCTTTACCGCGGCGGTATTTTGATAGGCGGCACAGATCAAACCTCGGCGCCCTGTCAGCCTTTTTTTATAATTTTCCAACCGACTTCAGTTAAAGTATAGTAATATTTGGTTTATATGCCCAAGAAGTTGCCTTATCGCAACTACTGCAATAGAATAATGTACCGTCAAATTGTAATTCTGATATCGCGAATCTACAAATCTACTCTCTGAATGTTTAGACTTAGACATGTTAAAGTCGATCAGCTCTTTATAGTTCATGCTGTATGTATAAGTCTCGACATTATGCAATGTACTGAACTACTAAGAGGACTAGTGATTGGCGATATTTCACGAATTGTGATATAATCACGTATTAAAAAGTGATTGGTAACAACTGTGACCAAAATTGCTAAAAAGCTGTGACTTTCCATTGCCTCAATCAACACATTTACACTCAAAGAAAATGATAGGTAAATTCAACCAAAAAGAGCATATGAAATCGCGCCTATCTAGTTTCATAGTTAAATCAATCAGAAAAGAATAGTCATACAACTTTATTTGTTTTCGTAAACAAATAGTAGTTTAATAATCATATCTTCTTGTAACAAATTAAATAGTACAATGACATTTTTTTACGTTCACTAACCATTTTCAATTTGGTCTACAATTAAATAGTACAACGACTTTGTTTTTTGTTCACCAACTAATTTTTAGGTTGATCTACACTTTATTGTATGATGAAGTTTTTTTTGGTTAGCCAAAATCTCAGTATTGAGACATCAGACCACCCAAACCAAAGATTAGAGATCGTTTATAAGATAAATCCAAATATATCGATGTTCCCTGGGAGAATTTGAACATTGCAATCATGTTATTAATTTTCTATAAATTCATAAGAGTATAAGATAATGATTGATTATTGTCAGTGATTTGTATGTGGCGTCATCTGGGAATAATTTCTGTAATAGACTACGTGGTAAGCAAGCAAATTTTATGGTAATTCTTTTAGAACTTCTAGAAGACGACAATAATATTGGTTTGTCTACCAAGTACAATAGTACAGAATACTGGGTTAGAATTACAATTCGATAATAGTTAAAAATAAAATATACTATTATCTAGTTTAATTTGACAGAATTCAACAAAATAATAGTCAGACGAACAAAATAATAGTCTTATTCATCTATTTTTTAAGTTAATGTTTGTTTTGTTGTACGACAACTTTTTATTAATTAAAATAACAATCACCTCTTGTTTAAAAATACCATCAATATAGTTTGGTTTAACAAAATTAACGATATTGTTAGTTAACCATTTTTTTTTGTTGAATTTACCCATACTATTTCTTTGAGTGTACACTTTAAATATCACATAAACACGGTCTAGACTCTGAATTTATTTTTGTTTACAGCATATGTATTAAAACGTAGAGCAAACAATTTTGTGCCTCAAGCTTAAATATTCCTTCATCTGTAAATAAACATAATTTTAATTGATTTCGTCATGTATGAAATCTTGATCACATCATGCTTTAATGTCACTGGTATAAAAAATCACAATAACGATTCAGTGTGATTGAAAATTCACGATATCATCCCTCACTATAGAGAACAGACTAACTGTATGTGTTCTCTCCCCTTCCTGTTCTTCTCAATTGACTGTCACCGCAGGTACCTTTGTAAATTACCATTGCCACAGTGTAGTTCAATTGTAAAAGGATCGGTTACATTTTAAAATTATTTAAAACTCATTTTATCATTAGAGAATATTATTTAGGTATTAAGCAAATCACAACTTACACACTTATTTTTTATGAAATTATCTACTTTCTGTATACTGTTGCCCTAATCTGGGCACTCTAATATACTAGTTCGGCAAATACTTTAAAACACTCATTATTGAAGAACCAATCAAAACAACTACTCTTCTAGCTAATACTGACGAAGTATTGAATTACATGATAGGTTTCTTAGCATTTTAAAGTATTTGATTGATTTGCTTAATACCTAAATAATATTCTCTAATCACAATGAAAGCAAATAAATAAAAAATAATTACTTAATTGTAAAAATAAATCATTTTATCATGTATACATTTCTGTTTTCTGTATTGTTTGGGAATGTTTCAATAGTGTACAATATAATATTATGTCTGGAACCATCCGACCTCAGTTTATCACATCATTAAGAGTTGTGATAATATACTGTAAAGAAGCAGAGTATATTTATTAAAATAAATAACCTCAATAAATTCCGCTTTTATTCGTCTTGTGTTTCCGTTTTTTCTTCCTTTCTTTTTTGCTGATTTTAATTTGATTAATAATCTCGTTCATTTTTTTTCTCTCTCTTTGGCCTTACATATGCTTATGAATATCTTCTATTAGTTTACTTATTATTTAATTCCATAATATATGTCTTCTTGTAAGTTAGATTTTCACTGTCTATATTGTAGTTAAATCATTATAGCACATTATTTGGTACATTATTTAACATGGTAATAGGTTTAATCTTATTTAATGCACGTACATAATTATTATAAATTGCACATTATCACAAGTTGTTGTTATGTGTACTTTCTGAATTAATTTAGTATATTTTGATTTAATAAGTAATAGTCTTTTCTGGGTTAAGTGGAAGAGCGGGTGTACTACTGTACCACCGAACTTCGCCCTTTCATTTGTGTTTGTTTAATTTTTTTTTCTTGTTTATTGTACTTCAATATGTATACACAATGAATAAAGGCATTTATTATTATTATTATTTATACTATTTTTTATGTTTTCAAAATATGTAATATTGTATCGTTAGTTTGGTTGCAGAGACAGATACTAAATGCATTTTGGGATCTTCGGCGTTAGGAAAAAGAAACGAAAAATCTGAAGACACGGGCAAAAGGGCAGCGGAGGAGCTTTTGAACGTTATTGAGGAAGGTGCATGTGTTGATGAACACAGTCAGGATCAAATTATTATTTTGATGGCTCTAGCGAATGGACCATCTAGAGTTAAAGTAGGAAATATTACGATGCACACTAAAACTGCGATATATATAGTGGAAAAATTAACAAAGGTATCTATTTCGTATATCTGGAAATGAGAATGGAAAGTAAAGAAAATACTAATTTCTTATCTGTTAGAAAATATAGAAAAACTATGTCAGTTTTAAAATATTTGAAAATTACTATTCTTAACAATCCTAACAATAGTTTATTTTTATATACAGGGTGTTCAAAAAGTCTGGAAACGGTCAAATATCTCGAGAAATACACATTGGATCCAAAAAAGAAAAAACACGTCCTTAATAATTTTAAAAGGGTTATCCAACGATACTAGGTTAATCAAATAGGGACAAACATTTTTAATAATCATCGTTGAATAACAATTTTTGTACAGAAATCTATTTCATAACATGGCTTAACTCAAATAAAAAAGCCTGCGTGTATGTTTATGTATGTGTGTAGACTATTTCGTAAATATGATTACTACTATTAGTCTTAAATTTTTTATTTCGAATTTTAAAACTATACTTAGCTGATTTTTGTATGTTCTTGTCTTTTTCAGATTAAGTATGAAATTATACCTGCAGGTGCAAACAATATCATCCAATGCTCTGGATCCTGATTATCATAAAAATGACTAAAATTTTATGAAAACTTAAGCTTCCTTAATAAAAATGTACCATAATCTTTAATTTTATTTATTACATTGTTTAATAATATAATTATTATTACAACTGACTGTTGTGTTTCATTTACTGAAATAGAAATTGTTCTGAAAGCCTGTGATGTAACTAAAAGCTAAAATATAGTAAATTAAAGAATACAAATACAAACATTCAGGGTGAGTCAATAGTACGTGAACGGTCAATATTTCCTCAACTGTTTGAAATTTGAAAAAATGGCTCGGATAAAATTGAGAGATCAAAAGTGACTTATTGTATTATTTTAAAATCTACAAGGTGTTTGACAGAGTGGTGGCCAGCTAATACTAGGATTTATTAAATGAAACACTTAATATTTTCTTTTATACAACGTGATTTACCATGACATGCGGAAAATTTAACAGTAGGTTATCCCCACCGAAAGGAGTTAAAAAAGTGAAAAATTAAAAAAATTACCTTATTTTTTTGTAGAAATGCGCCGCCAATGACTGACCAATTTGACGTAACGCGGTACAACCATATCACTTTATCAGACTTGGGATTGACACTATTGATAGCAAAGCTGGAGCGGGTAGAAGTGACTTTTTGGTTTTAATCAAATCACACTACAAAAATAGCTAAATAAATCGAAAGACATTGACACTATGCTAGTGAACTCTGCAACAAGTAGATATAAGATATATTTACTTAAACCCGTCAATAACACGCCGGTGTCCTGATTGTTCGACCGAAAACAAAAAACGTGGCACTTTGACCGCACTCGCCGGCTTCACTTTTTATGCCAATTAAGGAAATGTAAATATCTCCAATATGTTCTTTCACAAGTAAGTTCGTCGCCCTATTACTGACCTAGTCAATGACAGAGAAGTGTATCTTTGTAAATTTTAGCCATTTTTAATATACTAAATTACCTCGGAGCACTCTAAAATTTTGCAGGGGCTTTCCCACGTTGAAGACTAGTACACCATTTTATTTTCCCCATATCATGGTAAATCGTGTTATATATGTGCACTTGGCCAGGGACCGAAACCGAAATTAATTTTGGTTAGGGTTAAATAACGTATACGATTTTCAGTTTTCATAGCAGCAAAAATTTGGTTTTCATTTACGGTTTCGGTTTTCAAGGCAGCGACAATTCGGTTCTCGGTTATGGTTTTGGTTTACAGATCCGCGGCAACTTGGTTTCTGGTCGAAAAAATTAGTAATTACGGTGCGGTTTTCGGTCCCTGCACTTGGCTCTTAATTGTGTATCTGGGCATATATTATTTTTGGACTTACATTGCCAAGTTATTAGATTTTCAGAAAAAAAAAAAATACGTTGCACCAGTCAAGAGTAAAATCTGCAAAGGCATATTTTCATAAATTTGAGAATCGTTTCATTTTGAATGATGCATTAATTTCCAAGACTCTTAGAGTTGAACCCAATTCTACAGGGTGTTCTCCACGATGAATGTCCCAAGGATCCGTCCTTGGGCCACTCTGATAATATATTAATGGTCCAAGCAATTTCATGCCCCCCCAGTGAAATGTATTTTATTTGCTGACATTAATATGTGCATTAAAAAAAGCTGAATGAATTTGTGGCCAAATGTAGTGACTGATTTAGTATTAATAAACTGAAGTCAAATGACAATGAGTCAAAAAGATATGTTTTCCAGTGCTAATATTATAATAAGGACAGTTTTGTTATTGCTGTTAGTAACAGACTGAGTTAGACAACACATACTGAAGCTTCAAGTCATAAATTGTTCTTTTACATGCTTCTCTTTTTTACTCCTAGTATCATAACGGCGGTTATACTTTGGGTAAATCGCATAGTTTGATAAAACTTTTAAGAACCTAGAGAGCTAAAAAGCTATGGATACTTTAACTAATATAAATCACAGGGAGCATCGTCATATATTCTTTGTTAGATTGACATTATGCCCTTATCTTCAATGAAAATGAATCCATTTTCCTGAACATTCTTTATAATATACTTTTTTTTAGAAACATTGAAACTATACTACTTCATTTTATATGGTCCGCTAAAATATTGTATTTTGTTGACTTAATAGTTTATACTTTTGATTCCATAGCAAGTTGGACGGTTATGAATATGTGATGCCACAAAAAATTTACCAATATTTTTTTTGTATTTCTACTAATACACAATAAATATTGAAGGTAAGGGCATAATGCCAATCTAACAAATAATGGATGACGATGCTCCCTGTGATTTACGTTAGTTAAAGTATTCATGGCTTTTTTCTAGGTTCTGAAAAGTTTTATCGAACTGTGCGAGTTACCTCACAGCATAACATCACGTTATGATACTAAAAGTAAAAAAGAGAAATGTATAAAAGAACAATTTATGACTTGAAGCTTCAACATGTGTGGTCTAACTCAGTCTATTACTGACAACTATAACAAGACTGTCCTTATTTGTAATACTAACACTGGAAAACATATCTTTTTGTCTCATTGTCATATGACTCCAGTTTATTAATAGTAAATCAGTCACTAGCTTTGGCCACAAATGCTTTGTCTTTTTTATTGCTCGTATTAACGTTGTCAGCCAATAAAATACATTGATTGGGAGCATGAAACTGCTTGGACCATTGATTAATATATATTATAGAGTGGTCAAAGGACGGATCCTTGGGACACTCATTGTGGAGAGCACCCTGTAGAATTGGGCTCAACTCTAAGAGTCCTGGAAGTTAATGCTGTCCATCATTGTTTTTTTTTTTCAAATTTGGTTTCGGGTGATTACGTATTTTATATTTGTATTTTAAATATATTGTATCACATTGACATTATTATGACTGTAAACGTATTAGACAGATACCTATAGAATCTGACTATATTTATCGACAATCCCATGAACGTGGTCTGTACAATGGTATTAGAATTTACTTGTACAGAGAAAAATACACAACTCTAAATAAAAATACCTTTAAAGTTTAAATTACTTTACTGTTTAAAAATATAATGCATAATGATAAACTATGTATAAAAATATTATTGATATAAATACATATATTACAATTGCTTTCTCGTGATGCTTCATGTTAATAAATGCCTGCCTAATCTTAATTCCTGTCTCAGCACCCCATCAAATATAGCTTCTGGTTCCACAACGATCACCTCAGGATTCTGCTTTTTTATTTTTAAATATTTATTTCTATTTTCGGGTGATGCAACGACTACATAAAATCCCTCGACATTTTTTGGTGGATTTCTTGTAACGCATTTTCCTCCACATGAATCTATGGCACCTAAAAAAGTCATTCCATTAGTAATTTATTTGCATATTTATTGTTATTACATAACAGCTGCATATTATACATATTTTCTGACTTTTCTTTAATAATTTTAAAGGAAAATTAAATATAATCTATCAGAAGTGAATATGTAGTATCCTATTACCTTTTAAAACGTCTGTCGCGTTGCTAACTAGAAGCTGGAATGAATAATTGGCCAGCAATTTTTCATTGGCTGCTTTAGTGATCGACTCTTTTAATGAAAAACTCCACTTAGATTCAGCCTCTTTGTCTGTTAATATAAAATCCCAAGGGTCTGAAATACATCAACACATAAAATATAAATGTAGTAATAGTGTATTACATACCGAGGTGAAGTGCTTCATTACGGCCAAGAGCCAAAATAGACGAATTAGGCATGCAGTGCTGAGGTCGGCTATAGCATGAGGCTGGAATGAAGCCTCATCTGGTTTTAAATTCCGTAAAATAGCTTCAATAAGTAGGCATTGCATTTCTTTGATTTATGTTTATAAAACTGACAAGTGCTTGTTTTCTGCTTCATTTTTAATATTGTGTAAATATTCTGATATTTGAATATTTGAAAGTTTCCAAAGGTCCGGGAAAGTTTCCTTTGGGAACTTTCCGAATATTCAAATATTTTACTGAAAATTTTCATTTTTATCAAAATTTCGTTCCGAAAACTTTCATATGGAAAGTTTTCTTTACCCATCTCTGATTTTTATCAAAATTTCGTTCCGAAAACTCCCGAAAATTTCCTGGAAACGTTTTTTGGAAAGTTTCATTTATCCATCTTTGTTTATCAGAGACAAAAACAAACTTGAACCTTGGCAAAATTGCAATATTTCATTTAGGACACAATGAGTATATTGAAAACACAATTTTACTTCAATGCAAATGCCCTGTTTCCGCTAATTTTTTCGTAAGTTTTTTCAAAAATGCATCTATGTCCAAATTTAGGGAAAAGGGGCATATGGCTTCCTAGGAGAAATACAAAAAATGGTGCCATATTCCTCAATAACAAATTGTTTATACTGTTCAAATTTTATTACAATTTATATGGTTCGGACGTTATGAACAAAAATCTTTTTTGATTCAAATTTATGCTTCCGCAGTATTGCCTCCACACTTATGGGACACCCTGTATAAATATTAACAATGAAGAGAACTTACCCAGAAATTCATTGGCCTTTTTAGATGCACGAATCCAACTGGGCGAACAAACCGGTTTTCCTTGCCCTACGGCAGTGAGTAACTTCTGTGACCTTTTTACATGTTCAGTCACTAACACTGTACAGGAATCAACACTGTCCACCACACTACCCCCTAGAATTGAAAGCACTTTTATTTTTTTTTTTAATTAACGACAATCACTAAAAAATTTTAACATTTAACCTATAATTCCAATTCATCTTTTAAATTTTAATTAATATCCTCTTCGATATATTACATTTATATTGTGCACTTACCTAACTGCCTTATTAACGACTCCAGTTGAGGATCATCCATCATGGTAAACACAACTTTAGGTCTTTGTTTCCGTTTCGATCTCTGAAACAAATAAAATAGTATTTAATAACAATGTAAACCTACAACAAATCCCGTGAAAATAACCCGATCAGTCTAATTATTAGTATAAATAATGAAGATTAAAAAAAGACCAAAACCAAGTTGGCAAACAAATGGAAATGCAGGGATTGGTCTCTATTAAACTTTTACATGTTAAAGTATTACTTTCCTTAGATCATTATATGAATTAATCAAGGAGTTTGGTTGTGCAGTGCTAGGCGACGGTCGTGTTTTTGTGATGCTGTTATCTGCGTATAAATCTACTAAAACCTTGTTAATTTTGGACAGAGTGATGTTAAAATGAAGCACGAATAATTCTGCATAAATTGATACATATTAGCATAGCAGTGGTTGTGTTGTATGGTTGATATTTGATCAAAATCAGTGAAGTGTTGAGATACGGCTTGAAGCCCTCATCTCATAAACGCGTGGCTAAAACACAAGGCGATAACAGACGAGCAGGTACCTAAAATCCCAACACTGAAGGGGCCGTGACGTCGTAAAGGGATAAGATAAGTCATTACATTTTTATTTATAATAATAAAAAAGTTTGAAAGTTTTTACAAGGCAATAATTTCCTGTTAAGTTTTAATTTTTAGCTTACTTTATTTACTATTGCAGTTAGACACCCCAACAAAATTTTTGATCAGTGACGAACTATTACTGTATCACGCCGGTGGCCAAGTTTCATGCAGTTCAATGGAAAGGCACGCGATAAGGAAAAAACACTGTGCTCAAATTAGAGGCTTGTGGTAGAACATGCGTTGGATTTAAAACTGTCAAACTAGTCTCTTGAGGTAAACCAGAAAAAGGCAAAAAGCCCAAAAGTTCTGCGACCAGACCGCAAGACATCTTCCCCCCGTTTTCGAAGGCGGGGAACATGATGGTGACAGTATTTTCTGACCTACTCTTCAAGAACTATCCCTAAACCGGAAAAACCACCCTTTCTCCGATTTTCCGATGCTAAACATTTTTTTATCGGAAAATTTTATTAACGAAAGTTGTTCAGAATTGTTCAAAAACCCTAAATTAAAATTAAAAAATATTGAAATTTTTAAAAAATAATGTCCAACTCCAAAAATATCATTTAAATGGGTTTTTTTGTTTGTTTCATGACAATTTTGTATGAAATTAAACCAAGCTGTCAGGTAGTTGTCAAGTAATTATTAGCTTTTTTATATTTTTTAAATTTATCATTTTTTTCAATTTTTCAATTTTTTTATTTTCTCCGATTAAAGAACTTATATCTATAGTTCATCTCAAACTTATAGCAACATGAGGCCCAGTGTTTCGATGCAAAGTTAAGCACTATCCTACAAATAAATTAGCTAGAAGGTTAGAATATAAAGTTGCAATATTAAAGTGTTTAATAAAAGCATATTCTAAACTTCTAGCTAATTTATTTGTAGGATAAAGTGCTTAACTTTGCATTAAAACACTGGGTCTCATGTTGCTATAAGTTTGAGATGAACTGTAGATACATAATGGCATTACTTTGTGTGATCTCGAAAGATTCACAATCTAAGGCATTTCTTCCCATAAGTTCTTGATTGGCTAGGTAGTCGATCTGTTCACGACCGATTCAGGCACCATCGGTTCAGTTTGATTATCATAATCTAAGTTTGACACTTTTGACAGTATATCCGCCATTAATGTTAATAAGCGTTTTTCGTGTTTTTCGATCAAAATGTGGTGAAGAAGTCTTTTTATTTTAAGTTGTGATTTGCTCAATACCTAAATAATATTCTCTATTCATATTTACACAGTTTAGTGACAATATATTTAGTGCAAATAAATAGTGAAGTGCTGTGCCGTTTGCAGAAAGCAGTTTAGAAAAGAAGAAAATCGATCGTTCCATAGTCGTAACATGATGAAGTTCAGTTTACAGTTATAAAGTAAATAACAATTAAATTTTAATATCCTTTCAATACATATTTATCTTACTGTTTTATCTTACTGTAATATCGTATGCCTACATCACGTTATATAAAGAGCCGGTAATGCAGGAATTGCAATAATTCATTTTAATGAAAATATTTACCATTCTACACACTTTCTACACACACAACGCCACTGTTGCCTATGGGATGTGATGTTCATCTATTCTTTTTAATGGACATATAATGTGACTATGTTAGGAGCAAACAAGGTATATAATGAAAAGATAGTCTGTTATGTATCTAGATATAAGTTCTTTAATCGGAGTTTATTTTGATGAAATATTGGGCTTAAGAGGGGACAATGCCAATCACAAAGTTTCATCGGTAAAGCTAAAGCTGAAGTGGGGTGAAGGGTAGGCAGTATGGCTCTTATATGGCTGCACGTGATGTCACAGCTAACCTCAAAAATATGTGTTTCTTCAAATTTGAGAGTATTATGCAGCTATTATTAAAATTTCTGCCTGGTTCCGGTATTTTCAACTAAAATTTAATTCAGTGTAATGCTTATGAAGTTCTAAATTCTTTGTCCTAATAAGATAGGACTATTTTTATAGGTTGGAAATCTAACCTGCAATTAGCAGTCTATTTTTATTAATCAACAATATTGAAAAATTATTTGAATGAATTTTTAGATATTTGCAAGCTAAAAATGCGTATACAAACATTAAAAATGAGAATAAACTGGAAAAACTTAAAATTTAAGGTTATGTTCGTTACATGATGCAGATGCTGTTGTAGGTGGCACCATCTATTAAAAAACACTGTACTAAAAGTCTTTACTGGGAAAAAGCAGTTTTTAGCTAAACGGCTGGCGTTATTAAACTGAAAAAAAGATTTCTTGTAAGTAATGTAAGTAAAGTTTTCTTGTAAGTACACTTCTACTGAAGAAAGTTTTTAGCTAAAATTTATTTATTACGAAGATTTCTCTTCACACTTCGTAATATACAAATTTTAGCTAAAAACTTTCTTCAATAGAAGTGTAGTATTCATTTACTTACAAGAATATATTTTTTTCAGTTTAATAATACCAGCTGTTTGGCTAAAAATTGCTTTTTCCCAGTAAAGACTTTTAGTACAGTGCTTTTTAATAGATGGTGCCACCTACAGCAGCATCTGCATCATGCATCCAACATAACCTTAAATTTTAAGTTTTTCAATTTTATTCTCATTTTTAATGTTTGTAAACGCATTTTTAGCTTGGAGCCGTACTGGCTCCAAGCAAATATTTAAAAATTCACGTAAATAATTTTTCAATATTGCTGATTAATAAAAATAGACTGCTAATTACAGGTTAGATTTTCAACTTATAAAAAGAGTCCTATCTTATTAGGACAAAGTATTTAGAACTTCATAAACATTACACTGAACTAAATTTTAGTTGAAAATACGGGAACCAGGAGGAAATTTTAATAACAGCTGTGTAATACTCTTAAACCTTAAGAAACACATATTTTTGAGGTTAGCTGTGATGTCACGTGCAGATGCCCTATAATATTGTCACCATCGTGTTCCCCGCCCTCGAAAACAGGAGGGTACATGTCTTGCGGTCCGGTCGCAGAACTGGTAAAAACTTTACCTCAAGGGACTAAATGTGAAGCATCAGAAACAGTTATTGTCAGTGTCAAAAGAGATTTTCCGAAAATACTTTCACAAAATGTATGGCTCAATAACTATATTAAATATCATGAACTACTAACCTCAGGTGAGGTAAGAAGTGCATCGTCTGGAACATTCTTTCTACCTCTCCGAGAAGGTGTTGCCATAAATGGATCTTGCACGCTGTCACTTTCACAGCTCCTGTTACTTTCACTGTTCTTAGAAATGGTCGATCTGGAACGTGCCCTTGCCTTTGAAGTCGACGATGTTGCAGTCTCTTTACCTCTGTTACTTTCTTCACTAGCAGTAGACATTTTATCAATATCATCTGCAACACTTGCCCTTGCTTTACCTTTTCTTGCCGCACTAGCTCTTGGCGTCTTAGAAACTACTTCTTTTATATTTTCTTCAGTAGTTGTCGAAGTTAAATCGATATAATCTGCAACACTTGCATTTGTTTTACCTTTTCTTGCCACACTGGCTCTTGATGTCTTAGAAAATACTTCTTTATTACTTTCTTCACCAGTCGTCGAAGCTGTATCAATATTGTCTGCGACGCTCATCTTTGCTTTACCTCTTCTTGCCACACTGGCTCTTGGTGTCTTGGAAGATACTTCTTCACTAGTAGCTGAAGCTTTATCGATATCATCTGCAACTGTCGCTTTTCCTTTGCCTTTTCTTGTGTTACTAGCTTTTGGTGTCTTTGAAAATACTTCTTCATTATTTTCTTCACTAGTCGTCGAAGCCTTATCGATATCATCTGCAACACTCATCTTTCCTTTACCCCTTCTTGCCACACTGGTTCTTGGTGTCTTAGAAGATACTTTTTCACTCGTAGTGGAAGCTTTATCGATATCATCTGCAGCTGTCGCTTTTCCTTTGCCTTGTCTTGTGTCACTGGCCTTTGATGTCTTAGAAGGTACTTCTCTATTACTTTCTTTACTACTAGTAGAAGGTTTGTCTATATCATCTGTAACAGTTGCCTTTCCTTTATCTTTTCTTCCATCATCAGCTTTTGATATCTCAGAACTGACTCCGCTATTACTTTCTTCAGTAGTAGTGGAAGCATTATCAATATCCTCTGCAGTACTTGCCTTTCTTTTACCTTTTCTTACTACGCTTACTTTTGACTTCTTAGTGGGTATTCCGGATTCGAAAAAGTCAGAGTCAGAACTATCGCTTTTTCGTTTGGTGGTAATGCCTTTAACAGTTGCGCCTTTGGAGTTATCAGTTACTCTGCTTTCCGGTGCGGTCACCACTATATTATTATTAAGAGTTACCTTTCTGGATTTCCGGGTTGTGGGTCTCGATTCAATACCTTCTCGCTTAGAAAAGTCCGGTATACTTGTCGTCGTCATACTTCTCCGATTTTTACAGGCTGATACTTTAATTTCGCCCACATTAGTAATCCTATTGCTTTTTCTTGTTTTTGTAGACTTCGCTTCCAACAAGGCAAAACTTTGATCGACATCGCTTCTGACCGTATCTGCATCAGTACTTGATGTACTTACATTTCTATCGAAGTCTGCGTCCCTTACCTCCCTTACCTCTAACTTTTCAGTTGACGCTTCATTTGATTTTTGATGTTTTGTTTGACTTACTGATTCTGACTTTAAAGAATGTTTACTTATTTCTTGTATATTTTCATCGCTGAAGAGTTTCGTTGATTGTCTTGTCCTAGAAACCCTGCTTAGTTTTTCAGGTTTTTCGATTTCACCTTTATCTTTTGACTTCTCAGATTGTTTAATAGTACTTTTCTCAGTACTGCTACTGCAAGGAGTTTCCTCAATTTTTGAAAGTTTTCTAGATTTGGATGTCCCAACATCCAGAGGTTTTTTAATAAATGCGTCTATTTGACTTAAAGTTTCAGGACGGTCAGTCTCTTCGGCATCATCTTTTGACTTCTCAGATTGTTTAATAGTACTTTTCTCAATATCGCTACTAGGAGTTATCTCAATTTTTGGAAGTTTTCTAGATTTGGACGCCCCAACATCCAGAGGTTTTTTAATAAATGCGTCTATTTGACTTAAAGTTTCAGGACGATCAGTCTCTTCAGCATCATCTTTAGGATCAACGTTTGTATCAGACTTCTTCATTCTTTTACTTTTTGAAATGTCCGAGTTGGTAATTTCTAAAGACTTGGCATTAGATTCTTCATGATCCAAAGCATGAGGCGAAGACCTCTTATTATTTTGAGGAATTTTACCTGCTTCAATGATATCCGACTGGCTATCTATTTTTTGGGTTTCAAGCATATATAACTCTGTGTTTGATAGTTCTTTTGTGTCCACCACCTCTCTAGGGTCTTTGAGAGAGTCCTTCAATCTATTGCTAATGCAATCTATTGAATCTAGGTTTATTTCTTGTGTCGGTGCCAGATAAAGATCTTCTTCCGAAGGTTTAACACCTAAAGGTTTTTTAACAAATGCTTCAATTTGACTCAACGTCTCTGGTCGATCAATTTCCTCCTCTTGTTGTTTAACCGACATATTTTTCTTGCTTGGCAACATTTTTTTGGGAAAGGAAACGTTAGATGGCTTTTTGATTGATGCTTCATTCTCACTTTTATCCAAATTTCTCATTTGATCCTCCATAAGAATTTTACTTGCACCTGGAATTTCTATGTGTTTTGGAGTATTCTCAAAAGGTTTCTTAACAAATGCTTCAATCTGACTTAATGTTTCAACCTTATCATTATCTTCTGTTTCACGCTTTTCCAGAGGTTTTTTAACAAAAGCATCAATCTGACTCAATGTTTCAGCATCAGTTACTTTTTCATTAGACTCGATGGTTCGTTTTAAGTTCTCTATATCTGATTTCTTCATTCTTTTCCTTCTTGGACTGTCTTGATTAGCAACTACCAAACGTTTTGCACCGGTAAGTATTTCTACTTGTCCCCCGTGAGCTAAAACCTTATCCTCAGAACTGTGCAGAATTTCACTTCCGTGTGTATGTAATAAAGGTTGAGTTGGGAGATCGTACAAATCGTCATCTTCGACTTGTTCATTACGTGATGTTTTAACATCGACTAGATTTGACTCACTATCTATTTTTTGAGTCTCAAGCATATACAATGGGTTCATTGAATTTTGGTTTAGTTGCTGAGTTGGTACCATATAAAGATCCTCCTCTGTTTGATCCTCTTTTGTTCCTGAAGGATTCGGAACAATGGAATTTAAATTAATGCTTTGAGTCTTTTGTGAATTATCCTCTAATTTCTGAGTCGGCTGCATATAAATGTCGTCTTCATTGTTGTCTTCTGTTTCATTTAGTTTTTGAGTAGCCATTAAATAGGGATCCTCTTCTTCTTTACTACTAAGGATATTTGTCAAGGATCCCTCAAGATTAGCTGCCTTTTTTTTAAAAGTGAACTTTTTGACTGGAGTTTTGAATCCATCATTAATTCTTTGTGTTGGCATCATATATAAATCCTCATCTGCCTCTTTTTGAGTATTATTGACCACCTTTGAGGTACTCGGAATGTTACTCGGTTCATTTATTTTTTTTTCGACTAAAACATCCTCATCAATTTTTTGTGTGGGCATCATATATAAATCTTCATCTGCATCCTTTTGTATATTACTTACAATGCTCGAAGTACTTGCCTCTGCCTCTAGTTCGATTTTCTGTGTAGCCATCATGTATAAATCCTCTGTACTCTTCTTAACACTACTAGCCATATTTTTTGAATCGCTTACATTCTCAGCCATCAATTCTTGGGTACGCATTAAGTTGATAACCTCATCTGTCTTGACATGTTCAACTTTTTCATTACTTTTTTGTTTTGACGTCTTATGCAAGTCTCCTGCCTTTTTCTCACCTGCATTAGTGCTATTAGAATTTTGTATTTGATTTAGATTACTACCCTCACTTATAGGTATCTGTTCATTAACACTTTGATTAATTTCGCCATCAATCATCAATTCCGTCAGACCAAGTTTAAAACTTTCCTCAGATGACATATTCTGAGTAGGCGAATGTGACAACTTTGTATTTTTGTATTGAAACATGTCGGCAAATGCATCCTGTGTTGCTGGAATGCAATCGGTGTCGTTCAAAATTTCTGTTGCATTACTGTCTGCATTTTCAACTGCTTCTAACATAGGATCACGGTCCTTATTATCCTCCATGTCTGTTTCTGAGTCAGAGTTGAAGAAGGTCTTCTTCTTGAACAATACTTTAGGTTTAACAATATCATCGGATTGAGTTAAATTGAGGTTATGGAGCACTTCGTCTTCTACGTCAGTTTCGGAATCAGATGGTATGGATTTAATTCGTTTTTTATTTGTCTTTGGCAAGTCATCTTCGATATCCGTTTCGGAATCTGAATTACATGCTTTATTATTTTTTTGAGCTTCTGAATTTAATTTTAATAACTTTTTCGTTTTCACGTTTTCAATATCGTCTGCATCTTCGATATCTGTATTATCTGTATCTGAATCAGAATTGCATATTTTGGGCTTATTTTGATTTTCCGATAAATCTTCTGAAGAGCTTAGTTTGCGTGTTACTCGCCTCTTTGGTCGTTCAATATCTTGTGATTCTGAAGTAGTTGACTTCTTATCTTCTGTGATGTTGGCGTTGTCATTAAACTGAGTCATCTCTGTGTTAAACGGCTCTTGTATAGTCAAAAAGTCCACCGAGTCATTACTGTCTCCATTTGTAACCACTTCGTTATCAATTGTTCTCGCGTTTTCTTCTTTTTCCTCCATTACTGTTGCTTCTATTATAGAATTTTGACTACCACTTGAATTTGCATCTACATGGCTTTGGTCGTTCATAAATGAGTCATTATCCAAGTTAGAAGGCTTATCGTTCAATTTATTAGAAGTATCGGATTTAGTGATCGGTGTAGCATTCTCATGCATATTTTTGTTTGTTTCAGGTAGAAGTGATTCTTTTTCTTCATTTTTTTCCTCGGTACTACTACTACTACTTTTTTCTGATGGATATCCTACCACCTGGGTAGCCATTTCATGTATATCTTCTTCGTCATTCGTAGTATCTTGTGATGCTTTTGATGTTGATGGTTGTGGATTGAAAACAATAACTTGAGTGGGGGCTTCATGAATGTCGTCAATAACTGTTTCTATGAGTACGTTCTCTTGTATGTTTCTATCAGTGATTTTTGGAGGATAAAATACCACTTGCGTAGCTGCTTCGTGAATATCTTGCGAATCCCTGTTGGCAGTACTTTCGTGTTGAAGACTACTTAACCTCGTTTTATTGAAAGATGAATTATCAAACATAAGTTGAGTTGTTGCAGCATAAAAGTTTTGGGTCATATTTTGCGTCATTTCCATGGTTTCGGTCTCCAAGTGAACTGTAGTGCTCAGGTTGGGCATCTATAAAAAATATTTTATGTTTTAACAAATCTACATGTCACAGTAAAAACAATGGAGATTTTACCCACAAACAATATCTGATCAGGATCCGAGCTGGATCAAGTTATACATATTATTAAAAATGAACAACGTGCCAATTTATAAGTGGGTCAATCCATGACAAATCAACCAGTAAAAATGAAATTTTGAAATTTGATTTTGACAATTTATGGTGAAATCATCGTACCTGACAATATGAAAATTTTAAAAAAGTAATTTTTTTTAGAAAAATTGGATTTTTATATCACAATATCTCCGGAACGGTAAGAGATACAAAGGGTGGGGCAAATATTGATTTGTAATGTTTAAGCAGTTTAAAAAACTTTGTAATCTCAAAAAGAGTGGCGGTGCCATGCTTAAGAAAATGATTTCCTAATTCGACAACTTCCCTACATCCCTGAACTAATTGAAAATATTCTTTGATAGGCTTTTAGAGAAAACTTGATAGAATGATACCAGATTCTTGAAATCAACAAAAATTTTTTTTTGATTTTCACACGAGACAAAAAATTGTTTCCTTTCTATAACCGATTGCATACCAATAACTGTAACAATTAAAAATAAACTATTTCTTTAAGCTAATGGCATACAATACTTTGACAG
The DNA here is from genome assembly GCA_936432065.2 of Rutpela maculata. NCBI lineage: Eukaryota > Metazoa > Arthropoda > Insecta > Coleoptera > Cerambycidae > Rutpela > Rutpela maculata. Next base: position 206,709,321 of record OW386287.2, read on the forward strand.
TGAATGCCAACAGTAGACAATTACAGAAAGCTTAAACTACAATTGTTTGATAACCTTTTCAAATTTGAACAATGTAAACATACATATAGAATTCAAAATGAAATACAAAAAAATAACATAACTATGACATATTGCAATCAAATACATTCGTACCAAATAAGACAGAGAGAACAAATCTATACCGATTATAGTAGAACAAATAGAGGATTAAATAACCCCATAATTAGAAGTATCAAAACTTACAATAGTCTTTCACACCATATCCAACGAGCCAATTTATAAAATTTATAAGGACACAGGACAGTGAATTAGAACTAAGTGATATTCATATTTCTCTGTGGATTTCCCTATGTCAATTTTTGATTCATTTTACGCTTATAGCATATGGTACGTAAATTATAAATTCTGCTTAAAGCATGCCGATCAATAATATTGCATTAGTTTTCGGTAGAAAAATGTCTAATATGACTTCACAAAAAATCGACACTTTTTTTCTTAATAAAAATCCAAACCAATGACTGAAATAAATTTTGTTTACTCAAAAAAGATGTTTTAAAGGTTTTTGACATCGATCCAAATTTGGTTGAAATTGGATGACTAATAACTGAGGTACGATGAAAAGTGGGACACACTGTATACTGAAATACGCTGAACATAAAAATAAACATTTATTAAATAGTGGTACCTAATACGAAAATTTGTTTAATGACAATTATTTGTTCATTTTTACTTCACTTTTCACTATGGAACGAACTTGCTTCAAATTTTTAATAATGGGGAATATCGGCAATTTTTTTTAATTCAAAAACGGGTTCTTTAGATTAAAAGAAGAGACCCGTATTTTGTTTTTTTTATTAAAGCAATATAAATGAGGAAAAAAATGTTAAAGTTTAGTTATATATTTTCCCCTAAAAATTTATGACGTATGTAAACATAGTTAGAAAATTTTAGGCTTACTATAAAAAGGATACCTACCCTGGCCAAGGAGTTGAGAAGAAGAAGATAACCTAAAATTCTTAATTGTCATCTGAATTTTAATTGCTGTCAGTCTCGTCTCGGTCAGTCAAGATTGGTAGAGTATAAGGTGGCCTCGTAACTCATGATCCCCACCAAAAAATGTCACTAGCCAATGAACAGCTGGTGTGAAATCACACCAGATGCAGAGCCTGATTCAAAATATTGTAAGAATTTGTGTAATGTTAATAATCAAGCAAAGATCTCGTAACTGGAACGAGCTCGCAATGACCCGCCTGAGTCACCGTTTTGCATGGTGGTAATCAGGATAAGTTGTAAGAATGTAACACTACAGGTCATAGTATACTTCTGGCCATATTTTGGGCCAGTATGGACCGTCCTTCTAGAAAGAGATAACTGCACCGCTACTGCGCATTCGAAGAACAAGGATAGTCTGACTTTTTATCCCCGCAATCACTTCTCGCCTAAAAGCTGAATGCGAGAGAACTGTATACTCTACAAATCTTGTCGGCCAGTGCCGTTTTTAAGCTTTTTGACAGCGACAAGTGTCAGTCTATGGCAGAAAATAACATGAAAGTAGATACAATTACGCAGTATTTGCAACAGTCACCAGTAAATCAAAGAAATTTTCTGCTATGTTTGTCTACGTCACGAAACGTTTAGTGACTTTTTGAGACCAAAACTTATGGGGCTATAAAAAATACAAAGAACTGAAAATAATTGTTTAAAATATTACTGGTAAGTTCTGAATATATTATATTTTCATATTAATACTTGTTTTTAAATATTTAGACTGAACTGAAATTCCCCATTATATCTGATTCATCCTTTTCGCTTTGCTTTTATTGCATAGGGAGAGTAAGACCAGAAATTTTGTTCGATATTGCTTTTCCTTTTGTCAACTTTATACTGCATGTAAGAAGGCATCCCAGTCTTTTTTTTTTTATCTATTTATTTAACATCGTCCTATTTCCGCTACCAGGGCCTATCACCGACACCAGGAGACGAGCCTGGAAATTTTGCCAAACCTCTTCTCATAAGAATAGTAGGGATCTTTTACTTGCTTAACATTTAATAGACAAGGGACTGCCTGCTTTACATCCCCTCCAAAGGAAGGTATATCCACTACGTAATCCTTGTCTGAAATTACACAGCTTCCGCGTATACACCGATATACAAGCCACTAGAAGGTGGGACGAGATTGCTGTATTTCCCAAGATGATTGATGTGTTTCCCAAGTACTAACCGAGCTGCACATTGCTTCACTTGGAGTATCGATGATACATACACAGTGAAGACGCATCTACGCTCACCCTTCCATCCCAATCTAATTTTTTTATTATTGATGACTCGTCAATTGAAACCAGCGGATTCACAAAGTCTTATCTTTTCTTGTCAATGGCTTTTTACTTGGAAAATCTTCTAGAACCATTAATGTTTCCTTTTCCTTTTTGCATTTTATAAGTCTTTAATTTCCACTTGGATTCATTTACATTTCTTAAAAATTTTAATGCCATAGACTTGTGGGCAGCAACATTAAAATATATATTTTATTTTTTTTTTTAATATTTGGAATTTAATTCCAAAGGCTAATAAATATGCACTGTTCGTGACACACAACGGGTGGAGACTAATCGCGCGCCAGGCCTAAGCAACGAGATTAGGCCAGATTTTATATTGCGTATGTGTGTGCGGCACTTTAATTAGTTATATGCATATTTGTCATCGACCCACTTTTATAATTAGCAGAGAGGTACAAGAAAGTTCAGTTATTACTAATTAATTTTTCGAGTTAAGAAAAAAAATAGCTTATCTCATAATCCCATTTTAATATTTATGATTTCGAGATTGACCTTGAAATAAAGAAAATACGTGGATTTTTTTAACAGAAATAAACTTTCGTCCATGCCTACACAAAAGGTTTCTTCTTGAGATAATGTTTATTAAAAAATACTCCTGCTATAATAAAATGTGTAAATTTTTTATTCTTTAAAGTCCTATACATCAAAAACTGCTCATCAAAAAATTTTAAATTCTGGATTTTCGATGCCTTGGAGGGGTTTACCACTTGCACCAAAATTAATTAAAATCGAATGAATTGATCGGTGAATTAATTAAAATCGTTAATTACTTCCACGTCCAGTGGAAGTATAGTAACGACAAAAAAATTTTGAAAAATTTTTATTGTCCAAATAGGCTTAAAATGTCATGAAACGTCGAGATTTTAAGTTTGAGCGAAAAAAAATTTTCTGTCTGTCGGTCTGTCTGTAACTTTTTTTTGTGCGCACGTTTACTCTGGAACCGTTTAAGATATTGACTTGAAATTTGGTACACATATGTACTTTAACGAGATCTAGAACTAGATTATATTTTCATCTTGTTCCGTAGAAGGATTGGAGCGTGAATTGGGGTAAATTTGGGGTAAATGGGTAAATCAAGCAGGTAAGAGTCCATGAAATTGGTATTTAGTATATACAAGAGAGGCTAAGGTCTCAAAAAAATTTTTGGCATTAGCCACCCCCATTACCACCCCCACCTCCTTATTAAAGGGGATGAAAAAAAAATGTGATTTAGTTTATGTACAGGAACCAGAAACCTGAAAATATTTTTTACTTCATCCACCCCCCACTACCACCCCCCTATCACCACCCCCACCCCACTACCGATGTGGGGTATCGTTTTATGGGTTTTTGGGGTAGAGGATTTCAAATATTATATTATTAAAGTTCCATAAACAATTATTTTCACATACAAAGTTTTTTCGTTGTGAGTGACTTGGATAGAGAATCTGGATGTGGAAGTAGTGATTCCTTGGGCAGCGGTTTTTTTTTGCTTGGTTGATTTGATATGGAAAAACCCAAATTGAGAAGTTTAGTTTTAAAATGGCACATACAAAAAAGTTTTTTCACTGTATATTTTTAATCTCCAATAAATCATTAACCATTTACCTTTAAATATGACGCCACTTCATCCCCGAATTTGATTTCCGTCTCATTTGAGAGTTCATACAGCTTAAATGGTGCCAATTTTGTATCAAGTAAAAATGTTCCATTTGAAGAATTTAAGTCGCTGATAAAATGCTGAGTGTCATCCACAATAATTATCAAGGCGTGATGTTGACTGACATTCTGAAAAGTTATTAAATGAATACAAAAAGAGACATATATCTGTACAAGTGTTACTTAAATGTAAATTTTAATTATACTATAGCAAAAAAAAAACTTTAAAAACATACCAATGGCCTACATATACAATCTGTAGTGAGTAGAAAAACTTACCACATTTTTCAAATTTATAATAGCAGCCTTATTTCTTCCGATTGTGTTAACTCCTTTGTACACTGAGATTGTTTTATTTTGAAGCTTTAACTTGGCTCCCTAAAATGTATAGTATTAATGCTTAGTAACAATGTATAAAATGTAATATCGGTAAAAAAATCAGTAATTCAAATATAGTAGAAATTCACAAATAAATTTTGCAGATATAGTAGTTATATCAGGCCTGTAACCAAAAATAAATTGTAGGAGGTGCTCATGGAATTTTAGAGGATACCAATAAATCACAAACCCAAATACTGCATTTATATATTAAAAATATTAAACAATAATGAAAAATAAACATAAAAACAATTAGGGTTGTTCTGGATATGGATTGTTTGGAGGGGGTGGTGAGTTTGCGCGCATGTGCACCCAGGCCCCATGGGTGGACCTATTGTACCGTCCCCATAGGTGGCAGCATAAGGTACAGGATTATGCTGGAGAGGATCCAGCGAAAAAGTTTCTCAGGGTGATAGGAGTGTACAGGATGGCTTCTGCATGAGCAGGTAATGGCAGGAGTACCACCATAGATGACGTCAAACATACCCTGTTTAATTGCCCAAGGTGGGAAAGAGAAAGAAGGAGGATGCATACAGAGGTGGGTGTCATTATAAACAAGGAAAATATGATCCAAGTGATGGTACTAACCCCAAACAAATGGAAGGTAAATCACCAGTTTATGAAAGTAGTTATGAGAAAGAAAGAAGAAGAGGAAAGAAGCGAGGAAAGGAGAATGTCCTGGGTTCGATTAGGACAAACCACGCAACCAGAAGATATGTTTATATAGACGGTTCCGGGATATGTGGGTTGCAAAAGAAAAGGAGGGGTTTTAGCTCTGGTTAAAGTTTAGCACTACCCGGCCATGATAGACCCTGAGTGGCGGGTGTCATAATGATTTCCCCTCCCAAAAAAAAAAAAAAAGTTGGCGGCATGTTCTCATTCTTTAAACCAACCACCACTTGTAATATATCTGAGAAGGCCCAGCGAGGCACCACCTACTCTGCCCATACTAGGCCAGAAGTCCCCCAGTATGGATCGTCCTTTTGTTGACCGAATTTTCACTTAGGAAAATGTTTTGGTTCAGGCCATAAGGATGAAAGTATATTATGGTCATAGGAAAGTATACTGAAAATAAAAGTATAATTTTAGTCAAAAACAAAAGTATAATATACTTTTTCAGAAGTGCGTCAAAGTTAGACTTTAAAAAAGTTTTTATGGACAAGAAAAAGGAAACCATATACTTTTTAAGATAAGTTTTCAGAAGCGCGCCAAAGGTGGACTTTAAAAAATATTTTTATGGGCAAGGAAAACGAAACCATATACTTTTTACGAAATACGCCAAAAAGTAACTTTGAAAATATTTATGAATATTTTCAACTTTTTAATCTCCTTACGAAAACAATGAGACTGGAGATACAATCATTATGGGTATCATTCAAAAGAATGAATATAAAATTTTAACTAAGCGACATACCAAAAGGTCGAAATCAACAAATGTGGCAAAGGCGACTTAGTGTCTATGGGCAATTCCTTGGCAAAAATTAGTAAAAATGAATAAGGCCGGTTTCTCAAATAAAATAAATTTGGATTCATCCAGCGGCTGGATAATCAGTAGAAAGCGATAGTAGGAAAGCCAAATGCAGGGCTTTCCAAATGATAAAGCTATAGAGAAAACCGTCTTGTGCAAAAAAAGTATAAAAAGCCATTTTGCCAAAAAGTCCCTCGGAGGCAAAGTCATATCACTTTCCCTTTATTGAACCTATATGGGGACCAGTACGTCGCGAGACTGACCGAAAGTTATCCAACTCATATATAGTTGAATGCACAGTTAAACTCTGTTCTTGTGAATAATATAGCGTCATTAATAATCTACGGTAGTATGACTTGGCCTATTACTTATTGTATCTTATCTTGGACAAACCTGGGAGTAGAACAGGGGAGAATGTGACTGGCGCCCTTTAATAAATAAATCGGTGTCACGTCACTCAGATGCATGGTTGTGAGTTCTTCTACAAGAGTAGTGGCACAACACATGCTTGGCAGTTTCGTCCTTCAGATTACACCCTCTACACTTGAGGTTATCTCCCAATGTACGAAGGTGCTTATTTAGTCTGCAGTGACCTGCTAGCAATTCTACATAAATATGCAGATTGCTTCTGGACAACTGGGGACAGTGTTTGCCTAGCTTACGAATGGGTGTGGCCAAAGCCATTCTGCAGTTTCTGCAGCTGCTTAGACCACTCAAAAAGTCCAAGTGGCGTTTGAGTATAAAGTTCTTTAACAACGGGGAGAGAAGGGAGAGTAAGGGAACTGTGAACTGTATCCGAGAGTGTTATTGCACGTTCCCAACCATGCAGGGCGTTCTCAGATCTCTTGCAGGTCTGTTTCCTTGTTAGTGTGAATTCCATCATGTCATTTCACCCAGCGAAGCTGATGTACCTGAAGTTTTGACGTTCACTTGAACGAATTTCATATGAAAAGTTCCAATTACCTAATTGACTTAGGCGTACAATTTTTCTGGTAATATTTGCTGGCAACGATAGCATCGTTGTTAACAAATATTACCAGAAAAATAGTACGCCAAGTCGATTTGTAGTTTTTATTAATTTTTCCTTTTCATATGAAATTCGTTCAAGTGAACGTTCGAAACTTCAGGTACATGCGGAGCTGGGCACTATTATTTTGCGCGAGCCCATCTAGAGCATTTCTAATTTGCAGCCCAGAGTCTGTCCTACAATTATAATTATGGTTGTTAATAAAATTTCTAAAGAAAGCATCTGTGTAGTACCGCAGGTAAAAGTCCTGACAGTCCTGACTAGTGAAAATACCACCCGTTATTTACATACTTCTTGGAACACACCAGTTGACTTTTTTCTCTTGTCAATGGAGAAGGTGCTCAAGTTTCTTCAGAGGGTGCCAATCACCTCATGACTACAAGTTTGATTTATGTGAGGCAGCATATTAGATAACTACTTCATGTTTAAAGATATAAATAAGAATATCTAATCGAAAAGTATTCAGTCTTAAAACAGAATCTTTTTATGTTTGCTTCTCAGGCTATAATAGAATGTATAACGACTGTGCATAAATCAAAATATTTGAATATAAACATACCTGAATCCGTTTGTATTGGTCAGTCATTACGCAATTTTGTTTGTCCATTATTTACAAAATAATAAATCGATCTTAAAAAGTACAAAATGAGGAATTAAAATTAAGTAAACACTTGCAAATACAGTATATAAACATTAAACACTAATGCGACATATGACATATTTATCGGCAACCATAAACACGCAATTCAAAAACACATTCAAATAAAATTGACATTTCTACTTCTTCTTCTAACTTGCGTAATGTAATACGTGCGTGCACTTTGTTCGTAAAACAGCAAGAAACAAAGCAGACACAAGGTGGCGCGGTTCACGGTCATTAAACTATAACGGTTACCTCATCCAGTAGCTACTTGACGAAGCAGCGCGCGGGGGGGAAACTTGGGTCTAGCGCCTACGTCATGTAGCCACCTATATCTTTGTCTGTATCTTTTGCATGGGAATAGGAAATCTGTCTGTCTTGCACGCTTTATTTGTTTAATTATTCAGATCAAGGTCAAAATCTAGGTAGATCCAGAGCCGGCACTAGTTGCCAGGTGTCGTGTTTTCAATTTGTTTGGCATACTACAACGACAGTGTGTTTATTTTTATATTGTTTGTCGCACGTCGCACTGTCACTGTCCGGTGTAATAAACTAGTTTGCTGTCGTCCCAGTGTATACTATTCATCTATATCAGTGTTTATTAATTGAGTGAGTAGCAAAATGTCTAGTGCCGGCCCTGGCTGGGTCTAGAGGCTACGTCATTTTCGGTTACCTCCCCCGCGCGCTCCTTCGTCTAAAAGCTGCGGGATGATGCAACCGTATAGTTTACTGACCGTGGGCGCGGTTCTCATACTGAACATTAATGGCGGGAAAATATCAACACCACCTAGAGATTAAAGCCAGACAACCAGCTGACATGACGTCACGCTTCAACGGCTGTCAAGTGTAGTGTCAAATGTATCTTATTGTTTATTCTGTGTTTTAAACGTGTAAATGTGATCTAAAACCCACTTTAATAAAACAGTCAACAAATAATACATTCCAGTGATAGTTATAAAATACTTAATTGCCGTGCAAAATGGTAAACAAATGCTGCGTTCCTCGCTGTACTGGTAATTATGCCACCGGGGAAAAGGTACACGTTTTTAAATTTCCCAAAGATGAGAAACTGAGAAACAAATGGATTAAAGCTATTCATCGAGAAAACTTTAAAATTTCTATGCACTCTGGTGAGTTATTATTTTTAAGTCTCGTAATCTAAATCGAACGAAACTAAAATTGAGGCTAGGTTTTCACTTATCTTATTTGAGTGACAAAATACGCTTTTCGTTAGTTAGTTTTGCCTCAGAATTTAATTAGGAACCTCTTTGATTAAAAGAAAAAAACGTTTTACTTATAAGAATTAGTAGAAGCAAATTAGAAGTGATTTTTATTGTTCTAATTACGTCCAAATGTATTATGTATCTCAATATCTAAAACCAATATATGCATATTTTTTTATTATAGTATAAGTAAAACATCACTCTAAGCTTAAAAACAGCAAACATTACCGCAGGTAATAAATATTTCTTATTTGGGAGTAGTCACATGTAGTATAATAGCATTGCTTTAATGCATTACGCCGTATATGCTGGGCCTTCCTTCAGTGACGTCACCAGCTGGTTGTGTGGCTTTAATCTCTAGGTGGTGTTGAAAATATGCGGTAAAATCGGTATGTGACAAAATCAAAATATAGATGGGGTTAGAGCTCTGCGCCGTTCAGTGTATTATTAGCGCCATATGTGGCACGTCTTGCGTGATCACATTTTGCGGAACGGTTTTTCTGGCCGAGTTCCCATTCAAGATTGGTAGAGTATAAGGTGGCCTCGTAACTCACGATCCCCACCAAAAAATGTCATTAGCCAATGAGCAGCTGGTGTGAAATCACACCAGATACAGAGCCTGATTCAAAATATTGTAAGAATTTGTGTAATGTTAATAATTAAGCAAAGAACTCGTAACTGGAACGAGCTCGCAATGACCCACCTGAGGTAGGGAGTAATTACCTCCTATTTTAAGTCACCGTTTTGCATGGTGGTAACAATGGCGGATTTACATAAGGGCACTTGGGGCACGTGCCCAGGGCCCCCACGTAATTGGGGCCCCCGAATGTATAAAAATGTTTAAAAAAAAATTAGGAATAAATGAAAAAATTACAAATGAAAAGAGATGAAAACGCAAGAAAAAGTTAATTACAAATAAAAAAAAATTAAACTTTCCATTCAACAAGAGTAACATTAAAATTGGTCGCATTACAAGAGGCCCCCACATAAGAAGTGCCCAGGGGCATCTCAAACGTAAATCCGGCTCTGGGTGGTAATCAGGATAAGTTGTAGAATATAACACTACAGAGTACAGGTCATAGAGTATACTTCTGGCCATATTTAGGGCTAGTACGGACCGTCCTTCTAGAAATTAAGAGATAACTTCACCACTACTGCGCGTTCGAAGAACAAGGATAGTGACTTTTCATTCCCGCAGTCACTTCTCGCCTAAAAGCTGAAAACGAGAGAACCTTTATACGCTACAAATCTTGGTTCCCATTAACGGGCTTGCTCCTAGTTTTTGTAATTCACGGATTCGTTTATCATAACAAAATATGCTGACTAGAAACCAGGCGAACAAGCACGATAATGGGAGTACCGAGGAAGATCTTGCCGAAGAAGGCCGTTCCGCAAAATGCGATGACAGAAAACGTGCCACAGATGGCTCTAACATCACACTGAGCAGCGGCGCAGCTCTCCACTGACTATATTTTATCGGATATTTTCCCGCCATTAATGTTCAGAGTGAGAATCGCGTCAAAAATTGGACTTTTGGCCAAGAACGGGCCAAAACTGGTGATTTTCAAAAAAAGTTGGCACCTTCTCAAACTTGTAGTTTCTGTACCAAAGAATGGTCTCTGGGAGTGTCAACATTTTTTTCTCAATGTAACCTCCCCAAACCAAAACCCCCAAACATTCAAATACCGATTATTATGCCAAAAAGATACAAAAATTACACATTTAGCGAGTAATGAGTAATGAAATTTTTTTTTAACATAACAATAATATTTGATGTTTGAGGGTGGTTTGGGGGGGTTTGAGGAAAAAAATTACTTACAGAGACTATTCTTTGGTACAGAAACTACAAGTTTGAGAAAGTGCCAACATTTTTTTTTTTTTGCCAAAAATCTGGAAAATGGGCAAGCAGAAAATGTTGGCATGTGGTGTTCCAGCAATGAGCATTGACAACGAAAATTTTTCACCTGGTTAGAAAGTGTTATACTGCGTTCTAATTTTGGCCATAATTAACAGATCAAACGACTTACCTGTAAGGAAATTTGATCCTAATTATACGAACAGTCCTGTCCGAAATTATTACCACTTGTAGTAGTGCTAACTTCTACCAATACCGTACAACGTTTAAAGAATTTTTCTTCGCCCGTAGTTATCCTGTCCCTGCGCCGGCCCTGTTGTGTCTTACTCGACGCGCCACCTATCGTGTTCATATCACATCCTCACTGTAGTTTAAAGAATCCTGTATCTGTAGATCGTTTTTATATCTCAATGGGGGTTTCGTTATACGTTATACATACGTATACATTTTTGGGCACTTGGGAGGGGTGTAATAATTTCGGACAGGACTGTTCGTATAATTAGGATCAAATTTCCTTACAGGTAAGTCGTTTGATCTGTTAATTATACTTCACAGTCCTGTCCTCATTATTACCACTTGTAGATGTTTAGAGAAAAAATAAACGATCTATAGAGCTGGAGGGTTGTTTTGAAAAAATACATTTTATAAATGTATTTCTATCGTAGATATAAAACACGTTTTTCGTTTTACAGGAATTGATAACACTTGTTATCGCAGTTACTTAACTGTAAACTTACTTTGAAAATAAGAATACAAAAGTTTATCCTAGGAACAAGACTTGAGAAAGTCTGCAAGCAGTCTTATCATTTAAGGCTGAACAAAATGATACTGATAGTAAAAATAAAAAACTTCGTATAACTACTCGGCTTGAGGTAGCCGAGTCTTTTAAAATCCCCTGAGGAAATGAGTTTGTATCGACATATTGGTAGGCTTATTACAAAAAATCTAAAAAAGTGCTGAATTTACTTGACCACCTAGACCTTTTGCGGGCTGCGCTGAGGTTGCAGCGTGTCTAGTAGTACAGCTTGAATATATACCAACCCTTGAATACGTATCAACACCACTTTTGAAAAAGTACCTTTTTGACCTAGCTGCTTATTGATTGCACTGCTGCTGGGTTATGGAGGCTTCTTATAGGTAAGAATTGATGTGTCATTATCAGTAGTTCTGAAATCTTTTGTCTTTTCTATGTGGGCAGTAAGTAAACTCGCAAGGCACAAATTTGTCCTTTCATTGAAGGGTATAATGATTAGCGGTTGGTATCTTCCTTTTCCAGTAGTCTTAACTCTATCAGGGACATATATTTCAAACCTGTCCTCGAACTTTTTTATATGTTTAAATTTTATTTTGAAAAGGTTTGTAACCGGTGAGCTGAAATAATTGCTAGCAGTGTGTCACCGACTTACGACTCGTATTTTCAGAAAACAATTTGTATGTGGGCTTTCTCCAAATATATCGAGACAAGATTAGCTTTTTGAGGTTTTATATTATAGATTCCTTTGAGGAATCTATTAATTCTTCGTTTTTATTGGCGATCGGAAAACTGAGGTATAAGAGCCGATTTGCAGCTGTTAATTGCTTAATAAGACTTACCCTTTATATTTAATGCGTTCAAGAATTGTATAAAATGTTCTGAATTATAAGCGAATGGGTTAACTTATTGCTTGTTCCTACAAAATTCCCACCATCTTGTGTAGGAGAATTCATACTATTTAAGAGTCCCACAGATATAGAGGCAATTATTGCATGAATTCCAGCTTCCGGGAAGTTCAGTTTTAAACAAGACTGTCAGATAAAAGACCTGTTTTCAGTGAAATATTCCTCCACATTGGCTGTGATGTTCTGAAAGGTGTCTGATTTGGGTTGACTTTTTCTACCAGTTTTAAAATAAGGGAAACGAAGGTTGGCTTTCCCATTTAGGTATTACCACTGCCCCCCTAGCTTTCTCTTCAATAATAATCTTGTTGAGAACTTTGAGAACCATGGAGAATGGAGGAAAAGCACAAGAAAAAATATCTTGGCCCAAGAAATAGTAAAACCTGTACATATTGAGTATGGATCTGGTTGCCATGAGACATATAATTTACATTTTGTATTTGGGTGAATTACAAATATATCTCACATGCCAAATTTCTTACAAATAATATTGAAGTGAGAGGTAGAGATCTCATACTAAGTATCTACAGAGGGACTCCTTGATTCTGTATCTGCTTCTATATTGAGTTTTAAGTTTATGTAAGAAGCAGTCTTTTTATTCCTTTTTGTTCACAATATTGCCAGATGTTTCTTGCTTTTATATTTAGATTTTCAATTTTTACTCCTTGTTTATGTGAAAAAATGGCCGTTATGCTGTCTACCCTCGGAAAGAATATCGCAGTTTCACATGTTTTTTGTGAATGCTTTAAGACCATTTTCAGCAGCCAAAAATTCTAAATAGTTCATATGGTATGCTGCTTCTTGCGGAGGCCAGTGCTAGATTACCCTATATGCCAATTACACACATGCGTAAAGTGGCAGATATTTAGGGGCGGTAGATATTGACTTTCAGCCTACCATTAATGACTTTGTCGCATGAAAATCATGGCGAAAACTGTTTTAATACATATTATATTTACAATTACCTAATTATTTCTTATTTATTTGCTTTTATCATGTTTGGAAATGATTATTTAGGTATTAAACAAGTCACAATAAGTTACACTTTTTTTTTTTTCCTTTTTTTTTTTTTATATATTCAATATGAAATTAGCAACTTTCTTATTATTATTAGAGGCGGCAATTTTAGGTTTGCGTAAATAAAGCGGCAAATACTTTAGTTCATCACTGATGATGGAGGCCAAAAAACCATGAATAATCTTGTCTCCGCAGGAAGCACCCCAAGCTGTTGTAAAAACATTGGTATAGGTAATAAGTTGATGATGTAAAAATCTCATAGAACTGTTTGCATTTGGTATGTGACTGACCACCGTAGTGGGTCTTTCTTAACCTGTTGTTTGATAATCATTATTCCCTTATAATTTCCCTTCCTTTTAAGACCTAACATTTTTTACCTTTCTAATATTTTTGTATACAACCAGCTATAGGGTACACCTGGGCATATAGCTATTAATGTACTAATTACTTCAGCCAGGTTTCGAATTTTACAACTAGAACATTTCAAAAAATTATTCAGTAATTTTAAAATTTTGACGCATTTCTCTCTCGGCACTGATATTGTTATATCTACCGAATTATATTCGAAGCCTAGAAATTGTCATGTGCATGTCCTCTAGTGTTAATACTCTCTTTTCCTTATTGATTGCGAAACCAAGTGTGGATAACTGATTAAGTATTGCCTCAGTATTTTACACCCTTTCACGTCACTGGCTGTGAGGAGGGAATTCTGTGAGATTAGCTTTAAAAACTGTACGATAATCTTCAATTTTAAAATGAGGTGGATTAGCGAACTTGTTTAGGTTTTTTAAATTTAGAATAAACCTGTAATCACCCTTGGTTTTTGTTTAAAAGAATACGAGGAAAGAAATTCCCCCTTTCTGTGAACACAACTTTCTATGGCCCCAATATTTAATAGGTGACCGATGCTTTTTTCAAAATTTGATATATCATTGCCCAGATTCACTTTCGGCAAACAATTTTGGTTTGGGATGCATGTAAAAGTTTATTTTTATACCTTATATCATATATAGGATAATTAGTCGACCAGCATATTTATCTGTTCCCTCTAATAATAATGATGTTTGGGTTTCCTTCTGATGTCTTCTTCTTGTGTCGGTACTTGAGTCTGCGTTCTGGTTTCTACGATCCCCCTTCCCCCTTCTTTGTGTTTCTTTCTAATGTTGGGATTACTGTGCGGTGCCATTACAAACCTAATATGTATTGACATTGCTTAATGTAAGTCACATAATAATGCGCCTGTTTAAATTATTTCTGCCCAACGAGCTGAAATGTGAGGAGTTCTTAAGGCATATTACCTAGTGGGTCTTCACCCAAAAATTATATTGTCATTAACCTGCTCGATAATATGTTGTTCGATAAGCACTACGTCCTCATTTGATAAGTCACTGGTTCTTGAATCAGTCAAGACTAGAAACCGAGTCAGAACCTGAATTAAGGGATTATCTGTGGTGCAGAACTCGTTATTTAAAGAAGGGAAAATAGTGCTTCGTGTGATAACATTAATTATTATCAATGGCCGAACAGCTTCAGGCTTTCCCTGAAAAATGCAACACATTTGTCATCTATGGATTTCTGAAGGATAATGATTTCTATAATTGTTTCATACTATGCCAGCAGTATATTAGTTTAGGGAGTGATTGCTCATATCTCTCCCTTAAAAATCGCCCCTGGATTCCTTGGTGAACAAAGTATTGGTACTTCACGTGATCAGACCACTTTGTATAATTATTATTATGATTTACCATTGCAATAAAATCGACTAACTAGAACTATTTCCATGTGAAAAGTTTAGGTACTTCATGTGATCATACCACTTTTCAAGTTCTCTTAAACTAGTCCGTGTTCGCCATTTTGCGGAAGCTAAAAAACCTAAAAATTCAATGAGATACTTGCTTGACGAAGTCAACTCCATTTTCTTTTGTAACTTCTTAATTTCCTTTAACATTTTCGTATTTTTCTTTCATTTTCTGGTCGATTTCTCGACTTTTTTTGGAAGTTTTTTCCATTGTGCTATATAATTCGTTGTTTACGGAATGGTACAAATTAACAAAGTGAGGATGTGATATGAACACGATAGGTGGCGCGTCGAGTAAGACACAACAGGGCCGGCGCAGGGACAGGATAACTACGGGCGAAGAAAAATTCTTTAAACGTTGTACGGTATTGGTAGAAGTTAGCACTACTACAAGTGGTAATAATGAGGACAGGACTGTGAAGTATAATTGATGTCGCCAATTGCACGGAGAAAAAATGTTGACATATATCGAATGTTGATAGGCATCTCCTAGACTACCTATATGAAACAGTTCCTAAAATAGTTTTATCAAATGTTTTTTCTGAAATTTGCTTGGAGGTGCCAGACTGTTTTTTTATAGTTTTAAATAGTTTTCTGCACCAATTAGTTATATTTAAATGCCAATCTCTTATTAGAATTAAGTAGAATCCTCGGTAGAATTCGTCTAGACCATGGAGGTAGAATATATTTATTCAACCTCCTTGGTCTAGACTTCATTGATTCGTTAGTTCATTTTTTCAGGCATTTAATAGCACAATTATTTTTAATAATGCAATTTATTGTTATTATTGTTGTTTTTACTGGTATGTATTATATTAAATAAAAATATTATAAAGCATTATGAAACTCACTTTATTTTAATAATATTTAGTCGTACCTACTTTTAATCTTCACTACATTACAAAGAACCGCTGCCTAAGGAATGATTAATTCCACATCCAGATTTTCTATCCAAGTCTCTCACAACGAAAAAATTGTATGTGGAAATAATAGTTTATAGAACTTGAATAATATAATATTTGAAATCGTCTGGGGGTGGTGATAGGGGGGTGGATGGTAGTGGGGGTGGATGTAGTAAAAAATATTTTGAGGCTTTTGGTTCTTGTTCACACACTGAATCACAATTTTTTTCATGCCCTTTAATAATGTTAATGTTAATGGGCTAATGCCAAAAAATTATTTGAAACCTTAGCTTCTCTTGTATACACTAAATACCAATTTTATGGACTCTTAACTGCTTGATTTACCTATTTAACCCCCCCCCCCAAGGGCGGATCCAGGGGGGGCACCAGGGGCAATTTCCCCCCCAAAGGGCCCTGAGAAGAATAGGAATTTATTATTGAATATTGAAAATGTCGATATAATTACAAAAAAAAATTCAAAATTTTTTTTTTTGGACCGAAAAAGTTTTTCTTGGATTTCTCCGTACAGCCGCAGTGCCCCCCCCCCCCCCCCCCAGTAACCTTTCTGGATCCGCCCTTGCCCCTCCCCATTTACCCCATTTTACCCCGCAACCCTTCGACGGAATAAGATGAAAATATAATCTAGTTCCAGATCCCGTTAAAGCACATACGTTTCAACATCTTAAACGGTTCCAGAGTAAACGTGCGCACAAAAAAGTTACAGATCGACAGACAGACAGAATTTTTTTTTTTTCGTTCAAGTTTAAAATCTCGACGTTTCATGACAGAATAAAAATTTTCAAAAATTTTTTTGTCGTTAGGGGCCATCCATAAATGACGTCACGCTTCAGGGAGGGGGGTTCGTAATTACGTGACTAAGTGTGATAAGGGGGAGGGGGGGAGGTCCGACTCATTGTGACGTAATGAATGGTGAACGAATCAAGAAAAGAAAAATATCGTAAAAAACTTTTTTTTTTTGATTTTTACTAGCACCCCCCTCCCCCCCACATGAGGCAAAAAATATAGTGAATAATAAATAACGGAATAGAAAAAAACATACGGGGGTCTCTATAAGCGTGACGTAATTTTTTGGGGGGGGATCTAACTCAGCGTGACAAAACGTGACAATGGGGGGGGGGGGGGGGGGGGGCAAAATCTCAAAAATTGGCGTGACGTCATTTATGGATGGCCCCTTACTATACTTCCACTGGATGTGGAAGTAAAAGAGATTAAAACATACAGGCGTAGCTACACAACTTGGCGCCAGGTGGCAGTGTCGTGAGAGCGCTCCCTCGCCGTGCTTCTTTTCAGAGATGGGTCAAGGAAACTTTCCATATTTGATAAAAGTCTGTAAAAGTCATGTAAATAATATAATAGTGTTTTCTCAGAAAAAAAAATATTACTGAAGTACTTAATTCACATAAAAAAATGATTTATGGCATATTTATTATCTTTTTAATTTTACTAATAGTGACAAAAAAAAAACTTAAAGTTTGAAAAATATTGAGTTCATTTTAAACAGCCATAAATTAGCGCGTTGTGACGTCAACGTCCTGAAATCCAATAAAAAGTCGGTTACATTGTTGCATAAGATAGCCGTGAAAAATATAAAACATAACATCTATTTATTGACAATACTTTTTAATTATTATGAGTTGTAATGTATTATCAAAATGCCTAAAAAAGTTTGTTTTGTACCGTTGTGTAATAATTCTAGTGAAAATGCTCCCTCAATATTATTTTTGACAGTACCACTTAATATTGAAAAAGAAAACAGTGGTTTTCTGCTGTAAAAATCTAAACAAATATTTCATCAAAATATAAACAAAGTTTTAGGTTAGTCATCTGTCATCTGATGTGTACCGTCAGTGCAGAAGCGGGTGAAGGTTAATACCAAACTACAAAATATCAACGACCGACGCTTTTACGAATAACTTGTGTGGCATTTTTTATCTGGATTCTGATTGGCCAATATTTATAAGTCCACTGCTTTAGACCAATCACAGTACAAGCAATAAAAGAGGAAATTCTGAGAGTTTTAGAGGAAAGCTTCCTTTAACACAAAGTTATATCACAGAAAAGAGAACCTCCCAGTAAGAAATTACAGATTTTCTCGAGATATTAGGTGTTTTCTTTCTACCAACAATCTTAGCTAAGCTAAGTAGTTTTAATGTCACACGCAAACTGTGGTACATACACGAATATTTCACTCATCAGGCGTGACTGAAAAACTACTTAGCTTAGCTAAGATTGTTGGTAGAAAGAAAACACCTAATGTATTGATTTTAATACATTTTATGACTTTATTTATATTGAGAATACAATTGTTCGTAGAGACAAATTTATCCAGTTTCCTTTAATAGCTTTAATGTCCATTATAAGTAGAATTCTTCGAATTAGGTGATTGTATTCAGCTTGTGTAAAGTTTGTTTATAAACATGCTGTTTAAATTTCCCGCCAAAATTACCAACAACAAAATGGCGAAGTTCACAAAAAAAGATCAAAGGCGGTGCTGAGAGTGCCGCTTCTGGTAGTTCCTTCTTCTGTGGTTATATCCATAATCTCATTGGTTTTCCGGGGTAGACAGGTAATTATCAAAGATGTTTTAAAGATGTAGTTAAAGATCTTTGGTAATTATCAGCAAGTTGTTTTAACGATATTTTTTTAGAAGTAATTCTTATTAGAAAAGTAAATTGTTGTAAATTCATAGAATGTTTTATTATATCATTTTCACAACATAAAATGTTAAAATAAAATTAGTGGGAAAACCTTATTGTATGCACTTATTTGGTATTAAAATAAAGCTTACATCACGATTCAGATTTTACCATAAAATAGCCTATCAATACACTCAATGGCAAGTTCGAAGGAAAATTGCCTGGAAACTTTCCATTGGGTATAGGTATATATTTTATAGTGAAATCTGATTCGTGATGATACCAAATAAATAAATAAGTGCATGCAATTATATTAATTATATGACTTTTATCAAATATGGAAAGTTTCCTTTGCACATCTCTGTAATTAATTCAACATTTTTTTTTTTTTCGTTTTAGTACACCTAAATAATAATAAAAGCTTGCTTTTAAAACCGTTTTTTTGCATATAATTATAAGATATTCAATTAGATATAAGATATCAACCAGATTTCATGTTTCATGAAATTACTTTGTAACGTTCTGATACCGTAATTTCAATTTTTTCATAGCGTATTTTATTTCTAAAACCCGTTAGATTTAGCCGTTAAATTTATACTTGTACAATGTAGGAAAGTAGCTTTTCCCTGGGCGCCATCCAGCTTCTAATGGTCCAGTAGAGACCTTTGACCTATCATCAACCCTTTCCCAACCTGCTACGATCTCGCACTAGTTGTCGTTGATAGGGGAATCTGCTGGTCTTACCGAGGACTGATAAATTTAGAGACAATGTGGGGTGGGCTGTAGGCCAGTCGTCTTATATAAGTTATACACTTGGTTTGTTAAATATTTCAATACCATATTTTGAAAAAAAAAGTGTAAATGAGCACATATACTGAATGTTTTATAGGGGATGAGAAATTCACTACTGAAGAATTGTAAATAAAAGAATTTGTTGGTAGTAATCGGAAATATATTTAATTACTTCCACATCCAGTGGAAGTATAGTAGCGACAAAAAAATTTTTTTAAAATTTTTATTGTTCAAATAGGCTTAGAATGCCATGAAACGTCGAGATTTCAAGTTTGAGCGAAAAAAAATTTCCGTCTGTCTGCCGGTCTGTAACTTTTTTTGTGCGCACGTTTACTTTGGAACCGTTTGAGATATTGACTTGAAATTTGGTACACATATCTACTTTAACGAGATCTAGAACTAGATTATATTTTCATCTTGTTTCGTCGAAGGGTTGGGGGGTAAATTGGGGTAAATTTGGAGTAAATAGGTAAATCAAGCAGGTAAGAGTTCATAAAATTGATATTTAGTATAGACAAGAGAAGCTAAGGTCTCAAAAAAAAGTTTTGGCATTAGCCACCCCCATTACCACCCCCACCCCATTATGAAAGGGGATGAAAAAAAAATGTGATTTAGTGTGTACAAGAACCAGAAACCTCAAAATATTTTTTTACTTATCCAATGTCACCCCTAAATAAAGATTGTTTTTTAATGTGTTCCCGAGATTTTTTGCCAAAACGGATTCGTTTTCAGCACCCCAAAATTAGTAAAAAAAAATGCCTTCCACACTTTACCTCAGATGTGCTAAAATAGCCATTTTTTTAACATTGCTCTTTTCTTACATAAGTTGTAAATTTGATTTTTGAAATATTTCCATATTATTATTTTATTTCCAATCTATATACCTATACTAGCTGACCCGGTAAACGTTGTTTTGCCATATAAATTATAAATTTTTGTCCAAAAAATAAAAAGAAAATTTCTGGATAGGGCTACTCTTATCGCCTAGGGGTATAAAAAATAGCCTACGACCTATTCTCAGACCTACCAAATATACACCAAAAATTTCATAAAAATCGGTCAAGCCGTTTCGGAGGAGTTCGATAACAAACACCGTGACACGAGATTTTTATATATTAGATAAAAGAATACCCTGACTGACTGATCTATCAACGCACAGCTCAAACCGCTGGGTCTAGAAACTTCAAATTTTGCATGCAGGTTCCTCGAATGACGTAGGCAACCACTAAGAAGGGATTTTTCGAAATTCGACCCCCAAGGGGGTGAAGGAGGGGGTTGAAATTTTAGGCTTTTTCGGAAACTGTTAAATCTAGATGCGTGAAATTTGGCAGAAATATTCTTTGTTGAAATCTATTAGATACGTGTAAGACGAAATTTCGATTTTCACTTTTTGAAGAGGCAACGGGGGTGGAAGATGGTTTAAAGGGCACCCGTATTTTTGAAATCGCGTAAGTCAGAAACGTGATTATTCGAGCGATGGACTCTTCTGAGGAAATAAGAAGACACGTATTCGGTTTTCAAAAAGAACCCCCCGAAAGGGTGAACGGGGAGGGGGAGGGTTTTAAGCTTTTCGGAAACGGTTAGACCTAGAAGCGTAAAATTTGGCAGAAATACTCTTTATTGTAATCTATTAGGCACGAATGAGATGAAATTTCGATTTTCACTTCTTGAAGGGGTGAAAACGGGGGTGGTAGAAGGTCTAAAGGATACCCGTATCTCTGAAATCGCGTAAGTCAGAAACGTGATATTGCAGCGACAGGCTCTTCTGACACACGTATTCGACGGTTTTCAAAAAGAGATCCCCTCCCCCACACAGCACAGGATGGCCACGGGATATCCTAAAATGATCCCGTATATCCGATAAATGAATTGTTCATTTGGGATGTCGATAGGAAGTCCACTGGTTATCCTTTGGTCCTAATAACAGCCAAAATTGGGATATCCATTGGATAACCGACATGACTATCTATAGTCATGTCCTATTTAAAACCTATATAGGGATAACCAAAGGCTATCCTCAGGGCCATCCATCGGTTAACTTGTTGGGCTAATGTAGGTCCCAAACTCATGATAATTGATAAATTCACCTAAGGTACAAATAAGAATTTTTTTATTTAGTTTATATTTGCATTATATTTTCATTGTGACGAATGCATTTTATTGACGGAAGACGGTACTTATAAAATATGGTCCTAATAACAGCCAGAATGGGGTTATCCATTGGATAACCTATATGACCATCTATAGGATAGCCTTTTTAGGGTTATTTAAAACCTCTATAGGGATAACCAAAGGCTATCCCTAGGGCCATCCATATAGGTCAACTTGTTGGGCTAATGTAGGTCCCAAATTCATGATAATTAATAAATTCACCCAAAGTACAAATGATAATTTTTTTATTTAGTTTATATTTGCATTATACTTTCATTGTGACGCATGAATTTTATTGACGGAAGACATTACTTATAAAATATGGTCCTAATAACAGCCAAAATGGGGATATTGGCTCTCCTTGCAACGTGCAAATTACTTCTGTTGCGATACTCACCTAGTAAGCCTGAAACTACATGTTGTGTAATATATCCACTACGCAGGAAATACACATATCTTGCAAATGCCTCTTTTATGAGAGTTTTTTTTTTGCAATATGAGATTTATTAATTACGCAAGGAGGGTGAGTATACCCCAAATTTTAAATTGTCTACAATAATCACACAAGATCAATTTTGATCCTGTGTAGATACTATGGGTAACCAGATGCAACTATGTGTGTATGTCTGTGGTTGTCCAGATTTTAACCTATCGGGCTATCCTATTATGGACATCTGTAGGTTATCCCGATTTTAACCCAAATTGGTCCCTTTTTCTTCCTATGGACGACCATGGGCTATCCCATTGAAGACATCCATGGGTAAACCCGATTTGCACCAAAAGGATATTCACAGGAGGTCCGAAATCGGGATTAACCCAGTTTAGGATGTCCCCAGGACGTCCCGCTTATCCTCCAAGTATGGCCAGTGGTTGTCCTAAGGCTATCGAGTGCTGTCTGGGCCCCCGCCCGCCTCCGAACAGGCGAACAGGGAGAGGCATGTTTTTAAGCATGAAATTTGACACATACCCGTCCATGTGCTCTATTGTCGGTTAAAATAATTTTTTCGTTTATCATGCTCTATAACACAAAAATAGACAAATTGCGATGCGCAGTGGGTCTCCTCGAGTAATAAGGATGCGCAGAGGGTTTTCTCGAGCACTATGGTTGCGCAGAGGGTTTCCTCGCGTACTATGGATGCGCAGTGGATTTCTTCGAGTACTATGGATGTGCAGTGGGTTTCCTCGAATACTATGGATGCGCAGTGGGTTTCCCCGAGTACTATGGATGCGCAGTGGGTTTTCTCGTATTCTATGGATGTACAGTGGGTTTCCCCAAGTACTGAGGATGCGCAGTGGGCCTCCTCGAGCACTATGGATGCGCAGTGAGTTTCCCCGAGCACTATGGACCCAGACAGCACAAGTATATCCTATGTATGTCCTATGGATATCCGCATTGGACATGAAGGACATAAAGCGGATATCCTTATGGATCACATATGGACTACATAGGATATCCTATGGATATTCTTTTGTCACAACTTTGGACGTCCATAAGATATCCATCGTAAATCCTTATCCACTGGACATACATAGGACGTATTTGTTATACAGTAAATGGACATAAAGCGGATATCCTTATGGATCACATATGGTCCACATGGGATATCCAGTGGATATTCTTTTGTTACAACTTTGGACGTCCATAAGATATCCATCGTAAATCATTGGGGATATCCACTGTATGTCCATAGACCATACGTTTGTCACAAATTGGGACGTCCATAGGTAACACATTTTGTGTCCGCTTGTGGACATCCACTGGCCATCCCGTGGACGTCCATTAACTGCAGGTCACTCAAAATAGTTTTGTTGATCAGAATTTACTTATTCAGTCAACATCAACCTTAACAATTAATTTATAGGTTTAGGATTGACTATATAATTTTTGCCTTTTGCACCAAGTATATAGTCAATTATTCTTTGCTAAATAAATTAATCGTTAAAGCCAATTCTGACTAAATAAACAGGATACTCATCAGCAAAGCTTTTGGTTGACCTCTACATTTAATGGATATGTCTCACAATATGTGCACTAATTTCATTATTTAAACAAATAGCAAAAGCAATATTTCGTATATGGTGCTAAAGGAGAACTTACCATATGCATCATACCTATGCCAACGTTGTTTATAACTTATTTCAAATTGGCTTTAAATCCGTTAAAACTACTACTTTCAAATCAAATAAAAATAAATGGGTGGATAAATAGATTTAATAAATTTTATGTATTTATAAAAACAATCAATTCAAATAACTGCAACACTTTTGACTGTTGATTAGATGTTGTTGTTATATATTGATATATGTATGTTAAAATGTAAAAAAAAAACGTTTTATTCTAAAATTAAATTATTTATACATCAGTTCCATTATGTTATCATATATATTTTATCCTATTCTATCTTTCCCCATGTTTTGTCTCTCCTTGGCTCAACTTAATCAATTTTTTATTGCATCCACAGTGCCAGCATTACGATGTATTTCTGCCGCACCTAAAAATTGTAAATTATGTAGGAAAATCTGCTTAATTTCTGCATGATTATAGTCATAGACAAAACTAGATATGTTTTTCAAATAATATCAATTTTCTATTTTTAACTTAAATTTATATTTGTTTACATATACAGGGTGAACCAAATTAGAAGGGATTTGGGATTTTCTCTAAAACTATGGCAGATAGACAAAAACCAATATAGGTGTCCTGAGCTCGATTTTCGAGAAACAAACAATGGCGTAAACCGCGATCGTCTATCTTTTTCGACTATCAAGTCACAGAGTGTTTTTGGAAAATTGGCATTTTTGGATGACCTCTACCTCAATTACCAAGTGTCGAATCGAAAATCGAGTAATGGAACAAAATTATTAAAAAAACACAAATTATGTCTATACCTCGAAAACTGAGGCGTGCATAATTTTCTTCTTATCAGCAACGGATTCTACTCAAAAAAATCGATTTTTGATTCGACACTTGGTAATTGAGATATAGAAATCATCCAAAAATGACAATTTTTCAAAAACGCTCTGTAGCTCGGTAGTCGAAAAAGATAGACGATCGCGGTTTATGCCATTGTTTGTTTCTCGAAAATCAAGACACCCATCTGTCTATCTGCCATATAGTTTTAGAGAAAACCCCAAATCTCATCTAATTTGGTCCACCCTATACAGGAATGTAAAAGTTATCAATAAGCTACTCCTCTAAATCCCTAAAAAAATCATAGCAATTCAAGAGCACTCATGCCAAATGTATCACCAGATTCAATCATGGTAGGGCAACTCATTACCTGCCGAAGTGCCGAAACGTGCGGGGATGGCAGTTTCAAAATTATATAAACAAGTACGATTTCTAAAATCTATTTATTTTCTGCAACAAACATTAAGTGTGTCATACGAACTTTTTTGGAGATTTTTATTCTGCTTAATTTTTATTTAAGACATTTTTTGAGGGGGGTGATTTTTCAGGGGTTCATATAGTTCATACTCATAACCGAAAGAAACCATTCATGAAAGATGACTCCTAATACTTACATAATAAAACTGAATTTGAATTATTGTTTGCTGCAAGCATCGATGTATCGAATCGTATGTTGTTCTTTCGCCCGGTTGTATTAAGTCCTTAATCTAAAAAAATTTAAAAACAATAAAAAAAAATAGAGTAAACAAATTAAACTGGCAACTAATTACTTTTTGGAAGAAGCGAGCCAATTCGCATTATTAGTTAACTGTATGTATTTGCAAATTTTCTAAAAAGTAATAAATAGTATAAATATGATACTTAGAGTACATTTACGAAAAAAAGTGGGGTTAGCTGGTAAACATTTTAAGCCGGCGATATATGTGAAATATAATTTTATATAAACAGGTTGGAAGGTTACTACATAGGTAAATATAAACACATTTTCATAGATAAATGGAGATAAATTCAACTTACCACCAGTAGATTCAGGTTTTAAACTAGATAAATTGAAATCAGAGCTGTTTCTATTTGTTGAAGCCAAATTTTCTGTCTGCAGATGGAATCTTGGTATTTCACCATCAGCAGTTTGCACTTTTAATGTAGAGATAAAAACCCTGTACGTGTTCCTTGTACATCACTATTATTATTGTCGTTTAAGCCACCAGATGTTCCTATATTATGTAGAACAGAGCTAAACAAACACTTAGAACTGGAAGCATTGACATACAATAGGTCGATGACTGGAAGCCATTTGTAAACGTAACTAACGGGAGTACGGGAGAGAAGTCGCTGGTCGCTGTTCATTGGTTCAGTTGACCAAGTTGAGCCAATCAAATTATAATTTCCGATTACAAAGCGCGCGGTTTTTAAACATACGTGAGTTATACAAATACACATAAATATGGCTAATGGCTTTGATTGAAATATTCCAATCAACGGTAAACAGTTCGGCCATTTTGGCCCGTGAAGAATAGTTAGCATGTGGTAATACTTAAATTCATACCAATTCTTGCAATCCAGATAGACAATGAAACAAATTAATAAAATTGAAATTTGACTATATCTTAAAAAAATTAATAAAACATAATGTTTCTTCAAATATCAGGTCCAAGTTGCTATATAACTTGTTTAACTAGGTATGGCTTTTTGGTGGATATCCACTGTATGTCCAGTGGATGTCCAAAGAAAAATATCCACAAGTGGACATCCAGTGGACATCCGTTTGAGGTTTCAGGACTTCATATGGACTTAATATGGACATCCAGTGGGTCCTTTGAGCTGTCTGGAATCGACAATTTACGGATATATGTTGATGGATAAAAACGGATATCCAGTGGATATCTCTTGATGGACAAAGTACGGATATTTGTTGATGGATCACAAACGAGCATCCAATGTATATCCCTTAATGGACAATGTACGGATATTCGTTGATGGATAAAAACGGATATCCAGTGGATATCTTTCGATGGACAATGTACAGATATTTGTAGATGGATTAGAAACGAGCATCCGATGTATATCCCTTCCCTGCCAAAAATTCCACATAGAAACTTATAAAAAAAAAGTGATGCGGTTTTATCGTTCCTATAAGTTATATTAGTATTATACAGACAGGATTTTATCTGTTTTATTAAGTTTTAAATCGGTTATGAAACAGTAATTCCGAATGAGCTATTTGGAATTATCATGTTGCCCTTTCATGAGTCTACAGTTTAGTGTCTGCAAATGCACCCTTGCCCTTATATCTGTAAACATATGGAATTACAGATACAACTTTAAAGAGATTCTAAACTTTTCTATAAGTAATATCATAAGAGTTCCAGTCCGTCCTTTCTCCAGTATCTATCGTATGTAACACACCATTTATCAACATGTTTTTATTGTAAATTTCAACATTGTTTTTTATTAGTATTAATGTGGATATACATGTCAACAAATGTACAGTTTCAATTGTATATTTTACAGATGTATTTTTATTGTAAACTTCCATTTTGCTTTTTTATTAGTATTAATTTGGATATGCATGCCGACAAATGTACAGTTTAAATTGCATATTTCAAATAGAAATACTAATATTGTGGTAAACACAAAATTCTGCAAAGTCCTTATTTCCTCGGGTGTTCTTGTTCTAGCCTAGAAGCAATGAATGAGTTAGCAGTGAAAGAGACTGCTTTGTTTTTAATTTAACAAACACACTTCAGTTCCTTAGGTCACATTAGATTAGATATGAACTAGCTACACGTATACAGCTCCCTCTACTGGAGCCTGGAGTAAAGTTGCTGCTGAAATTTCTATCAGTTTCTACCAGAATGGAGCAGCAAACATTTACTTATACCACATCAATGAGAATTTATGAGAACAGTATCTAAGGTAAAACGTGCGGCTTTCCGTGGTTAAATGGCAAGTGTTTCTATAAGAAACGAGCTGCATTAGGTTGACTTGCAATTGAAGATTACTAATTATAATGTTTGAATAGGGATTTATGAAATCAGTTTCTATGAGTATTAATGTTTTTTTTCAGTAATATATTAAATGTGTTTTCATTTGTTTGAATGGGTAAAAAGAAAGGTCAGTTTTCAACTGCAATTACAAATACAAGTTTAATCACTTTGAATGGGGTTATATGCGATTAATTTCTAAAAGTATTTATGCTGTTTTCCGAATATAATTGTGATGAGGTTTAATCAGTAACAAATTGTTCACTACTTGTTATGATATGGTCGGAAATTCCAAGTACACATTTAGTATTCCTTCAAAAGGATTGATGAGAGCAGTTTCTACGAGTATCTATTTGTTGTTCCTCTTGTAAATTATATAAGTCTTTACATTTACTTATACTATCTCAATGAGAATTTATGAGAACAGTATCTAATGTAAAACGTACGCCTTTCCGTGGTTAAATGGCAAGTGTTTCTATAAGAAACGAGCTGCATTAGGTTAGAACAGTTTTGATTTGCAATTGAAGATTACAAATTATAATGTTTGAATAGGGATTTATGAGATCAGTTTCTATGAGTATTAATGTTTTTTTTTCAGTAATATATTAAATGTGTTTTCATATGTTTGAATCGGTAAAAAGAAAGGTCAGTTTTCAACTGAAATTACAAATACAAATTTAATCACTTCGAATGGGGTTATATGCGATCAATTTCTAACAGTATTTATACTGTTTTCCGTATATAATTGTGATGAGGTTTGATCAGTAACAAATTGTTCACTACATGTTACGATATGGTCGGAAATTCCAGGTACATATTTAGTATTACTTCGAAAGGATTGATGATAGCAGCTTCTACGAGTATGTATTTGTTGTACCAATAGTAAATTATAGAAGTCTTTATCAGTATGCATTCGGATCTAATTTAAATATGAAAATTATATCAGAATAAAGCAACCAAATATTTTAAACAGAATCTATTTGTAAATCCAGACATTTACTTATACTATCTCAATGAGAATTTATGAGGACAGTATCTAATGTAAAACGTGCGGCTTTCTGTGGTTAAATGGCAAGAGTTTCTATATGAAACGAGCTGCATTTGGTTAGAACAGTTTTGATTTGCAATTGAAGATTACAAATTATAATGTTTGAATAGGGATTTATGAGATCAGTTTCTATGAGTATTAATGTTTTTTTTTTCAGTAATATATTAAATGGGTTTTCATTTGTTTGAATGGGTAAAAAGAAAGGTCAGTTTTCAACTGCAATTACAAATACAAGTTTAACCACTTCGAATGGGATTATATGCGATCAATTTCTAACAGTATTTATGCTGTTTTCCGAATATAATTGTGATGAGGTTTGATCAGTAACAAATTGTTTACTACATGTTACGTGTGGAAATTCCAGGTACATATTTAGTATTACTTCGAAAGGATTGATGATAGCAATTTCTACGAGTATGTATTTGTTGTGCCAATAGTAAATTATATAAGTCTTAATCAGTATGCATTCGGATCTAATTTAAATATGAAAATTATATCAGAATAAAGCAACTAAATATTTTAAATAGTATCTATATGTAAATGCAGCCATTCACTTATACTATCTCAATGAGAATTTATGAGAACAGTATCTAATGTAAAACGTGCGGCTTTCCGTGGTTAAATGGCAAGAGTTTCTATAAGAAACGAGCTGCATTAGGTTAGAACAGTTTTGATTTGCAATTGAAGATTACAAATTATAATGTTTGAATAGGGATTTATGAGATCATTTTCTATGAATATTAATGTTTTTTTTTCAGCAATAAATATATTAAATGTGTTTTCATTTGTTTGAATGGGTAAAAAGAAAGGTCAGTTTTCAACTGCAATTACAAATACAAGTTTAATCACTTCGAATGGGGTTATATGTGATCAGTTTCTAACAGTATTTATGCTGTTTTCCGAATATAATTGTGATGAGGTTTGATCAGTAACAAATTGTTCACCACATGTTACGATATGGTCGGAAATTCCAGGTACATATTTAGTATTCCTTCGAAAGGATTGATGATAGCAGTTTCTATGAGTATGTATTTGTTGTTCCAATAGAAAATTTGTCTTTATCAGTATGCATTCGGATCTACTTTAAATACAAAAATTATATCAGAATGACACAACCAAATATTTTAAACAGTATCCACTTGTAAATCCAAACATTTAAAGATATATTTTAATGAGAACCAATCAGAACAGTATCTAATGTAACGCGTGCGGCTTTCCGTGGCTAAATTTTAAAAGTATTTTTAATAAATACTTTAACGGATTTGAACAGTTTTAATTTGCAATTCCAGATGAATAGTTTTAATTGTTAAATAGGGATCTATGAGATCAGTGACTTTGTGTAATGTTTGTTCCAATAAAAACACATTTTATTGAAAAAAAAAAAACATTACACTGACCTCATAGATCCCTAACAATTAAAACTATTCATCTGGAAATGCAAAACTGTTCGAATCCGTTAAAGCTTATTTATTGCAAATAATTTTTAAATTTAGCCACAGAAAACCGCACACGTTACATTAGATACTGTTGTGATGGATTCTCATTATAATATTATCTTGGATTTACAGGTGGACACTGTTTAAAATATTTGGGGTTTCATTCTGATATGATTTTTGTATTTAAATTAGATCCGAATGCATACTGATAAACACTTATATAATTTACTGTAGGAACAACAAATAAATACTCGTAGAAACTGCTCTCATTAATCCTCTTGAAGGAATACTAAATATGTACCTGGAATTTCCGACCATATCGTAACATGTAGTGAACAATTTGTTACGGATCAAACCTCATCACAATTATATTCGGAAAACAGCATAAATACTGTTAGAAATTGATCGCAAATAACCCTATTCGAAGTGATTAAACTTATATTTGTAATTGCAGTTCAAAACTGACCTTCCTTTTTACCCATTCAAACAAATGAAAACACATTTAATATATTACTGAAAAAAAACATTAATACTCATAGAAACTGATCTCATAAATCCCTATTTAAACATTATAATTTGTAATCTTCAATTGCAAATCAAAACTGTTCTAACCTAATGCAGCTCGTTTCTTATAGAAACACTTGCCATTTAACCACGAAAAGCCGCACGTTTTACATTAGATACTGTTCTCATAAATTCTCATTGAGATAGTATAAGTAAATGTCTGGATTTACAAATAGATACTGTTTAAAATATTTGGTTGCTTTATTCTGATATAAATTTTCATATTTAAATTAGATCCGTATCTTTACTGATAAAGACTTATATAATTTACTAGAGGAACAACAAATAGATACTCGTAGAAACTGCTCTCATCAATCCTCTTGAAGGAATACCAAATGTGTACTTGGAATTTCCGACCATATCATAACATGTAGTGAACAATTTGTTACTGATTAAACCTCTTCACAATTATATCCGGAAAACAGCATAAATACTTTTAGAAATTGATCGCGTATAACCCCATTCGAAGTGATTAAACTTGTATTTGTAATTGCAGTTGAAAACTGACCTTTCTTTTTACCCATTCAAACAAATGAAAACACATTTAATATATTACTGAAAAAAAACATTAATACTCATAGAAACTGATCTCATAAATCCCTATTCAAACATTATAATTTTGAATCTTCAATTGCAAATCAAAACTGTTCTAACCTAATGCAGCTCGTTTCTTATAGAAACTCTTGCCATTTAACCACGGAAAGCCGCACGTTTTACATTAGATACTGTTCTCATAAACTCTCATTGAGATAGTATAAGTAAATGTTTGGATTTACAAATAGATACTGTTTAAAATATTTGGTTGCTTTATTCTGATATAATTTTCATATTTAAATTAGATCCGAATCTGTACTGATAAAGACTTATATAATTTACTATAGGAACAACAAATAGATACTCGTAGAAACTGCTCACATCAATCCTCTTGAAGGAATACTAAATGTGTACTTGGAATTTCCGACCATATCATAACAAGTAGTTAACAATTTGTTACTGATTAAACCTCATCATAACTATATTCGGAAAACAGCATAAATACTTTTAGAAATTGATCGCATATAATCCCATTCGAAGCGATTAAACTTGTATTTGTAATTGCAGTTGAAAACTGACCTTTCTTTTTACCCATTCAAACAAATGAAAACACATTTAATATATTACTGAAAAAAAACATTAATACTCATAGAAACTGATCTCATAAATCCCTATTCAAACATTATAATTTGTAATCTTCAATTGCAAATCCAAACTGTTCTAACCTAATGCAGCTCGTTTCTTAAAGAAACACTTGTCTTTTAATCACGGAAAGCCGCACGAATTACATTAGATACTGTGCTCATAAATTCTCATTGATATGGTATAAGTAAATGTTTGGATTAACAAATAGATATGGCTTGACTCATTTTGCTGGTCAATGCGGATATAAACTGATAACAATTTCAACAGCAACTTTACCTAACTCTTATAGAAACTTATTGACCATATAGGTTCTCATAGATACTTATTAATTTTTGATAATTTTCAATACGGATTGATGAGATTTTTTTGACAGGGTTAATGGACAATGCATGGATATTCGTTGATGGATAAGAACGGATATCGGACATAAAACAGACGTCCACAGGATATCCATACTATGTCCTTGGACATGCGGACATGATATGGACAAGAAATGGATGCCGTATGAATATCCTGTGCTGTCTGGGGATGCGCAGTGGGTTTCTTCGGGTACTATGGATGCGCAGTGGGTTTCCTCGAGTACTATGGATGCGCAGTGGATTTTCCCGAGCACTATGGATGCTCAGTGGGTTTCCTTAAATGCAATGAATGTGCAGTAGGTTAGTATGTCAATGTTCCTAATTCCACGTGGATGAAGTTCCACGCGGACGAAGTCGCGAGCATCAGCTAGTATGTGATAAAATTAGATGTGAATGTTTTTTTTTTAAATTTTTAAAAAATTTTCTTGTATTAATTCTCTTTTCAAATATTTGTTTATTTTGATCTCTGATAATGCTGGATAACGAATTTATAATTGTAATGTATAATAATATAAAAGAACCACTGCAGACATAAATCAAACAAATAGGTACACCAGAGATGCTAGCTGTTCGAATCTCGTATTCAAAAGGGCCCGTTCATGATCTGGATGTCTGGATCAACAAAAAGACGTTTATGCCTGCTTTATCGACTACGAGAAAGCGTTCGACACCGTCAAATACAACAAACTTATAGAACTATTACAACTTTCGGGAATTGATACCAAAGACATTCAGATTATAAAAAATATTTATTGTAATCAAAAAGCACACAAGCATGAAGGCATGACGGGTCAGGACATTATAATTGCTAAGGGAATTAGACAGTGTTACATTCTTTCGCCACTGCTGTTCAATTTATGCTCTGAAGAAATCTTTGTAGAGGCACTGGAAGAACACAATAAGGGCATCAAAATTAATGGGGTATCAATCAGTAATCTCCACTATGCAGATGGTGTTGTTTTGCTGGCGGATAATATCTAGGATTTACAGGTGATGCTCAGTAGAGTAACTAAATTAAGCAACCAATTTGGACTTAAGATCAACAGAAAGAAAACCAGATTTATGGTAATTAGTAAAAGGAACATCCGAAATATCGATCTACAAATAGGAACCGAATCCATCAAAATAGTACACCGCTACAAATATTTGGGATACACAGTAAATGGTGAATGAATTTAGAGATCAGAATAGAGATAGCAAAATCAACATTCATAAAAATAAGAAAGCTCCTGAGTAACCGCAACCTAAGCATTGGCACCCGATGGAGAGCCACGAAATGCTATGTGCTCTTTACATAGCTTTATGGCGTGGAAAGGTGGATATTAAAAACAACAACAATGAAAAAACCAGAAGCTTTTGAAATGTGGCTATATAGACGCATACTAATAAGAATACCTTGGACTGAAAAAGTGACCAATACGGAGATATTGAGAAGAATGGATAACGATCTTGGAATTACTTACAACTGTTAAGAAAAGAAAAGCATCCTAACTGGGCCATGTGTTTCGGAATGACAAGTATAGTCTATTAAAACTTATCATGGAGGGAAAGAGAGAAGGTAGGAGAGGATTCAGCAGAAAGAAACAATCTTGGATGAAAAACTTACGTGAATCGTTCCAAATACCAGTAGCTTCAACAATAATTCATGCGGCGCAGAACAGAGAAGCCTATCGCACGATGGTCGCCAACCTTCGGTAGAAGACGGAACAGAAAGAAAAAGAAGAAGTTCATGATCCGATCCATATACACATAATTCGTTGTAATTCTTTCGTCAGTAACTATCCGCAGCCAATGTGTCATTACCCGTATTACATAACACTAGGCTTTACTATGGTGCTAAATTCACAATCCAAGCTTATCGCAGTAATTTTGTAACTCAACGTTAATTATATTAGTAAGGCGAGCACATCCATGGTACTCAGGTCTGCCGGTCCATTGTACATTCGCGACATGTAGAATCTCCTAGAAAAGACCAGTGCTCCTGCTCTTCACGAAGAACAATAGTCCATTCCAGGCAGATCCCGTAATTCCTCCGGCTGTAAAAATTGCGTTTGGAGATGCCTATGCCTTGACGCTTCCAATGGTGCATAATAGCATAGAATATGAGTGGTGGTTTCATCCCCCGCTTCACACATCCGACAAATAGGATCGTCCTTCACCCTCATTGTATGTAGGTGCTTCTTCAGAGGTCAGTGTCCTGTTATTAGGCCTACCATCCGTCGCATTCTTTGTTTAGCGAGCGCAAGCAATCACTTTATAAAGTCAGCTGAAGACCCCTTACATGGAACTTTGACTGCCTCGTTCTTGGAGTTTGAGTCCAATTGTTGTTGAACTGTGCCATGGCCCAATTTCGTAACTCTGAATGAATCAGACTTCTAACATCTTGACGAATCGAAAGATGGCTCAGAACCAGGGAAAGAAGTTTTTTCCTTTCTTTACTTTTCATTTCCTTCTCCCGTCAAACGGTCTACTACTTCATTGCTTCATTTGTCATCATAAATTCCATTTTGGACGACAACATTTTTAAAAATTCAAACATTTTAAATCACATCTCTTATTCCATCATATTTTCCGGCGTCGCATTGCGTCAAGGAGACTACCAGGGTGGCAGTTCTCGTACTCGTTTTTTTCGTTTAGCTTTTTACCCGAGCCAACAGCCAAAATTTGTTCAGTGCTTCACCCAGTGATTCGTTCTAAGTTTTTATATCAATTAGTTTTAGTCCCTTGTGGGCAGCATTTTCAAATGTTAATATTAGTCTTGAGTCTGCCTGCGGCAGACATACGTTCTGATTTTAATTATAATCCAATTTTCGTTAAGCCAAACCAGACCCGCCCCCTCCAGTTCCACATCCACCGCGATGCTACGCGCCGTGGTTGTCTGGTTGGTCCGGGAGGTGCATAATGAACACTTTAATATTTAATAAACCTATTTTGATTGCAACCAAAAACTGTAGACATAATCACTAGAAAATAATCTAATGTTACTTTATCATTAGATATTTATCATCTTCTACTTCCTTAAAAAATATTGCGATTTGGGCTCTGGTTAAAACGCCAGACATGGGCTCCCATCTTGGGAAATACAGCGTTCTCGCCCCACCTTCTAGAGGCTTGTATATCAGTGTATACTCGGAAGTTACGTAATTTCAGACGAGGCTTACGGATTACGTAGTGGATATACCATCCTTCGGAGGGGATGTAAAGCAGGCGGTCCCTTGTCTATTAAATGTTAGTCAAGTAAAAGATCCCTACTCTTCTTAAGGGAAGAGGTTCGGCAAAATTTCCAGGTTGGGGGTAGCTCGTCTCCTGGAATCGGTGATAGGCCCTGGTAGCGGAAATAGGCCGACGTTAAACAGTTAAAAAAAAAAAAATAAATAAATAAAACGCCAGACTTCTTAGCTTTATATCCAACATTCTTCTTCTTTAGGAAAGCATTATTTTGGGGAATTTCGCAATACCCACGTTTTTTTTTACTTCCCTCGCTAACCGAAGGAAAGGAAAGTATTGCAATCGTGAAAAAAATCACCTTCCGAAATTTCTCCGAATTTTCACGTTTCAGAATACGTAGATTCTGTCTGTCTGTCTATCCGTCTGTTGGCGCTATATTTACAAAACCAGTTGACGGAGAAAAATTATATTTGATAGGTAGTTGACGGTACTTCCAACGAAAAACTGGGATGTACTTCCGCTGAGAAATATATAGGGTGGACTCCATAAAAAATATACTTAAGGAAAAAAATGTAACGGAATACAGCAATAATTGACAAAGTTAACACAAATGTCAAGGAAGAAAAAATATGAAAAATATACAGGGTGGTCATCATAAAAAAATAATGAAAAATTGTGACGGAGGACAATAATATCTCAAATGTGGTTAACACAATTGAAAAGAAGAAAAATTGGGAAAAATATACAGGGTGGTCACCCTAAAAAATATTATAAAAACAATGTGCCGGAGCAATAATATTTCGCAAGCAGTTGATACAACTGTCAAGAAAAAAACTATGAAAAATACACATACAGGGTAGTCAAAAAAAACACCAAAAAAAATAGGTTGAAATTGGGCAGTCCACTAGAGCTCTATGTGCCAAGTGTCGGTGAAGGTCTTAAATAGACCGATCTAAATATCAATGCACAAATAAGAGTACTGTGTACTGTGCTTTCAACCTTCAATTATTGTTCTTATTTGTCCTTTCCAGATCCTTTTTGTTGCTACGCTACGCTGATGAGGAACAATAATTCCGAAACACGTGTCCGTAGCTGCTTCGTGTTTCCTCTTGGGGTATAAGGCGTTATTTTCCTCACTACTAAAAAAAATGTTACGGAGGACGATAATATTTCCCATATAGTTAACAACCGTCAACGAAGAAAAATATGAAAAAAATAAATGTCACGGTGGACGATAATATTTCCCATACGGTTAACACAACTGTCAAGGAAAAAAATATGAAAAATATACAGAGTACCTTAAACACATTTTGAATAAAATGTGAGGGAGGATGATAATATTTGGCATGTAGTAAACTGTCAACGGAGGAAAGTATGGAAAGTTTACAGGGTGGTCATCTTAAAAAATAAATAATGAGAAAAATGTGACGGATATTTCACATGTTTTATGATTTAAATGTTATACGATTATTTTGTTTTATTGCTATTTTGCTAATTGATTATATTAAAGTTGCAGAAAGCAGTATCTGGTTGCCTGCAACCGGTCTGTTTTATAAATTTATCATCAAAACGTTTTTATATATCTTATAAAGAAGTTAACAAATTATTTTAGAAACGTTTCCGTGTCTTTTCAGCGTATAAAACTAAATAATTTTATAGCGCTTTTTTAGTAACGGCGGCAGTATTTTCAGCACCGTTATAAATCTATGTTAAAATTATTTTATAAATGCTTCCTATTATCTTATAAAACAGTTATATTTAAGCACTATTTGAGACAATTTCGCTATTGAAAGTAAATTGTTGTTCCAGAGTCTGCTACATAATTATTATATAACGTTGCAATATATTGCAATATGGCAACGGTAACAAAGTTGCAAAATAAAATTTTATTAAAGAGTTTTTTGGTCGGAGACACAAATTTTATGTAAAAAGAGTTTTAACCAATTTGATCAAATATTTTTTCATTTGTTCTATTTAGGTCCGGCGGTCAGAATTTCTCTTAACATGCAATTTAACAGTAATAGATAGAATAAATTATAGTTTTTATCAAAGTGTTTGTGATTCTGGCTACAGTTATTTTTCTTTAGTTATAAGTTATAACAAAAATACCAAAAAAAAATAAAATGTTATATTGAATAAATTATAGTTTTTATCAAAATGTTTGTGATTCTGGCTATTACTCCAGTCGAATTGGACATAATAAAAAATTTTGCGTACTGCGGACTTTTTTTATGGAAGTTGTTTAAAAGGCCATAATAAGCAAGCACAGAAAACTACACCCTGCTTACACCATGTGCATCTCCTATTTTTAGGGGTTGAAACTTTGGAATTTTACTTATGTGTCCATATCTGTTTCCCTATTGCCCCGTAGGGCTCTTTACAAAGTTACACTTTCTGAAGATTCATCCTTCCTCTACATAATATATATATTACACATTTGCCGTAGGACAAACGGTTTTGGCTGTACGAGGCCGGAAAGGCTGTCCGAATTTGGATGTATTCTGTACAGGACAAACGGCTATTATTTCCAATCTACAATACTACACACACTAATGCCCTTAAGGAGGGATGATGATTTATGAAAAAACTTTCATCGAATACCGCGCGGTTTTCATGATACAGGATGTTGAAATTTTGAAAACCCCATTTTTAAAACAAAAGTGAACCTACTTTTTTTTCGCTCATTTTTCTTTCATGCTTGTACGACCCTAATATAAGAAAATTTACGTTGGTTTCATTTTAATACAATCGTTGGTTTAGGAGCTAGATAGCAAAATATGCCAAAAATGGCTATTTTGGAATTGTTGTATTAAAAAAAACCAAAACCAGTATAATTCTGGTAAATGTTTTTGTTTATCCTAAAAGTCCAATTCATTGCGCATAGAAAATGTGTTTTTGTATTTAAGTATGATCAACACTTATTGTGTAATAACGATTTATGTCATATGTTCTCCAGTCTCATTTTTCACAATTTTTTTTTTGCGGCCTTATGGTTCATAGTAGGGCAGAAAGCATTATACACGTGGACAGGGCACATAATAGGGTGTTAAAATGGGTCTCTTGTTAAAATGCGATAGGACGTACCATTTTCGAGTAAAACGCACTTGTTTGGTTATGTTTGCTTTGAGTTTTCATTGTGTTCTGAATTGTGATCTGATAAATAAATTCTACATTTTGGTGTTTTCTTTCTTAGGAGTTTGTTTTTTTAAATAATTTTCCGATGAAATTGACATATAATAGCTGTTTCTCGAGGAAGGTAAAATTACTGTGGATTTTGTTATGGACACAAAATAAGTTGAAATGATAATTCGAGACAAGCGTGAACCTTCAAATAGGGGAGTGAGAACCCCCTATTCCGTCCGAGTCCCTTCATTTTTTCATTAGCAATGTCCCTCATAAACAGAAAAAGCAAGAAGCGACACATAGTTATATTTTTTCGTAGTCAGCGGTGAGTCAGTCAGTCGATGA
Source organism: Rutpela maculata (assembly GCA_936432065.2). Taxonomy (NCBI): domain Eukaryota; kingdom Metazoa; phylum Arthropoda; class Insecta; order Coleoptera; family Cerambycidae; genus Rutpela; species Rutpela maculata. Next base: position 206,747,976 of record OW386287.2, read on the forward strand.
AAAGTGTGATCTGAAATAATTTTTTGCTAACAAGTGCGTTTTACTCGAAAACGGTACGTCCTATCGCATTTTAACAAGAGATCCATTTTAACACCTTAATATGTGCCCTGTTCAGGTATACATTGCTTTCTGCCCTACCATGAACCATAAGGCCGCAAAAAAAAATTGTGAAAAAGGAGACTGGTGAACACATGACAAATCGTTATTACACAATAAGTGTTGATCCTACTTAAATACAAAAACACACTTTCTATGCGCAATGAATTGGATTTTTAGGATAAACAAAAACATTTACCAGAATTATACTGATTTTGGTTTTTTAATGCAACAATACCAAAATAGCCATTTTTGGCATATTTTGCTGTCTAGCTCCTAAACCAACGATTGTATTAAAATGAAACCAACGTAAATTTTCTTATATTAGGGTCGTACATGCATGAAAGAAAAATGAGCGGAAAAAGTAGGTTCACTTTTTTTTTAAATAAGGGGTTTTCAAAATTTCAACATCCCGTATCATGAAAACCGCGCGGTATTCGATGAAAGTTTTTTCACAAATCATCATCCCTACTTAAGGGCATTAGTATGTGTAGTATTGTAGATTGAAAATAATAGCCGTTTGTCCTGTACAGAAGACCCCCAAATTCGGACAGCGCGGCCTTTCCGGCCTCGTACAGCCAAAACCGTTTGTAACTTGGTAAAGAGCCCTACGGGCAATAGAGAAACAGATATGGACACATAAGTAAAATTTCAAAGTTTCAACCCTTAAAAATAGGGGACGCACATGGTGTAGCAGGGTGTAGTTTTCTGTGCTTGCTTATTATGCCCTCTTAAACAACTTCCACAAAAAAAAATCCGCAGTACGCAAAATTTTTTATGATGTCTAATTCGACTGGACTATACAGTTATTTTTCTTTACTTATAAGTTATAACAAAAATACCAAAAAATAAAAAATAAAATGTTATATTGGTGCATTTAAGATACGGCCCTGTCACAAGTCCGTCCTACAAAACATTTTATAGATGTTTTGTAGGAATCGCCTATAGTTTAATTATCTTAAAATGCTTGTTATTAACACAAAAGTATTTTATAGACGGAAGACATTTTATGAGACTAGCGTTCGAGATCGTAAATATGACAATACATAAAAAGTTTAAAAATCACATTTTTATTAATACTTATGGCAGTTAATATGTGCTAATTATAAAGTTAATGATCATTAAAACAAATTGACGTTAAATTTCATTCAAAAAAAAAATTTTTAAATGTGAAATCAATTTTTATAAAATTTCAATAATTATTAGAAACCTTCAGAAAACACATGGCATAATTCACAGTAAAATTTCCTTCGCATCAAAAATTACAGGCTGTATGGGTTAACATGTCTCTAAAATAATTATTAAGTAAGTTCTTACCGACTGTCCAGTAAAATCACTGAAAGCTTGGTACATATAGAGATCAGCATATTATATATTTGTAAGTATATATATGCGACTTTTTGAATACATTTAAGAAATCGTTTTATTTTATTGGTGTTTTATAGCAATAATAACAAACAGTGAAGTGTGTGATTTATAACGCAATTAAATGAAGCTTCAATAAAACTGTTTTATAGTGCCGGTACCGAATTTTCTTACAGCCTGCGGAAATGTTTATACAGTTTTTTTGTAGTTATTGCAATAGGCTTTACAAAATATCAACAGTGACTGATTTATTTTATAAGATGGTGATTTATAGCTGTCGTAATAACGTTTCTAAAGTGTTTCTGAGAGTAATATTGTTTTATAAAATTTGTGTCGGAAACATTTCTGTAGCTTTTGTAAAATACCAAATTGCTAGTTGGGATACTATTAAGTTTACATCTTTATTGTCGCGTTTTCAACTAAACGTCAAAATATGTCGTTATTTTATAGTTGTAAAGAATGCATAACTCGGTTACTATGGAAACCAATTGAACGTCGACTTAGACTCATTGTTTTATTAATTTTTATAAAAATGGGTCCGGTAAAAGCTTTCACCGGACTCTCACAATCATTTTCCGGCTCTAATAAAATGCGATTTTCTGACCTAAAAATAAACTGGAAAGGGCTCATTTCTGGCCGGTTTAAAAAAAATACTTTTACAGACTTTTTTTACATAAAAACTAATTTGCAACTTCCTTTCGTCTTCTGTACCTACCACCACGTTTTGACAGCCCGAGGCCCCCGACCATTGCCGTTTTCAACGGAAAATGTTTACGCGCCGGATATTAGCGTCTCTTAGCGGTTCGCGCATAGCACATAATCAATGACCGTTACGCCGACTAGATTAATTCACTGGAACTGGTCCAGCATCTCATCCCGCATCTCGTCGGTCAACGCTGGACCGGACCGCCGCGATGTCCCGTTCTCGCCGAGGCGAGGTCTAGAACGGTCATCGAGGGGTCTGGCAACCGGTTACCGTGCGAAATTATACACTCCGGACTGGCGTTTTTAAATTGGCTGTTTTGAACCCTTTCATAAGTTTAATTGTTGTCAATAATTGATTGATTTTGAGGTATCATGTGCCCGGTTTGCACGTAGATGCTAATAGGTTTTAGATGACTTTCGAATTCGGCATAATAAAGCCTTATGCAGAACTATAGTATTTTATTTAAATGATTTTTTTGTTTGCTTCTAGTTAGTTGAAATATAAAACATTTTTTTGGTTGTATTTAGCAAATCGCAGAAAAAATAAATTGCGTTCTTTAAAAACGAAAATCAATCTATTAAAATATTTATTTCCAATTCGGCAAATAATTTTAACATTTATGGTTCGTTCGTTCTTTTCTATTCCTATCTTAACAACAGACATCAGTGTGTTTCTATAGTTAATATAAATTCAGAACTTCTTCCGGTTAAACATGGGGTGCCTCAAGGCTCTGTTTTGGGGGCTCTACTTTTTATCTTATATATCAATGATTTTTTTCACTTTATGTTACTAAAAAAATGCATCGCTTAAGCTGACGATATATCAATTATTAATCATAATTTGAACATTCTTGACCTAAATGAGATAAAAGCTATAGCTCTATGAAGAAAGCTGGTGCTTGCTTCATACAATCTTAAATTAAATGAAGAAAACTCAACAAAATGTTTTTTCAACAAATAATTCACTAATTAACAGTTACAGTGTTAAAATTCTTGGCGTTGCTTTAGATGACACTCTTAGCTGGTTCAGTCATGTGGGAGTGGCATGTGCAGCAACTGTCACACAAATTATCAAGCTCTATATTTATGCTACGTAAGCTAAAAAATCAACTCCAAAAACTTAAGTACGTGCCATTTTTCATTATTTCATGCTTATATTTATTATGCTATCCTCCTATGAGGTGAATTATCTCGTGCAGTTGTAATCTTTCGTTTGTAGAAGAAAGCAGTCAGGTTAATTGTTAATGCAGGTTGGAAGGATTACTGTTTACTAATATTTAGGAGTCTTGGTATAATGCCAATTCCTTTTCTTCCCATTTATGTTACTTTACTTGAAATTCACAAGAACGTAAATTCTTTTTGTACTAATTCAGATTTTCATTCGTGACACTAGATCTGCGAATCAACTTAGGCATCCTTGCCTTAGATTATAAGAATTACAGAAAAACTCTCTGAACATTCAATTATACAATCACATTCCTAATGACATAAAATCTTTTAATTTTAATAGTTTTAAGAATACAATGAAAAAACACGTTTTAAAATATTGTTTCTATTCAAACAATGAATTTTTAAACACACTAATTTGTTGATACTATACAATCACATTCCTAATGACATAAAATCTTTTAATTTTAATAGTTTTAAGAATACAATGAAAAAACACGTTTTAAAATATTGTTTCTATTCAAACAATGAATTTTTAAACACACTAATTTGTTGATACCTTTTTAATTTGTCTCCTGCTTGTTTGGTATGCTCTGGCCATTCCGTATGAACTTGCTTCTTCTTTCTTTTTCGTGTTTTTTGTTTTTATTATGTGAACCATATGTATATGTATTTGATTTGTGTACACTTTTTATATTTTATATTTTCTATTTTTGACTTGTTAAAAGTATCACATTGTAACGTGGTCAAAATAAAAATATCTATCTGTCCATGGTTATGATTCCTACATAAAACATTCCAGTTCAATTTGGTTCAAATCGACAATTGCCTTAAATTGTATAAGGACGATTTTACGTTCGGTTACCTCGGGATTAGCTGAAAAACGGGGTAGTTGATGATCTTTATCAAAACTCCGGACAACCCTAATTCCTTTCGATCCATCACTCTTCTTGACGAATTCGGCAAATTATTAGAAAGGATAATACGCGACACAATACGTAAATACATCCCAGGAGATCTATTAATGGACCAGAGGGAAACCTGGATGCCATTTCTCTTTGCTATAAAAGGTCCAATCTGCTAATTACAAACATAACGCTGGGGTGACACGCAGACAATGTCTACGAGAATTTAAAATACTCGCTAATACCAGGTTATCGAAGAAGATTGTTAATATCAGAACTAAGTTCTTGCCCCAGCAAGTTTCATTATTCTGTAATTACTATAGTTGCAGCGGTAGATTGATAGGTACAGATTGAGCCGGAAATCCCTTTCAGAACTTGGACGTGCGAAGACAAATTATTATAATAAAAATATTTTAAGTTTGCTTCACAATAATATCCATAATTATTTAATAGTAATTAAAAATATAAAAGGTGTCCATGGATAGCGTTGTAAAGAGTTGTTGTTTCATAAAAAACAGTCATTACTAACACTCTTGAACTCAAAAATGTACTTTCATTTGAGTTCGTACATGCAGGATGATCACATCTATATGTACTTAAAGATTGAACAGCCTTCATAAAAAATCAATAAAAAGTCTAAAATAAAATTTCACCGTTGCGTGTCGTCCGGTTAAGTGAACCTCATTATCAGATGTTGAAGTCTGCTAAAAATCGGCAGCTACTGGCCTTCTCACCCGGTGGATCTTTAAAGCCGAAAAGAGCATTTAATTGTGTGCCATAACGGCACTAAACGTATTCCGATCTCAACTTGCTTTGTTTTTTTATTTTTTATTATTTTTTTTTTCACAGAAACCAAATCGAAAGGGTGCAAGTGTGATATATCGTTGAAATCGGAATTTTTAATGGTTCGATTACAAATTGTAAGTAATCATACAATAAACAACTTATTGTGCAAAAACGGCAATAAACATAATCCGATCTCAATCAAAACCTTTTCAGATCTTCTGGAGCACTAAAGAAACCCTTATGTAAAGTTTCATTCAAATCCGTTTAGCAGTTTCGCCGCTATCGTGCTAACACACATACACACACACAGATATTTTTCAAAAACCTGGGACCTCAAAACGTACAGATTTCATGTTATCTAAATTTTAGATTTTGGACCAATTTTAGTAACCTCCCACAATTTTGTGGGGAGGTTAAAACATCCGTCATTATGAGTTTTTAAGCTATACCATCAGAGAATCCTGAAATGTCCACGAAATTTGATGTAAATCTGCTAAAAATGTTGTAAATATGGCAGCCATATTGGATTCGCCATTTTGTATTTTTAACTTTTGGCATCAAATTATATCTCAGCTACTTCAAAAATACCTAACTATCGATTTTAATGAAATTCCAACAAAATTAGAATTTTTGTCTAGTTTTTGAAAATCCCGTCCACTGCGCGTTGGGGTAGCTTGATGAAAAAACTACAATGGGACCATGAGCAATAATATAGTTATTAAAAAAAATAATTATTAAAAAAAATAATATTATGAATTATTTTTTATTATCACTAGCATCAAAGTAAAAAAAATGTTTCCAATTTCGGTTCACCTTAGACTAAGACTAATTGTAAGGAAGGCTTTCGAAAAATCTAGAAGTGTCAGATCGTAGTTTTGCCTTGATCTGTCATCAGTTATTTCAACAGTGCTGTAGCACTGCTGTAGCACAGTTATAGTCTGGGCGAAACCCAGATTGATTTTAAGGTAGAATGTCGTAAGTATTTAAATGTTCTCGTATTTGGTAATACATAATTTTTTCACTGAGTTTAGACAAAATTGGAAGTATACATATTGGGTGAAGATCTTTATAAGAGAGAGCATCTTTCTTTTTAGGTAGTGGTGTTACACGAGAGATTTTCCAACTGTTAGGAGAAACACAGGAGACATGAATTCACAATGTGCGTAAGAAAAGGTAAAATTCTTGGGCAGCATAAGAGAATCACATCTAGTTTTATTTCATCTGCATGGCAAAAGATTTTTTATTTCCATCAAATGTTTTTTAACCGTTTCAGTTGACACTATTGTGAAATTAAATAAAGATTTAAAGTTGATTTTAATGTTATTATTGTAAAATTGTAAAAGTTCCAAATCAGCTGTCAGTTTTATTTGATGAAAATTGTAAGAACTGTTTATTAATTTTTGTTGGTTTATTTGAATGTAGTGGCAGTGAATTTGTTAAGGGTTTTTTGTAAATATTAAGCTCATTTAAATTTTTTCATAGTAATTTAGATTCTTCATTGATTAAACAGAAATCATCCACGCGGTTTAAGTCCGGTGGTGGAGATGGCCGTCTACCTCTACTAATTGTTCCGCCGATGAAAATTTGCTCCAGAAACGATAACGTATTTTATACAGCTTCTCTTACAAACGACTGCAATATGTATTTTGTACATGCACGCACATTCTTGCTTACAATCAAATCCATCAGCCTACCAGCGAGTGCGGTGGGACGTACATAGTTATATGTCCACTTCCAGAGTGACTCCAGACTCTAGTCTGCTGACGACTTTCTTAAGGACATTTTCAGACGCAACGTGCAACACCAATGAAGAGGCAATAACAAAACCCCCCTACATCTGACCCCGAGGATACCAAGCAAACAACCCGCTTGGTACCCTTTATCTTAGCCCTGGGCCGGCCAAAAACGCTAAAGACAAACGTCCAGGCCGCGCACTTCCCGAGTTACACAGTTCATCCTTCCGATCGACTAACCGCAGGATGTCAAATTGGCACCCTGGGAACCGGTAGTCAAACCCACCATCCCAAAAATCTCAGAAAGGGGACGACAACAGTCGTTCGCTTTCGTGACAGACGACGCTCCCGGGAGCAGATATGCTGCAGAAGAAAGAAGACCAAGACTGTAAAGCGCCAGAAGATCGGCCCAGACGGCAGGGCCCAACAGCCAGGGCTAGGGGAGGTCTGTTGACATCGCCCATACCGCTCGAATTGTGAGTGGGGTTGATGAAAAAGCAGGTCCACCCCATACGAGGCCGGTGAAGGTATACAGCGATGCACTGGGACAAAGAGCTAGTCAACTCGACCCCTAATCATTCGAGAACATTTTCCAAACCAAAGAATACTGACGCAGACGTAAAGTAATGAAAATTCGTTTCTGCTAAATTTCGTTTTGTCATGATAAAATGGCTAACAATAAAATCAAATTGGCCTGACATTACACAAGACTTCTGATATTACTTCATGTGCTGAGTAATGTTAATTATGGGGTTCATCATAAATAAATAGATATTGTTGACGATTACTGAACGTCGAATGACAATTGACAAAACCTTTAGAGGGCTCGGTCCGTAAAAGAGGATGGATTTAAGTAGATTTACAGTATAGTGATGACTTATCCATGCCTAATTTGCAATCCAAATTGAGACAATCTGATTATATGTAGAGTTGTTAGATTATATAGGATGTATGTAGTTAGATTAGATTTTATATTTCAAGAACGAGCTGGCTGATTGCCCTTGACCACCGCACCCCCGTGGATCTATTGTGGCACTCCTTGTCTAATTTTACTTAGAGCTCTTTATCCAGCTTTGTCTTTTGTATCAGACTCCACAGCCTGGATAAGGGCTCTTTGGCATAGTTATTTGCCCTTAGTTTCTCTTCGCCAAGTAGTTGGAACCTCAGTCTGGCTAGACCTTCGCATTGGCATAGCACATGTAGGTACTGATGTTTCTCTTCCTCTTGACAGAATCTGCTTGTTGCACCCTCTATCAGCCCCATTAGACTCATATATCTATTAAGCCTACAATGTCCAGTTAGAAGACCTACCGGTATTCTAACAGCCTTTCTATGTTGGCGTAGTAGGTCTTCCGTGAATGTGGCTGATCAAAATTTAATGAACTTTTTGGTCTATCTCTGTCATGGGAAATTCTTTCACCACTCTAGAGTTTTATTTTGTACCCATTCATTAATGGATGTTCGTATGCGTGGCTTAGCCACATCGCAAAGGGTTTGGGTCCTACTAGGGCCTTAGATGCGCCTTCCCAAGCCTGTTCAACAGCCTTCTCATTTCCCCTGTGTCCCTCGTGTCCTGGTACCCATGTCACAGTCACTTTGCTCTGATTCCCCAGGTCCGTAAGAGCATTTATACAATCCCGTCATACTAGTATTGAATCGACCTGCATGGAATCGAGTGCCTTTAGCGCTGCTTGGCTATCGGAAATTGACTGGTTTACAGTTCCTTGCCTCATTATTTCCTTTACACACCACTATTTAGCGGTCACTTCAGTCTGAAATATTGTGGCGTGTATTCCTAGACATCGGAATTTTCGTTTTCGTAAATCCCAGCTCGGACTTCCTGTTGTCTCGGAACCGTCCGTACACCAGATCGTTTGCGCCGACATTGGAGGACCGTTTTTCCAGTTCTCTCTGTCTGGTATTTTGATTTAAAATTTTTTATAGAAGTTATACTTTGGGACCGTAGTGTCCTTGGGCATTCCCAAAATGAGATCTGCTTTCAGCTCTGAGTATAACTTTTGGTGCTCTGTTCAGTGTTGTTGCCTTATGGGCATTGTGCCTTGCATTAGCCTGGGTATAACTGAACGAGCTTCCTCTTGGATAAAGCTGTGTAGTGGTGTCAGGTCTAAAAGGACTTCCAATGCAGCTGTGGGAGCAGTTTTTATGGCTTAATGCTGCCGTAGTGTCTTGGTCCACCATACCATCGATTCATAGGTAATCATGGGTCTTACAACCTTAGTGTATAACCATAGGGTCATCTTGTGGTTTCTTCCACACATCTGCGTACACCTTTCCAGGGCAACGGTTGCTTTCTGCGTGACTGATGTGGGAATTCCATGTCAGCTTTTGGTCGAAAATGACTCCTAGGTATTTAACCTCGCTGGGGAATGGAATTTCACTCCATTGCACCGCATCCCAGGGCTCTTTTCCGTGTAAAGGTGACGACTGTAGTTTTGTGAGAATTTATGGTAAGTCCTTCCTCACTCACTACACCGCCTATCGACAATGTTTAGGGCTCTTTGTTTTGTATGTAGTTACCTACAGGTTTTGAATTAAAGCTAACGGAATTATTTTGTCCTTTTTAAGGCTTTCCAATTGATGATTGGTCGGGATTTTTTAAAATTTTTAATTTTATTTTTAGATCATTTTATCACATCTTGTAATTTATTTGTTGAGATCTTACTGAACTAGTTACACCGCAGTTTATTCTGGAGTTTAGATTTTGGGGTAACAATTCTTATACCACTGATATTTTCTTGTTTTATGATTCTTCTAAAACAAGAGTCGTGTTAAAAATATTTGCAGAAATTGAAAAAAAAATTGTATTGCCACTAACATTTTGAAGACAGTTCTTAAAAGGAAGTACGCTCGTTGTTACATGAAATTTTATTATAGTAAATTTTTTGTCTGTAAACTCTTACAGTAAATACTTAAACGCTTGCGGTAATCTTATTTGTTCCGTTGATCTACCGCAGCGAAATTTCTTAAAACTTTTTTATCTAAAAACATTCACACGCTAACTTGTTAAATTCATTCGAAATGAACTAACACTTGTTACAAGGTTTGAGGAACAAAACACAGAAATTTGTTGACATTTAGCTTATCATTTAAAAACAAATCTTTTACATCAAAACCTCGCAAATCAAATATTTTCTGTTTACTTTGTAAAACATTTTATAGTAACCAAAATCTTATTGAACAATTATTGAACTACGAGGCAGTTGAAATTGCTCGTGAATAGTCTTTTCCCGATTCATTCAAAATTACAAAAGTTTTTCCGCTTTACGAAGACATGGGAGAATTAGACAACTACCGTTCTGTCTCAATTATTCCAACTCTTGGCAAATTAATAGAAATTCTGTTAAAGTGGTAGCTGACAAAGTTTTTAACGAAATGTAACACCTAATTCTCAATTCGGTTTTCTACCACTCAAGCTGTTCAGTAGGTGGTGGGAGATATAGTATAACGAGGTTATTTTCTAAAAAACTGTATTTTAATGGTAGAAATTAGCAAAAGAGAATCTATTAATTTAAATCAAAGACCTAGCTTATTACTTCAAAAAAAGAGAATAAGAAGGTAAAATTCGTAATTAAACTAAGGGTCTCTGGAAATAAAAAAAAAACTAATTAACAATAACAAAATATATTGTAAAAATATGGTATGATAAAGCAATTGACAAATCAGGACTAATAAAACTTGTGCTTGGACTATAAAGATCAAACAGAATAAAACTGTACAGAGATACAGATATATTTATCATACCCTAAAAAAAAGTAAATAGATAGGGTAACATACAAAGATAACTCAATAATTCTTGGCAAAAGGCCACAATACTACTGTAACTACTTCAAAAAGATAAATACCTAAATTATTAAGTGATTAGTTGGCCAACGTATTTATTACTAAATGAAAAAGTTAATTAACATTCTACTAATAAACGAATTTTGACATTTTATACCATAAATAAATCGTTAAACGTAAATAAGGGTAATAACATAAGAAATTAAATTCATGGTAACATTTTAGGCTACAGGGTACATACAAATACTAAAGGTGCTATACACAGAAAATGATTTACAACTATTAAATAGGAAATTTTATTAATAGTCTTTAGCACTCGCGAAAACAACGAAATGCCTCACAGAACACTGAAGATCGCCGCAAATTCTTTGATCACAATGAAAAGTTACCAGTTTCCAGTAAACACAACATAAAGATATATGTACTTACAGAACATCAGTAAAAGATACGAAGATACTGCTATTAGTTACAAGCTCAAATTATAAATTGGTGCCAGCTGTAACCTCAGGAACTGCATACTTATGCCAATATAGGTATATTGAACACTAACTTTAAAAGTAACTTTCTTATTACTGCACTTAAAGCAGCTAGCATCACTTATTAAATGCTGTTTTAATTCAGGATATCTATACTGAATAAAGTTTGATATTAACTTCTCAACTACTCGGTACAGTTCACCTAAGAAGTTAAAGCTCAAAACTAACTGAACACTTAAATGGTTCAAATGCCAACCATAATTTTAACGACCTCCCGGCCTACGGCCGATATGGAGAGTTGTACCATTCTCTTATGGATTCCGCGATATTGACCATTTACAATAGAGGTAGGTGGGGAGTGATAATTTGCCATAGCGTAACAATTGAAATGTACCAATCATTTGCCTAGTTTGAAAATGCTATCTTATATGGAAGTAGAAGTCGCGCTATTGCATGATATCATTCTCACATAGCGGGTAAAATTAAAAATTCGAAATATCCGACCACAGGGCCGGCGTTAAATCTTTTATAAATTATTAAGTTAGACAATTTTGGTAATATAAAATAATGTAATTTAACGGATTTTAATGGAAATTTACGAATACTAAAAACGTTGACCGTTACAATAGTCGACATCAGTCTTGAAGAAGGCAAGCATACTGGCCTTGCATTATGTAATCTGTATAAGGCCTTCGACTGTCTTCCTCATTACCTGTTGCTAATAAAAGTTATCATATTATAGCATAAGAGATTTACCACTAGCTCCATTAAAATTATACCTAAACAATAGGAAGCAATATATTTCTGTAAACAATGTAAACTGAGCTCTTGATTATGTTACCCCACAAGGATCTGTCCTAGGACCACTGTTATTTATATTATTTATAAATGATATTGAATGTTTTTTTACCCTTGCAAGTATACATTCTTCTTGCTGACGACATCACCTTATTTGCTTCAAACGCAAATTATTTTAATTTATTAAATTGACTTCATGTTAGAAAGTATGGTAAAAAGTGTCATGACGAAGACTAGATTGGTATCACTAAAAGTCACTGCACATGTTGACCAACTTGTCCAATTCCTAAACTTTATAAAAATGAAATGTCTATAAATACACACCACATATAGCAGACAACCCCAAAATCCAAAGCCAAGGTGGTCCGGATAATAATCATATCATTTCAGTATCTTTATCTCATTTTAGTAAGTTTAAACTTAAAGTTCAAAGCTTACTTAATAATCATATTATTGTTTTCAGTAACTTTAAGTAACATAAATATGAAATGTGGAGATTTAAAAAAAAAAAAGAAAATCGGCATTATTAAAATAAACCGTTGTATTTTACATATAAGTAAGTTTGATTCTATAGATGCCAAATGATGCCCTATATCCCTGTTTAGGGTCGGCATATGTTTACCAAACATCCTGTATAATTAAACAACTTTAAAGTTACTCTAAGAAATAGCTTTCATCAGTCCAGGACGCCTCTCCACCTACTCTCTTGGAAGTTCAGTTTCCACTGCAAATCAAGATTGATTTAATATGGAATGAACATTGAACACACATGCTGGCCACAACATAAAAAACATATGCTGTCTGATAACGCTATGTAGTCAGTTCTGATTTTTTAAAACGAGTTTAAAGTAGATGTTGCTAGAAATACTGAATCCAGAGCCAGCGGTAAAGTTCCTCGATTTCTTGTTCTGAGTTTAAACAAGAAAGTATTAGTTTAAAGAAAATAAAATTGATATCTGTGGGTACAAAGTGTTGATTCTATGAGTTTGTGGACTGTAAAACACTTAACTGCTTTACAGCCCACAAACTCATAGAATTAACATGGTCAATCCACAAGGTCGCTGGTTCAGATCCGGCTCGAAGGACAATGTCAATTCTATGAGTTTGTGGACTGTAAAACACTTAATTGTCTTTAATTGAAAAATTCTGTTTCCAACTAAACTACTTATATTAAAAAACTTAACAAAACATGTGTATTTACAAAGCAAACTGTGGTGGGTGAATGCTTTCTTTTCGACTCATATGGCCTGTACCTCCCTCAAGTGCCCTTTTCACAAGATTAACGTTGCCATATATATTACATAAAAACTAAAAAGAACTTAAAATTACTTGAGTATAATAGTATAATAGACATTGTGGCCTTAACAGAGAGCTTTAATTTAGAAAAAAAAGGTTATTACAATTGGTCAAGTGAGAGCCTTAGAAGACGAAAACGCCTTGTGCTTCAAATATACAGATAAGTCTGAATTTTACAAATTGGTTATTAAATGTATCATAACTGAAGAAACAAGTTTTTTTAATTGTACATGGTTGAACTTCAATTAAATTTGAAATTAGCCGAGCTTAGTTTAACCAATTAACTCCTTATATAATTCTACTCTAGATTACATCCTATTAGCGATAATACTGTGATGATGCTAAACCATGGCTAATTTATATCTTACTGCCGAACACTTTTTGTGTCGTTTCAATTAATAATTAACGAAGCAAGACAATCATTAGACAGCTATATATATTGTTTATAGTTTAGTAAACCGTATCTTAAATAAAACTAGTACCAAAGGGCGGATACAATACAAATTAGAATTTAAATATAATCACGATTTATAGTAACTCGGAAAACATGGAAATGCAAGGAATTTAAAAATTACCTCAAAAGTTTTGAAAATCTCAGTAAGTTTTTACATCATATAAGTGTCAATTTCCGTCTCGAAGGACCAACTATTTAAGGCTGCACTATAATATGTAATTATGAAAACCAAAATTGCGCCAACTAACTCTTGCAAACCGTATTTTATAAAACATAAAATATTGATATTTCCTTGTATTTATATATACAAATGTATACTAGTGGAGGTGGATGAAGTAAAACAAAATTTGAGGCTTTTGGTTCTTGTACACACACTGAATCACAATTTTATTTTTTCACCTCTTCAATGATGGGTGGGGGTGGATGGGGTGGCTAATACCAACAAATTTTTTGAGGCCTTAGCTTCTATTATACAGTGTGTTCTACTTTTCACGGTAACACCTACGTAGCTCAGTTATTAATAAATCGATTTATTTTAAACTTGGTTAAGGTATACACCTCTTGAAGGTAACTAAAAGCGCATATACCTATTTAATTTATTCCATAGACGTGCGGACTAAAGGGGTAAAAATGGGGTAAATTTTCAGGTAAATTGTATTAGGGATTTTTTTTTTAAGATTACCACCATCTCATAGGGCATCCTTTAAAACCCGTATGTGCCAAATTTTGTTAAAATATAAAAAAAATAAAAAAATAATATCTCCAGTACGAAGATGTTTTTAATTATTACTTCAAATTTGTAGCAAAAAATGTGAAATAACTTTGTTTTTAAATTCACCCCGTTCCGAGTTAAAGGCCATTAATTCTTGACAAAACGTCATATGTAACTCTAAAACTACTAGAGATATTTTAACAAAATTTGGCACAAAGGATGCCCTATGAGATGGTGGTAATCTTTAAAAAAAAATCCCCAATACAATTTACTTGAAAATTTAGCCCATTTTCACCCCCTTAGTCCGTACGTCTATGGAATAAATTAGATAGGTATATGCGCTTTTAGTTACCTTCAAGAGGTGTATACCTTAACCAAGTTTAAAATAAATCGATTTATTAATAACTGAGCTACGTGGGTGTTAGCGTGAAAAGTGGGACACACTGTATATACTAAATACCAATTTTATAGATTCTTACTGGCTCGATTTACCTATTTATCCCCATTTATCCCAATTTACCTCCCAACCCATCCACTGGATGTGGAAGTAAAATCACCCTCATATATGGGTATAGAGTTTATGAACTGTCTGCCTCTTGACATTAAGGAAGAAAAAAACTTTAATGTCTTTAAAGTTAAAGTGAAGGAATATTTAGTTACCAAATGTTTTTATAACCTGAATTTTATAATTATAATAATTAATTTATCACTTGTGAGAATTTTGTTTTACTTTATTTTATATTTGTGTGAATTACTGATTCTCTATGATTATGTATGATATATTATCTAACTGTTTGTTAGTCAATTGTGTATTATGTTTGTTATATAAATTTTGTGACTTATCCAATATCATTGTATGATCTCTCTGGACGAAATAAATTATTATTATTATTATTATGATTATAATGATATTTTATCAAACATAAATCAATATTAAAAATTATATTGGTCCAACATTAAATGTACAATTGTAAAATTACCACCATTTGAGATGCTCCTTTTCTAACACGCCCCACTACAAATAATTAAATTCGTATTTCAGGTCAGAGTGGGGACTGACATTGCACTGTATACGATGGCCAGAAATCCTGGAATTATTCAATGTAGTTAAGTGGATATTTTTTTGTTTCATTTCATTTATTTTTTCACTTTTCAATTATCTGATTGTGGGACGTATGGGATGATATTCAGTAGAATAATTAAAACTAATCTGATTATGCTTGCAGTATAAAAAGGCAATGCATATAATATAACTGGCGCTGTAGATAAGTAACATAATGAGATTTAGAGAATTAATGCATTGGTCAAAAACTTTCGAAAGTTGAAATAATATTCTAAGGATACACTAGAATAATAAAAGTAAACATCAGTAAAATTTACAAATATACAATGATTACTTACACCGTACATATTATACAGGGTAGCCCACCGAAAACAAACTGGCATGTTTTCTCCTTGTACGATCATTTTTTCGAAAAACGCTCGGATCCAATTTTATTATCAAGGTTGGCACTTTTATTGGATATTGTCGATCTCGCCACTTCAACCCCAAAATTTTAAATGACAAAAAGGCCAATTCTGTAAGGCAGAAGTGGTGGTGAAAGGTGGGTGGTAGTGGGAGTGGATAAAGTAAAAAAAAATGTTGAGGCCTTTGGTTCTTGTACAGACACTAAATGACAATTGTATTTTTCTCACCCCATTTAACAATGGTTTGGGCGTGGCTAATGCCAAAAAACTTTTTGACATCTTGGCTTCTCTTATATGTACTAAATACCAATTTTATGGACTCTTACTTGCTTGATTTACCTATTTACCTCCATTTACCCCAATTTACCCCCAACCTTTCATCGGAATAAGATCAAAATACACAGACAAACATTTTTTTTTACTCAAACTTAAAATCTCGACGTTTCATGACATTCTAAGCTTATTTGAACAATAAAATTTTTTGTCGTTACTATACTTCCGCTGGATGTGGAAGTAATAGAGGTGAGTATATACAATTTAAAAGCTGATAGAAGAATTAATTCATTTCAAAATTGATGGCGCCATCCTAGGGGTAGTTAGCATCGAGTCCCGGATGGAAAACAATCATTTTCGAATTGTTATATGCCTATAAAACAAAATAAAAATACTGCAAACTTGTATGTACACGGGATGACATGCGTCCTCACACTATAGTGGATATACCATACATATGTGCGGCAGTAAAGCAGTCGGTCTCTTGTCCATTAGATGTTAGGCAAGTAAAAAATTCCTACGCTCTGTATGAAAAGAAATTCTACAAAACCAGGTTGAGAATAGCTAGTGTTCTGGCATCGGTGATAAGTCTTGATAGCGAAAATGGACTAAATCGTGGCTCCTATATTTCCAAAAATTTTGTCACGTCCGGTCGAGGAACAAAAAGGGTGTTGCACTATTAGTGGAGTAAAAAACAGGGGAAAAGTCGCTTCAATCTCGAGTTTTTTTTTTAATCTTAGAACAAACTGAGACATATACCATTTCGTTAAGTAGGTCGATGTTCATTAGAAATCATGAAATACGACATTTTTTAGTGGTCACGGATATTGTTATTTTTAAAAAGGTGTGAAATTTTGTTTTTTTTTAATCATGTTTTTTTGAACATCTAATGCCATATCTCAAAAACGAATGGAGATAACCATATGAACTTTTTTTTGTTATAAAACACACACTTAAGCGCTTCTATCTGTGTATAGCATTGTTAATTAAAAATTTTTAAGCATGTTAAAAACTTAGATAACCTTGAAAGTTCAGAAAATACGCAGTCAAATTTTCACTAAGCTACAAACTTTTTTGTTTTTGGAAATTTTGTATAACATGCTGCAAAGAAAATAAAGCCAAAAAACCAAAAAAGTTTTTGATAGCATAATTCTTATTGTGTCTTTGATAGTTTAGGTACAGTGATTTTTTTGGAGCGCGCGAATTGCAGAAATTGAGTATTAATACGCCCGCGTCCACTAAAACTAACTAATCTCAGGGCGGTGTACGATCAACGTTATTCGTTTTTGTCGAAGGTCAAACTATAAAACCGTTGCCCAAGGAATCACTACTTCCACATCCTGATCTTCTATCCAAGTCTCTCACAAAGAAAAAAATTTGTATGTGGAAATAATTGTTTATGGAACTTTAATAATAAAATATTTGAAATCGTCTACCCCAATAACCTATAAAACGATATGTCACATCGGTAGTGGGGCTGAGGGTGGTGGAAGGTAGGTGGTAGTAGTGGTGGATAAAGTAAAAAAAAAATTGAGGACTTTGGTTTTTGTACACACACTAAATGACAATTTTATTTTTTTCGCCCCTTTGAATAATGGGGTGGGAGTTGGTAATGGGGGTGGTTAATGCCAAAAAAATTTTGAGACCTTAGCTTCTCTTATATATACTAAATACCAATTGTATGGACTCTTACTTGCTTGATTTGCCTATTTACCCCCATTTACCCCCCAACCTAGTTCCAGATCTCGTTAAAATACATTGGTACGTGTACCAAATTTCAAGTCATTATCTTAAACGGTTACGGAGTAATTGTGCGCACAGACCGACAGACAGATTTTTTCTTTTTGCTCAAACTTAAAATCTCGACGTTTCATGACATTCTAAAAACAATAAAAATTTTCAAAAATATTTTTGTCCATACTATACTTACACTGAATGTGGAAGTAAAATGTGTAACGATATTCTTTTCCTTATTACCACTTGTATTATATTGTAGAACGTATGGCTATTGTGCGAATTGTGCGTGGATTATCTGCTAAAAAAATATTTAAGATAAAAAAGCAATCTAAGTTTCATTGTAAAATTGAGTGGATTTTATGTGGCGTAGTAATAGAGGAGAACGATAAACTTGTGCACATGCCATGGAAACAGAGTTTCTATAATTAGAGCTGCGGAAATTAAAAGGATAATAATAATTTAGGATATTTTTTTCTTTTTTGTTACCTAATTTAGGCGAAAGTAACACGTTTACTCAATTATTGTGTGGATCTAGGGTAAAAATGCAATGCATGGGAATTTCGGATAGGGACTCTGACACAGGAAATGTCGGATACAAATATTAAGATTGCCACGTTCAAAAAAAAGTGCTTTAAGAAACTGTCTTTTCTATTTAGCTCCAATAATAAAGCAAAAAAAAGGAAAACTCGATAGTTTACTTTTTATCAAAACACTCCAAAATTATTACTTTCCCTAAACTTCTGTTTCATTAGTCCCCTAGTTGCGCAACTTTTTTTCCATTTACTATAATCTTACTTTTTACCGTTTTCGAGATCCCAATGTAATGCATTTTTATCCCAGATACTTTATTTGAGATTTTTAATTCCTTTTTGCCTTCAACCTTAGTCCTTAATGCGCCACTAAAAAAAATAAGTTATCCTTTCAGATCCTAAAACGTGATAAAACAGTCCTAAACATAAAAAAATAATAATGAAAAGTTCCGTTACACACAATACATAATCATTATTATTCTTAAGTGACGCGCGCGTACGCTTCGTCAATTCCTCCACATTAAAAAGTTCGTAACCAGTAAACTGTTGCTAATAATGAAAATATTTTTTTTCTAAAAACTTTTTTAGTCTATTGACTTCATTTTCTTCATAGCATGTTACACAAAATTTTCAAAAACAAAAAAGTTCCTCGCTTAGTGAAAATTTGATGGCGTATTCTCTAAACTTTCAGGGTCATCTACGTTTTTGGCATGTTCACATTTTTTTTTTATAAGCAATCCTATGTATAGAAAGAAGCGCTTAAGTGTGTGTTTTATAACAAAGCTCAATTCATTTTTGAGATATGGCAATAGATGTACAAAAAAACATGATTTAAAAAAAAATTAAGTTTTACACTTTTTTTTAAATAAGAATATCTGTGACCACTAAAAAATGTCGTATTTCGTGTTTTTATGTGTAAAATGATGGTGTCTGATCTTGTTCTAAGCTGATAAAAAAAACGACACAATTTTACCTCTTTTTCGCTCCACTATATTAAGAGCAATGTACATGCGGCTGTTGATGGCATCTTTTAATGCCTATTAAAATATGCCATCAACAGCTTTGTTGTTGACACATCAAAATGATTTGGTAGGAAACAGCTCGCTCTGGTCTATAACTATTACATGTGGAATAAGGATTTGCACAAATTTTGAAAACACAGTTCCAGAGACTGATTTTTTAACAAATGAAATAACCTGCCTGTATTTTCAGTAAAACTGGAGAAGGCACAGGAAGATTACTGAACGACAGTGAATGCTACGCTGTGTTGTATTTGTGTGTTATGTGTTAGAGGCAGAGGTCAGAGGTATTAAACAATAGAACCATAATAATTTAAATGAGATCATTACTTATTATTTGTTATTGTTTAGTGTTTGGTTTCGCTGAAGGCGGGAGATTTCTGTTTTGAAGAAAAATATAATGCAATAAATTGACCAAAATCTTTGTCGCCTAATACATCATAATTTCAATCACTGGGCCTATAATTTTTATTTGTGTCGCACTATTATATGCAAAAAATTCCATAGAATCTTTTTGCCTCAATTCATTATTCTTTTTCAGTTTCAATGTTTTTTTTTTCTTTAGGTGCCACCTCCGGAAAAGGGATTACATCCATTTTCTATAAATTAGCAATAATATAAAAACGTTTCATTGATGCATTTACTATTAAATTATCTAAAATGTATTCATATGACAACCTTTCGAAATTAAAACCTCTAGTTCCTGTACTAATTAATTATAGTGTCATTTCAGTACTTTTCCGGCACAAACAAAAACATTCTCCCTCCCGATACATCGTTATTAAAACGCTCAGTGATTACTTCAGCATTTGATACAGAAATGCAACGAATTACACGCATGCACATATAAAAAAATAGCCACCTAAATCAACTTATTTATTAGCAACAATGGCTAATTTATTTGATATCGACATCGGCGCCGCCAGGATCCTTTCACGGGCCGGTGTAATGTAGTGGGGAGCGCCGGCAGAGGGTCCCGCGACTCTGCCCGCATTTCTGAAACGCACCAGTACGGGTTGCGGGACAAACCTGGTAACTTGGCGGCTGTATTCTAATCTAAATATTCCTAAAGCGCTCATACAACGCGCACACGCGACGTTTGAAATTGCATGTATGAATGACAACAATCACAGCATAAGTTTCTCTGAGGGAAACGGACCATATTAATAATCTAGTAGATCATTCTCGTAAACTATCTAGTGGTTTAATTAGTGGTAGTGCTTGCTTTAAAAAACAATTGAGAACAATTTAGTTGCGGTTTTTTGTTAGCAAACTGTAGCAAAGTGCTTATTTTTACAGAGCTTTTTGTTTAGGAAAACTATTTGGTGTTTTAGTGACATTATTGAAGTGTTTAGTGACAATAATTAGCCTACACTTCCATCGCGCGCAGATATAATCGCGGTAGCCGGTGCTTAACGTGTGAATAAAATTCCGAAGACGTAATTGTTGTGGCACACTTACCAGATCAACAGGTGTTTTATTTATCTTTAATCTCGAGATGTCGATGCCTTTCTAGATCACAAATCGCATAAACTTTTCCGACTAAATATGGCATCGGCACTGGTGGATCGCGAGATGGATCGACGAGGCCTCGACGAGCATATTCAGAAGCCGGCAAAAAAAGCGGCGAAGCGCAAAAACAACAAAGCCACCCGCTGCGAACAGAACAACAACGTGAAGAGGCAGCGATCCAGTGCGGATAACAAGGATGATATGCTGGCGACCTATCAGCCGTGGGTTATCCAGACTTACGGAGATTTGGCGAAGACAAAGACGATCACGCTGAAAAAATATGCCAGGATTATACGGACGCTGAGAGGCGAAGAAGTCGTGAGCGCCGATAACAGCAAGTTCCGTTTTTGGGTGAAAGCCAAGGGATTTTGTGTAGGGAAGCCGGCTGGGTACGAGGCGAAACCTGCGGATGGTATCGTGGGGCGGTTCAGTGTGTGTGACTCTGATGAAGGAATCCCCCCTGTCAACGAGAAGCTTGCGGGATCTGCGAAGGATCCCCCGCTCTACGTCCCCAATGCTCCATTCAAGGTAAGTTTAATCTAGGTGCCGTATTTAATACTGTGTTATATTTGGTGTTTAGTTTAGATGGTAGATATATAAGTTAAGTTAGACAATTGCTATTGAACTGTGGCTTGATTTTTAAATAAAGTTCGGATAGGTACAGGTTGTCTCGAAATTAAGCACATCTTCTCAAGAATGTGCGGATTTGCATGGGATCCCAGAACAAAAGCGGTCGCGAAGGCGCCTATTTTGTTTATTATTAAAAGCTTTTTCCCATTTGAAAATAATTTAACTGAAAGATATAATAGGTATCTACATTATCCTGGACGCTCAATTTAGTTTTCGTATCAGTGAAAAAATAACTAAGCTACTAAAACTAAATTTTGTTACTATAAGAATTCTAAAGGTAATTCTGTAGTTTAGCCGGGACATTGGAATACTCGGGATTTTTTTTTCAGGATATACCCAGGGTCGGATATAGAGGGGAGTATGAGGGGATGTCACCCCCCCCCCCAACTTTGAAGCCGATTCGGCAAATCGGTCACCATTCGGCACTTTTCGGCATTTGGCAATTACGTACATAAAATCATAAAAAAACTCAAAACAATGAAAACTCAATACCATAAATAATTATTACTTTTCGAGCAACACCTGTCTTGTATCTGACTATCATCATCCTGGCTGGCAGCAGCAAATCTGCTTGTTCTAGCCTCTAGCCCTGAGCGCTGTATGTATCTGAGTACTTGTATATCTACCAGGCGCGCAGCCAGGGGGGGCATGGGGCCCATCCCCCCAAGCCGTCTTCCATGAACCAAAAAATAAAGGAGCATAATCACTATGAGTACAAAGCAGTATCCAAATTATTTCTTGAAATTAATATTTTGTAATTAATGCCAATATTATCTAGTAGAGGAATCTGTACACATCCGTTTTCAACCATTTTCTGAAATGTTTCCCTCAACCTTTGGGGAGACCGGTTCTACTGCCCCCCCCAGATGAATTTTCTGGCTGCACCACTGATATCTACAGTGCCCTGCCATAATTGCTGAAAACGTAAACAGGATACTTCGATTCATCAAAAGTCTTTATATCAGATTTACATTTTTTTTGTATCCCAAAAATTAAATGACTATCTAGTCGCATCAATATACAGTGTGTCCCAGGATAGATGTAACAAGAGGTGTAATGGATCAAAAATTTTGGAATTTTGGAATGGTATTTGGTGATTGGGTCCTGCTTGTTGTAAAACTAAAGTATACCAAAAATGACTTGATTTGGTGCTCTACAGGGTGTTTTATAAGCAAAGTTGTAAAAATCACCACTAATAAAGTACCTTTATTTTTCAAAATATGAAAAAATTCCACTAAGAAAAGTCATTTAGAATGCAATTTTATACCTCTATACCAAAGTTCAGGAATATAAAATTATTTTTTTGAAACTTCCCATTTTTTCAATAAATTAGTATTTTATTTTGAATCATTCAATTAAAACTGCATAGAAATTATTTTTTGTGAATTACCAATAGCCTACTTTTTGAGATGATTAACATTTGCTCCTACACAACTTTAAATATGAATTCAACTCAATTCGCAAAAAATGGGAAGTTTCAAAATAATAATTTTATATTTCTGAAATTTGGTATAGAGGTATAAAATTGCATTCTAAATAACTTTTCTTAGTGGAATTTTTTCATATTTTGAAAAATAAAGGTACTTTATTGGTGGTGATTTTTACAACTTTGCTTATAGAACACCAAATCAAGTCATTTTTGGTATACTTTCCCCAAATACCATTCCAAGATTCCAAAATTTTTGGTCCATTGCATCTCTTGTTACATCTATCCTGGGACACACTGTATAAAAGTTGAAAATTGAGATGTTTTCTGGCAAAGGACCAATCGGAATAATTTTTTTTTCAAATTATTTATTGGGGCCTAAGGAACATTGGTAAAAAGAAAAAACAGGTCGCTGGGACTTTTATATCAATAAACTAGCGATTTCAAGCACTAAACAAATTAAGTAAATTTGTTAACTTTGCTATCTCGGAAAGTATTCGAGAAAACCAACTGAAAATGTATACTCGGGGGTTTTCGAAGTCGCTGATTACAATTTTGAAGTGAAAATTGGAAAATTCAAGATTGGCGGCTATTATATAAGTATAAAAACGCGATATATTTTTTAATATATTATTTAATATTTTTTTAAGGCAGTTATTATTGCTTTAATTTAATACGTAATTTTTATAATTGAAAATAATGGCCTTAAAATATATTTAGTATACAATTTAAACTTTGTTTACGGATATTTTACGTAGAAATTACAGAAGTAAAAACTGTTTTAAAGGCGTTTTTTTCACTGGCTGACACGATACCTACACGATACCGACAATGTCGTACCGATACTGAAGAATAACATATAATAACACGGCGCCGATAAAATGTGACAAAACGGTATCGTATCGGCAAGTGAAAAAGAGTTCCATATAATTTTATACGTTTGTGCTGTCCCAATATCGTTGTATCGGTGTCGTTGACGACGAATCGGTATCGTATCGCCCAGTGAAAAAACGCCCTAACGGTCCAGCGGCAGGGACCCGATATTGTCGGTACGATTTAAAGGTAATTGGAATTCCAGCGGACCAGTTCACTTTTACGAATGAGTTCATAGCATGCCGACAAGGCTGGCTCCCCGCCGCTGGATCGTGTGTAGACCTCTTTAATATTGCAAGGAAAGAATTGTTAAAAAATTAAGTAGGTACAATTTTTTTTTAATTATGTATTTCTACACAATTATAAAAATTGATTATTTAAAAAATATATAAAAATATAAATTTAATTATTTCTTTCTTCTTCTTGAACATCGTCGATTTCATTATCGTAAAATATTGTATTCAACATATTATTGAGATAAATCTCACCTCTTCCTATTGAAAAGTTTGGTACTAATATTACGGAGGTACTAAGGAGGGTCTTTACCGTATGTAAATCCCGAGATCAATAAAGCGCGCTGTATTTAAAATTTGTATGCACTTTGAACTAATTAACAGTAAAATTAATTCAGTAACGGGTAATTAAATAACATCTATTTAAAAAATATTCTTACTAAAAAAATTTTGAGTGATTTACCCGAATATTTTAAAAAATGGTTACTTTATTTAAATAAATTATGGTTAACCCCCAATTAATAAATCGTATATTCAGGTGCAAAGCGGCATTCTAAACACTTTTTTATTCTTGTAATTTTTCTCAAAAATGTAAATTTAGGCAGAAAATCTCATTTTTATATTTCATAGCCGCCATTTTGGGTCTTGAATTTTTCAATTTTTAAGATTGTAATCAGCGACCTTAAAATCCCCCGAGTATACATTTTCAGTCGGTTTTCTCAAATAGTTTCCGAGATAGCAAATTAACAAGTTTAATTAATTTGTTTAGTGCTTAGAATTGTTTGTTTATTAATAACAAAATGAAAAAGTCCCAGCGGCCTGTTTTTTCTTTTTACCAATGTCCCTTAGACTTCATTAAACAATTTGCAAAAAAATTAGACCCATTAATCCTTTGCCAGAAAACTTCTCAGAAAATATCTATCTTGACGCGACTAATCATATATAAAGAAAATAAAGGAGCAAAGGAGAAGTCACTCGGCATTATAACAATTTCTCAGGAAATTTAATCAAAACAATTATGGGCCTATGAAATGAGATACACAACACGTAAGGCTCCTAAAGTTGTAGATCTGAACCGGATTCCAGGGGCTGGAAAAAATAAGTTGTGCTAAACTAGCTCCTAACGAGGCAACCAAGGGTGTCGCTAGAATTTTTTTTGGGGGGGAGGTTAATAATTCCCAACTCTCATTACAGGAATTTTCCCAACTCATAAAAAAAATTTTCTCCAAAATGAAAATTGATGAGCGGGGGGAAATGAAATTTTCCTCGAATTCTTCCAACTTGAAGCTTGAATTTCCCTCGGAATTTCCCAACTCGACCACGATATTAGTAACATAGCGACACTCTGGAAACAACCTTTTCAAGGCGGTAAGTAAAATACAGTTATTGACAAATAATTTAGAAATTTTTTATTGCAATAATTAAATTTAGAGAGTATATTAACTAGATGTACACCGGCGCGGTAGCTCAATCAGTTAAGGCGTATTGAGTGGCGAATATGCTGATCGACTGTCTACCGCGCTCTGGGTTCGACCCCCCCAGCTCCGGTATTGACAACACTGGTGGGTGTGGATGTATGTCTGCGTTTTTTCAAAATATGTAACCCCCTTCCGCACAGCCTTGGCTTTGGATTTGGGGGTTGTCTACTATCTGTCGTGTGTTTTAATAATCTTCGTCGGTTTATTAACATTTTTATATACTTGATACCCTTCGCAGTTCTGTGAAAACAAGTTAATTTTTAGGTATACTTGCTATATCTCTTTAAATTGTATTCATCTCCTAATGATGCCACCTTGGTTGACGAAACGCTCGTCGGTATCCTATGCAATATTTTTGTTTTGTGGAATTATCAAAATTATCTTTCTGCCCATTTTTTTCTTTAAAATGTTGAATGCCTATATTTTTTACTGACTGATTTTTACTTCCCTTGCTTACTGAAGGGAAGTATTGTAATCGTGAAAAAATCGACCTCCGATATGCCTCCGGATTTTCACGTCTCAGACTAAGTAGATTACGAAAATTAAACTCATTCAATTCCATCAGCCTGTCTTTCTGTCGGTCTGGTGTGTGTCTGTCTGTTGGCGCTATATCTACAAAACCATTTGACGGAGAATAGTTTTGGTAGGTAGTTGATGCTATTGCCAACGAAGAACTGGTATACTAATATGAAAAATAAACAAGGTGGTCACCTTAAAAAAAATATGAAAAAATCTGAGGAAGGATGATAATATATCGCATGTAGTTAACACAATTGTCAAGAAGGAAAAATATGAAAAATATGCAGGATGGTGTTACTCTAAAAGATAATTAATTAAGAGACTATTGTAGAAATCATATTTGGATTGCGCCTGACACAATTCTCAAAGAGGAAACCTGACATACTTTTAGTGAAACATATACCTACAGGATGGCCACTTTTAAAATTAAGAAACAACAGAGGAAAATGATATGTGATATGTAGTTTTCACTATTGCCAGGAAAAAATCTGATGTAATTTCAATCTAAAAAGTATACATCGTGATCATCCAACAGAAAAAATAATTAATAAATGAAGGATGCCCAAGAGAGAAGGAAGTTTTGTGCAAATACCTTTTCAAATTTATTCAGTATTTATTTTTCCTATTTTAAGTTTGGAAAAGTGTTACAGACAAAGAAACAATTAATCAATCTATATTATACACAAGTAGACTCTACAGCAAAATTGCGTAATATGATCAATACCATATCAATAGTAGCAGATCAACGTAGACACCAAAATATAGAGTGGAATAAACATATTGAGATAAAGAAATAATAGTTAAAAAAGTCTCAAATTAATACGTAGAAAATAAAAACTTATAAAACGAATATTTCTAAATAAAATTAGAAAGGTTATGCTTTGAATAGTTGATTTATGAAACGCGTTCAAAGATGCGGCATAGGAAAACTTACTCTAATGATTCGACCCGTATGTTTTTTTTTATTCAATTATCAAATTAGCGTAGCTTTAACGATTTTTATCATTGAATGCAAACTAAAGGATATGGTGCATCAGTGGTCCTATTGTAGATACACCACGCTACGTCTAGTGTAGGATGGACAAAAATTGAAAACTAGTTTTTTCTTATATATATGTATATATATATATATATATATATATATATATATATATATATATATATATGAAATCGGATTTGAAGGAAACAACTACTCAGCGGGCAAATACCCCGACCTGCATTGAATTACACCTTCAAATCGTGATCAGTAACCAACTATCATTTGTCTGTTCCTAACCAGACATAGACCGGTTTCGAACTTATTATGTTCTCATCAGTATGCCATAGGTCATGGAACAGACAAATGATAGTGGTCAACTTGCTAGTCTTATACAAACTGAATCAAATGGAGTGTCGGTGAGAGGTAAACTCTCATATGGTCAGATGCTACTATACGTCGGACAAATGTCACTGACGTATAGCGACTTGCCTTTTTGCAAGTACCAAGAGCGGCGACCTCTAGCCTTAGTGGGCTATACTCACTGTTTATGAAATCGGATTTGAAGGAAACAACTACTCAGCGGGCAAATATATATATATATATATATATATATATATATATATATTTTTTTTTTTAATCGCCTTGTTTATATTAATGTCCTGGCGGAGTTTAGCCGATGGCTATTCTACCACTCAACCAGGATGGACGGACACACATAGACAGCATCACAACACCCATTCCCTGCGACATTGCCATCTGCCGCAGCTGAGACTCGAACTCAGGAGAGGAGAGCGACTAGACCGTGTTGTCTCTCACACAACCGCAGTCTAGCCCACTGCTACCATCTCGGCAACACGAGAAAAACGCCACTACACATCCATACCCTAGCCAGGATTCGAACCCGGGACCTCGTGGTCGCAAGCCTAACACCTTAAGCTCTGCGCCACCGAGCCGATAATAAAAATAATTTTATTTACATTCAAAATATAATAATGATAATTTTTTACAATCAGTAGGGTATTATTGCTCAGCGATGGTTCAATTTTCTACAACATTTTTTGCATTGTAAAAATCCAGATTACTAATTTAATGTTGAAAAAAGTCTAGCTAGGTGCCTAGAGAACATTTTTCATATATAATGGGCTTGTTACCGATAATTATTTTTTCGTTCTTTTTTTATGGCATTCAAAAGAATTCGATCATCTAGATACGCTGTTAAAATATAATAATAATAAATATATCCAATCATTAGATATTCAATGTTCAAGATTGAGTTTTAGTAGAAAGCGCTTCGCCGACTCGTGACGTCATTCTTCATAACTACTCATTTTAAAACAAAAGAGATATAATTCAATAGGAGGAATGCATAGGTTTAGTAAAATATTTCGCCGCCAGGCGGTTACCGATCGGCTTTGGGTACACTATTCATTGTGTTCTGTGCTTTGTAGTTTTGATGTGTTGAAATAAGTTTGTTTATTTGAAACCTACGGAAAATGGATAGTTTAGGTGAACCAAAAGAAAAGCTTGGCATTTTTAAAGAAGTAGTAAACAAAGATGCACAAAAAATGAGGTTATGTTGCAGTACCCAAACGCGACTCTGACGCCGCCTACATGCATTCGGTCTGTGAAAGGGTTTGAACACACTAGATGGGCTTTTTTGTAATTTGAGAGCAACTATCCACTTTCTTCTAAAGCTGCTGCATACTGGAAACTGGTGAAACTTTAAATTTTTATTTTTTCTATAATAGGAAGTGCATTGAGGCACACAACAATTGCTTGGCATTTTTAAAGAAGTAGTAAACAAAGATACACAGAAAATGAGGTTATGTTGCAGTACCCAAACGCGACTCTGACGCCGCCTACATGCATTCGGTCTATAATCAAATGCCGCGCCGTTTCCATAGAGAAACAATAATATGCGCCACACGCTTATAGGGCATGTGCATCATATAACTAACATAACCTCAATTGTTATGTTTTTTGGGTTTATTCTCATTTTTAATGTTTGTATACTCATTTTTAGGTTGGAGCCAAACTCCAAGCAAATATTTAAAAACTCACGCAAATAATTTTTCAATATTGTTGATTGATAAAAATAGACTGCTAATTATAAGTTAGATTCCTAACCTGCAAAAAGTGTCTTATTTTATTGTGACAAACTATTTAAAACTTCATAAACATTACATTGAACTAGATTTTGGTTGAAAGTACAGGAACCAGGCAGAAATTTTAATAACAGCTACGTAATATTTGTAAATCTTATGAAATATATATTTTTGAGGTTAGCTGTGAAGTCACATGCAGATGCCCTATTAAATCTTGACTGTCGCCTGATCAGCATCTGCAAAGTGACGTCACGCGAAGCACCGCCCCGTTTTCGCGAGGTCCAACTTTGGTCATTTATTTAAGGACTTAAACGTTCTAATAAGAACCTAAAAATTTGGAAATTGCCTTAAAAAGTGTTCTACGTTCGATTCGTCATACGTCGGCAATAGAGAGTTTGTTGCTTGGCAATTTCGCGATTGACATTGACAGATAAAATTTATTATTTTTGTCAGTGTCAAGAGCGAAATTGCCAAAGCAACTCCAGTAGAATAATCATTAAATTTTGCCAGACGAAATTATATTACGAATGGTATTCGTCATGTTTCATGAATAAAAACCGTTGCACAAGGAATCACTACTTCCACATCCAAATTTTCTATCTAAGTATCTCACAACGAAAAAATTTTGCACGTGGAAATAATTGTTTATGGAACTTTAATAATATAATATTTGAAATCGTCTACCCTGAAAACCCATAAAACTATATCCCACATCGGTAATACGGTGGGGGTGGTGATAGGCGGGTGGTAGTGGAGGTGGATGAAGTAAAAAAATATTTTGAGGTTTTTGTACACACACTAAATCACAATATTTTTTCATCCCCTTTAATAATGGGGTGGGGGTGGTAATGGCGGTGGCCAATGCCAAAACAATTTTTGAGACCTTAGCTTCTCTTGTATGTACTAAATTCTAATTTTACGGATTCTTACTTGCTTGATTTACCTATTTACCCCCCATTTACCCCAATTTACCCCCCAACCCCTCGACAGAATAAGATGAAAATATAATCCAGTTCCAGATCCTGTTAAAGTACATACGTGTATCAAATTTCAAGTCAATATCTTAAACGGTTCCAGAGTAATCGTGCGCACAAAAAAGTTACAGACCGACAGACAGACAGACTTTTTTTCGCTCAAACTTAAAATCTAGACGTTTCATGACATTCTAAGCCTATTTGAACAATAAAAATATTCAAAAATTTTTTAAATATACTTCCACTGGATGTGGAAGTAAAATTTAGGCAAATGAAAACAAATTTATTAGATATAATTGCAAAGTTGGCCGATGTGACATTCGCCATGTTATCGCTTTAATATTTCATGCACTATAAACTGTGGATCTGTAAAGTAAAATGCATATTATCTATCATTAGCTGACGACCACACATGCAGGGGATTTTTGCAAGATTTGTCCCGTCGCAGACCATTTCCGGACTTAATCTCTGAGCGTAATTGTGCTGTGACGGTTCTAATCGAGACATATCTGATATGTGATAAAATATTTTCGAAAACGTGAAATGCTCCTTTTTCTTCTATATTTGAATGGAATATTTGTTAAATAATTGTTTCTAGTCATTGTGCCATGATTGCCATTAGTTTTTCTCTTCCTTATTGGCTTTGCATGACCCATTATTCGGTGGCCCTTGATTTCTAATGATATTAGTTCATAAGTTCACTATTAACATAATAAGCTAAAAAAAGGAGACAAATGCTTCTTTTTTTTTCCTAGATTTTATATATTTTTTTCCAGTTATTATGTTACGAAGTGTTATTAGTTTTTTTCTTCCTTGCCATTGGATGACTCATCAGTCAGTAAGCCTTGATTTTTAATATTATTAGTCCATAAGCTTACATCATTATGTGTCAAGAAATGCAACACAATGCTTTTTTCCTCGATTTGAATGGAAGAGTTGGTATATAATTGTGTCCAATTATTGTGCCATGAAGGTAATATTAGTTTTTCCTCTTCCTTCCTGGCTTGCATGACCCATTATTCGATAATCCTTCATTTATAATAATGTTAGTTCATATTAATCTTAATTTCAATAAATTATTACTGTTTATTTATTTCAATGGCTTCTCTGTACCTTCTTGGCCAATAATTCTTGGTGTTGGTTAATTTCTTTGTCTTATCGAATGTTATCAAATTGCCGGTTTCATATGAGTGCTCGGCAACTGCTGATTTTGTAGAATTTCCCTTCTTTGTATGGCTAATGTGTTATCTGAGTCTGGTGTTTATAATATGTCCTTTGGTCTCTCCGATGTAAACTTGTCCGCAGGAAGATGGAATGCTATATACTCTTGATGTTTCTAATTCTTCTGGACCTTGGTATTTGGAAAAATGGCAATTTAAACGCAATTTTGCAACAATTGGTCAATTTTTACCGTAAAGTGTTCTACTATGTAATTGTAGGAAATAAAATTACCTTTTAATGTTGAAATGAATAGATTTTATTGTAAAGCCGTAGTTCTTAGTTAATCACAGAAAACTTGTGTGCTCAAATTTTACTTTTAGAAAGAGGTGAACCACACTAAACAAAAAAAAAATCATATCTCGGTCAACTTTTGACCAAATTAGACGGGATTGGTATGGATCAAATCCAAGGTAATTTCATAATATTCAAATTATATTATATTTTAACATTTTTTGATAAAATTCGCAGCCTTCAAGATATTTGCAAAAAACCGTTTTTAACCCCTTCTCTCTTCCGAAAAATTTAGGCGGCAGCCGCTTTTGGTCGACTTTTTTTTACATGTATGAGTCCCTAAACAACAGTTTTTTTGCAGTAAAATTTCAAGTCGCGTCGATTTTCTAGTCAAAATCTAAGTACACTACCACATGGAAAGTTTTTTTATTTGGATCAAGATATGTTTTTTCATACATACACAAACAAATAAATTCTGGATACTTTTGTTTCCAGAAAAAGAAGCTTGGCGTAAATAAATGTATTTATTTCAAACGTATTATTTTTTGCAGTCTTGTAACTTATTTATGTCCATTTCCTTCAGAAAGAAAATCAAGTAAGTTATAAGATTACACAGCCACACAAAAAAGAGTTCAGAAGAAACTAGACCTACCAATCTTTATGCATTTTGACCTCCTGAATTCGATGCCTCCATCAGAATTTAATTTTATCGTTGGGTTTTTTTACCTTAGATTTTATCTTTGAAATAGCATTTTTATCGTAAAAGCGACCAATAGATGTCAGACAAACTCAAAACTAATATAAATTATATTCAGATATTTTTTTTTTCTGATTTTGACATTTTCTTACCAGTATCGGTCATACATACATACCATCTAACTGATCTCACAATCTTTAAATATTTACTGTCTTTAGTATTGTTGCAAAGCTAAAGCATAATTCTGCAAGAATTACAAATGGTATTTGGTGCATACTCGCCTTATCAATATTTTCCTGCACATTAAAGCATATTTTATAAATACTTTTTAGATTGCTAGTAAATAACCCCCGGGATTTAATAAACTCAAAATAGCACAGACGAAACAGAAACAATCTTTCAGTCCATTGCATAGATGCTTTGAGCTGTCGTAGATTCAGCATCAGTTCTAGAAATCTTTAAAATTGGTAAACTTGTAGCATTATACAGTAGCTAAGCCACCAACTACTGAAGCTGCGGTTGCATGATAACGATGCCTGCGGGCTCGCTTGCTCACCCTGACCAGCCGCTGATACTGGGCTTCCGAAACCCTACATCTTAATATCCTTACCTGTTTTTGCCATAAAAGCTTCATATGATTACCCAGGAACTTCGCCAGAACAATTCTGTGGCCCGCCTTCACCACGTGGAGGTGTGGTGGTCGTGAAAACCAGCAAACATTCAAAGAAATTTATGTTTTCATTTCAAAACCATTTTCATGTTTGATGAAAGCGCTGTGGAAACTCATCACCAAATTCGAAATTTCATAAAAAAGTTGAAAATCTATACGCACAAAAATTTAACACATGGAATATGTAAAAATTAAACATGAGATTTGTTAAAAAAAAAACAAATTAAAACAATGTTAAATATTGAGAAAAATGATTTTAAAAAAATTAAACCATTTTCTTCAGTCGGATCATAAGTGAAAAAATGGCCCGCCATCTTAGCGCCGCCATTTTGCTTTTTTTAATTTTGATTTAAAAAAATCATAATCCGCATCCCTGAAAACCCACAGATATCGATTTTAAGTCGTATCGGATCATAAATGAAAGAAAAGATCCGGCATCTTGGCGCCGCCATTTTCACTTTTCAATTGTTTTCAATAACATTGTCAATGGACTTATACAGTGAGTGCCTGGAAATTCTGTTTTGAACTATAGGCAGTTGAGCAGACTATAGTTTCTCATTGGCGCGGGATAAACTACGTGACGAGCAGCGCGGGAAAACTTTGTTATTATTTTTCTTATATCAAGCGATGTAATATGAAAAAATAAAAAAAATAAGGGTGTATTATTTTTTAAAGAACTTTCATAATTTAAAATAAAAAAAAAATGCGGGATGGCCCCATTCAGGAAGTCAAATTATATAAAGATTAGTAGGTCTAGTTTCTGGGTCTGAACTTTTTTTTTGTGTGGGGCTGTGTTATTATTATTAAGATTTCGATCTTGGATACCTAAGCGACGTCTAATAAGGCCCAGTTGTATGAAACATAGTTAACCAGAAGCTCAGGTAAACCAAGATCACGTGCTGACCATGATCAAATAATGCAAGCGTTTTATGAAAGAAATTTATGGTATGGTTACGTAAACTATTGATCAGTTTAATTTCTGTCAGTTGGTAGCGACGCTCCCTAGTAATATTTGTTTACTTTGACAATTGTTTTGGTATTAAATTACAAGACAACCTACTTTATCGACAGAAAAGTCACAGGGAATGTGCACGTGACGTTACAGCTAACCTCAAAAATATGTATTTCTTAAAATTTATGAGTATTCCGTAGCTGTTATTAAAATTTCAGCTTGGTTTCCATACTTTCAACTAAAATCTAATTTAGTGTAATGTTTATGAAGTTCTAACTACTTTCTCCTAATAAAGTAGGACTCTTTTTGTAGGTTGGAAATCTAACCTATAATTAGTAGTCTATTTTTATTAATCAACTATTTGCGCGAATTTTTAATTATTTGCTTGGAGCCAGTATTGCTCCAAGCTGAAATGAGTATACAAACATTAAAAAAGAGAAAAAACTTAAAATACTTAAAATTTGAGGTTATATTAGTTATATGATGCACATGCTGAATTGCACGTCAAGTTTGTGTGTATTTCCGTCGAATTACGTAATTTAAAGAAAAACTCTTGAGATATGGGAGATAAAGAAAATAAAATAAACTTGTCTATAACTTTTTATGTAGACTTTTCAAAAAATTACACACAAAAGTTGTTCTAAGTTATTTTTAAAAAACAATTACATAAAAATTCTACTCAATATTTCACATCTTTCATGCATTTTGTATATGTATACTGACAACTTAAACTAACCCTGTAAAATAATGTATTAATTTTAGTCTAGTTGAATTATTAATATTCATAATGTTGCCGATAGGTTGTGCCACAGGATCTAGATTGACATTATTTATTTCCTCGATGAGATTTTCTACATTTTCATCAAGGGGAGGTGGTGGTGCATCTGCATTTTGACAAGCGATATTATGAAGCACTGCAGTAGCTACCACTACTGCTTCAACACGATCTACATCTAACCGTATCCCTATAGCAAGAATAGGAAAGCGCCTCTTCCAAATTCCAAAACATCTTTCAATGGGGTTTCTTGTTCGTATTTGGGACTCGTTAAACAAATGTTCTCCTGGTGTTCGTGGACTCAATAATGGAGTTAAAAGATATGTGTGTGCATAAGTTTCAATGGCACTGGTATCATACCAACTAGCCAGTCATTTTTAAAAGATATGGTTTAATGTAATAACCACTATCGCCTACTAATATTCTATCTGCCATTTTTCAGTTTCAAATTTAGCTCGTATTGCACTATTGTTCCAAATAGTACAATCATGAGTAGAGTAGACCTCAAACCTTAAATAAAAAAAAACCTTGGTAGGTAATACAATTTACAAAAAATCTAATAACTAACCTTGTACTACTTCTCTTATTAATTCGACGAAATCCTCATCATCTGTTAAATCATCCATATCCATATTTTCATCCATCCAATCACCCATATTTTCCATATTTTTTAATAATTTACCACAAACTATTTTTGAAGTTGACAATGAAATAACAACTAGACACGTGATCAAGTTAAACCATCATTCTTGGTGGTTCTGAAAATGGCATAGTAAAACCATGGTTAAACTATGATATTTCTTGACTCCTTTTCACACAACACTATCAGCCGGTTTTACAATCGCAAGTTAACTTTCATGTTAGTTGACTCTCACTTGCAGGTTAACTACAACTTTACCGACACTTGCGTTTTTCAATATAAAGTTAAGTCATGGTTTGTAAACGAGAGGTTGCGAATACAATTTATAATGTTGGTAGTAGAAAAATGGGTAATATACATAAAAAGTATGAATTTTTGTCAAAGTTACACGTCACTTACTGTCAAATATAAATATCAGAAGCAATTTATGAGTTAGTGGTTTATTATTAAGTACATAAGTATGTAGTATTTGTTAATGTTTACAATTTTTTATGAATAACATATTCATACAATTTATTCTATATTCTACTACAAAACATAGAAACGTTTATTTTAACAACAAAAATGTGTTTTATTTTAAGTATTACATCATGGATAATAAAAGGAGCACACATTTTTCTGCCGATGAGGAAAATATTCTCGTAAATTTAATAGAAAAATGTATAAATATTAGAGAGAATAAAAAGTGTATTCTTCAAAAAATTTAGGTCTATACCGAATTACCTTGGGCCTTCTTGGCTCCTCATCACTACTATATGCATTTACTTCGTATGTATCCATTTTTAAACGAAATATCAAAACATTATTTTGTACCAGTTATTTTATAGGTTATAAATTGTTAGTAAACTGCTAACTTCTAGTTTACTCACACCACATCTGCTAGTAAAGTTAACTACTAGATAACTACGACCTTGAAAATGACCAGCTATTGTAAAACCCAATTTCTATAATAACCTGAAAGTTAACACCGACTGGAAGTTAACCAGCGATTGTAAAACCGGGTGTAAAATTGCTTTGAACTTGGATTAAACCTTGACCACTGGTTAAACCACATTCACACAACTGGGCCTAAGATGTGGAATAAAGTTTTTAGGACCCGTTTAGCTAATCTTTCCACTATCTTATCAGATGTTCAAGTTTTCCCATTGTTTACCCTCTACATTATCAGTCCAATGAATTATTTTAGTTATGTTTCAATAAAGATCATCAAATTGCATTACATATCCTCGCCAATAACCTCATGAAACCCTAGTTATCACTCTCGAAACCCCACATCTGGTTGATAGTTCCACAGTTTCATTAGTTTCCCAAAAAAAGATCGGTTATTGGATTTGCAGCGGCCTGTGGATTTCAACAAAAATATGACGTATCCCCGTACTGTGGGAACACGCCGGCCTGTTCATTCATTTCGTCAAATCGAATGCAACAAATCAAACCGTGGCCGAGGGCGATCCCACCCCCTCCACACACTATTAATACAGTAGCAGGCTGTGGTGAAAGCAAAGCGAACCGGAGCCTAGTACACGCGCCGTTACGTTTTTGTTTTACAACTAAATATAGCACGTTCGGCTGCATCTGAAAAACTCATTACGAATACATAAAGCGAAGCGTCGCCGGCGTCTGTGGAGAGCGCGTGGTTGTGAGAGATCCCATCGGTTTAGAGAGAGACCGCGGCGGGCATGAAAGCGTGTATGTTCACGTTAGTCCAGTCTGTAAACGGTTTTCACGTCTCCCGAATTCGACACTTGCACTGCTACAATTTTGAATTATTAAAAATTGTTTTTTAAATAGAACATTTTAAACAGAAAAGTATGTGACATAATTTAATCGTAAGCACTTTCGCAGTGCAAGAAAGGGTTTTTTGATTGTTGTTCTTTATAAATTGTTAATCTTATACACTTTACTTTTTTACTTGTTTGCAGTCTAGTCTTTCAGTTACCACGGCGCCTCGCACCGTGGATGTCTGGCTGAACTGGAAAATGTTATTTACTATTTAATTAAAAGTACAGTTTATTTGATTTAATTTGATTTGGTTTTATTTTTTTTATTTGATTTATTCAAGCTGATTCTAATGAAAAAACATCTCACACACCATATTTTTGAGGTCGCGAAGTTAGAAAAACCTTAATTTTTACGAAAAATATTATTTTCATATTTTTCATGTTCTCACCCCTCTATATCTGTAATTTTTTATCATAAACACTTGATATTTTAGTAAGGCCTTTAACATCATTGTCCTGGGAAGGTGCAAGCAGATGTGTGGAAAAAACTGGGGGTTAAACCCCAAGATGACCCTATGGTTAGTCACTAGGGTTGTAAGACCCATGATAACCTATGGATCGGTGGTATGGTGGACCAAGACACTGCAGCTTGGAGCAATAAGTGGCGTACAAAGGCTTGCTTGCTTGTGCGCAACTGGGTCCATAAAAACTGCTCCCACGGCTGCATTGGAAGTCCTTTTAGACCTAACACCGCTACACATATTTATCCAAGGGGAAGCTCGTTCGGTGGTACACAGGCTAATGCAAGGCACAATGCCCATAAGGCAACAACACGGAACAGAGCACCAAAATTATACTCTGAAGGCAGATCCCATTTTAGGAATGCCCAAGGACAGTATGGTCCCAAAGTATAACTTCTATAAAAAAAAATCAAATCAAAATACCAGACAGAGAGGACTGGAAAAACGGTCTTCTCGACGCAAACGATCAGGTATATGGACGGCTCTAAGATGGAACAGGGAGTCGGACCTGGGATTTACGGTCGAAAACGAAAATCCCAATAAGTTTAGGAATACGCACCACAACATTTATGGCTGAAGTGGCCACTATACAGTGGTGTGCAAAGGAAATAATGAGACGAGGAACTGTAAACCAGTCAATTGCCATTTTTTCCGACAGCCAAACAGCACTAAGGGCACTCGATTCCATGCAGGTCGATTCAAGACTAGTATGGCATTGTATAAATGCCTTTACGGACCTAGGAAGTCAGAACAAAGTGACTGTGGCATGGGTACAAGGACACGAGGGAGACAGCGAAAATGAGAAGGCTGATGAACTGACCCGGGAAAGCGCATCTAAGGCCCTAGTTGGTATGGCTAAGCCACGCATTAATAAATGGGTACAAAATAGATCTCTAGAGTGGTGGAAGAATTTCCCACTACAGAGACAGGCCCAAAAGTTCCTTAAATAACGATCGGCCAAATTCACGGAAGACCTACTTCGCCAAAATAGAAATGCTATTGGATAATGGTAGGTCTGGACATTGTAGGCTTAATAGACATATGAGTCTAATGGGCCTGGAAAAGGATGCAACATGCAGATTCTGTCAAGAGGAAGAGGAAACCTCAGTACATGTGCTGTGCCATTGTGAAGGCCTAGCCAGACTGAGGTTCCAACTACTTGGCGAAGGGAAACCAGCAGATAGCTTTACCAAGGATCCCTTAGCCTCAAGGCTATGGAGTCTGATAGAAAAGACAAAGCTGGATAAGGAGCTCTATGTAAAATTAGACAAGGAGTGCCACAATAGATCTACAGAGGTCGCGGAGGACAAGGCCAGTCAGCCAGCTCCCTTTTCAAAATCTAGTCTCATCTAAGACCTTTAACATATGAAGTTCCTCAGGGATCCATCTTGGGACCGATATTGTTCATCATCTATATAAATGAATTTCTAAACGAAATAAACTAGAGAAAAGTTATATATGCCGATGATACCACTTTAATATCAACTAATAAAGATCTAACATATCTTACAAATGCATTAAAAGAAATGCAGTCTCAAGCGCTTACTTTATCAATGTCGAGATTAAATAATGGTAAAACTCAGATATTAATTTTAATCCCTCATAATCTCTTGACGAGTGAGATAATGTGATTATCTCACATGAAATAAATCATCTATTTATTATAAGATTCAAACCGTTCGCATTCCAGCAGAGTATGCAAATAATATTGACTTTGATATGACGTAAGACTAAAAAACAATTAATGGAAGAATTGCCATTTTTGTGTGATTAACAGCGAAAAAGCGTGGATTCAAGTAACTTTTTTATTTATCAAAATAGCCATGCTGTAAACGAGTAAGTTGTAGCTAATGAAATGAGGACCTTTTTTATAAAATGCATAGTAAGTGAGGGAAAAAGGCCTTGTAACACGAACATTGCTCTGCCGCGCAACAGATAGTTTTCGTGTCTTATTACGTTCTAGGTGAGTATGGAGTTAACTAGTGTTGGTTTATTGGGATATACGATTGCAAATAATGTTAAAATAAAAAAAATTACAGTCTTATTTTCAACTGGTTTCTGACTAACCATATAGGTACAACATGAAGAGATTTAGTAAGAAATTGTTACTGTAAACATGTACAGGAAAATGTAATTTCAAAAAAAGTAAATTTTGAGAATTCCGTCATTTGGTGGAATTAATGAAAATGCCGCATAAGTTGTTGAAGATTGCTAGATTGCTTAATAGAAGTATGTAAAGTTTTCAAGTCTTTGGTCGTCGGCATTTATAAGCCCATTTATATTCAACCAGTAAAACTAGCATAAGCTATGTAAAGAGATAACAATTGTATAAAATTTATGGGATATGTTTAAGTTATTCAAAGGCCATGGTAGGTTGCCTTTGCAACCTTTTTGCGTGTGGTTCCTTTCGGTAATGTATCTTTGAGTAAGATACTACCACAAAAAGTTTTTACCTCAAGTAACATATGTGGTAACGATTTATTATCGATTAAGAAATATACACTAATTATGGCGGTTAATAAAATATAAACACTAGAAACTAAGTTAGTAATAGGTAGGGTTTGAATGAAATTTCTAAGAAAATAATTTAAAAAACGATAGCCGGGTGATGTTAAAAGGGTCTACACACGATCCAGCGGCAAGGACCCAGCCATGTCGGCATGCTTTGAACTCATTCGTAAAAGTGAACTGGTCCGCTGGAATTCCAATTATCTTCAAAGCGTACCGACAATGTCGGATCCTTGCCGCTGGATCGTGTGTAGACCCCTCAACTTGATATAACACAAATTGAATGTTTTTATATAAGCTGCAAAAAAATTCACCGCGATTTTTTTGTATCTATACTAGTTTTCGAGTTATACAATTGTTAGTTTATCGTTTTTTAAATTGTTTATTTAAACTATAAAAAAATTGAAAATGTAATTTTTTTAAGAAAAAGAAAAAGTGTAATAACTCCGAATATGCCACATTTAGGAATAAGATAAAAATCATAAATACACACGATCCAGCGGCAGGGAGCCAGCCTTGTCGGCATGCTTTGAACTCATTCGTAAAAGTGAAC
The DNA here is from genome assembly GCA_936432065.2 of Rutpela maculata. Lineage (NCBI taxonomy): Eukaryota > Metazoa > Arthropoda > Insecta > Coleoptera > Cerambycidae > Rutpela > Rutpela maculata. Next base: position 206,788,514 of record OW386287.2, read on the forward strand.
TGGTCCGCTGGAATTCCAATTATCTTCAAAGCATGCCGACAAGGCTGGCTCCCTGCCGCCGGATCGTGTGTAGACCCCTCAAACAACAGCACGTTATTACTTTTTATTATTATCTATTCCACTTTTCATCAGTACGTGCTATTTGAGCATAAACAAAGACCATACAAAATATTTAACTCAAATCCATTCTATATATTTGAATTCCTATTCCTTTTTGAGAATTTAGAGACTGGACTACATCGTTATAAAGAGGTGCGAGCGGGCGGGCAGCGCTGAGCAGTCACGGCACGAAGCGATACACGGACCGGCAGCGATAAGTGGTCCCGGATCACGTATACGCCTTGTTGAGCGCCCCAACGGCACCGACAGACCCGGATTAAAACTTTTCAGAGCTCGTTTGCTCGGGAAATTTAGAAACAACCGCCACCGCCATTGCCAAGGGCGCTCTTGGGGCTATGGAGGCGGTAATGATTAATGGTTGGCATAATCGAGTTAATTATTGGTGTGAATCGTTAGTATTTGCCCGTAAAATTAAAGCGGTAGATTGAATTTTGAATCGAGATTTTTAAATCCTTCCTAAAATCTCCACAAGCGGGGTCGTTCGAATTCAGCTTAAAATCCTCACAGTTTAAAAGTTAACAGTGGTAAAACTAGCCTATTATTTCACTCATTGACATGGTAGCCAATGAAAGCCCGTTTTTTGACAACATAAGCCAATCAAATGTCATTATTGGTAGTAGAGTGACCTAGATCGTCTCTTGACAGTACCAACATGCAAAATTATCGCTGTAATTTTCTCTGTTGACGGAATTATCGTATGTAATATCACTAGTGCTATAACGCCCTGTCTCCCTTGGGGTTATTTAAAATGAATTCTAAATAAATAAAAATACGAAATTAACAATAAACTAATTTATTAACAAAGTGGTAGAGCAAATGAGAATAACACTACAGGGTATGGGCGAATAAATTTGTGCTAACGAATAAAGAAGTACAAACAAATAATCAAACAAATTCACAGGTGTACGGAGAGACAGACATAACTGTACACAAATAGATTATATACATATTTAAAGGTAACAAAATACTCAAAGCAATATACCTAGTGGATATTGGCCAATTCCGTAATTATTCAAAGGAAAAACAGCTATAAAATTGTTCATTCGCGTTTACTAAGAGAAAATTTAAAACAAACCGTTTTCGAATGAATAATAAAATATTTATCACATGATGAATCCAAAGATAGTACAATAAAACTTAACTAAAAAAACAAATATGGTGTATGTACACCAGTTATTAATTACATATTTTCTTTATGAATAAACAAATGTCTATATCAAGTGATTAAAATTGCATCACACGAGAACAGTGTGTCTATTTATGCGAAAACGAAACAGACGTAAAAGATAGTTTTCACAATGTCGCTTAAAAAGTTAAGTGCAACCAAAAACACTGCACTAAAGAGTTAATTGTTGGATCGTTGGACGGAAAATAAATGGTTTATTCTACTTACAAAACTCCCGATGAACAGAAAACACTTTCACTGGATTGCAGCACACCTCTATAATTGGGCACCAAAGTATACGTAGGGTTACAACCCTATTAAACAGGTACAATTTTACAAACACAAGAATATTTTATATTCTCTTTCTAGAAAAAGCAAACATAACCACTAATTCTTGTGAACAAGAACTGGTTAATTGTACGAGACAAAAGACATCATAAAGGTAATATAATTAGGGTTTAGAAAGACTCAACCATCTAACACTAGGACGATTACTCTCGTCTTTCGAATTTCACGTCAAAATCAATCATGTCTGCGGGTTGGTTCGGTATTTATTTATTCCCCCACTAGTAGTCGAAATACCTCTACTCCTTAAACCCGCGAATTTAAACTATGGTTTCTTATTGGAGGAAAGGCAATATTTTCAAGCACTAAAGCCGAGAACTAGGCGACGGTTACGTTACCTTCTAGAACCTTACAGTAGCGGCGATAATTTATTTTATAAGGGGAACAAAATAGGTAATTTATGTACGGAAAATACGAAATAATGTAATTTAAGGGCTTTTATGCCTGGAAATAAAAATGACCGTTACAGTGCTTAAAATTTTATCGAAAATTTTTTCGAAAGCGTGTTGCCTGGTAATATAAAGAGTGCAAATTGGCAGTTTATTATTTGATTAAATCCCGACCGCTTTAGCGGGAGGGATTTAATCTTTGATAATAAACTGCCAATTTGCACGAGTTATATTAACTAGGGGCAACTTAGCTTGAGAAAAAATTTTTAGATAAAATTTAAAGCACGAGTGGTATTTGTGGAGAATATTTCACGAATAAATAATTCATTAAGTATATCTTCAATATTATGTTCAGTAATTAATTGCCTTCAGACGTTTCCTTGTTGATTTTTAGAGATTACTCACCTTTATCTTCAATTTCATCATTTACGTCACATAAAAATGCATTTCCAAAGCGACTCATCTAATAAAAAACAAAGTAGGTTTAAATTATGACAATCAAGAAAAACAATATACGTTAAACCATAGGTACTGTAACTTATAAGACTAGTCATCACCACAAAGCACGCTTCGACCAATCACATTACGGGTGAAATCACACAAATTGCATATTACCAATCTATCACGTTCTAAGGCTGCCGGCTCAGATGGTATGGTACCGCCATCTAGTAACGCTAGCTTACTTAGTTACTAGCCTAAGCAGTGAATTGAATTATTATATTAAAGTGTTTATTAATATATATTTATGTATTTAATCCTTGTTTCTAATTTGAGAAGTTTGATAGATAAGTTAAGGTTTACTTGTTTAAGTAGAGAGACTTTAAGTACAACGAATTATAATGTATATAGTGATACTGCAGAGTTTTGATTTTCCAAATAAGTGTTAGCCGCTTTGTAATGATTGATGAATTACCATAAGTAAGTACCTACATTTGTGTATTTATCATGAAATAACTGATTTGTCTGCTTCGTAGATATTCATATTTAATTTTAGTTGGGAAAATTATTTTGTAATTATGTTAGATATTAAGCCATTGAAAGCTGTGTACCTATAACTTGTCCCGAACCTATATAAATTCCACACAGCATTGGCTTTTTAGGTTATTAATACAGTACTACAATTTACAATTTACGTTAACAATTAGTAATAAGCTAGAGAAGATATTTATAGATAACATTTAAAAGCACGATTTGTCCTATTTGCCGAAAACATGTCACGACACAAAACGTCAAAAAATTTTCGCAATATTTGCCGCTGCAGCGACCTAAAAAATTAGAGCGATAAATTTTGCATGTTGGTCCTGTCAAAAGCAGATCTAGCTTGAATTACCACTAATAATGACGTTTAATTGGTGCAATGTTGTGAAAAAACGGGCTCTCATTGGCTATAGCGTTAATGAGTGAAATAATCGCTGTAATTTTCTCTGTCGACGGAATTATCGTATGTAATATCAGTAGTGCTTAGAATTTTATCAGTCAAATTTTTTCGAAAGAGTTGTTGCCTGGTAATATAAAGAGTGTAAATTGACAGTTTATTATCTGATTAAATCCGGAGCGCTTTAGCGGGAGGTATTTATTCTTTGATAATAAACTGCCAATTTACACGAATTATATTACCTTTTGGCACCTTAGGTTGAGAAAAAAATTATAGATAAAATTTAAAAGCACGAGTGGTATTTGGGAAGAATATTTCACAAATAAATAAAGTACATAAAACATCTTTAATATTAAATTTTGCCATTAACTGCTTCCGGACCTTTTCTTATAATTTTTTAGTGTTTATTGAGTTTTATTCTCAATTTCACTGTTTACGTTACACAAAATGTATTTCCAAACCAACTCATCTAATAAAGAACAAAGTAGGTATAATTATTTAACAATCGCAGTTGCAGAAACTTAAAAGTCCAAGGAATTTGCCATATTTTAAATGTAATGATAAATCAATAAACCAATATACCTTGAACCATTGCAATGCATACACTGGTACAAAACTGCTGAGAGTCTAGACTGTAAACAGTTCTTAGGCATGCTTCGACCGATCACATTATGCATAAAGACAGAGAGAGCGCTATCAATGTTCCGCCCTTATGTTCTATTTTAGGTTGATCAAAGAGAAATAAAATATAGTGCTGGTACCGCCATCTAGTAATAGTAATACTAAACGCTATATATAGAGAATCGCCGGACAGTGTAATATACGAGAATTATTATATAAAGTGTTTATTGATATATATTTACTTATTTAATTCTTATTTTAATTCAAGGAGTGTACAAATTAAGTTATGGTTGTTTAGTTAAGCAAAGGGTACTTATACTCTGAGAGTTGAGTTGGAATAAGTATTAAGAATTATTGTAATGTAGGGTATAGTGCATATAGTTCTGATTTCCAAAATTATTCATTTGTTGTTACTTTGTGATGGATTACCGTACGTAAATTTGTGTCTAACATGAAATAATTGACTTGCCTGCTCAGTAGGCAGTTGTATTTATTTTGTGATAATTATTATTTTGTACGTTATTAAAATTCATTGAAAGCTGTGTATAACTTGTCCTTAGTCTATATATTCCACACAGCCTTGGGAGTTGTAATTCGCATTGCATCCGTTGACATATGTTTTGTTTTATATCGTGAAATATTCTTCCCAAATACTTACCACTCGTGCTTTTAAACGTTATCTTTTCTCGAGCTAAGTTGCCAATATAGTAATACAATTTGTGTAAATTGGACGGTTTATTATCACAGATTAAATCCCGTTCGGGATCAGATAATAAACTGTCAAGAAATCAATGGAGTTGTCTGTTACTTTGTGATTATAACAAATAACGAACACAACATTTCTTTGTTAAATATGACTATATTTTTTCTGTTTGTGACTGCAGTTTCGTAGTTTCTAGTCTACATTTTAGACTATTTTTGGGTTGTAGAAAATAATATGGAGTTAGTGCATACGAACAGTTTAAAAATTAAATATAAAAAAACCTTTTTAAATACAAGCTTTTGTTATTATTACTTAGGTGTGCTAAAACGAAAAAAAATTAAAAAAGCAAAATTAATTGTCTTAAAACCTTATCGCGTGAATAATGAAAAAAGATACGACAAGCTTTTAAAGGGGTCTACAGACGAGCTGGAGCCAACATTGTCTGCATGTTTTGAAAATTGCCATGCTAATTCGAGAGCTAATCTGCTGGAGTTCCAGCGATATTCAAAGCGTACTGACAAGTTTGGCTTCAGCAAGTTGGATCATCTGTAGAACCCACAAGACGATTAATTTTATTTTTTTTAATTTTTCATTCAACAACAGATCCGATTTTGGTGATTTTTTTTTAAATGTTTGTTATATTCAATTATTCAAAATCAGAAACATGATTGATAGGGTAAATAATTTTTTGAACAATTTTGTGAAATTTAAGGTTTTTATACTTATATTAAGTTCGGTTTTTGATTAAAAAATATGCTCATTTATTCTCGAAAAGTAGGATATTCATGTTTTTGGCATCGATGATAACGAATCTGAACTCAAAATTCAATATGGCGGCTCAGTATGGCAGAAATTTTTTTTTTCTAAAACAAGTGTTTTAAAGGACAAAACAAATTGAACATCTAGGTGATGCTATATATTAACGAAAAACAGCATTTAAAAAAAAACTTAATTGTTGGACAATTACAGTTTTGTTAAAAAAATGTGCAAACGCACATTGCTTCGGTCATAACTTCTTTATTTTTTATGATACAGAAACAAACAAAAAATCATTTAAAAGACTCACTAATTATTATCTTTAGGGGCGAGAGTAGAGGCGACTTCAATGTGAATGTCAGTCGATATTCCGTTGAAGCAACGTCGAGCGCGGTTAGTACTTGGATGGGCTCCCATCTTGGGAAATACAGCGTTCTCGTCCCACCTTCTAGCGGCTTGTATATCAGTGTATACGCGAAAGTTACGTAATTTCAGACGAGGATTACGTAGTGGATATACCATCCTTCGGAGGGGATGTAAAGTAGGAGGCGGTCCCTTGTCTATTAAATGTTAGGCAAGTAAAAGATCCCTACTCTTCTTAAGGGAAGAGGTTCGGCAAAATTTCCAGGTTGGGGGTAGCTCGTCTCCTGGCGTCGGTGATAGGCCCTGGTAGCGGAAATAGGCCGACGTTAAATAGTTAAATAAAAAAAAAAATTATATTTAATTTTATTTCATAGAAATTTTGATGGAAGTTTGATGGTTTCTAAGATATTCAATATTTAAACTAAATACTTCATCCTATAATCTTTAGGATGCTAACTTAAATATCTCCGAAACTATTAATCCTACGTAAATAGGAAACAAATTAATTCTCAGTTGATAAGTTTTGTTTTTGGTATCTATTATTTTTTCGCCTAAACTAATATTTATTAAGATATGTGCTAAGAAAAATTTTTTTTACGTTTTTTCGTAAATCCGTTTATAGGTAAAATGCTATTTTTTTCTGATGTAAACGGACGAAAAATTTTGAGCGTCTAAGTTATACTGTATGTTACCGAAAAACAGTATGCCAGAATATATATTTTTTAATTATTGACTACTTACATTAACAAAATGGCGGCGTTTTTAATAAAATAATGTGAGGAAGCACGTGTTTCTGTCAATTTTACAGAAATTAGAAAAATACTAAATTTATCTTCGATTTAGTAGCTTTCTTATTTGTTTCTATATAGACTAGCGGTACATGACCAGTAAGGTGCAACGTTTTTAAAATGTATGCCAATCATATAAATGAATGAAATTACCATGAATATGCCAGAAACGCAAATTTTAGGCAGTCGTCGCGTGCAGAATGGTGTGCAAATCGATTTTTTTTGTTTTTTTTTTATTTTAAAATGGATGCCAACAGTGCCAAACGATAAGCCGTGAAAAAGAATCCAGCGAAAATTCATTGGTATGCAGTTTCCGCGCGCAAAACAACTGTTAATGCGCACATTAAATCATAAAATTTTTCGGTGTTCTTGATTTTGGATGATTTTGATTTTTTTTCAAGGCTTTTCGTTTGGCACTATTGGCATCCATTTTAAAATTAAAAAAAAACACAAAAAAAACGAAAAAAATCGATTTGCACATCCTTCTGCACGCGATGACTGCCTAAAATTTGCGTTTCTGGCATATTCATGGTAATTTCATTCATATATATGATTGGCATACATTTTAAAAACGTTGCACCTGACTGGTCATGTACCGCCAGTCTAATAGCCTGTTTTCGCTCAGTCTAACACTTTTCGTGTTATTTGACAAAAATCGTGTTGAAATATCTCCTTTTTCAAGCTACTGTCCCAATTTTCAAGTCGTTATAAGTTAAAGACTATCATCAATTTAAATGAACAGTTGCATAGAGCTTTTTTTCTCAACATTTGATTCTCTTTCAGCTCCAGTATTTTTTTGTGTTTTTTTTTAGGTGCCATCCCCTGAAAAGGGGATGGCACCTAAAAATTACCTCCAGCTGGAATGTTTATGATTTTGAATAATTAAATATAACAAACATACAAAAAAATATCATGAAAATCGGTTCTGTTTTTGGGGGTTTAGAAGCAGGGTTGGCATGTTTAAAACAAAATATTTTAAAAACATTTTTTAAAACATCGTATCATGTTTTAAACAAATGTTTAAAACATACTTAATAAACAATGTGATGTTTTAAGCAACTGTTTAAAACACAGTTTAAAGTATACCATTTAAAACACTGTTTTAAACAAAAAAAACTGTTTAAAACAAAAAAAACAGTTTTTTTTCCAACCCTGTTTAGAAGTAAAAAGCTTTATTAACTCGGCATGTATGTCGATTATCTCAAGAAAAGGTCCAAGTAACAGAACTACTTGGTGAAACTTTGTTTCATAATTTTTAGTTACCTTTTTTTGAAGAGGGCTCAGTTCTTTACGGCATTTTTTTTCGAAAAAGTTTCTTGAGGTATTAAAAGAACTGTTTTCTAAAGTTTCTTTGTTAAATAAATAAATGAAACTAATGGAGTAAGAAGCAAGAATGTATACTTTCGAAGAATTATTTCTTTTATTTTTGAGACCACCTCAAAATTTGAGCGACTAGCGATTTTTTTCCGAAGTAAAAAACTAATTACGACCCACTAAGGGAAAGAGGGGCAGCTCTTCTGCCATTAAGGAGTATATTAGACCTGAACAGTGACCACTAGTATCCGGCGCAAATGAGAGATTATTATAGAGTAAAGCTGTAATCTCCGCTCCTTCGGCAATTGTCCATGTATATATGTGGTTAATTATAATTACAACGAAGGTTGTTTGGATAACTACTAGTTTCACGTAAACTTACACTAGGGGTAGAACCGAGGAAATCGCCTCCGAACCCTAGGGCGCATTTTCTTCCTGATCCTAATAATATATTAACTATGAGCTTGGTACATACGTGTTTTAGTAATATTAGGTAATGTACCATGGCTCAGAAAAATAATTACTTCCACATCCAGTGGAAGTATAGTAACGCAAAAAAAAAATTGAAACTTTTTATTGTTCAAAGAGGCTTAGAATATCATGAAACGTCGAGATTTTAAGGACAAAAAAAATTTCTATGTCGGTCTGTGTGTAACTTTTTTGTGCGCACGATTACTCTGGAACCGTTTAAGATAAGTATTGACTTGAAATTTTGATCTTATTCTGTTGAAGTGTTGGGGGTAAATTGGCGTAATCGGGGGTAAATAAGTAAAACAAGCAAGTAAGAGCCCATAAAATTTGTATATATGAGATAAGCTAAGGTCCTCAAGTCCAAAGTCCTCAACATTTTTTTTTACTTCATCCAGCCCACCCCATTCACACCCCAACTACCGATGTGGAATATCGTTTTAGCAGGTAATTCGTGGGAGTAATTAGCGGGTAATTAGTATGGGGTAACTAAGGGGGATAATTAGCGGCTAAGAGTAATCAGCATGTAATTAAGGGTAATTAAAGGTAATTAAGGGGAAGGTGGGACAAGGTGCGAAAAAGTAAGGCAAGGTGGGACAAGGCGGGATGGGGAATGGCAAGGTAGGACGAGGTGTTTGATAAAATAAGATTAAAATATGGATAAATGGGGATAACCTGCGACTGATTAATATTTGATGTCATACTGGGAAAGGGTAAACATGTTTACATGTAATGTTTGTAATGCAACATTCATTTGGTCTTGCGGGCTAAGCCGATAATATTCATCAAAACAAATCTTTTAAGTGAGAAAATATTTAATATATGTAACTTAAAAAAAAATTATGAATTTTTTTTCGTTGTGCGGGACTTGAACAGAAAATCTGGATGTGGAAGTAGTGATTCATTGGGCAGCCGTTTTTTTATTTAGTTTATATGAAAATATTCTGATCTCTGTTGAGCAGTCGAGCAGAACCAGTGCCAATAGTACACATAAGACCACAATTTTATTTTTTTCTCTGCTTTAATAATGGGGTGGGGGTTGTAATGAAATTTTGAAATCCTAAGTTTATGGACCATCACCTACTTTATATATATTTATCGCACAACCCTTCAACGGAATGAGATCAAAATAGTTCTAGATCTGGTCTTTTTTTCTTTACTCATACTTAAGATCTCGACGTTTCATGATATTCTACAGACTATCCAACTAACCAACTTTCTCGGTACACTTTGAAAATCGCCATTACAATTCGTAAAAGTGAGCTGGTCTGCTGGAATTTCAGCGTCTTTAAAGCGTACCGACAATGTTGGCTCCGGCAGTTTTATGAGTTCGCATAGCATCTTCAAAGTGTACCGAGAAGGTCGGTTGGTTGGTTGGATCATCCTTAAGCCTACTTGAACAAAAAAAATATCAATTTTTTTTACCGTTACTATACTTCCACTTCACTATGTTGACGTGGAAGTAATTATGAAATGAAATTTCACTCAGTCACCCGGCTAATAGGGCCTTATTACTTAATATCGGTATCGAATTTTGTTAAAAATACGTGTAGTATGGTTATGTGCTCATTTTTCACACATATTTCAATATCTATATTAGGTAATAAGATCAAATGGGTGAAGTTTTATTTCAAAATTTTGTTACCTTTTGCTTTGAAAGCGATTCCATTTTGTACAAACATTTTTTATCACCCTTTTTAGTAGATACTTATTTAGCTTCTACATAGTGAAAGAAAACATTGTGAGATAATATGCAAAAGATCTCATCATAATTGCGTCTCTACATACATACTTACTTCTAACCACTCTAAGAAAGACTGAGAATTCGTGGTATACAGTGTGATCTGCTTTAAATGGAAACATGTGTTTATTATCTGATTTTGACGGAACTTTTTTTTAAACCATAGACTGCCAAAACTTTTATTTTCTGACAAACATTTAGAGATGAGTTTCAAGAAGTTTCAATTTATAAGGCATACGATTTTTTTTTTCAATATCGAAAATGTTTAATTTTGATTAGCGATTTCTTTATTGAAAATGTAACTATACCACTGGATTCAGAAACCATCAAGTGGGTAATTGAAGACACAAGTGGATGAAGGGTCTATGTAACAACAAAGTGATTTTGAGATAACTGATCTCAAAGTTTTTAACAACCTACCAACTTCAACAGTACATAGATCCTTTATCAATTTATAAATAAGATATTTTAGCATTAGAAATAAATGTAATGTACTTGAGGGAATTTTATGTACTTACTTATAGCCTTCAGTCATATAAAAAACTTGTTTTTTTTTTTTTTCGGAAATATCACATAGACCCTTCATCCACTTGTGTTTTCAATTTTCAAATCTCATGAAAGAATAATTAAAAATGTATGACAAAATTAATATAGGCAGTATTTTATAAACACTTTTATATGATTTTTTTTTCTGAAGACTCGAAGCAACCCATAAAAAATAAATAAATTTCGAAATATATAAAAATAAAGATTATATTGACAATTTTAATAAATAATGATTTTTACAAACGTAGTCATACTGAAGTAAAAAACCTAAATTAACAATTAATAATATTAATAATTAGGTATTTACATATACGAAACAACAACATTACACCAAAACCAAAACATGACAGTACTCTTGTGCGCAAAAAAAAAATGGGACTAGTCTTATAACGTATTTTTGCTAAAATCTAGTTGTGTACATCTAACTTAAATTTTTGTGACATTGTCAGTTTGTCAAAATTCATTGCAAGTGTGCAAATAGAGACGGATTTAAATTAGAAAAAAATAGTTGTCCTATTTTTTTTTGCTCACGACGGTACAACCCATCCTAAATTTTTGTAACCTCCACGAGGCCGCCGTTCATTTTGATGCACTTGTCGAATCGTTTATAAATATTTTTTGTAACGCTATACCCTAAAATGACATTTATTTGACAATCAAAACATCATTATTGACAAGTGTAAAATAAAGAAAAAAGTGTGAAATAAAGAAATTTTATTTCACAATGTGAAATAAAATTTATTGGTTTCTATGGTAACAGCAATAGAATTTAGTTTATTTTTACAAAATTATATTGTTTTCTAATTTCGAATGGCGATAAAAAAAATTTTGTATATAACTCGGGACTAAAATGTATTCTTTTTACTCGTGTGGTTTATAGCACACTTGTAAAAAAAACACCATTTTAGCCACTTGTTATATAAAATACTATTACGACATTCTGTAACTGTTGCCGTGTAACATCTTCACAAGCTTGTCTTATTCTTTCACACGGTTCTTCTGTATTACCTGGGCGTGACTTGTAAATTTTGGATTATTAAACCCCATAAAACACGTCCAGCGGTGTTAAGTCCGTGGACCGAGGTGGCCACCCAAGTAGCGGACTGCTTCGACCTATCCATCGTTTAGAAAAGTTACCATTAAGTCATTTGGTAATTACTTAGCCATTTTGGGCATGGCTGCCAGCTAACTTAAGTGTAGATTTACTCTTTTTGGTATTGGAAGTTCAGGTAATATATTCCAAAATTCGTTACTTAGGAACTGTAAAAACTGCACGGAATTCACATTTCTAAAGAGAAAGGGCAAATAATTGCTTCATTGAGTATCCCACACCAAACATTAACTTTTTGGGAATACTGTCATTTACAATAATTAATAACCCACTCTGGATATTCTGTAGCCCAACACCTAGAATTTTCTGACGATATCGTCCTGTTTGTAGTAAAAAGCGCCCCATCGATCTATAAAATAGTTTAAAAAATGTCTGTTATTAAGGTCCTTGAGCCTACAAGCAAGTTCATTTGTCTTTCATCATCTCCAGGTTTCAACGTATTTAAAAACTTGGTATTGAATAGTCTTACATTATTTTTTACAGGCAGCGGCTAATATGTTCCCTGGGTAAATTTAAATATTTTTTTAATGGAAAATGTAAAACCGATCTCCAATGCCGTTGATATTAGTAAAGTTGTGACTACTGTAATATTTGGTTTAATTAACGTTTAGGTGATATTTTTTGTCCTCGGATAGGGGAACGACATTTTTCATCGTGTAATTTTAGCATGGCCCTCGAAATCACGCGAATTGTCAGATACAAGCTGGGCTGGGACAAGTAATTTTTCAATTTCAACAGGTCGATACAAACATGTATTTCAGTATGATGTTCCGCTCGAAACAATGCGGACTGTTAAATCATGTCCAATGGCAGCTTTTTTTTTAAATTACAAATTGTTCCCACAAGTTATTGTTGTTATAAGTTACAATAGTCCCTAATTCGTTACTTTTTGTAGATATTTAGCATCTTCTGAAAATAATAAGATAGTTTCACAGTATGATATCTTTTTGACGGCCAACTAAAGGTATTGGAAGACACTCTTAAAATACGTACCATAAGTAACTATTTTTACCCAACTTTAAAAAAATTTAAAATGGAGAAGGTGAAATTTTATCTCAATTTTTTGTGATAAAAAAATTCTTTTTGACATACATTATTTGTCAATATCTAATGAAGTAATACTGCTTTCAGTACTTTCTACCAAAATGTAAAAAACTGTATTTGTCATAATTGGCCCACAGAAACATTTTCGTATTTATCATATATGGCCAATCGAAATATTTGCTTTTCTTTTACAGTTAATTTTAGAGTCCGAGGGTGGGTTTTTTGCAGAGCATTGGGAGTATGATGGATATAATTCTAACATAAAATACTGAACAAAACAAAAAAGCTAAAAGTTGCTCCCATCCTATATCTTTATTTCTTATCGATATACTTAGCAGGTATCTATTTCAAAACATGAAAAAGTTTCCCATTTGCTATATTTATCCATCTCACATTTTACCGACGTAGTGTTAGAAAAAAATTCATATTTTCTACAGTTATTAAAATTCGACTTTCATATCAGCATATTTTGTTAACAAATTTGTAGTGATAATGAATAAGGCTTATAGAAGATTTACCAGTCACTACCATTTGCGCTCTCAAGGATGTGACAATATTTATTTTATTAAGGGCGCCAGCCGCGCTCTTCCCTTTGACTTTTGATAGTGAACTTCTACTCTTAGTGAGGTTAAGTTAACAGACGACTTAGTACCGGGGTCCTGTAATACCCGAGAAAGGTCGTTCGAAAAGTTCGTATCTATCGTGGATTGCTAACTACTCCCTTCAAAGCTTCCGCCTCCTTAAGATCCACTGGTCTTATCTCTAGCACTCTTATTTTGATCTATCACTTCTTAATATCCTAATTACTTTTTTAGAATTCCTCTCTTTAATTTCTGTGATCTGATCGATGTTCTGAATATCAGGCGTGTGATCCTTTGAAGGTCCCTTGCATTCAGTGGTTGACCTAACACATAAAGGCTCCCGAGAGGTTAAACTTAAAGTTAATTATTCAATTAAGAAAATGCAAGAGTTCAAATAATACCATTTATTGGTCATTCAAAATGTACAGTAAATGTGCAGGAAGATTTAAGAATCTACCTACAAACATGGCAAGGACGGACTCGTCCTTGAGAGGACGTGTATCTCAGCCACGATACAATCGAGAGTATGTAGTAGCAATCGACTTGACACAAACATATTCACAACTTCCTAGAAGCGTACGAGAGTAATTTGATATGGACTAACGGTAAAAATATTTTACTAGCATTTTTGTGCGATTTTGGCTAGCTTTATATTTAATAGTGATTATATCATTCACGAGAACTTTTCGACTGAAAATACGTTTTACGGTAGAATATAAGTTATATGAGGTTTTGCTGCTCCCTGGCGAAAACGTACTAATGGCATATAGCCTAATAAAGGTTTTGTACCACGACTTCGATTCCGAGTAACTCCTATGGAGATGTCTGCATGAACTCATTTATGAGCTTATCGGTTTGTCCCCTTATTTTCGCTAATAACCAAGATCTGCCAAGAGTAGATATCGATATGAGGTTTTCATAATTTGAAAGATATTTTATTTGCGAAACAGCGATTCTTTTATTTTGAAGCACGTTACTATCTACTTGAGAAAGAAATGTGTGTTTTTTTTGCCAAACTTTATAATTTCGGAGATTCCACAAAAACTATTTTATATTTTTTTGATACGCATTTTTTTAGTCACTGGTTTATGGGGAAAAAAGCAATTTCTCAAATTTTTGATATCTCTCTTTTTTTTTTTCTAAAAACCTGTAAATTTTAATTTTTTGCAGTTAGGCCTTATTGTGTTTTGTAAGACCCGATCGTTGTAGGTTATTATAATAATAATACCGTCTAGTAGCTCCTTTAAAATTATAAAAATAAGTACATTTTTTACATGGTAATCAGTGGAATGCCCAAAATCGGTATACGTTCACGGATTAGGGAACCTTTTTTGAGTTTTCTACATTGAAATGTAAAAAACGGAATCCCACTTCGGAACGGTTAAAAATATCAAGTTGAAATTTGAGAAACCTGTAAAAGGACTAAATTTACCCGTAGAAAAAAAATGTGTTTTTCAAATTTTGTTGAATTATTTAAATACGAAAAAAACCGCTGCTCAAGGAATCACTACTTCCACATTCAGATTTTCTATCCAAGTCACTCACAACGAAAAAATTCTGTATGTGAAAATAATTGTTTATGGAACTTTAATAATATAATATTTGAAATCCTCTATCCCAAAAACCCATAATACGATACTCCACATCGGTAGTGAGGTGGGGGTGGTGATAGGGGGTGGTAGTGGGAGTGGATGAAGTAAAAAAAATATTTTGAGGTTTCTGGTTCCTGTACACACACTAAATCACAATTTTTTTTCATCCCCTTTAATAACGGGGTGGGGGTGGTAATGGGGGTGGCTAATGCCAAAATTTTTCTTGAGACCTAGCTTCTCTTTTATATACTAAATACCAATTTTATGGACTCTAACCTGCTTGATTTACCTATTTACTCCAAATTTACCTCCCAACCCTCCGACGGAATAAAATGAAAATATAATCTAGTTCTATATCTCGTTAAAGTACATATGTGTACCAAATTTAGGTCAATATCTCAAACGGTTCCAGAGTAAACGTGCGCACAATTAAAGTTACGGACAGACCGACAGACAGAAAATTTTTTTCGCTCAAACTTAAAATCTCGACATTTCATGACATTCTAAGCCTATTTGAACAATAAAAATTTAAAAAACATTTTTTGTCGTTACTATACTTCCACTGGATGTGGAAGTAATTAAAGAATAACTTTTGCTCCCGTTTTACTTTTAAAATATATTTTTTTATCAAAAATTTGTTGTTTCTTTTTGGGGGGCTTTAATAAAATAACGATGCTATACTTTGCGCTCCAAGGGGGCTTTGTTTAATAGTTGGGCTTTCTGTTTTTGTCTTCCCTTAAGCAAAAACCGCTGCCCAAGGAATCACTACTTCCACATCCAGATTGGCTATCCAAGTCACTCACAAAAAACTTTGTATGTTGAAATAATTGTTTATGGAACTTTAATAATATAATATTTGAAATTCTCTACCCCAAAAACCCATAAACCGATATCTCACATCGGTAGTGGGGTGGGGGTGGTGATAGGGGGGGTGGTAGTGGGGGTGGATGAAGTAAAAAAATATTTTGAGGTTTCTGGTTCTTGTACATACACTAAATCACATTTTTTTTCATCCCCTTTAATAATAGGGTGGGGGGGTAATGGGGGTGGCTAATGCCAAACATTCTTTTAGCTTCTCTTGTATATACTAAATACCAATTTTATGGACTCTTACCTGCTTGATTTACCCATTTACCCCAATTTTACCCCAATTTACCCCCCTAGCCTTCGACGGAACAAGATGAAAATATAATGTAACGTGTTTCCACCCTTAGGAAACTACCCCTTGCAAATTCCGTGGGTTCCAAAAATTATAACAAGAGATGTCCACTAACACACTTTATTAAATATTTACTGGATACTTCACAATACTATTATTAATTTAAATACACTTTACTGACTAAAATCACAATGTTTATTACTTTGTTTATCATTAAACTCTTAACCTCACTTTCTATATTTTCTGAACTTTCTGAACTACTCGCCGGATGACAGATCTCGATTGTTCTGTGATGACGCCACCATTCTCTAGAGAATTCCAGATGTCACTTTGGAATCTTCTGGTAGGTTCTTTTTCGAGTAGGTGCAAATACACTACATTCATTCAGACATTCGATCTGTTGAAGTCTGCCTACTTTTTAGTAACATAACCTTAAATTTTAAGGGGTGCAACATATTACACTGCCCCCTCCTTAAGCCTGAACGTCCCGGTCAGGCAATTCAGCCTCTTTCACATACTTCGCCAGTCTATCCAAGTGTACGATCTTCATCTTGTACTTTTTGTTTCGTTGAATACGATAGACGACATCATTAATTCGGGTAATAACAGTGTACGGTCCATCCCAAGGAGGTTGAAATTTCGGGGGTCTCCATTCCTTCCGCTGTGGGTTGTACAGCAAAACCAGATCCCCCACCTTGAATCCCCCTGTACTGGCATTCTGATCATAACGAGCCTTCAAGCGGTTACTAGTTCTGTTCATCTGCTCTCGATCATTCTTTGGCTGTTCTCGACTTCCATTTCTGTAGTTGCTCATGGAAAATGGTTCCCCACGGGCAGCACAATTCTTACACTTGCGACACCAGGCCTCCACATCCTGGCGACTATTAACCCAATAGAACTGTTCCCGTGCTCTACTCAATGTCTTGTTTATGCCGAAGTGTCTGCTGGATGTTTCATTATGTGCTTCCTGGAGTACTTCTGGTACACGACACCTGGGAATCACTAGACGCATGGCAACCTGCTTCCCATCTGGGCTTTCCCATGCTCTCCTCAAAAGCCCATCTACGACCGTAAGTGAATCCCATTGTGACCATAAAGCCTTCAGCCCCACTTCTTTGTT
Organism: Rutpela maculata; assembly: GCA_936432065.2. Classification (NCBI taxonomy): domain Eukaryota; kingdom Metazoa; phylum Arthropoda; class Insecta; order Coleoptera; family Cerambycidae; genus Rutpela; species Rutpela maculata. The sequence continues at coordinate 206,805,815 of OW386287.2, forward strand.
GGAAACATCCTTCCATGTTGGACGCATTCCCTCTTCTTTTGCTCTCAACATGGGTCCGATTTCTACATCACGTAATTGCTCTTGCCTCAGAGTTTTCTTTGTCCAACTGTCTGGAAGATCGACCTTGACAATGTTGACTTCAACCATGTTCGGCAATTTTCCCACCTGAGGGTAGCGCTTGCAATCTTCCTTGTCTGGTTTTCTGGATAATGCAGGAGTTTTGACTGCCTGCGTTGTCAACAGCCTGGTTTTCTCACATTGGTCGTTCACTTTTGACAAAATAAATTGTTCGTTCCCAATCCTTAACATTCGCTTTCCTACGTCAACAATAAATCCATACTGTTCCATAATGTCCAGTCCCAAAATGAAGTCATCCGTAATGTCAGCCACGATTACCCTGTGGTCGAACCTTAATTGTCCAATCTGCAAACCCAGGTCTACTTCTCCATGAACCGTAGCCCTGTCCCCCGTAGCTGTCCGGACGATCACTTCTTCATTTTGCCTCTTGGTAATCTTTATGCCCGATATAAATCCTGGCCGTACTATTGATGACGTAGTACCTGTGTCGATGGTAAACAAACATTTTCTTCCATTCACATATCCATGCAACAACAGTCTGCTTGCGATTCTTCGAAGCTGGGAAATCTTAATTTCTCTGGGGGCACTGCATTCCCTAGCCAGAACAACCCCCCTGGTACTGTTTTCCTGCTCCTCTTCAAGATTCACAGCATTTACTCGACTCTCCGAATTCTGCTGTTGACAGTCTCGTTTCATATGTCCCACCTTGCCGCAGTTGAAACATTTAATACCTCCGCTCGGCTTTCCTTTATTTTGTTGTTTTTCCTGCTTTCCGAGGCCATCCAATTTATCGCATAATTTGGTGAATATTTTCTGCATCTCAGTCAGCGAGGGGTTCTGGTTCATTTCTGGTTGCGATTCTTCGAGAGTCACAGCTCGCACTCTCGACCTTGGAGTATCCCTGTAAGCGGCTTCCATTTCGAGTGCACGCACCAAAGCTTCGCTACTACTTTGGTGTCTCGTCAGCCTCAGAACTCGCCTGACCTCTTCGTCCCTTATACCATCTAAAAAGGCCCCCACGGCTAATTGTTCCTGGAATTCTTTAGGTGCACTCGGATACGCCAGGTGTGCCAGTCTCTCTATCGCAGCTTCAAATTCTTGTAAACTTTCCCCAGCTTTTTGCATCCGGGATTTCAGCTGAGCCTGGTATAATTGGGCAAGGTGTTGATCGCCATACCTCAAGTCTAATGCAGCTTCCAAGACTTTAAAGTCCCTTTGTTTCTCCACCGGGATAGTCTGAAGTAATTCTGAGGCCTGGCCCCTTAACGCCAGAACTAATGCCATGGCCTTTTCCTCATTATCCCAGTTATTCGCACACGCTGCTGCCTCAAACTGCCTCTTGTACGTTGTCCAGGAACTTTGGCCGTCAAAAGAAGGAGGTTTTAGTCGCTGACCTGATGATACCACCTGCTGGCTTCCTCTATCTCTCAACTGTCGTTTAAGTCGCTCCACTTCTCCTTCGAACTCACTCATCTTTCCTTTGATCTGACTGACTTCGGTCTCAACTACATCTACTTTGTCTTCTACCTTATCTACTTTTTCTTCTACCTTGTTTATCTCTTCTTTAACTTCACATTTTAGTACTTCATTGGCAGAAATGATAGTGTCTTGTTGTATTTTCATTTGTTCATTCAGAATTTTCCTTAATTCTTCTTGGCGTCTTTCTTGTTCCTCTTTCTCCTCTTGACGTCGTCTTTCTTGCTCTTATTTCTCCTCTTGCTGTCGTATCTTCAGGTCCTCCATCATTTTCTTCAATTCATCTTTTTCTTCTTGACGTCTTCTTTCTTGCTCTTCCTTTTCTTCCTGGCGTCTTCTCTCTTCATCCTGACGTCGTTTTTCTTGCTCTTCCTTTTCTTCCTGGCGTCTTCTCTCTTCATCCTGACGTCGTTTTTCTTGCTCTTCCTTTTCTTCTTGGCGTCTTCTCTCTTCATCCTGACGTCGTTTTTCTCGCTCTTCCTTTTCTTCTTGGCGTCTTATTTCCTGGTCTTCCATAATTTTCTTTAATTCATCTCGCTCTTCTTGACGTTTTCTCTCCTGTTCTTCTTTGTCTTCCTGCCGTTGCTGCGCCATCATTTTTTGGAATTGTTCGAATAAGTCCTGTAATTGTTTATCAGATGCCATACTTCTTGTTGTTACGGGCATACGATGAAATTAAAATAAAATAAATTTAACTGTCACGTCAATATCAGAACTTTCCAGACAAATCTCGAAATAGCACGAAAAAGTCTTATCCAGAGTCTCTTGTCACTATCCAGTTCAGAGAATTTAATAATCTCCACTAATGTCCAAATAGAAAAGTTCTAGAAATTTTCACGCACTAAATGAGTCTTTTTCAGTGTCTCTATCACTTCTCAGTTCAAAGGATTTAATTATCACACTAATGTCCTAATAAAATGTTCTACAATGTCTCAAAAATGCACTTAAACACTATTTTCCTGTTCGAAAATAACAACACAAATGTCCAGTAAATTAGTCCTGTGTTAGCACTAAACCTCGAGAATACGTCTCGAACACTCCAGCACAACTTCAGAGTCCCTCTTGTCATAAAATTCCGCTTTCTGACACCAATTTGTCGCGTGTTTCCACCCTTAGGAAACTACCCCTTGCAAATTCCGTGGGTTCCAAAAATTATAACAAGAGATGTCCACTAACACACTTTATTAAATATTTACTGGATACTTCACAATACTATTATTAATTTAAATACACTTTACTGACTAAAATCACAATGTTTATTACTTTGTTTATCATTAAACTCTTAACCTCACTTTCTATATTTTCTGAACTTTCTGAACTACTCGCCGGATGACAGATCTCGATTGTTCTGTGATGACGCCACCATTCTCTAGAGAATTCCAGATGTCACTTTGGAATCTTCTGGTAGGTTCTTTTTCGAGTAGGTGCAAATACACTACATTCATTCAGACATTCGATCTGTTGAAGTCTGCCTACTTTTTAGTAACATAACCTTAAATTTTAAGGGGTGCAACATATTACAATAATCTAGTTCCAGATCTCGTTAAAGTACATATGGGTACCAATTTTCATGTCAATATATTAAACGGTTCCAGAGTAAACGTGCGCACAAGAAAAGTTACAGACAGACCGACAGACAGACAGACAGAATTTTTTTCGCTCAAACTTAAAATCTCGACGTTTCATGACATTTTAAGCCTATTTGAACAATAAAAATGTTTAAAATATTTTTTGTCGTTACTATACTTCCATTGGATGTGGAAGTAATTGTATGTATGTCTTTTTAATGGAACAAAATGGAATCTAAATAAACAAAAAAAAAAATATCTATTTTTCCATTTTTATAATCGCTATTATTTTATAAAATGTCAACTAAAGAAAAAGGGAAGAATTAAACTTTTTATTATTAATGGAGAAATAATAATAAAATGTGTGCTAGCGAGGAAACATATATTTATTCACCATGAACTGAAAGTACAAAAAAATTATTATTTTAAAGGAGCCGTTATAATGTATTACCTACAACGAAACACAATAAGGCCTAATGGCAAAAAAATGGGAAAAAAACCGATATCTTATAAAATAAGAGATATCAAAAATTTGAGAAATTGCTTTTTTCTACTACCGTCTGTATAAATGACTTTTCCAACCGTAGCAGCACGCGCGATAACGAAATGTTTAATAAATGTTTAATTCGAGTTACCTGGTTGCTAAGGCGTTGCTAGCTACGAAAGTAGAACTTTCGTGGCCAGGACAGAAAAGTAAAAAAAAAAAACAAATTTTAATGCTTCATAAGTTTGCATATACCTTGCTTTGGATTTCTCGGGGTAAAGCGAGGCACAAGCAATATTGGCTGCTTCTTGTATCCTATTTTCATCGCCACCAAACATATTTGTTTATTTTAGTTTGAAATCATCAAAAATTAAAATATTTAACATAACCCCGATGACAGATTATGATTGACAGGGAATTATTCCGTTGGCATGGAAACAATGTTCACAGACAGCCTACTAAACTATAAAATTTATTAAAAACGTCAAATAACTTCATGAAATAATTAGTTTTAAATTATTAAATCCCATAATATCTTTCGGTAGTAGAAAAAATATAATATATTACACGATGCAAAAGCCCTTTCAGGTGTTTGGTGTTTTTTGAAAGGTCTCGGCTTCGCCTCGACCATTCAAAAATTACCTCACACCTAAAAGTAAACTTTCGCATCTAGTAATGTAAATAACTATTTTCCTCATAAACCAGTGACTAAAAAACTGTTCATCAAAAAAATAAAAAATATTTATTGTGGAATCTCGGAAGTTATAAAGCAAAAGCACACCTTTTTTTTTTTCTCTGTAGATAGTAACGTGCTTCAAAATAAAAGAATCTGGCAAAACTCGCTGTTTCACAAATAAATTACCTTTTAAATCCTAACAACCGCACATTAATATCTGTTCTCGTTCTCAAAATTTAAATTCAACCTAAAAATTCGCTTGGTCCGTTTCAACTGGCCAGCAGTTTACTTGACGAATCATTATGAAATTCAAGAGGGTTGTATTCTGATAAAAGACGAATCAATTTAAGAAATCCATCAAATATTGCGACCTGTAGAGTGCTTCCATACGTACGTACACTATAAAAAATGAAGGTAAATTTACCGTCATTGAGTGTAAAATTTCAATGTAATTTTACCCGCAAAAAGAGTGTAAAATTCCGTTTACCAGGGAGGATTACACAAAATATAAGGTAAATAGAAATTTTACACTCTCTGCACACCACGGTGGTGTAACAAAATTGCCCCTTATCTCGAAACGATTTTGTTTTCATAGTAAAATTACCGTCGTTGCGTGTAAAATTACCCCCAATTGTATTGGAATTTTACCCGCAAAGAGAGTGTAAAATTTCTATTTACCTTATATTTTGGGTAATTCTCCCTGCTAAATGGAATTTTACGGTCACTGCTTGTAACATTACATTGAAATTTTACATGCAACGACCCTCATTTTTTACATTGTAGGTACTTACATATTGTCCAACTAAGGGAGACGTTTGGCAATTTTTAATATCAATTTTAGACCTTCCCTTTTCAAAAAGCTATGATTAAAATTGATTGCTTGCAGAATTAATCAAGTAAATATGATTTTTATTAGCAAAATTGAACACTTGAGCGCTGAGCGAGAATAGAGCACATACTCAGCAGGCTGGTGCAATAGAAAATGCGTTTTCGGAGATCGCTTCGTGTTTCATGTAACTTTTAACGGTTAAGCTTTGATTTGTATTCATCGTAGGGGGATGAGTACCACTTTATGAAAAAGTGCTCTATATAACTTCTTCCTTGTTACCCCGATTTTTACACCTAGGGGACTAGCCTATTGCCTTTGCTTAATAATTCGGTAAACAGGTGTGGGACTACACGTGCCTCTACAGGTACTAAGGTCCCTTTCCTTTTTTAGGTATTATAATGATGCATTATATATTCTAACCGGACAAAATTTGGTACTAATTACTTTGAAAAAAATGTATTTAAATATTTTTACGATAATGAACATGTTCACTGAAAGTAACACGTGTTTATTTTGACCGTTTTTTGTAAACGCAACCATTTTCTTTACTGTTTTGTTTTGAATAATAATGTGGCAGGTACGGCTACGGCCGCTGTAAAATCCTTCCTGTTGAATCTAAACCGCTATAAAGAAGTTCGTTACACACGGTGTAATTCTCGAGTTGACGTTTAGAAACATGTCCACTGCCCAGCAAGAGGGTTTTTAACGTTAGAAATTTTATTAACATTCTGCCAACTGGCTGGTTTTCCTAGCGTGCAATTCGATAATCCGTAAATGAATGAAAACTGAAGCAATGCAACTTCATCTGAAATAAGCAACAGTTGCGAAATTAGATCACCAACGTACCATTTTTTTAAATGGTTAACAACCGAGTTCCACTGTAAACCAATTACACAACTTAGTTCTTTTTACTAATAATATTGACAAGATACAATTGCAAGAAAGGGAAATAAACATTGATCTGTTTTGATGTTTTTTTATTATTTCAAAGCGTACCAAACAAACCGTGCATATTTTAAGAATTTACTCAAATTAAATAATATTGGTCAAGAAGTTGATAAAGAATATATTGATCTTTAGTAAAGCAGCAACTCAGAAACCGTTATTAGTGAAACAATCTTGTAATTTGGTATACTGATTTCTGTCATAAAAACGACTATTTTTTCGAGCAGCGCCAAATTAAAATGGCTTCCGGTTTCAAGATGGCGGCCGATTTAGAAAATTAAAAAAAGACGAGTTTTCTATCTAAACTGTTGATGTCACAAAAAAAAGTTGTTAAGAAAAATTGTTCCAAATTAAATTCTGAATAAAAAAGTTTAATACAGCTTTTTACCTAAAGCTAAAAATAAAAGCTGTACATAGAAAAATACAAAAAAGTTACTTTTTATTTATAATTTAAAAGTACAAGTTTTCTACTAAATAATTACTGTTACAGAAAAAAATTGTTAAGAAAAATATTCTACATTAAAATTTGAATAAAAAAAACTTTATACAATATGTTCACCTAACACTAAAAATAAAGCCGCTACATGGAAAAATACTAGCAAATGATTTCATGTATATTTTACAATCTAAATCAATAATTATAATGTTCTTGTTGAGTATTCCTTTACGAGATACTGAAGACACATTATTTCTCAACCTAAAAATAATAAAAAAAAAACTTAACTAGACTTACATACCTTTTTTAAGTTACTTAGTTGCATTCTCCTTTACGATTTGTGCAAGGTAACGCGCAATGCAAGCCGGCTTTTTTACAACCACATTTGATTTCAGTGCATCCTTTTTTGCAAATACATTGAGAGACTGTCCCCAAATATGCTCACTTTGGAAGCTAGCCAGTAAAATGTGTTGCTCCAAAGCATCCTTTGAAGGAGGGATGTTTGATACAAAATTGTTTCACTAATAGCCATTTTCTAAGGGTTATTACTGTGTTTGCCTATTACTAAACTTTGCATGAAGCAAAATTATTTCCAATTCAATAAAACTTTCTTTGAATAACATGAAGTGACTGCAATAAGAAGATCCTTACCACCAATGATATAATCGTTTGACGCAAATGTTGCAGATGTATAAAACTTTGTTTCTAAATGGTCATTTAACTTCAGTAAAATTTACATGTGAAATCGAAAGAAATGAATAACTACCATTTTTACATATATCAGTAATTAGGAAGAGTGAAAGTAAATAGGAATTTGTATTAAAAAAGCAACTGTACCTGCGTGAATAACAGAAAAATATGCATAGTTAATTCGGCAATCCTTCCAGATATGGCACGGCGTTGGCGCGGCATCTAGAAGCTGGTGATATCTATCCAGATCATTGTAGAATGTTGTAGAGAATTCCAGAGTCACTTAGCTAGAGGTATAAATGGCGCGCGAGTAACCACACAGACCAGTACAGTTCAGTTCAGATAGTGAGTTTAGGTCAGATCAAGAAGAAGTAAGAAAGTGATAAAGTAACTAAATTATTGAATTATATTACTCAGTGTTATATTAATGAAGTAGTATCTATTGCAGTTAGTTTCTTTACTTAATAAATTGGCGTTTAGTGTTACTCTTGTGTTATAATTTTCGAACCCACGATACATGGTGTTTAGATTAGATTAGATTTGAAAAAGGAGCTGGCTGGTTGACCTTGACCACCGCGATCCCCGTAGATCTGTTGTGGCACTCCTTGTCTAATTTTACTTAGAGCTCCCTATCCAGCTTTGTCTTTTGTATCAGACTCCATAGCTTTGATAAGGGCTCCTTGGTATAGTTATCTGCCCTTGGCATTGGCGTAATTTTAACATTTTTATTGGGTAGGCAGGGATTTTGCCTAATTGTATTGAAAACCTTTGACTTGATTGGAGTAATTATCATACTTATTATTTTTTCCGAAAGAATTTCGGAATTCGCCAGATTTGCCTTAAACAATTTAATGTTCTTTCAAAATATTGGGTGAGCAGTTGCCTACCCTTGCCCATCCCGAATTACGCATATGGCCCTTAGTTTCTCTTCGCTAAGTAGTTGGAACATCAGTCTGGCTAAGCTTTCACAATTGCACAGCACATGTTCTGATGTTTCCTCTTCCTCTTGACAGAATCTGCATGTTGCATCCTCTGCCAGGCCCATTAGACTCACATCTGTGGTGTCTATTAAGCCTACAGTGTTCAGTTAGAAGGCCTACCATTATCTCAATAGCCTTTCTATTTTGGCGTAGTAGGTCGTGAATTTGGCCGATCGTTCTTTAATGAACTTTTTGGCCTCCCTCTGTTGTGGGAAATTCTTCCACCACTGTAGAGATTTATTTTGTATCCATGCATTAATGCATGTTCGTATGTGTGACTTAGCCACATCGCAAAAGGGTTCGGGTCCTACTAGGGCCTTAGATGCGCCTTCCCGGGTCAATTCATCGGCCTTCTCATTTCCCCTATGTCCCTCTTGTCCTGATACCCACGGTCACTTTGTTCTGACTTTCTAGGTCTGTAAGGGCATTTATACAATCCCATGAATCGACCTGCATGGAAGTAGCGCTACTTGGCTGTCGGAAAAAATGGCAATTGACTGGTATACAGTTCCTTGCCTCATTATTTCCTTTGCACACCACTGTATAGCGGCTATTTCAGCCTGAAATATTGTGGCGTGTATTCCTAGACTTATCGGGATTTTCGTTTTTGACCTTATCCCATAAATCCCAGCCCCGACTCCGTGTTCTGTCTTGGAGCCATCCGTATACCAGATCGTTTGCGTCGATATTGCAGAATCAATTTTCCAGTCTTCTATGTCTGGTATTTTGATTTGAAAATTTTTATAGAAGTTGTACTTTGGGACCATAGTGTCCTTGGACATTCTCAAAATGGGATCTGCCTTCCGCTTTGAGTATAACTTTTGGTGCTCTCTTCCGTGTTGTTGCCTTATGGGCGTTGTGGCTTGCTTTAGCCTGTGTACCATTGAACGAGCTTCCCCTTGGATAAATATGTGTAGTGGTGTCACGTCTAAAAGAACTTTCAATACAGCCGTGGGTGCAGTTTTTATGGCCCCAGTGGCGCACAGGCAAGCAAGGCTTTGTTCGCTACTTAGTAGCCTTATTGTTCCAAGCTGCAGTGTCTTGGTCCACCATACCATCGATTGGCCGGAAAGAAATTCCAGCTTCTAGTATTCTACAAACTCGTTTCAAAATTTGTTGGTAATCATACATTTTTACGTGGATAAAAGACCATATATCTATTTTTGCTAATTTCATGACGAAGAAAAACAATCATCAAGATTAAAGACATTGTTTTTAAAAATAAATTTGATATAAATAAAATATTCTCCGCAGTTTCTTAAAAATAAGTACATTTTTAGGAATATTTGGTGTCTGATGATGTCATCTTGGTTGGTATCATCTAGTTAGTCGTCTGTTATTCGTGCATAGAATACCACCAGCTGAGGAAGGGCATCTCCCTTCCTGAATCGATACTGGTAGGTCGATAAGTTAATAAGAATTGGTAATAACATACTTCTAAATGTATTCCACAGATATTTGCGACAGTAAAATATTCAATTTCCTGTCGCAGGATATTGTCAATGTCTGTCTTACTTGTATTTCTTAGGGCTGGTGTTTCGGTTTTACTTGTCATAATATTATTTGTTGTTAAAAGTGCTAAGTGTTGGGACAGTCCTCTGTATTTAGTAAATACTAGTCACTGACATAAATAGAAACGTTGAATACGTGACATATCGTATGTTCAGTATTTACCGAAATAACCGGTAATTATCATCATGTGTTTTTTGTCCGGTTAACTGGTTAACTGGCTAACCGGTATTGCAAACCTTAATGTAGAATATAAAAAATATATATAAAGCGCGACAGACGAATGGACAGACAGACATTTTGCGAGTTACTCAGATTTCGATTATTAACTCAAAGATACGTATGTTTGCCCTACAAGCAATATTTACCATTTTTGAACAGTGCCTAGTAAGAGCAATATACTTGTGGCAGAAACTAGTACATTGGAGGGGACTTAAACAGTGTAGTGTAACATAAATGGTTTACCAGCGACAAAAGGCAAAAAAAAACAGCAAATCCGTTTATAGTATGATCTGACACGATGTACGTTTTGAATTTTTATAAATGAACTTAACATCACTTTTTGGATCATGAAAGAAAATTGTCTAAAGGGGATTGCACGTATAGCAACTCGGGCAAATAAAACTAGAATAAAAGACGCATTACTTTGCCATACGGATATCTAACTTACCGTTGCGTCCTTATCCGGCCCTGTCACGTCCCAACAGAGGAGGATTCCACAGCCGGTAGCTGATGACTGAGATCTTGTCACCCACTCACTCCACATCTCTAGTTTCAGCCTCTATCCTGCTTCCGTCGCCAACGTGATTGTAAATGCTTACAGCGCTTCTACCAGGCTTTCCGCTTCTGACGGTTAACCTCTCGTAGCTCCAGCTCGCGATAAATTAATCCTAAATAATTTTCAACCTGTCTAACGTCTTCCCTCTCGCTTGCCAAATATTTAATTGTCGTTAACGGTTACATTTTGACGACGTTTTTTCACAGTTTTTCTTAATATTTTAAAGTTTTCTTTATTTATTATAAGTAGCTGAAATTGCCGGTATTATTTTTTTAATACAATGAATAGAAATTGCAGAAATTTAAATAAATAGAATAAACCTGGATTAAACAAAAAAAAATGAACAAAAGCTGCCTCGTTATAGTACAGGTGAATTAAATTTTAATAAGAGATAGCAAGAGTAGTTTATTTTTACTTCCACATCCAGTGGAAGTATAGTAACGACAAAAAAAATTTTAAAAAATTTTTATTGTTCAAATAGGCTTAAAATGTCATGAAACGTCGAGATTTTAAGTTTGAGCGAAAAAAAAAAATGTGTAGCAGACGTACTGATCCTTAAGCAAAATTGTCTATGTAACAATTATTTCTTAGATTAATACCAGCTCCTGTACTCCAGAAATTATTATAGCAAGATGCACTTTTATAGCGAATTGAAACCTTTTAAGTTCGAAAGGGTAGTCAGATAGAATACGTGACACTGATATTCACCGGATGAACACAGATTCCTCCTGTGCACGTACAGTAAAAATGGTTACTTCCATAACGTTTTCGTAAAGTTTCGTATGACCTGTGCCAACTTTCAATCCAGTGGTAAGCAGGCCTTCCAGACGAATTTAATGAATTCAGAAATTTGACAGGATAGTTAACAAACAAATCTCCATCTTGCCATGATTTCCAGTAATAACTCTGAAAATTAACCTGTCGTAGTATCACCTTTAAAATGAACTCTCATGATTTTAGAAAGTGAAGTTTTGTAATTTTGGTCATAAGTAGTAGGATGATTTCAAGCATGCATGAACTTTATCAACTTGAGTTCCTCTTGGACCAACAGGTAGTGTTTTTCTCGGGCAGTCTCCAGCAAATAGAATTGTAATTTTTCCCTTCAGAGAGCTATTACTAAGAATGTCTTTCAAAACTCGGTCAAAATCCTCAATTCCTGTTTTGTGCTGTATGGTATACTCGTCCCAAACAAGAACGCTACAGTCTCAAGGAACTGGAGCATAGATGATTTTCATCAAAATTTAAATTGAGAGATAATTTAAACGAGGGATGGTGTTCTGTAAAGATTAATTTTGTTCGATTATATCTAACAGAGGTCTTTGACATAATCGTTGATGCCTCCCAGATAATCCCAATTTTCTATAATCTCTCAGGATGACAGGATAGATCATCTCTCAGGATGATGTTAAGGCAAGCCAAAATATCAGAGCCAAAATCAAGAGTTGTTCACCTGTATAATATTCTTAATTTTTGCTAGGTATTTGGAGTTACATAAATAACACAGGCACACAGAATTAAAAAAGTGGTATTTTTCTGATACTCTATTGGGTAACCTATATGTATTTCGACGTGCTAAACACGAATCAGGTGTCCGTTTAGCTCCATTGGCCGCCATTTTTTGTCGCGAAAATAACCTAAAAAAAAACTCATAATTTAGATTATTTTCGCCATTTTTCTAAAAATTGGTGGGTAATGGATACCTGATTCATATTCAACATGTCTAAATACATGGAGTCCCAGAAACAGACTTTTTTTGTGTGTGTGTCTGTGAATAAATGAACCGGATCCTCCGCCATTTTCTAGAAACTCGCGTATGCAAATATATTAGAAACAAAAAAAAGTGAAAAGTGATCTGTTTCTGGGACTCCATTGGGTAACCCCCATGTATTTCGACATGCTAACCGACATAACCTAAATTATGAGTTTTTTTTGGGTTATTTTTGCGATTGACAAAAAAATGGTGGTCAATGGAGCTAGAATCGAAAAATGTTTAATGCCTTTAATCTCGGATTTTACCAACTTGAATTGAATTTCGAAAAAAATATGCCGAAGAGGTTAGTTTGAACACTAAGCATCATTTCCAAACTATATAGTTCCAGTTTTTAACGGCATTTTTTTTTTATATTTTAACTTCCTATTTTCCTCCTTGTACAGTGGGAAAACAATCTGAAAACCTCGCCAAAATTATGAAACTTGCGAGATGAATTGATAGTAGGCTAATATTAATCGGAAAAATGTTGATAAAAATCGGTAATCGGGGTAAGCTATAGAAGATGCAAAAATTATGCTAGCGAAAACATCTGGAACTTTCGAGTATTATCAAATTTATGAAGGGAAAATATTTGAAAACTTTTGCCAGTTGACAGGATGAGTTAGAGGGGGTAAGAAAATTGTATTTCCGTACAATTCTGAACCGAAACGGGTTCTTGTCAAATGTGTAACAGTTAGAAGAGCAAAAATGTTTTAAAAAAATCTAATTAGTTGAGGGGGTATTTTAGAGAATGAGAACATTATTACATTTATATAACTCGTGATTTTTGTTCGATTTGTGACGGCGGACGTAGAACATATGTTTCTAAAACATTAGTCAAGTTGGGGGGTGCCTAAAATTGTAATTTCAGAAAATTCTAACACTTCGTTTTTTTTTTTTTAGTTTGCGATGGTTTTGATAATCACCAAACACAAAACCAATACTGTTAATGGTTTTACAGGTGACTAAATTAAAATCGTACATAATACTTTTCTTTTACAAAAATACCTCATTCGTTGCTAATTCTCTCTAAACAATAGTCTCCAACAGTACGCGCAACATTGGTTAAAATTATTCGCAAGTTGATGTTCTCTGTGAGAAGACGTGTCGACTTAATTAGAGTGATACTGAGAAGTTTTATCATGGCAACCGATACTCAATGTATGTATCTTCATTGTTTATATCATTATACATGTATTAGATAATAGTTTTATATAAACTAAATTAAGAAGATATACATTTTAAGTGATAACGGGTGGTAGAACATTTTTAAAAGTTTTGTTTTAGAGACGCGCATCCACCATTGCGCGCAGAGAATTGTTTGAAGTTCTTATGATCCTATTAGGCCTATTCAACCTCGGAGTGCTGAAAGTCAATCCCGGTTAATTGAATATATGATTTCAAAACCCGAAGATTTCAAAACCCGAATTGAATGAACATGACTACTCTAAGGTATTAAAAATTGATATTTTCACCAAAATAAATACATTTATTGAGAAACTATTGGTTACAAAACTAAAGAAACAGCAAAACTGTACGTAGATCCCTACAGCTTGTTTTACATCCCAGTGAAAACACATACAATTCTGGTCGATGGAGCAGAAATTATCAAAGCTGCCAAACACAAACAAAGGTTTTGTTGCATGCTTTTCTTGTGTCTTCAGGTCTACTAATTTCTATTTTGTCACCAATGACACGTAAAAGTGGAGATTATTTCCAATGGAAATAATTTATAGAAAATTGGAATTACCTGGGAGGCATCAACGATTATGTCAATGACCTGTTAGAAATGATCGAACAAAATTAATCTTTACAGAACACCTCGTTTAAATTATCTCTCAATTTAAATTTTGATGAAAATTTATCTATGCTCCAGTTCTTCGAGACTGTAGCGTTCTTGTTTGGGACGAGTATACCATACAGCACAAAACAGAAATTGAGGATTTTGACCGAATTTTGAGAGACATTCTTAGTAATAGCTCTCTGAAGGGAAAAATTACAATTCTATTTGCTGGAGACTGCCCGAGAAACACACTACCGGTTGGTCCAAGAGGAACCCAAGTTGATAAAGTTCATGCATGCTTGAAATCATCCTACTACTTAGGACCAAAATTACAAAACTTCACTTTCTAAAATCATGAGAGTTTATTTTAAAGGTGATACTACGACTGGTTAATTTTCAGAGTTATTACTGGAAGTGATGGTTGTATAATAGAAACTGATGGCAAGATAGAGATTTCGAACAATATTGTTCGTTAACTATCCTGTCGAATTTCTGAATTCATTAAATTCGTCTGGAATGCCTGCTTACAATTGGACTGAAAATTGACACAGGTCACACGAACTTTACCAAAACATTACGGAAGTAACCATTTTTAATCCCCGACCTCAAAAGAGGGGAGTTATAAGTTTCACGCGTATGTTTGTATGTTTGTCTGTCTGTCTGTGGCTTCATATCTCTTCAGCGGGTGATCAGATTTTGATGTAGTTTTTTTTTATTTGAAAGAGTATTTTTTCGAAGTTATAGGCCATACTAGATTTTGATGTTTGGTCGCCATCTTGAATTCGCCATGTTGCACTTCTCTAGAAATTGTCAGATTGAAGTAAAATTGAAAACGTGCAGACAATTATGGTAGCAGAACATGATTTAGGCCTCATTTTGATTCGGTCGTATGAAACTGGTACGATTAGATACATTGATCGGGGGTTTTTACAAATTTTCAATTTTAGTTGTTACTGTACGTGCACAGGAGGAATCTGTCTTCATCCGGTGAATATCAGTGTCACGTATTCTATCTGAGTACCCTTTCGAACTTAAAAGGTTTCAATTCGCTATAATAGTGCATCTTGCTATAATAATTTCTGGAGTACAGAAGCTGGTATTAATCTAAGAAAAAATTGTTAGTTACATAGACAATTAATGATCAGTACGTCTGCTACATTGGTTATTACTCATACATTTACAGGATGTGATACTACTAATACTAATATTTGGAAGAAGAAAATACAAATAGAGCTTCTAGAGCAAGAATCAGAATTGAATGATGGCATTAATAACTTTAACGACAAAAAAAATCCACAGACACGGACATAGAAAAGGCCGCAAAACTTTAATTTAATTTTTATATAGATGCAAGAACACGAAAATATCTTTCAATGAGTATCGATTCGAAGACTATAAAACTTCTGTAAAAACAGGCGCCAGAACTCGAATCGTTATCACCAATATGTGTTGGAAAGGCACCATATTTACTGAGAGTTTATTAGTCATTCCAAGAATTGAGATGGAAGAAATTGAACAAAGTGCATCACGACCATTAAAAACCAACTGCAACTGCAATATTAAATTTAATATCATGCAGTTGCACAGGAGATTGCACTGGCAAATGTGACTATCAGAAAGCTAGTTTAAATTGTGCAACTGTCATGAGGTTCAATGTTTGAATTCAACTACTATAACGCAGGATGTTAATGACACTGAAGGATCTGTTGTTGAGGATACAGATGAAACTGATTACAATGGGAACCCACCCTAACAGTACGTGCACCCCCCGATTCTTGGAGACAATGTTTTTCATAAAGATTAAAGCCTAAGGAACAATTTTAGATAACAAAAAAAAACTGGCTGTAATTTCAAAATGGCGTCCGTGTATACAAAAAATTTGCAAATATTGTTTTTGTCATTTAACACAAAAACTAAAAAAGATGGAGAAAAACTTTCTGCACAAAAAACAAAGTGCATAAAATTTTCTACAATTTTGTTCCTATACAATATTTGGATAAGAGTTACCATTTTCCAGATAAATGACTCAGCTCTTAAAATAAAATATAAAATAAAATTCAATATAAAACGTAAGTAACACCTCATTCGCTTTCAGATTCACTATCGCTGTCTCCCGATACATCGAATATTTCTTCCAAGACTTCTTCATCTATTGCTTCATTTATGATATCGTTATCATCCACACTTTCGTCTATTATGATTTGATTTGGAATCATCTCCTGAAGAATTTCACTAAGCGATTGAGGCAGTATTTTATCTGCTGAACACCAAAAAGGTTCTCCATTTTCTTGCTATCTACAATCATTCCAAGGCATTGGAATATTGTGAATACCTTGGCTACTTGGCTACTTGGCTAATCGCCAAATACGCGTTGGTAAACACTCCTTTTAATATGCTCGATAAGACAAGCTCTTAATGGGGAAATACTAATTTCTATCTTGTCACCAATGACACGTAAAAGTGGAGATTATTTCCATTGGAAATAATCTCATTGCTTTTGATATTAAATCAAATCAAATATAATCAGAAGAAGGTATTTACTTAACAAAAATTTAACAATATACGAGTTTATAATTGCAATAAGTTCGCTTGCGAGAGGTGAAGCCTTTGAGGGTTGAAATATGACTGACTCTCCCTGGCTACACAATACACAGGTACAAGGGATCAGTAATGAGCGGGATTTTCCTACTTTTATTAGGGTGGACTACTGCAGTCGTTTATTACCGTACTGTCGGCTTTCCGGCTAAACGTGCCAATATTAGAAATTTTGCGTTTAAGTAATTAATGGAAAGTACGCTACAGATGTTGCCATAAAAAATTGAAGTCACACTTTTACAAACATTTTTAAAGATTTTGTTTTTATAAAAGTCAACCTGTAATCTGTAATGATGTTATCGAATTTATATCTCCATAACTTTATGGACGCAACGTATTACTAATCATTTTGTGTTTTCTGCGCTATCAAAACAAATTCGGAAACAAATCGACTATTCATAGACGCTAGAGCAAAATAGCTGACATCTTTTATTGAAAAAATCCGCATCCCGACTTCCATTAATCAAGTCCCGATACGGGTGACATTGAGCAAATATAGACGTCTGCATATCTCGCCATTCGAATTGCCAGTCAGTCAGAAACGTCGAGCAGGTTCAGACGAGAATATCGGAGAAAATAGAGAGATGGAAGCGAACGACGCAATATCCCGGCCGCGCCGAGCGTGTCATTAGGGAAGATTGCAGCCCATGCCCGATTAGATTATCACCGGCACCGACTCTACTCCCGTCTGTTACCGCCGAGATGAGCGCGTCTCCCGTATCTCGTTCTCTGCACGATATGCTTTCAATACCCCTCACATAACGCGTATTTCCTTTTCCTTCACTAACATCAGCTATATTCTAGGTGTACTGAAATGTTCACTGCTACTGCAATTATTGCTGTTCTGATATATTTCCACAGTTGCTTGATCATTGTTATATCTGTCTGACGAAAGTTAAATACGGTACTTGAATTAATTGGGCCCTTCTTGATGGTTAGTAGCAAATGTTTTTTAGGCATCCCTGGACAATCTTTGGGCCGGCAAGGATTTCATTACAGGAATGGTCCGAAAATTAGTAACGATCTATTAAGAACTATTTGTAATTATTAATTACGATTGAGCAGTTATGCTATTTATAGATACATAAACATTTGTTACTTTCAAAGCCGATAATTATTAAAAAGCAAAATGAAAAACAATATAAAATCTCGTTTACCGCAAAAACGATACACCGTATGTAGTGTTAATTCAGAATATATAAATTCAACTATAGGTGTTCCACAGGGCTGTATTTTAGGTCCTGTGCTTTTTATTTTATTTATTAATGATATTGATTTTTTGTCATTAACCGCTGACGACATTTCTGTGATAATATCAAATCCATCTGATAATGTTTTGAAACAAAATTGCAGTGCTATTTTAAACACTTTAAACCATTGGTTTTCCCATAATACCTTGTATCTCAATACCGAAAAGCCTCAAGTTATCAGATTTCACGGTAAGCGAAAGGAATGTGATAACTCAAATATTAAAATAGGCAATACAGATATTTCTAATACTGAGGGCAATGTTAAGTTTTTAGGGGTATATTTGGACGAACGTCTAAATTGGAAGCATCATTGCGAAACTTTGATATCCAAAGTTTCTTCTATAATATACCTGTTCCGAAATATGGTATCTGTTTTTGGGGAAACTCCCCCGTATCTTCAAATATATTTATTGCTCAAAAACGTATCTTACGATGTATATTTGGTATACCGAATACTTACACATGCAAGGATATCTTTATAGAAAATAATATTCTTACCTTACCTGGCATATATATTTTCGAAATTTGTATACCGGGTGATTCAGTTTGGTATTCGCCCCCCTGTATCTTTTTTATTCTAACAGAAAACTACAATAAACCAGATATATTTGTAAATAGTTTGTCAAGCTCTATCGAATGACGCTCTTAAATCATCTCTTTGGTCACATATGCCAAAATAACGATAGTCAACTTTTTTTTTCAAATGGTATGCTATACATTTTTTTGCCGATTGTTGTAGAGCTTCTCTTTCTGCATTCAACCATGTGAAAAAAGTATACACTTCCATAAGGAAAATTTCGAGAAAATTAATAAAATACGAAAAAACTTCATTTAAAAATTGGACATGATATTAATTTATGGAGAGTGCGGAAAAAACAGTAAAGCAGCCAAACGTTTATATCAAGATCGCTTTCGAAATAGGCCGGTACCATCAGACAAAATGTTTGCAAAATTGGCAAGGAATATGAGCGAAAGTGGAAGTTTTGAGAAAAAAAGAAACGTTTTTAAACACCGTTAGATTTCTTCCTTTGGTTCTATTTAAAAGAAAAAGTTTACACCTCTAAATGACATCGGAGATCTTAAAACTAGAATACGAATTGAATACCGCAGATTAAATGTTGAAATTCATTCTTCAACACAAGGAAAATTTCGAGAAAATTAATAAAATATGATAAAACGTCATTCAAAGGTTTTTTTCTGAATCAGCACAGTTAGCCAAGGAAGCAATTGAATTTTGACATTGTAAGTAATGTAACTAGTACCAACTAGGCCAATCAGATTCGAAAGAGAGGGATTTGTACGAGGATTGTGTACGGCACTGATGAGGTGTAAAAATTTCGAAACAAAGTTTAGTGTTTTGACCAAACAAAGTTCTATTTTTAAATAATTATGTAATTCATTTTTATATAACATTTAATGTCGTATCTTTAGTTAATTAATGATAATAACACTCAAACAATAATATTAAAATAGCAACTAATAATAAATAACAATTACCAATAAAAAAACTAAAAATACTTGAAAACTAACTAACAGTTAAGAAAATAAAAACATTATTTATTGCTTCATATGTTCGAAGAGTCCTCCGTTCGCTTCTAAACATAATCGTCCTCTGTTTATCACGCCTTGGGTACATACATGTTGAAGAATTTCAACATTTAATCTACGGCATTCAGTTTGTATTTTATTTTTAAGATCGTCGACATCATTTCAAAATACACTCTTTCTTTTAGATATGGCCAAAGAAAAAAATCTAACGGTGTGAGATCCGGTGATCTGGCAGGCCACTTGACTCCCTCACTACGATTTCCGATCCATCTACCTGGATAAGCTGCATTTAAATAATTCGTTACAATTATAGCATTATGTGGCGGTGCCCCATCTTGTTGTAATATCATGTTGTCTAATATGTAATGGAACGTCTTCTATGAAATTTAACAACTCTTCTCTTAAAAACTGTAGATATCTTCCTCCAGTAAGCGTGCGTTCGTAAAACTTTGGTCCTATAATTTGTCCGTTGAGAATTCCACACCATACATTAATTCCCCAGATATTTTGCCGAAGCCAGTGAGGATTATCCTGCGACCAATAATGGCAGTTATGTCTATTGACAATTCCATTATTATGGAAACGGGTTTCATCTGACCACATGATGCGATCTAATATAGTCATTTCTTGAGCAACTGCCAACCACGCTACAAAATTTAGACGTCTCTCGTAATCTCCTGGAAGCAAGCCCTGATGTAAATGTATTTTATATGGTCGCAGTTTATTGTCTCTCAGAATTCTTTGAATTGAAGAATATGAAATATCAGTTTCTGTCGCTAACTGATGAATATAAATATGCGGGTCTACGAAAACACGGGCTAAAACTGCAACTGTATGTTCCTCATCTCGTGCGGTTCTGGGCTTAAAAACGTTTCTTTTTTTCTCAAAACTTCCACTTTCGCTCATATTTCTTGCCAATTTTGCAAACATTTTGTCTGATGGTACCGGCCTATTTCGAAAGCGATCTTGATATAAACGTTTGGCTGCTTTACTGTTTTTTCCGCACTCTCCATAAATTAATATTATGTCCAATTTTTCTTCATTAGTGTAAGATACCATTGTGTAAATCTATTTAGAAGTATAACATAAAACGAAAACGAATAACACAGTCACAAATAACAGTATTTTCAATTTGACATTACTAACAATGACAAAATTCAATTGTTTCCATGGCTAACTATGTTGAATCAGAAACAAAACCTTTAAATGAAGTTTTTTCGTATTTTATTAATTTTCTCGAAATTTTCCTTATGGAAGTGTATACTTTTTTTACATGGTTGAATGCAGAAAGAGAAGCTCTACAACAATCGGCAAAAAAATGTATAGCATACCATTTGAAAAAATAAAAGTTGACTATCGTTATTTTGGCATATGTGATCAAAGAGATGATTTAAGGGCGTCATTCGATAGAACTTGACAAACGATTTACAAATATATATGGTTTATTGTAGTTTTCTGTTAAAATAAAAAAGATACAGGGGGGCGAATACCAAACTGAATCACCCGGTATATGTTTTTAGAAATAGAAATAGTTTTATTTTAAATAGTGACTATCATAGTGTAAATACAAGACAAACAAATAAACTCCATGAACCTTGTGCCTGATTAAAAAGCACAAGTGAGTCTCCAAGATTTATAAGCCCGAAACTTATTTAACCGTCTGCCGGATGACATAAAACATCAGGAAAGAGAGTATTATTTAGAAAAAAACTAAAGCTGTTTTTATCAGATAAATGTTATTTTTCTGTATTTAAAGTCTACTAATACACAGCAAGTTAACATGAACCTATATGCTCCGTTTTTTTAGTTTTCTCTTTTTACTCTTGTTTTGTTTACAAATTTTGTATTGCAACGTACATTTTTCAGTATTCTTTGCCATTGTCTTATTACTCTGTGTGTCTTACACTATATTTGACTTTTTGTATAAGCTTTTATATTATTTAACTATTGTGTAAAATAGTGTTTCAATATCATGTGCATGATCAAACAGGACCAACAAATATTTGAATTTGAATTGAATGTCTTAATAAATAAGATATCTGCTGTCGACTCTAATAGCAAGAAAAATGCAAAAACTGACAGAAAATATTTATTTATTTTTCAGACACAACAAAAAAAATCCACCCTCTTAGAGCCCCATCATAGCTCCATCTAATATTTAAAAACAATATCTTTTATTTCTACTAACACAATTATTGAACAATCTTATTTTGGGTATTCAGTAGATAAAGCCACAGTAAGGTGTGGTGTACCACAAGGCACAGTTCTTGGCCCGGTATTTTTCATAATTTATAGAAACGATCTGGATATGAATACTGACACTGATGGTATAAGTATCTCTATTTATGCCGATGATAGTTATTTTCATTAGCAGTGACTCTTGGAAGGTTGTTCGATTATAACAATATGGTTGAATAGTAGTTTGCTAAAACTAACTATATCGAAATCAAAATAATGTTTTTCACTTAATGATAAATTCGGTTTAAATCAATTAACTTTACGTTGGGATATAGGTATAATATGCTTCCGAATGAGCTTAGACTATTTAATGCAGTAAAAAACTCAAAATCTGGATTAAAAATTCAAATACATATGTTGATATTTTTCTATTATCCTATATTTTGTCCTTATTATTTTTGAATACTGTAATCTGTAAAAGTACCAAATTAACAATATGTCAATATCAATATTTTATTGTAAGATTGATTTCTGTATTGCTTTTTAGTTTTATTACTTCCACATCCAGTGGAAGTATAGTAACGACAAAAAAATTTTTATTGTTCAAATCGTCTTAGAATGTCATGGAACGTCGATACAATATAATGTATCTAATACAATATAATGTATCTAATATCGTTCTAAATCCAATAAGGCGGACGCCCGAAGATGGCGGCTTACCTTTTTCTTCACTACCCCCTTGACATGGGTATCAAATGGACGAGTTGAATACGATAGGCTACGTGACGTCATTCTACACCCAAGATGGCGGTTTACCTTTTTTTTTTTGCTTCACAACCCCCTTTGATATGTGAATTAAATGAAAGGGTTTGACGAGTAGAATACTATAAGCTACGCGACGAAGACTACAAAATTAAAAATAAATTAATTAAAAAAAGGCTTTTTAAAAACAATAGTTTTCTTTTAAAACCAAATGGTACTAAAATGTAGAAAATAATTTCAACTTTGTTAATAGAAAACCATTGTGTGCTCATAAAATGTAAACGTAATACAAAATGATTAGATGATGTAACGCCTAATGGTTTTCTATTTATAAAGTTGAAATTATTTCCTACTTTTTAGTGCAATTTGGTTTTAAAAGAAAACCATTGTTTCTAAAGTTTTTTTAATTTATTTATTTGTCCATTTGTCCTCTAGTTACTTCCATCCTGGGACACACTGTATAAGTGCACATTGTTTACCATTTTTTTTCACTTTGGCATTCATTCATATATTTATAGATTGTTGTCGCACTAAAGCCTTCCTCGTGATTTGAATGGACTCTATAATAAATGTATTATGCATATTTCCAAGATATATTTCTGAGTTTCAAGAAATGTTTTCAAAAAATGTATCGGGGAAGGAATAAAACTTAATTGCAACTACATCAAAGCCGCCTCTGCAAAACCTCCATTTCTTTGTCCCGCGTCCTGCTTTCTAAGTACATTAAAATACCTCAGTTATGTGCTTTGTGAGCAAGCAAAGGAGCTTTATTTTACGCGGCGGTTTCACAAAGAGAGATCTCGGAGGCAGTTCTGCGAATTACTCATCAAGCCGCACGTTATAATTTCTCCGTGTCTTCCTTTTGCCGTGTAATCTGATGAACTACAAAATATACTTATTATATTTTCTTGGGAAAAAGTGTAAATCTTGACAGTGTTACATGTTTTTAAAAAGGAGTATATATAAAACGTTGGTAAAACCAAAAGTGCACACTCTGCAAGTTGTTTTATCCAATAAGTGCTAGGTGTTTCGTCAAATTATTATTTTCTAAATTTTCCATTCATTTTTTGTTATAATCTACTTACCAATAGTGAAGAGGTGGAGATGAACAAGAATAAGAAGAAAATAAAACGGAGGAGGAAATATATGCAAGACTTGTTTAATGACGAAGAACGTGGAAATCTAGTAGCAACTAATTGCAGTACGGAACCACCGTTCACCAAGGAGGAAATCAGAAACTCAATCGAAAAGCTGAAAAGCAAGAGAGCACTGGACCAATGTATACCAGGGAATGTCCTCAGGCTTAGCAATAAGATCGCAGCGCCCCATTGAATTTGCCACGTTGCACAGAATATAGACGATTTTTTGACAAATGGTAGGTTGACTGGGTCTCACTATTTTGAGCAGTAACAACTTCCTTATGAATTTTCTGGGCATACCATGATTCGATAAGTAATACCAAAAGTGAAGAAGTCATATTAGGCATTTATTTATCGAAAAATTGTATAAGAAAAAGTTATTCAGAATCGCTTAAAACCCCCCAAATCCTAAGTTTTACTAAAATCGGCTCGGTGGCGCAGTGCTTAGGATGCTAGGTTTGCGACCGCAGAGTCCCAGGTTCGAATCCTGGCTAGGGTATGGATGTGTAGTGGCGTTTTTCACGTGTTACCGAGATGGTAGCAGTGGGCTAGACTGCGGTTGTGTGAGAGACAACACGGTCTAGTCGCTCTCCTCTCCTGAGTTCGAGTCTCAGCTGCAGCAGATGGCAATGTCGCAGGGAATGGGTGTTGTGATGTTGTCTATGTGTGAGTGTCTGTCCTGGTAGAGTGGAAGATCAGCCTATGGCTGAACTCCGCCAGGACATTAATATAAATAAGGCTAATAAAAAAAAAAAAAATGCAAATTACCAAGAATTGGTTTTACAAGTTCTGTCAAGTCGCCTATGATACTTGTTTATTTGCCAATAAGTAAAAGTCACAGGTGACATTTTCTACATTTTTAACTGTAGTGTTTTGAAAATATCGTCAAGTGTTATTTATTGTTAGTGACAATTGATGAAAATCGTCTTAACAATTGCAGAAAAAGTAGAAATAGTGAGATTAGTGTAGGTGACAATATCCGCTCTTTTCGTGAAGCAGCTGAAGAATTTAATAAAAGGCATCCAGAGATCGTCTCTCAATATCTAACACGACAGTACCACAGAATAAGGAACTACCAGAAGCGGCACTCTCAGTACCGCCTTTGATATCTTTTTTGTGACCGTCGCCATTTTGTTGTTGGTAATTTTGGCGGGAAATTTAAACAGCATGTTAATAAACATAGTCTGAATACTATTTATAATGGGTATTAAAACTATTAAAGTAAATTGGATAAAATTATCTCTACGAACAATTGTATTCTTAATATAAAGTCACAAAATGTATTGAAATCAATAAAATGTCTCGCTTGAGAAAATCTGTAATTTCTTACTGGGAGGTTGTTCTGGGGAAGTATTAAATTTATTTCTTTTTAAACTACCAAGTTAAGGGAAAATAGTAGGTAGTGCTGTTGGTAGCAATTTATTTTGATTATTTTGATACATATTTGTCGTGCGCACAACTTAAAATTGTTATAAAGTTCGGATGAACTTTTAATTGCCATATCCCCACGATCGCATGCTTCCAACCACAAGACGGGCCGGACCTTAAAAGAAGGTTTACAATTACTTGGAAATATCTTATAATTTACATCAATAATAAAATACCTTTGGGGATCCTTAGGAAACCTAAATAAACTAATGTTTTTTCCTGTCGAACTACTTGGACATTCCTTAACAGCGCAAACGGTTCCACCTCGTTTACTCATACGCTAATAAAAATTACTATTAACACAACACTTTCCCGCTATGATCTTTTACCTATTCACAGTACAATAACACTAAAACCTTTTAAGAATTTTATTTCGGTATTATGTCACAGACTGTCATTTATACCGCACTTTTCTAAAATCACCGTTGGGCGGTGGATAAAATACGAAGCTGATTGGCTATGTTTTTCAAAATTGCCAATCATATAATATTATTGTTTAGAAATCAGCGGTTATTGTTTTAACCTAAAACAATAAATGAACTGACGGATGTACCAACAACAAAATGGCGGCAATGGAATTTTAGCGGGAAGCCCAAGTGTCGTTTCTGGTAGTTCTCTTTTCTGTGACAGTACTTTGAATAAATCGAATGTTTAATTCTACAGGAGGAGTGAATAAAAAAGTAACAAACCAAAACCGAAATCATGTTCATGATGTAAATGTCTTAAGTTTTTTGAGGATTAATGAAAATAATGCAAAGATGAGTATTAGGCAAATGACTCGAATTTTAGGTATTTCTATTCATAAAATTCGTGACTGTTTCAAAAGAAATACTTAAAATAAAGCCATTTAAACCAAAGTTTCTCCATACCTTGTAGGAGGGAGATCTGGTGAGGAGGTTAGAATTTTGTTTATGGCTTCAAGGAAAAATCTTAAATGATCGTAGATTTTTTTTTAAATTATATGGACTGATGAAGCAACTTTCACTAATGGCACCGCGTCTGCTCAAAATATATTGGTCATTTGACAATCCTCAGTGGATAATTAATTGCAAAAGACAGTATTCTGAAAAAGTGAGGTGTGTTGTGGGATTATTGGTGATAATTTGATCGGTCCATTTTTTTTATGGAAAATTTGACGGCAGCTAGACTGTTGCAAATCTCTAGGGCCACTTTTTCAGAGGCGCTAGAAGAGCTTGTTCCCCTCAATTTATACTTCGACATGTTTCTCCAATTAGATGGAGCTTCAATTCATAACGCTCTTATTGTACGGGAATGGATTAACGATCATTTTTACAGTAGATGGATAGGTTGCAATATCCTCCTCATTGAGTGAGCTCCCAGGTCTTCGGACATCACACCTTTAGATTTCTTTTTGTGTGGAACACTTAAAGAAAAAGTTTACAAGACAAGATTAAGAAACAGGGAAGAGTTGTGCGAGAGAATAAGAGAGGCCTGTGACTCCAGAACAACTGAAAAACGTAAGACTGGATTTAAGGAGACGGAATGAAAAATGTATTTTTTCTGATGGTGATTTGGTCGAAAAGGACAAATGAAATGTAATTTAAGTTGAATGTTATAGTAATAAGTTGATTTTCCAATTTTCAATTTTTTGTTATTTTCATTAGCATAGAAATTTAAATTTTCTCAGATTTTGATGAAACTTGGGGGGTTTTAAGCGATCCTGAATAACTTTTTCTTATAAAATTCTTCGATAAAAAAATGCCTAATATGACTTCTTCACTTTTGGTATTACATACTGAATCATGGTAGGCCTTGGAAATTCACCAGGAAGTTGTTACTGCTCAAAATAAGTGTCACCCAGTCAACCTACCATTTGCCATTCGTCTATATTCTCTGCAACGTGGGGCAAAATTAGTGGGGCGCTGCGATCCTTATTGGGCACACTTTGTACATAGAAGAACATCACCTTGATGTCATCAATCTTCAATGATGTCTACGATTCGGGAGTCATCCCAAAGAAAGGTCTGGGCAACACGAATGAATGATCTACTGGTACATTAAATTATTATACAATTACACTAGTGCTACCTATAACTTGCCATCAACGTCGCGTTTCGATGTCATAGCGCGTATAAGTTTATGTCCAATATCAACTAACTTTACACCGATGGTTTCTTCTAGATGTTGCCGTGGTTGCCGAATTTGACATGACGTTTCGCTGATCATGCTGTCAGCTTCTTCAGAAAGATTCTAAAGACTGAAGTTGTGCTCTGCTCCTCGTTGAATAGCTTGACGTTCCCTCGTTTCGCTGCTCATTGGTTGTGCTTCGTTGACCGTGATTGTTTATATCGCTGGTGCTTAGCAAAGCCAGTCTCCATGCGTTACTCAGTCAACACCCATCTTCTCTATTGAAGTGGTCCCTTTACCATTTACCATTGAAACCTTTGTATTTTATAAGTTACATTATATAGGGTTACTTCATTTTATATATCTTATTATAGTGTACATTTTGTAATAAGTAAAAACGTAATAGAAGAGATAAGCGTGATGCGCTTTTACTGGCTGCTGGAAGGCCGAAAGAGCAAGCTAAACGCGCTAACCCACTGAGCTACCGACCCCCTTAACACGATCATTTCTTGTGTTTTGGTTGATACTACAAAAATTCCAAGAATGCATTTTTTGCAACCCTTTCATTGCTCTGTATACTCAAGTATTCGGTATTTTTACAGGGCGATTAAAAATTTACAGCCAATCGAATATTAAGTATTGTGAAACACATGTTGATTGATTAACTGATTTACCGGTAGGCATTGCTGGCACTCCCAAGTATAGAGCTGCGCCTGTTACGTCCACGCTGGGTTGGATTAGGGTCATGCTTGTTGCCAGCAGCGAGAGCCACATGGCGCATGGTAAAGGAATATGGGGTGGGAGGTGTAGGTATTTGTAAGATGCGTTACCACATTGTGTCGGGAGCTTAAAAGCTCCCATTTTTGTGTTTTTGGTTCTGGACTTCTGCCTCTTCTAAGTCTTCTTGTGAAATATGTTGCCGCGTTGTGTCGTAATATGGAGTGTTTATGCTACTCTTTTTGTGTTTCTGCTGCTTCGAGTCTTCTTTTTCTGAGTCTTTTGATTCCTCGGTTTCCGATGTTGGGTTGGATTTGGGTCATGCTTGTTGTCAGCAGCGAGAGCCACATGACGCATGGTACAGGAGTAGGGTTTGGGAGGATGTTTGTGAAATGCGTTGCTGCATTGTGTTCGTGATATTTAATGTTTATGCTCCTCTTTTTTGTGTTTTTGCTTCTATAGAATTTCTTCTTCTCCTTCTAAGTCTTCTGATTCCTCCGTTTCTGGTTCTGGTAGAGTATAATATATCTGTAGGTATTTGTGAAATGCGTGACCGCATTGTGTCATGATGTGCAGTGTTTGTGCTCCTCTTTTGCATTTCTGCTGCTACAAGTCTTCTTCTTCTTCTTCTAAGTGTTCTGAACCCTCGGTTTCTGATTCTGCAATTTCTTTGTGGAATTCATTTTTTCCCCTCGCTTTTCTTTCCCAGTATGTTTGGTTCTTTACCAGTTTGTTCACGATCCTCTAATTTGTTGTTTTCCACGTGTAACCTGGTCTCCCTATATTTAGTGTAGAATTTAATGTAAAATTTTTTTACTTATTAACGAGTGTAATTTTGACCTGAAAAACCTCGCTTGATAATTTACCCAAGAAAATATTATGACCGTACTAAGAGTAATGCATTTGATTATTACGGGTGTTATGCTAATATGTTCCACTCTATGTAGAATTTTTTCACTTAACAACGGTCTTGTCACCTTTTTTTTTACTTCTTTGCTCTGAGAGATTTAATCACCCATAGTAATTGAATATTAACTATATCACTTATTTGTTGTTATGCTAGTATGTACCACTCTACGTAGAATTTTCACTTAACAACGAGAGTAATTTTGACCTGATAAATCTCACTTGATAATTTACCTAAGAAAATATTATGACCATACTTTAAGAGTAATGCATTTGATTATTACGGGTTTAATTTATATTAAATTCATTTGAATATTTTTACTAATTATGGAAAAATATTATTTGAAGGATAACATAACATACTTATGTGACTATACTTTACGAACTGCGTTATTGATTATTTCGGGTACAATCTAAAATAAATTCATTTGAATATTTTTATAACGGTTAAAAAATAATTTACTTGAAAGTTTACAGAGGGATGTTATACTTCAATAATTTATTGCCCCCATAAATTTGTCGACAAATGTCGACTTATCAAGGGTTTAATGGGCTTAAACACTTCAATTTCTTAGAAATGAAAAGGGTACTTAGCTTTTTTGCCTGCGTTGGGCCGTTTGTTTGTTTACGCTCTTTTCGGTTCTCATACACAGCACTGGTCACTAAATAACTCTGTATTGGTTATTTTCAAATGTTAATTCTATTTCAACTTTGTTCTTTTGTTATAATGCATCGATTTACGCGGAATTTTTTGAGCTACAATTCACCTAGGCTTTATTAAATTTAACGAAGTTTTACCCGGTATTTTTTTGCGTTTTTAAGTGGGAACGTTTGAGACACATCCACTCGCTTGGAAGGCATAATTCGAACTCCAAGTATTGTGAAACAAATGTTGAAAAAACAAAGATATATGATTGATATCAGATATTGAGTACTCAGCTTCTGTCAACATTTGAAATTTTTATCGTCTCTTCAACTTAAGTTATTTGAAAAAAAAATTCTGTCCCACTTTGAGAGGATGTATCTCTTCAGATATATTAGAAGTAAGTTTTGTTAAATAGGCTCAACTTGAACTCGGCAATGACAAGTTCCCATTTGTTAATTCAATTTTGGGACACTCTGTATGTAGGTACATTGAAATTGTATTATTTATTATTTTTTATGAAAACTATGTGTATCGTTATTTGGGAAGTCAGTACTCAATAATATATTGATAACACAGGCCCATAAAAAGGTGTTCTATCCGGCAAACCAGACCATTTTTTTTTGTTGGGGGCCTGTGTAATGAAACAGTCAAGAATACTACTCAACATTAGATCACATAATGATATTCCGTAATTTTCACAAACCGGAATAAAAAACGAAGTTCTTTAATGGCCTAAAGTATGAAACTTGTTCCTTGACTATTCTATGATCATATATTATACGAGCCGCGTTAATATTGTCGCAATCTGAAGCCCAATAGACCATACCATTAACAATTTCCCACATCCATCGATCTGAACATCAATATAATACTTAATGCACTATCAGCCAAACCGCCTGCCTGTGGCAGGCATTAGGGCGGACACAACAGACCCCAACCACTACCCGACATCTGGGCAAAGTGTAGTGTTGTCTGTGAACGCGTGACATGCCAACTTAAACAGGCGTACTGGGTCACCGGTCAAACCCACTGGGCAACGCTAATGTTGGGGTCTTTATACTTTTTCTGTGTCGAAAGTCTAGCCAATAAATTAAATCGTAACTTGAGGATACCATGAAATAATCCAAATAATACAAAACGAGAAGCAACTAAACGTAGAGATATTATATGTATTCAATATTGCTGCACGTGAGGTTGATTGGCGATTGCTAGAACCCGCGTTAGAACTTTTACGCATGATTAATTTACCGGTAATACTATAATCTCCCAAAGAAACATTAGAAATTTTAAATTGCGGTGTACAGAGTGGACCAAATTAGATTTCTCTGAAACTATGGCAGATAGACAAAAACCATTGAGTTCGATTTTCGAAAAACAAACAACGGAGCTACAGAGCGTTTTTGGAAAATTGGCATTCTTGGATGACCTCTATATCCCAATTACCAAGTGTCGAATCGAAAATCGAGTAACACATTTTTGAGTAGAATCCGTTGCTGATAAGAAAAAAATTATGCATGCCTCAGTTCTCGAGATATAGACATAACTTACGTTTCTTTAAATGTAACACCCTGTAAATTACTTCATTATCCGATCAAAACTTAAATTAGCTATCCAATATATCATATGTTATATTTATCTCTTCCGGAGTTTTCAAAATGGAAAGTTTCCAGGAAGTTTTCCTTCTAACTTTCCACTGGATATATTGATAGGCTATTTTATGGTGAAATCTGATTCGTGATGACGCAAGCTTCATTTTGATACCAAATAAATGCATACAATTATATTATTTACAGACTTTTATCAAATATGGAAAAATATTGTCTGTGATTATATGCGACGGTATAGACAAAACCAGTACATGTGCCGAACCCATCCGGCACTAATAATGCTAATAGGCGTCTGAGTGACAGATCGATGCTCGTAGTCATAACCTCTAGTCGTATAACATTGCCCTCGTTATCTGTTCCTCCAACGATATCGGTGAGTACATACACCGTCGCTTTATCGTCGACGAAGCCTTATAATGTTTAACCATTTCCCCGAGTTATTTGGAAGCCGTGGGTACTTTTCCGACCGAGAATTACTGTGATGCTGACCTCGATCGGTCCTGGATGCCTTTTATGTACTCCGCTGGAAACTATGGCGACAAATACGTGTCAATTTTGAGTGCTTTTTCTATACTAGACACACTATAATCATACAATATTAAATACAGTCCATTTGCTCATTATCACATGCAAATACAGTCCACTTGCCCATTTTATCAAATTAGATGTTGGTATACAGGGTGTCCGTGAGTATATGTACATAGCTTAACAAAAGATAGAAAACATCGAGCTGACCCAAAACATGCCTATATGTACTTCCTGTAGTCCTTTGGTACTGTTATACAGGGGATATTCTTATTTTCGCCATTTATTTAAAATTATTTTCACCAATTTCTTTAAACTTGACATGTCTTTGTTTTTGACAGATTTACCAATAACAATCTGTGTTTTGAAAAAATGCAGGGTTGAACTGATATAAATTATGTTACTGTTTAAAATCACTTTGAAAAAAAAAATACATTCTTATTATGGTTACGAAAACTGCATATAATAATAGCCCTGTCAATTAACGTTCAATAAGGGGGCCTAGAGGGAAATGCCGAGATCACAATTTTTGACTTGTGTCAGTGTTTGAACTATTTAGGAGGTAAACATACCAAAAGTCCCCGAACATAGGAGGTGCGGGGGGTGCAGGGGGCTCGAAGAAGGTCCCGGTTTTTGATTTTTCGCTCATATTTCGAAAACGGTTAGCCATAATCTAAAGCCGACTAAATTTTCTGCAATAATGTTCCTATTAATTTTTGTCGTATCTGTTACGGTTCAGTAATGAATTGTACATCTTTTAACTGTATTCCAACTTTATTATAAATTTATTATAAATTGAAAAACATTTTTTAATAATCATCGTGGAAAAAAAATTGTTGTACTTTTGGTATGTTTACCTCCTAAATAGTCCAAACACAGCTCTCAAGTCAAAAATTGTGATCTCGGCATTTCCCTCTAGAAACCATTCATTGACAGGACTATAATAGCGATAGTCGTTGGCACATTAGGCCTTTCGTCTAATTGTTATTACTTTTGAATTTTTGGTTAATTTCCTATTATGAACAATTTACAAATAATGAAGGCACTATTGGGTATTGAAGATAAGGTAAAACGGTGAAGAGTATATATGAAAAATTTGTTTAATGACGAAGAATGTGGAAATCTAGTAGCAACTAATTGCAAAGTAAAAAAAGTTCAAATAGATTCATTAAGGATTGCGACCTGTAGAGTGTTTCCGTAGATACACGTACATATCAGCTGACTGAGACGTTATGACAATTTTCAATAGCAATTTTAGAATTCAAATAAAACAAAAAATTGTATCATTTTTTTTCCTTTATAAAAAATCGATTCCTTGTAGATTTAATTAAATAAAGATATCTTTATCAGCAAACCTGGGCGCTGGCGCGTTGAACGGGAATAGAGTACACACCGAGCGGGTTATGTAATATTTAATAAAATAACAATTTTAGGCAGCAACCGGCACACTAGGTTAGTCGGCTAAGGCGTATTGTGTGGCGAATATGGTCACATTGTCTATTGTGTACTGGGTTCGAGTCCCAGCCCCAGCACTGACAATGTCGGTGGGTATGGATGTACGTCTGTGTTTTTCGAAATGGATAGTCTGGGTTATGGGGGGCTGGTCTACTATATGTGGCGTGTTTATGTTTATGTTTATTGTGCTGATCTTAATATTGCACTTACTTACTTAAGTATATTAAGTAGATGACTCTCTGAAAAATTAAATAAGTGCTACATTGTACAGTGCATCGTTTTGATTTCCCGAATTAGCAACCAGTTGTGACTCACTATTTACCTAAGTAATCCTTATTTCTAATTTTGAGAATGAAGTTAAAGCTGTTTATTAGTGAATACTCTCTGAAGGGTTAAATAGATGCTACTAATTGTAGTGTACATTATGCATAGTATATCGTTTTGATTTACCGAATAAGTGATGAGTTGTAACTTTGAGACAGATTATCGTAAGTGCATTTTTACTTTATATATTTTAAGAACGAGTGTGTTTAATTTGTGTCTATTTGAGCTGAATATTATTTGTGCCTACCATGTAATAATTGATTTTCAGCTGCGTAGGTACCCTAATAGCACAACATTGCCCTATGGATATCTGAAGGACGCCCTCGACGGACATACAGGACATACGATGGACGTTCGTTTTTGGTTCAAAGTACATCCAACGGACAACCGAGGGACGTCCAAATGTCACAACTTTGAACAATATTATTTGTACATTCTTGAAGGATATCATACGGATGTCCATAAAGTACGATATATGTACATCCTACTTTTTTTTTATATAGATATACTATTCAGGGCGCTTTTCGAAAAAGTGCAACTTTGACATGTAAGTATTTTACTTGATAAAAATGAAGTAATGCATAAACATTGTCCTGCAGATATCCGAGGGACACCTCAGCGGAGATTGAGGGCGTCCGGTAAATTTCTTTGTTAGTATTCGTATATTTTATTTACATTAACATATCTAATATTGTTTACCATAACTCCAATTTATTCTCACAAGGGTTGCCTGCAAATTATAATGTTTATTAAATTATTAAATTCATTTTATTTTACTTACTTACTCTTTTACCAATTGCCGTCGGTAGGAATCGAACCTGCATGTCTGTGTTATCTCTATAACAGTTGTACCGACTTACCTACTGGGCTATCCTGTGTCCGTTATTTTGGATGCTAAAAGTAGTATAGTAATGTGTGGGAAATGTATTTAATGAGATTTTCAGTAATAATAAATCTTTATTATGTGAAATTGAAATTCCAGCCTTATTTAAAAAATAGAAAACTGCGATATTGTGATCGAACTGTCACCAGTATCACCTGAGAAGTACGAGTAGTTGTTGAACAATGTAATATTATATTACATTTATTTAGTGGCGGACCCAGCGTTTAAAAAAATTCTTTTCCTCAGATCTCAAAATTGAAGAGCAGGAGGGGGGGGGGATTTTTCTTACATCTCAGATTTGATGAGCGGGGGTACAAACCTGGAAAACGTGTTGGAGAAAAAGCGGTAAAGTAATAATATCGTCATCTACAACATAAATAGAATATTTACATCAGCGAATATTAAATAGACGTCCTATAGGGACCTAAAATGTGTGTATTTTTTGTCGTATATAAATTGGTTATCCAGAGAACATCCATTGTGGCACATATGATGTGATGGACGTTTAGTGTGGCATTCGCTAGTATGTATAAATATCTCGGAAACGTGTTGGACAGAAAGCGGTATGGAGATATTATCATTTATTACAAAAGTACAATATTTAAATCAACGTACATAAAATGAACATTCAGAGGACGTCCATTTCGTACAATTTCAAAGTAAATCCGATGATAGACGTCCGGTGGACGTCCAATTTATGTCCATGGACGTCAGTACATTAAACGGTCATAAAACGGACATTCGGCGTACAACGTGTGCTATTAGGGTATTTCTATTCAATTTTGTTCGCCTCGGTGATAATTTTTTTATAACTATATCTTTACACTATTGGCTACTAGCGTAATGACTGAAGAAGTAATCGGGGGTTATATCCCGAGTGCATCAATAATCGGTTAAATTGTGTAGGTATGTCCAAAAATTTTTAAAATTTTGCTTAGCAAATGACGATTGTACAATTATTTGTATAATAAATTATTCAACGAGAGTGTAATAGCTATTGCACGCTAGTAGAATACTATACTTTTTCTACGATTACTCTTCGCTTGAATCATTTTTTCACAACAAACTGGTGCAAAATAGTAAGAAAGATCTGATAGTAATTTTAAAATTTAGAGAAATCTAGATCCCCATCACATATATTGATTTTTGCGTGACAGATTGAATTAGTCATGGCATACGCGATACTTCTGTACTTTAAATCGTCTTTTGTGATTGCTCCACAACTGTCGAATAATTAAAATGAACTCTTGTTATTGGTTCCAGCTCGTTGAGTAATGAATTATTACCCACGGCTGTAGAAATGAGTCCCATTGCTTATTCAAAAACGCATCTATAGTAAATAAATTATTCAATAGTTGTAGAAAAAATATTTATTTATTTCATAAACATTTTAACTGTGTTTTCAACCAAGGTATTATTACAAATTTTAAATATTTGACACTGACAGTTGAAACTATATTGAGTCAGAGAGTATTTGCATCGCATGGTAACGCAGCTAGGTGGAAAATAACCGATTATTTCGTGGTACAAATTTCATCTTTCTTATTTGTAAGATTTATAATAGGGAAATACCCGTTGGTAAAGCATATTTCACCAACATGATCAACTTTTCTCATCGTATCACTTGACACCCTCAATCCCCTTCACAGTAACTGTTATGTTTAGTTCGCTAGGTTCAGAATCGTAACGAAATTGTCTATATAGCGACTATATAGTTTAGGAAAGGTGTCTATGTCGAGTTCACTGTGGCCCTGCGGGAACTTAATAGGGGTTGTGGGAGAGCGTACATACGGAGATAGAACGCTAGCGACTCATGGGGTGGCTGAAAGTTTCCCTGCTCCTGTCTCAGTCGAGCAGTTTGGAAGCACAAGTACTTTTTTAGTTTATCCGTTTGTATTAGGAAGTTAGTCGATATGTCGAAAATCACGTTGTCGTTCATATGGAATATGCGTAAAAAGTTTAGTTTATATTCTACGTGAAAATACGTCGGTCTTTAATATTTTTTCAAGAAAAATACACAGGTCCACAAAAATATATATATTTGTTTAATTTGCATTGGTTAGAGTATGTGGACTTATGTTTTTTGGTACGTTGAGTCATAATCTGAAGTCGCTTTTGCTCTAACAGACCTCAGTTTTTTTTGTAGCTTCACTTGCCAACCTCGAAATTTTAAAATAAACTATAATTAAATGCAATTAGCACAACAGTAATTTATTTGCCAAAAGGTAGTTTTGTACGTCAATGCTAGGCTGCAAAGTCAACCAAGAGATGTTGAGTATATCAGATTTTCCAAAACCTATCCTCTCACTCCACTGACCCCCGTTCAGGGGATGAGAGGATCGTTTCTTGCTATTCAACAGGACATGTTGGCGAAAAAAATATATACAGCCAATAGTCTGGGCTCTCATGTGAAGAAAAAGATACGCGATCCACCACAATTACCACAAAATAACCCGTCATCTTCTTCAACCTCTTCCAGGGGGTCAGAAAATGACAACTTTCTATAAAACAGGATTTCCTGGGGAAAAAATGTAGGCAGCCAAAGATCTGGGA
Source organism: Rutpela maculata (assembly GCA_936432065.2). Lineage (NCBI taxonomy): Eukaryota > Metazoa > Arthropoda > Insecta > Coleoptera > Cerambycidae > Rutpela > Rutpela maculata. Next base: position 206,842,401 of record OW386287.2, read on the forward strand.
TAAAAAAAGGTGTATGACCACGAGTATATACCATACATATTATAAAACTCCTTTCCACTCTTTTCAGCCCTTGTAAGGGGGTGACAAAATCATTACAGGGTGTCCCCCACCGAGAACTGTAATTTTCAATTTTAAATCGCAAATAATTCAAAAAGTCGTAAGTTAAACCCTTATAATATCTACATGGGAAAGAGGGGAATTTAATTTTACATAATTTAATGCAAAAAATACAGGGTGTTCCATTTGACTTAAACAAGTTTTCGCGGTTTGAAGTTGACAAAATGTATCGTAAAAAACTGAACACTTGGTATATTATTATTGAATTTCTGTAGGGCATAGCTCATCTTATAGTCTTTCTGAATGCCAAAGAGCGTGGAGAAAGTTATAAGGATTATTGCAAACAGCTCAATTTTTTTTATAAAATGTCAAATATCTCTGAAACGGCTGGGTTTAAGGATAGAGTATGCTACATGTTTTCGACTCAGAATTTTTCTCTCTTATCGGAAACTTCGAAATATATAGGGTGTTCTATTTAAAATAGACAAGTTGGTATCGATTTCGAGGGTTTTTTGTGTAAATTATTAAGTTGAGAACATTTTTAAGCAAAATTTTACAAAAAAAAGCTGCCCGCAGTTTATCCTATAAAATTTAGAGCTCTCGGGATATAATCTATGATTATTGCATTTATTATATAATTGTTGAACATTCCATACTATATTCTTCACATTTTTTTAAATAAGTTAATTTTTTAGCTATAATTGCTGTATTTGCAATTTTAATCAACTTCCGATAGTGATTGGCAAAAACGATCGTCGCTGTACTATACAGAATTTTTGTGTTTGTATAACTTTTTCAAAGATTACAACATTCTTCATGCACATTTTTTTCTTAAAATTACTATTCTGCATGTAGATCTCTTACTAGTATACATTTTTCTAATATTTATCTAAATTATTCATAGACATATTAGATTAAATCTTCATGTATGGTTGCAACAGCAGCTAAAATTTTTTGCGTTAATAAATCTACGTTGTCTTCGAAATCGTTTGCGTATACTTTTTGCTTTAAATTCCCCCATAAGAAGTAACCCAACGGGTTTAGATCTGGTGAACGGGCTGGCCATGCTGTTGATCCATAGCGGTCAATCCCCTGCCGTGGAAGTGATTGCCTAACCATTATCTAACTGGAATTGCTGAATGTGCTGGGCATCCATCTTGCTGAAAAATTATTTTTCTTCTAAATTCTGAATTTTCATCGTCCAGTTCGCCCAAATCAAAATTATTCAAAATTTCTAAATAGGTAATTTGAGTTAAATTTCCATCCATAAAAAGATCGATTATTATTATATATATTATACTCTTCGCAAAAACGAAGAGTATATTGTATTTGATCGGCACATTTCTAAATCAGTAAATATCGCTCGTAGAGAAAAAAATTTTATATCGTTATGTTAGTGAACGAATTCTGAACAACTTTCAAAATGTCCGTCTCTCCGTCCGTCCGTCCGTCCGTCCGCCCGTCCGCCCGTCCGTCCGTCTGTCCATCCGTCACGTTTCTTGTAATCACGATAACTCAAGAAAGAAAAATCCGATTGTATTGAAGAGTAAGTTAGTGTTAGCTAGAGGAAGAACCGTATTGTTTTTTAACAAAATAGATTGGCAAATAAAAAAGTTATTAGTAATTTAAAATTTAAGAAAATATTTTTTAAATTTTTTTATGGTTTGTAATAAATAGAAATCTTGCGAAATGTTATTTCCTATCACTATTTTTGTTATACATTTTACTAATGTGTGTTTCCTAATAATCACAATGAATTTTCTAATAGTATATATTACACTCATTAACAATTTTAGTAATAAGAAATGGTGGTGTAGCGGCAAGAGTTTCGTCTAGTAATCCAAGGGTTCCGGGTTTGATCCCTCACATCGTGATTTTTCTTTTCATATATTTTTTTCACAACAAAGTTGGTATCACAAAATTTAGAATGTCCAAAAACTAACATTATTTACAAGAAAAATGCGAAGAGTATCCTATAGAATGTGTAACAATTATATAAAAAGCTCAGTAAATCGGCGAAGAGTATAATGCTTCCACTAGTTCAGTGATGCGTTATGCCACACCAAACATTTATTTATTTATTGAGAATTGGGATTTTTCTGAGCCCATATCTACAATTTTGAGAAGAGTAATCTAACGGTAATCTAACTGCTAAAATTTTCTCACTCTAATAGTTAAACAAAAGCAAAATGACGAGCACGGTCTCCAACTTGACGTTTGTGAACTTTAGGTTTGAATGCATAAAATCTGTTGCTGACTAAAATCCTCTGAATATGAGATTTGCTAATACCTAAATTTATTGATCTTTTCTTTAACGACCAACTTGGATGTTCTTGTACACAGTCTAGAACTACAAGGGTAGCATCGTTCATTTAATTGTTTTTTTGGTTTTTTGGATATTTTTTACATCCCCAGTGGAATCAGATTTGTAAATTAATTTACGTATTGTTTGCGAGTAACTTTTACATCTGAATACTTCTCATTAAAAAACTTCTATTTCGTATTTATAAGAAACATTTTTGATTCCATAGCAATTGATCAAGTAAATTCTTTGTTTCGTGGTTAGCATAATTCAATAATCAGTAATTTATAGAAAATGCAAAATACGAATAAATAACTATTACATTGACATTGACATTAATCCATGGCATTACCACAGAATAAGGAACTACCAGAAGCGGCACTCTCAGCACCGCCTTTGATGTTTTTTTGTGACCTTCGCCATTTTGTTGTTGGTAATTTTGGCGGGAAATTCAAACAGAATGTTTATAAACAAACTTTACACAGGCTGCATACAATTACGTTATTCGAAGAATTCTACTTATAATGGGTATTAAAACTATTAAAGTAAACTGGATAAAATTGTCTCTACGAACAATTGTATTCTTAATATAAAGTCACAAAATGTATTAAAATCAATACAATATCTCTCCTGAAAAAATCTGTAATTTCTTACTGGGAGGTTGTTCTGGGGAAATATATTTTTTTTCTGTTTAAACTACCAAATTGAGGAAAAATAGTAGGTAGTGCTGTTGGTAGCAATCTATTTTGATAGTTCGGCTGAACTTTTACTTGCCAAATCCCCACGATCGCATGTTTCCAACCACAATACGGACCTTAAAAGAAGAAAGGTTCACTTGGAAATATCTTATAATTTACATCAATAATAAAATAACTTTGGGAGGGAATCCTTAGGAAACCTAAATAAACTAATGTCTTTTCCTGTCGTACTACTTGTACATTCCTTAACGGCATAAACGGTTCCACCTTGTTTACTCATATCGCTATTAAAAATTACTATTAACCCACCACAATAACACTAAAACGTTTTAAGAATTTATTTCGGTATTATGTCACAGACTGTCATTTACGGCACTTTATTGTTTTAACCTAAAACAATAAATGAACTGACGGATGTACCAACAACAAAATGGCGGCAATGGAATTTTGGCGGGAAGCCCCAGTGTCGTTTCTGGTAGTTCTCTTTTCTGTGACATTACTTGATGTAATCTCATCTGTCTATGATATGAAGATAGAAGAATCTGTACTAGTAGGAAGTCTACATGCGGAATAGTTTTCAACTTAGTTGAATAAAACGTGATTTTTTTTGAAAATTGGTATTTCCTTATTTTTCAACTAAACTCCGTATTTGTGCATATTTCCTAAAGGACCCCGCACGTTTCTTATGTAAAATAATGCCCGGTAGATTTGGTTGAAATTGAAATATGTTATTTATGAAATCATCCTGAATAAAAGTCTCCATGGGAGCAAGGCCGAAAAATTAATAGTTTTTAAGTTATGGAGCTTTGAAGTTGTCTATCCGTGGTATATCAAATTCGGAACGAATTATGATGTGGCTGAAGAACAGCTCGAGTTTGACACGAATTTTCAAAATTAGAAATCCAACAAACTAATTAGCCTCCTCCCTAGATATGGACCACAATACAAACCGGAATTACAAACCGCAAGTTGCATGATTAAGTCCATTTTTTAGAGTGAAAACTTTTTCAGTCTCAGTATAGATCTGCGTGTTAAGTACGTATAAAGGGTAATTAAAATAATCAAACATATCGTCTGCTATACCCCTTCGTCTTAGTTCACTAAGACTTTGCAGCCATGGGAAGCATACAACATACAGCATACAACCTATAATATGTCTGTACATGTGAATCAAAGCGAAGCGCTCGCTGCCAGGAATCGGTAAGCAATTCACGTACCTCGTAGACGGGCGACAGCAATACGATAACTACGGTTAGCGGTTACCAGTGGAGCCGGCACCAGAAAAGCGCAAATCTCTGCTTCTGGCGGAGGAGAGCCTTGGCGTCTCGATACGATCCCGTAATTTCATGAATGAGAAAGCTTTGATGCTGCGGGCGCCGATACGCGTCGGCGTTTTGCTCCTTATTTTTCGAGACGTTTACTTTAGCCAACTCCTTTAATGGCTTAATAAACTGGACTTTTTATGCAAGCAACAAACAAAGAGAAAAATTTTTGTACGAGTACCGTATATATTCCCTTGGAAAGTACAAAAGGATGTAATTAGTCGACGGATAATTAATTACTAACCAAATCTTATAATACAAAGGATAGGCAGGTTATTCTTAGAGTTTGCTTCAAACAGATACGGGGATTGTAATATGCTTTGAAAAGGAAAAAATTCAATAAACCTCACGCATACAATTTAATTTAGTCTGTACAGCAGATGTCAAAAAACATACCCTCTTTTTCGCGAGCTTAAAGAACAGTGAACTCTGTACTGGTAAAGAGAATATTTCTAATGATTCAAAAATGAATAATTTATTAGCCCAGATGACAGAGAACATTTTATAGTGAAACCCACAAAAATTTGCATACTGAATGTATTTTTTTAATGAGTTCGTGAAAGTGTATAGAATAATATCCTGAAAAGTTTACATTGGGCTCGGATGCAGAACATGAAAAATAAGTGAAAAAAAAATGTTTTTATCAATTTTTTTTATAATTTTGAAATTAAGTCAAGGAAGGAAAAAATAAAAAATACAGGTGGATAGACCACGTGTTTCTGAACAAAAAATATCGTAATAAAATTTATCGCTAAGGCCACGGTATTCCTGGAAAAAAATAGTGAAGTAACTTTGTCATTCTGCCCCTAGTAGCACAATATATTGGCTGATCATTGCTTCTATATTGGCACAATATCGATTCATTTCTGTTGGTAAATCAACATTGTGCCAATATTAGTTCAATATTGTCTCTTGGTCTATAAATGTAATGTTGGTAACAAATATTATCCCAATATTGGTTGGTTAGTCATAGCCGTTATTGAAATTTATCAATGTTGGCCCATTATTGCTATTTACAATATTTTATTACAACATTATATGTTATTTATATTGTAGGTTAGCATATTGGCATTTACATATATTTTCAATATTGTTTATTCACTATAGGTCCCATATTTTTAACAAATATTGAGTAAATCTGGGAATGCATCTCTATTACAATAAAACAGTTTTTAATAATTATTATTTATCTAAGTAATGTACACCTATTCAATATTATATCCTTTGAATTTCTTTATTATACTCTTCGCCAATACGATACGAAGAGTATATTGCATTATAAGTATTTTAATATAGTATCGTCAACCTCATATATTTTGTTTTATTTTTTATCCTACAATAATATATCAAAATTATGAAGGTACACAATGAATCTCTAAAGTAAGCAACACTTTTTTTTTATCTTTATTTGAATGGCTTGGGGTATAGGTCGCGTGCGCTGACGTCACAGATTCTGAGACCTTAGGAAAACAAACAGCTGTCATTAAGTGACATGCCGATTAAACGTGTTGTTTTAAAGTATATTTTGCCATTTTTGTGATATTTTAAAACTTAATTTTGGATTATTTAACATCCACAACTATCCTTAATTATTGTGTCTAGGAAATTTTGTTCGTTAATATGGAGATAAGTTTATATTTTACGAAATCGTCTCATAATGTAGAGGAAATGTATGGAAAAAGTTGGCGTCATCGAATTAAATCGCTTATATTTTGAGAAATGATGACTTCAGTACAAATATTAGTGTATTTCATAATATTTCACAAAGAGATATTGTGAATTACTTGGTTTTTGTGAGAAATGCATAGACAAAAAGATGAGCCAAGGCATTCAAAAATCTTGAAACTATTTGTGGTTGGGTGAAATCAGTACTCTCCAAGAAATTTACAGGATAAAAGCTTTTTGCAAAGGTAAGAATTGGTTGTCGATGATCAACCTTTTTTTTTCAATATATGCTACGTAATTAAATATTGCTTAATGAATAATTGCTAACATACAAATTAATTTTCAGGTTATGAGCTCTTAGCGGTGCATCTTGAACAAAAGCCATCGACTCCTTGAACTATTGCTGATCCAGATGATCCTTCAGTACTCATTGTGACTCTGTTACTACTCTAGACAAAATTCGTTCACTACCCAGTTTTTCATTTCAATTTTTTAGCAGTAAACGGTGGCTATGGTCGAAAGGTTAACTTGTTATGAATTTTATGAAAAATACCACATAAATTAAACAATGAAGGGCTGAAGTACTATGAACTACTTGAAATATGTTAAGAAGTGTACACAATTTCATAGGCCTTGCCTATGATATGATATACCTATGATCGAACCATACAAACCATTGTAATTTGTGCAAGAACTTTTTCTTATTGTGTCTGGCTAATGTTATATAATATGTCTAACATGTATTTTATTATTTCATGTAGGTAAGCCAATAGTTAAATATCCCTTGTATTTTATTAAATACGTATATTCACTTTTATTGCTTTATTTATCACTCGTATTATTGTTAGCAGTAAATTGAAATAGTCGATTATGTTGAACTTATATATACATGCATCTTTGCATCTAACTGAAAGTAAAACAAAATATACTTACTAAATATCAAACTTTATTTTCCAACATTCCATTAGTACTCGTAAGGAGAATCAACAAGAAACTTACAGGAGATGTAAAGAAAGACCTATATTGCAATAAAAAATAAATGATAAATAAATAAATAATCTTAGTTTTATCCAACACTGGGTTTTTAAACACCACACAATATACTTCAAAAGGACGTTTAGTTTCCAGATCGATCAATGACAGCAATACTTTGAATTTTCTTGATTTATGCACTTCATCAGATATCTTAATGTAGCCTGTGTATTTTCCTGTTGAGTACCTGATTTAAAACAATTTCTGCTATTGCATTTCTTTCTTCTTCTCCTTCAGCTGTAGCCTCGCTCAACTAAAACTTAAACACAAGAAATGATTATTAAAAATGCTGACAAATCAATATAAGTAAAGTATTTTTTTCTACCTTGAATTGTTTATTGTTTCCTTTAACAGTAGGTAGTTATTATTATCACAAGCACTTTTAGTTTCACATTTGGGTTTTAAGTTGTATCCCATATTAACAGAGAACACCAAACTGGATGGATCATCGTGGTCTTGAATTACGGCCGTCTTTCCTATAGCATAAATCCACACTAAAAATCAAAGTCTTAAATTAGCAAGCAACAACTTACCATTAATAAAATGCTTGGAATATCCCAGTAAAATAATTCCTTTTAATTGCTTGGAATCTTTTAATCCTAACCTCTTCTGGCTGTAAATCGACGTTATTTTATAAAAACTGATGTTGTCTCGGATTGCGTCACTGCCACAACTAATAATACAACAAAAACTTGCAATTTTGTGTGATATAATGTCCATAAAAACTCTAATATTATGGAAACTTTCAATTCTTATGTTGTCAGTTGCCATTTGACAGCAATGACAGCGGTTTGTTTTCCTAAGGTCTCAGCTCTGTGACGTCACGCGCACACGACCTATTAATTTTTAAAGTTCAGGGTAATCAACTTGTTACTGACACAAGTTCATGCATTATTAAAGAACAGATGGCGCTGGAGCCGTCTTTCTTTGGCTTGTAAAATAAAAATACGATTCCAAAATTTCATTAAGATATCTCAGATATTAGAATAGAGGGAAGAGGAGAGTGGAATTTCCAATACTGGTATAATAACGAGTGACAATATTGGCCTAATATTCTATTTTTAGTTGGGGCAATATTTTTATGACTTGTTGGTCCAATATTTGAAAACAATCTTGGACCAATATTCCAAAAAGTCCACATTTTTTTATTGGCCCAATATGTAGAAATTAGTTTGGTCCAATATATCTGCTATATTGGATCAATATTGATGTGCTACTTGGGGCGTGGCCAGCGCACGGTTAAATGCCTACTATGGAACCTCTAAAAATTCTTAGCTGTTCTATCTAGTAAAATAAAGCTTTTTTCTCTTTCTGATTACACGTTTTAAACATTTTTATTAGTTAATAGGATGATAAATAGTGAGTATGGAGGGAAAATATATAATTATGGACGCATACACAGACACCACACATAGCCGCTGAATCGCTCGCATGAATTTTTACGTGCCTTTACTGTATTGTATTTATTACAGATACACCTATCCACATTTCAGCTATCCAATGGATTCCTTATACATTTGTTAATGTATTGGAAAAGTTCCAGAATTTATATTCAAAAGAATCAAAGATATTTTCATAGTTATAAGGATAAGATCGTGAAAATCGCAATTTCTTATCATGATCTGATTGATCATATTTTCGAAAAGATGCATACAAATAAATGATTTTGTGTTTAAACATTCGAAAGGTATGCATTTTTACCGAAATAGTGATATTTTATTTTTTCCAATGGGTCAATTTCTCGACAAGTTACAGCCTCCAATATATATATTAAAAAAAAAAAAAATCATCAAGTAGGAAATTAAAATTATTTGAGATTTACTTTCTTTTAATCCACGTTACTACAACTTAATAAACCACACTCAAAGAAAATGATAGGTAAATTCATCCAAAAAGAGCATATGAAATCGCGCCTATCTAGTTTCATAGTTAAATCAATCAGAAAAGAATAGTCATACAACTTTATTTGTTTTCGTAAACAAATAGTAGTTTAATAATCATATATTCTTGTAACAAATTAAATAGTACAATGACATTTTTTTTATGTTCACTAACCATTTTCAATTTGTTCCACAATTAAATGGTACAACAACTTTGTTTTTTGTTCACCAACTAATTTTTAGGTTGATCTACACTTTATTGTATGATGAAGTTTTTTTTGGTTAGCCAAAATCTCAGTATTGAGACATCAGACCACCCAAACCAAAGATTAGAGATCGTTTATAAGATTCATCCAAATATATCGATGATCCCTGAGAACATTGCAATCATATTATTAATTTTCTATAAATTCATAAGAGTATAAGATAATGCATGATTGATTATTGTCAGTGATTTGTATGTGGCGTCATCTGGGAATAATTTCTGTAAGAGACTACGTGGTAAGCAAGTAAATTTTATGGTCATTCTTTTAGAACTTCTAGAAGACGACAATAATATTAGTTTGTCTACCAAGTACAATAATACAGCGAACTAATACTGGGTTAGAATTACAATTCGATAATAGTTAAAAATAAAATATACTATTATCTGGTTTAATTTGACAGAATTCAACAAAATAATAGTCAGACGAAAAAAATAAGAGTCTTATTCATCTATTTTTTAAGTTAATGTTTGTTTTGTTGTACGACAACTTTTTATTAATTAAGATAACAATCACCTCTTGTTATACTCTTCGCAAAAACGAAGAGTATATTGTATTTGAACGGCACATTTCTAAAATCGTAAATATCGCTCGTAGAGAAAAAATTTTCATATCATTGTGTTAGTGAATGAATTCTAAACAACTTTCAAAATGTCCGTCTGTTCGTCCGTCCGTCCGTCCGTCCATCACGTTTCTTGTAAGCACGATAACTCAAGAAAGAAAAATCCGATTGTACTCAAATTTGAACAGTAAGTTAATGTTAGCTAGAGGAAGAACCCTATTGTTTTTGAACAAAATCGATCAGTAAATAAAAATGTTATTAATGATTTAAATTTGAGAATATTTTTTTGATTTTTATGTTTTTGTAAAAATTTACATTTTTTTGCGTGTTAGTTAGTTCTTACGCTTTTGACTCGGAATCCAAGGGTCCCAGGTTCGAAACCAACATGTGGTATGGTATAGTTTTTTGTAATTTTTACTTTATTTTACACTGAGTCTTTCACCAACTAAGTTCGCACTATAAAATTAAAAATGTCTAAAACTGACATTATTTGCAAAAAACTGCGAAGAGTATCCTATAGAATGTGTAACAATTATATAAAAAGTTTAGTAAACCGGCGAAGAGTACGTTTTTAGCTTATTTAAAAATACCATCAATATAATTTAGTTTAACAAAATTAACGATATTGTTAGTTAACCATTTTTTTTTGTTGAATTTACCCATACTATTTCTTTGAGTGCATAATAATCATGAAGTGTACATACTTTTTAACAGTTCTCAATGAAGAAAGAATTTTTTTGAAGGGCTTTTATTTTTTTCTATATTGTTTATTGCAACGATTGAGTTCGGGCGTGATCATATATATAAGTATATTTTCCCATCCATTGCTTGAATTGTTTAAAACAAAATAACATCAGAAAGCTACAATGTCCATCTTATAAATGAGCCAACACTGATATGGATTGAACAAATTCTGATTTAGTGACATGTAATTAAGTGCGTTGGTGTCACAGTCATGCGTATTCAAGCGCGTGCACCCATGGATCTCGCTCCGAGTTATAACGTTATACTTGACTATTTTTTTCCGGGAAAACCGTGGCTTTAACGATAAATTTTGTTAGGACATTTTTTGTTCATAAATATGTGATCTATCCATTTGTATTTTTTTTCTAACTTGATTTAATTTCAAAATCTTGAAAAATGGATGAAAAAAATTTTTTTTCACTTTTTTTCTATGTTTTGCATCCGAGCGAAATGTAAACTTTTCAGGATATTATTCTATACACTTTCACGAACATTATTTCATATTAGATACCAACATAGGTATCATATTTGGATACTAACATATAGGCACTATGTAGGCGTTATATTGGATACCAACATAGGTGCCATATAGCTATACAATGTGTCTAAATTGTATGAGCAATGGCTCCTGCATCAATTGGAATGAATGTTGTAATTAGAATCTGGAAATTTTAAAAATAATGTTTATAAGTAATTGAACAAGAATGCAAGCAAATAAAAATATAATTGTGATAATTACATAAAATATAAAGGAAAGCTTATAAAAATTAAGCTTAATTATTATTGTATCCCCGTTCATCTGTTTCATTTTTTGGGGGACTGCAATTTCTTGTGGATTTGCGAGCTTTACTTCCCCATCCTTATCTGATGAGACATATGCTGATATCACTCGTTTTATTTGTACATCTGTGATTTCTTTCAATCGGCTATGAACTACCTCTATAACAGTTAAAATTAGTTGATTATAGCCAACCCACTAGTTTAATTTCGTACTTACTAGACATTACGTCAAAAAATTTGAACATTCACACTGATTTCCTCTTTTGTTTTCCCGAATAGAACTTCCTTTTTTTTCATTAGTTGGGCATTCATAGCTTTTGTGTGGCTGTCCTCTCACAAATATAGAATTTAAATCTAAAATGTTCCATGTATTTTAATAATATTTAGATATCAATAAATACCCTTTTCTACATATTGCACCAATATTGGTTAAATAATGTTAATATTGAATCTGATTTGCTAACCTTATGAAAATATTGGCCGATATATGTATATTTGCAAAAATATCATGGATATTATACACCCGCCGTGCCACAATTTCTATATTGACCATGGCAGAAAGGAGAGAAATACGACAAACCTTTGTAAGGATGTGGAGAATTACCAAAAACTAAACACTGTTAACTATTAATTACTATTTGAATAGGAACATGCACACTAGCCTGTTAAATTATTGCAGTTGTCACAAGCTCTACACTGTTTTTTATTCAGAAAATTGACCAATTTATGAAGCATCAACACGTTTTGTAACCGCCCGGAATACGGCAACATGGCCGAAACTCGAATGTATCATTTCTGAATTTGCTATGGGTGGTATATTTAAAATTAGACATATACATTACGTATTAAAATATATATTCATTGTTTTTCTAGCAACTAACGAGACTAATAGCACTTTGTATAATAGTTAGACAGGCTTCAACGTTGAGCAATCAGTTGATTAAAATCATAGTAGGTAATAAGTAAACAAAAATAATAAAGCAGTCATATTTGCCCAATACTTAGAAATAATATAATAATATTACTTTCTGCACATTCTGCAATATTGGTTAAATAATGTTAATATTGAATCTGCTTTGCCAGTGTTTGTAAAATATTGGATATATACTAGATTAATATATTGAAAATACAGCTGATAAGCATATTTGTACAATATTGGCTAAATCTGACATATATTGGCCCAGTATGCAATACAGGTTATATATTCACCCAATATGTTGTGATACTAGGGAATGATAATAAAAAAAGCAATCCGTTCATTGGATGAATATTGCTTATAGATCCCAAGCAGCATTCAAAGTGATGGGAACTGGCATCTGAGGCATCGGAACTTTAATATAGTAGGAATGATATAACTGTTACTAAATTTGTGACTTTAAGGTAATATTCACTTTGTGGTGTGCATTTGTAGTGACAATTATGTAGATTCTACTGAATTCAGGCATTGTATAGTTATAACGCTTTCAAGTAACTGCTGCAGAATCTGCAACGTCGCGGATACTACTCTGCATTACTTTGAAGCATCCTCAACTGCAAAGTGAAAATTGGTAGTAATGCCGACCGCACAGCGTTACCAAAGGGCCACTTCAAAGTAACGATAACTTCAAGTGTGAAATTTTAAGCCCCCGGTACGTTGTTGGGAAATTTTCTGGGACTTCAAAGTTGTCTAACTTATTAGTGACATCTCGAGTAAAAATGAGGTTATCTCTACGAACATAGGGGCTTTGAAGTTATTTTTACTACTCCCCACTAATTGAAAATGACTACAAAGTTACATATACCTTGAAAATCTACTATGAAGTAATAGTTACTTTTAAAACAATTTATATAATTATGGGCATTGAATAAAATGGCGGCATCTGAAATGCTCAGTAAAAGCGAAATAAAGTTTATCGGCACTCATCCATGTTTTATAGAAAACTGAAGAAACTGTTAAACAGTAGTAGAAATAGTGATTCTTCAGAATTTCTTTTCTAGAATATCTCAAAAGTTATCAGTGACTACAAAAATAACAGTTTACAACGCCATTATCCAACCTCATTTCGATTACTGTGCCAGTCTATTATATTCCTTCGATTTAAATAAAATAACTTCCCTTCAAAAACTACAGAATAGAGGAATGAGAGTGATTTTGAAATGCAGCCGATATACCTCAATCCAACATATGCTTTCTTCTCTTCAGTGGCTGTCTGTAAAAGATAGATTGCTCTTCATGGCTATGGTATTTATTTTCAAAATTTTAAATAACTCAATACCCGAGTATTTAAATAAATTTATATTTTATGCAAACCAAATACATCAACACTACACAAGAAATAACAACAAATTTTATATACCAAGGCAGAATCTAAGTCAAACTATGAAATTTTGTTATATAAAGGCCTCGATCAATATAACAAATTACCAGAGGATGTAAAGGAATCTATATCTCTACCTGTATTCAAACGTAAAATTGTAAGCTATATAAAGTCGACTGATTAACTCCACTTGTTTTATATATTTTTTCTTCGTTATTTTTTAATTTATTTGTATATGTATTAGTCTGAGTGTGTAAGTGCGTGTTTTATTTATTTATGTATAAATTATATGATTCTTTGTAATTACATTAGAAAAGTGAATTTGTATATTAGGATTTTCCTATTCAAATAAATACTTACTTACTATTTTTTGAATGAAATTAAATGTAAACTGATCACTAAAATATGAAAACTCTTATGTATTTTTTCCATTATTCACACCTTACGTTAATACTTAAATATATTTACAAGACATACATTGTACATCGTTTTCAGTAAATAAACAAATATTTTATTTGCACAAGTTTATTAACAACTTGATTAATAATATCAGATAATAAAAAGTACTTGGTAAAAGTATAATAATTGCTATTTTTAATCCATATCACAGTATCACACACAGTGACACTTTAACAGTTATTACCGTGTTGCCAATTAAAAAAAATAAAATTACCTCGTATCTGCCAATTGTACCAACATGAAAATAAGTTGGTAGCAATAGTTACCAAGATCTTATAGCGTCATTGGGTAAATATAACTACACAGTGAAATTGTAGTTCCCGTCACTACTTTTAAAGTAGCAACAACTATAACGTTGGTGGCATCTGCTACTTTATGGGAAATGTAACTTGTAGGGAAATAATTTTGGTTTTTGCCACTTCTAGTATGTGACAAATACTTTGCTGACATATATACCACTACAAAGTGACTGAAATTAAAATTGCCATTTTTCTGTTGTTGAATGAAGACACAGATAAAAATATAATTCAATATTTTTTTTTATTATGGTCATTTGCAAATATGTTAAGTATATAAATAGATTATTACTTTGTACTATATAAAATTAAAAGAAAAACGTTTTCCATAAAAAATGTTGCAGTTTTGCTCGTACATATAATTTTTGCAAACACATTTTTTTCCGAAAAAAAAAACATTTTCTCGAGGGAGCGTCTTTTTTATCGAAGCATCATCATAACATTTTACAGAAAACAAGTGGTGGTTTTAATATCCACACCCAGGGTAAATGCAAAACATCATGATTTATAATATATGCTTATGCATGTTGTATATAATCACCTTAACTTGGACCTTGGACATATGTGCTCAAACTCAATAAGTCATTAATTTGTTTTTCGAATAACAGAGAGCCAAATATATAGTTTGCGCTCTCATTCCGGTCAGCTGAGCTGTTCCAAAAGTTAGTCATTTCTACTACTTGGTTACATCCCGTTTACGTAATAACCTAGTCCTCGACACGGTAACGGTAGAAGTACCGGAATAGTAACTTGCTACATAATTATTATTCCCCATTTTGGTGAATGCTTAGTAGAAGGATGGTTCCCATTACGTAATAATCCTTAGTTGCGGAAACCTTTAAAGTTCCACTAATGGTAACTTCTACGTAGAAACTACTAAAATTGCTGCTTGGGATAGTTCTTAACTAGGTAAATTTTTGTTACTTTTCTCTTTTATGTGTTATACTACACATGTAAATGCTGTGCACATGCTGCTTTTTAAAAGTACACTGCTAAAACAATTGTGTTTTCTAATATTATTAATTTGATGTTCTATGAGACAAAGTTTTCAAAAAATGTCGCCGCCGTCACTGACAATGTCTGTAATTTTTCAATTTATGTTCACGTTGCGCATATTTCATCGTAAAAGAAATGCATACAGAGAAATCCTGACGAACGAGAAACCGAAATAATTCTAGGATGACCGACTGAAAATTAATGAATTTATTCTCTTTGGCTGACGTAACCGCAATTGATGACATAACTTGTAACTAAACCACTATTTTCTACTCATAAAGTTCGTAATCGTGACGAGAATTTAAAATGCGTAGAAAATATTTGCAACTGATTAATTGCAATGAAAAAGACGTATCTGATCAGTGATCACTGTTGAACATCCCGAGAAACTTAATCAGACCAATCTGGCTCCTGTCACCCAAGGGTTAATATTAATATGATTGTAAAAAATTTCAAAAAATTTCAGTTATACCTAGTACCCCAACAATACTGAACACTAAATAACACGTGAGACAAATTAGCGTCATCTGGAAATCATCAAAACTAAATTAGTTTTTTTGTACTAAATCTTTTCTTCCTCTTCTTACCCGTGTCTTGGTAGACGTGTTGTAATCCAAGTATTATTTAGTTAGCCTGTTTTGCTGTGTATATAAAAAAAGAAGTCGTAGAACACCATTTTTTAACAGAATGTAATTTTTTATATGTATTGTTTTAATGGTAGTAGCAAATAATTTTTTTAAAGTATTTGAAATCTTTTTTTGCAAATCTCAGTGATTTAAATGAATTTTTTTATCATAATTTTATTAGGTAATAAAAATTAATAGTATGCATCAAAAGTACACAAAAGAAACAATAAAAAAAAATTATAAAGGGAAAGAGCATTGACGAAACTGTGCGCCTAACAGGCAACCACGACATGTCTTGATGCTGTCAATTGTGCCCTACAACAAAAGGAAACTAACTAGAATAATGTCTTAGATCACAAAGCGCTAGGCGAGACATTGTAAATAAGAAGGTGTAGATATAGTCCGGGGTCCAAGCACTCCAAAATCAAGATGACCTGTTCCGACATGACGTACAAATGTTGATATAAGTAATGAAGAGAGCATTACCTGGGGCACTAGAAAACACTTGTCGGATTAATTTTTGCTCTTGCGCAACTTCAGAAATCGCAAAAAAGATGGCGGATTGATAATTACAAAATTATGTTTTACCATGGTTATTCTCCGTTAAAACAAAAACTATGTAACCTACCGATCTAATTTTTGGTATGTATACTCAAAAGATATACGTGATTCTAACTAAGCTATTGGTATTCTTGAAAAAAATAATTAAAATCAAAAGGTTGATATTTACGTTCTAAAAATTTCGATATGCGGACAACTATGTTAAATTTATGAAATTCTTATATACAATTGCTTACCAAATATAGTCCATATATTGAAAAAGTTTTTTTAAAAAAGATCCTGTCGATAACGTATACAGTTTTTTGTTTATGATTTTTTTATGAGGCGCGTAATTATGCAGTATTAAAATAAAAATAGTCTACACGATAATTTGTACAGTGTAACAGTAAAAAGCACTATATTGTTCAATATAATTGCAAATTTGAATTACCTTATGTTAATAATACAACGAAACGAATGAAAGTAGTAGTCGGGCGTTGCCGATTGCGGCCACTCATTTAAAAAAATAATAATCGATACAAAGTGAATTGTGTGTTCGAGCAAAATGTTAATCAAATAGGTATTCGCAATTGGCCATGCCCGAGTACAACTTCTACTCGTTTTTATATTGTTTAAGAAATAAAACATTAGAGGGAAATTTTATTTTAGTTATTTAGCATATTTAATATAAAGCAGAAAAGGGAGATATTTTAAATAAAACATTAATGTTGTATATTATGTAATTTTTGTGTATAACTATTCTAACATTTTAGTCAGAATCACTATCATTATAAAATGATGCATATTGCTTTTTCCCTTAAAACAATTTTCAGGAAAAGCAGCACACGAGCACGCAACTGAATACCACTCACAAGAACATTTGTCGCATTTTATTTTACAGTTGCACTTTTTAATTTAAGTTCAGATAAACTTTTTTTGTCGACATTATCGGTACCAGCTCCTGATTTCCAATTCTGCATCAAAAGTTTTGTGCAAGAGGTAATTTGAATGACGATTCACAACACTGTTTAAAAAAAGTAATATTTGCAACATGTTGAGAAGCGTCTTCCGTCGGTGGGAGGGAGCGTAAATCACTTTTATTAAATTATTTTACCTTTTAATTATTTTCAAACGTATACATAAAATACATTTGTAAAGTTGACGTGTACGTACATTGAAAATATTTGCAAAAAACTGATGTGGGGGATGTAAGATGAGTAATGGAATACATTAAGACAGATTTTGGAATTTTTCTCTGTTTGTCTGCTTGTCTGTTTAGACTAAGCCAAGTTTTATGAAAATCGGTCTAGTAGAACAGGAGATACAGCTTGATCTCTACAATAAGCGTATGTGCACGGCATAAACTTTTAAGATTAAACTTCTGTAATATTCCAGAAAAATCGAGAGTACTCTGGAATATTCCAGAAAATTTGTGAGTTTTCTGAAATATTCCAGAATGGTGATTCTACCTCAAACGTCGTTTATAAAGAAGCTTATTAGTCAATTTCAAAATTCCACGCGAACGTAACCGCAGGCATAGCTAGTAAATAATAAATATGAACCGCAAACAATAATCAATCGATTTAAACAATCAAACACAAATAGTTTTTATAATGTTAAAATGTTAAGACAAATAACTTCACACTATATACATAAGTACATACGCCTAGTAAACATAAACATACCAGCTAATTCCACTGTAAACTGTTTTCGTGCGCTTTATGAATTTTAGGAGAGCTGTCGCCTTTATTACATGCGCCGCATCATGCACCCATTTTAAAAATTCACAACTCGAATACTATATGCAATATCAACTTAGTTCTTGTCTTAAAAACATTTTCAATATATTGGGTATGTTTGTTAGCATAGTTTATACACAAAAAAATTGAAATTGAAGTACTTGCTCGTATGTTGAAATTCTTACTACAATATTTTATAGTTACAGATTTCATATTTTTTTCCCAAAAAACTAAACATATTTAAACAGTGCCATTGAGCCTCATCCAAGCGCTTATGTCTTTAGTGTATACTATAAAAAAATTAGATGGATAGCACTCATAGTTTCTTTTACAGGACGTGTTATGTATTAAAAAACATTTTTTTAGGAATTATCATTTCGCCTCTTTTCTTATCATTTAAGAAGTTATGCAAGAGCTGATAAGAATCCGACAAGTCATTTCTGGTGTCCTATATAACCCTTTTTGCAAATCTGAAGTTAAAAAATGTACGTCATGTCGGAACAGGTTACTTGGAATTTAGAGCGATTTCGTACTGTTGGACCCCAGACTAATAGCAATTCTCATATTTTCTAAAAGAAGTTAGAATTGTTAGACTGGTTGGCCCATCATTTACGACGGGCAGGCGTTTTTATATTTCCTTCGGTAGGTTTTTAGCTTCAAGTAGAAGGTTCACATAGCAACTAATTGATGATTTGAGCCACAGTCAGCATCCGGTAATTTAAATAAAATATTTCTTTTTGTGTTCAGGTTCAGGTAACAACAAATAGTCGGCCAAAATGAAATAGGTGAAGGTTGGCTCGCTTGGAGCTGATTAATCCCTTAGTTTTCTCAAGACTTTGACCACACTTTGTGTACAAATATTTCAAATTTTGTTTTATGTACAAGGTTATTGTTGGAAAAAAGTTTCGTATAAAAGTTATAGGGTTGTATATATATATATATTTTTTAATGCAATTAAAAAAACAATTCGTCAGTCATAGATCACGTGATTTAACAATGAAGGATGTTTTTTAAATGGAAAACCCTGTATATTTTTACATATTCTTTTAGATCTTTTTCCCTGATTTCAAATATATAAGGGTTGATAGGTCTAGCTGTAATATTTCTTGACATATCGGACAGTAAAAGTTTGACACATTATAAGAATAAAAATAAAATCCTGAGATGAACTATATTTTATAACTATTTTATGGTTATAATTCACTCTGTCCTTTAAATGCTCCCACAAAAATGCATTCAAAGGTGTTAAATCGGGGCTGTTTGGTGGCCATGGTCTACCGGATTTTTTAAATATTTTTTTTTCATATACCTACTTGAAATCAGGGACAAAAGATTTAAAAGAATATGTTAAAACATACAGGGTTTTCCATTTAAAAAACAACCTTCATTGCTATATTACGTGGTCTATGCAAGCAAATGTTTTTTAATTGCATCTAAAAAAAAATATATACAACCCTACAACTTTTATAGGAAACTATTTTTTTTTATTTCCAGTAATAACACAAATAAGGGGGAGGCCAATATATAATGAATATAACCCTGTACAATAATCAACAAAATTTTTGTCGTAACTAGTTTAAAGCTCTTCAAGTGCTATATAGCTTTTATTTCAAGCTTTCTCTTGTGTTTTGGAAGAAAATAAAAAACAAAATATTGAACCAGAGAAAAAAAAGGTTTTCTGTTAATGACAAGTGTAGGAAAATAAAAAAACCCGTTTATTGTTAGGTAAAACTTAACTGAACTTTTTTTAAAAAACGCAAAAGACAAACATTTAAAAGAACATACCGTTTCGTCTAAATGTTTTCAAGTTACGAGTCCGAAAACTTCTTTTTCTAACACCCGGCTTTTTATGTTCTTTAAGGCGTACGTAAGCAAAATACCTATAACAGTTGCCAAAATGATAATATATTGGCAACATATAAACAATTTGCCGTCACTTCCAAAAATAGGGACTTTTTGAAAAATCTGCCATAGACTACAGCTGCTAGATTATCCCGTTTTCTCTGCAACCAGAGTTATAGCAACATTTACATTCTTTCGACATGGAATAAACAATTCATTCTAGAGTAACTATATACAGTGTGATCCATTGGAACCCATTGCAAGTGAACACAACTTCGTAATTCAGTTATTATTCATCCAATTTAAACCAAATTTTGATCGGTATCAAAGACCTTTACTATATCTTTTTGAGTAAAACGAAACTTACTTCAGTCATTGGCGTGCATTTTTATTAAGAAAAAAATTCCTCGCTTTTTCGAGAAGTCATATTAGGCATTTTTTTGTTGAAAAACTAATACAATATTGTTTGTTGATCAGTATGCTGTAGAACCTCTATATTCAGAATTTAACAACATTTTGAGTTTTAGTTTTCGAATTACGAATCAATAAATTGGTAACGAAATTTTTTTCGAAAAAAGTCATTCTTCATTTTCTCTTTGTATTCACTTTTTGTACCATCCCATATCATCGATACTTTCAAATTTCGTAGGCCAAGAATTTTCAGTGAAAAATTGCTAAAAATTTTGAGCCGTAAATTATTCGGGCATTAAGGATTACCGAATTTGAAAGTAGCGATGATATGGGGTAGTAGAAAAAATGAATTTAAAGAGAAAATGAAGAATGGCTTTATTTCGAAAATAGTTCCGTTACCAATTTATTGATTACACAGCCGCACAGGATTCTTATGTATTTTCAGTCGCTGAATCCGAACCCGAGGTAAAAAAAAAATCGAACACCCCCAAAATCATTAACTAGAACCAAAAAAACACTCCTGGAATGGGGTAAAAAGAAGATTAAGCTACGAGAATACCTGTTACATCTTAATCAATCGAATTATACAAATTAAGTTAAACAGTCACAGTTCACCGCGGATCGTAGATCGGGAAGCATCGAACGTATCGAGTGTCTATAAAAGTGTTTTTCTTTAAAATAAAACTCTGCAAATTTAGTTCGAATAAAAAGTGTCGATAATCAGAGTACCAGTGTAAAGTGCTAAAATGTTAGGTAAGCCCCCCGAGGGCGGGGGGGTCAAGCGATAAACAATTAAGTTCTAGTGATGGAATTAGTGATAATAATCTTGTTCAATGCCTGAGCGATACGGAAATGCAAGACATGAATCCAAATGATAATGGCTCTAACACGCTGGAACAGAATAGCCGCTCTGTTCATACGGTGACAGGTGATAATACTCCGGAAAAAAGTAAGGTCTTTAATCTACAAAAACCAAGTTTATATTCAACAAATATCTATGTTTTTATTGAGAAAACGAATGATCAAAACATAGGAAGACTACATCCCATGTATGTGGGTCATATATTACACAAGAAACTTAAGATTCCCTATATTATATAAATAGAAAAAGTAGGGAAAAACCGAATTAAAGTTCAATTAAAAACCATTAAAGATGCCAACAATTTGGTTAAAAACGATTTACTTAAATCTGAAAATCTTAAAGCATTTATACCTAATAATTTATTATCTAGAAAGGGAGTTATAAGACATGTCGACACTATATTTGACGAGAAATATTTGTTTGAAAATATATTATCTCCTAACACTATAATCGATGTTAAAAGAATGAAGCGTAGAATTTCAATCGACGGAGAACCGGCATTTGTACCTAGACAAACTGTTGTAGTTACTTTTGAGGGTAGCTCATTACCCAATTATATATTCCTCAATAGTGTAGCATGTTCAGTAGAGCCCTATGTCCAAAGAGTAATACAATGTTACAAATGTCTAAGATACGCACATGTTGCTAATCAGTGCCGCAGTACAAGCAACTTATGTATCAACTGTGGTAAAAGTAAAGAAGATAACCATAAGTGTAGGGAACCTCAAGATAGTTATTGTATATACTGTCAAACTAATGAGCACAAATCAATATCTAAGAAATGCCCATCTTATATAACTCAACAAAATATTAAAAAACAAATGGCATCCTCTAACTTAACATATTTAGAAGCTAGAAGATCCATAAATAACTCATATGCTTCAATTGTATTAAGTAATAGGTTCGAACCTTTGGAAAATCATAATGAAAATAAGTTTCCCCCACTTCCCACACCAAATAAACACCCATCTAGAAGACAGTCTTTTTCTCAACCGTCTACATCTAAAGCACATACACCCATCAATTCTTCGGCTTCACAGCCTAATCCTCAGCTTCAACCAAATAAAAAACGAAAAATACTATCACCCATAAATGTAACAAAAACACCTCCACTGTTTCCTTTCAATTTCGGGCCTAAAAACCCTCTTCCCCCAAATCCTCACAGTACCAACCACGGTGAGGTACAAGACGAGGATTTTAATATTCAGTTCATTGAGAATTTTTATAATTTTTTCCGAAGTGTGCTAACTGACATAGAATCGTTCGAAGAATTAAAACAAATTGACAACCAATACCTCAAAGATAAAATTATTAATTTTTATACCAATCCTATTAATGGGTAGTAAACCTAAAAACAGTTTAAAAATTTTGCAGTGGAATGCACGTTCCGCTGTCTCTAATAAAAATAGTTTAATTAAGTTTCTGAATGAAAATGAAATTGACATTGCACTAATTTCTGAAACCTGGTTTAAACCTAACGTTAACATAAGCATTACTGGCTATAATATAGTACGTAAAGACAGACTGGATGGCAAAGCCGGTGTTGCTGTATTAATTAAAAAATCACTTTATTACAAGAAATTACAAATACCTAATTGTATTCCAGAGGAGATATTAATATGTGGGGTAGAAATTCCATACGCTAATAACTCAAATTTGAAATTTTTCTCTGTATATTGTCCACCTAATATAAACAATCTGAGAAATAACGACTGGACAAATTTACTCAACTTGGTTAACCCTCCTGGTATCATTGGAGGCGATTTCAATGCCCACCATGTTACTTGGGGTTCGTATAAAAATAATTTGGTAGGAAAACAAATTCTAAGTGCATTGGATAATTTAGATTTGATCATATTAAATAACGGCTCACCTACTAGATTTACCTATAATATGCAAAATTCAGTTGTAGATATTACCATCAGCACCCCAGATATAGCCTCAAAAATTAATTGGCAAATTTCTTCTGATAATTTAGGATCAGACCATTTTCCTATTCTGATGGAAATAAAAGGAACTGCAGCAGTAAATAATAATATTACACATCCTAAAACTAAGTGGAAAATCAACAAAGCTAATTGGCCTCTATATCAGAATTTGACAAATACGTATTTTGCAAATATTCCACAATTTCATGATATAAATCAGAAATATAATCACTTTATTGAAGGGATAAATCAAGCAGCATTATCATCCATACCGCTCAATAAACCATATAAAGGAAAAAGCCGTCCACTACCGCCTTGGTGGGATTCCGAATGCAACGATTCTGTCAGTACTCGAAAAGAGGCTCTAAATTCGTATAAACATTCTAGTACTTTGGAAAATTTTCTAACATGTGAAAGGGAAATGGCACGTACAAAAAAATTTCTTAAAAACAAAGCTAGATCACACTGGAAAAACTGGTGTGCTCAACTAAATAAAAATACTTCAGCTACAGAGCTGTGGAATCAAGCTAAACAAATGCAACGAACACCTTGTAATACCCCCAAATGCGACGATTATAACTGGATGGACAATTTTCTTGATAAAATTGCCCCCGCATCAGTAACGAACGACACAACAAGCAATTTGCAAAGGGAAAGACAGATAGACAGAAATTACGACATTTTTCATTGCCCTATTACACTAGAAGAATTGGAATATACTCTTAAAATTACTAATAATACGTCTCCAGGGCTCGATGATGTAAGATACCCTATGATATCTAATTTGCCAAATAATGCAAAAATATTCCTAATTGACATTTTTAACGATATTTGGATTCGAGGCGAAAATATTGAGGAGTGGAAAAATATGATTGTAATCCCCATTTTAAAACCAAATAAAGACCCTAATATAAGTGAATCGTACCGACCTATATCACTTTTATCATGCGTCTTGAAAATATTCGAGAGAATTATAAAGTATAGATTGGAATGGTGGCTACAGGAGAAAGGATTACTTCCAATTACTCAATACGGATTTAAAAAGGGATTTGGCACACTCGATGCCATTTCTCACTTAACTACAGACATCCAGAATTGTTACTCAATAAATGGTTATCTAGGGGCAGTTTTTCTTGATATCAAAGGGGCATATGATACTGTTGACCTTTTTATACTTAAAAAAAAATTAGATACATTTTTAGTGCCCCCGGAAATATCTAATACCATAGTAAACCTCTTTTTTAATAGAAAAATATATGTCCGACAGCCGGATAATAAATATTTAGGACCCCGGTACACATCTATAGGCCTCTCCCAAGGATCGGTGCTAAGTCCTTTGATGTTTAATTTGTATACAGCAGAATTGCATTTAACTCGTCGAAATGTGGAGGTAATACAATATGCAGACGATTTCGCTTTCTATGTCATGAATAAAAAATATGAGAAATGCATTAAACTTCTGGACACGGGTATGACCGATATATTAAACACTATAAATAACCTTGGATTTCAATTATCAGCAGAAAAATCATCTATTGTATTTTTTACAAGACATAATATCCCCGATATGGATTACATACAACTGGACAATTTTCCCTTCCCTGTGCAAAGGCTGGTCACTTATTTAGGCACAACTTTGGATCAAAAACTAACCTGAAAACCTTTTGTAAACCACATAATAACAAAATGTAATAAGGGATTAAATTTTTTAAGAATGATTATGCGAACTTGGTGGGGAGCTGACCCACAAACTGCTATAATATTTTATAGATCGTACATTCGATCCATCATCGACTATGGATGCATACTATATGGATCAGCAAGTAACACTCTGTTGCATCAGTTAGATTTAATACAAAATAAAGCACTAAGGTTATGCTTAGGTGCCATGAAATCTACACCCGTTGAACCCCTACGTGTGGAAGCTCTCGAACCTCCGTTGCAATTGAGACGCCAACTTCTATCAGAGAAATTTATGCTCAAATCGCAAATTAAAAAGTCACCGATTATTGATAAAGTTAGCGAATTAAATAATTATGATCTTGTCAACAAATATTGGTCAAAAAAAACTCACCGCCCTTGTGCATAGGATTTCGAAATACTAGCAATATAGCTCCCCAATTAGACAAATTATACACACGACCGGCCGATGAGGAATATTTTAGTTATTTTAATAGGCCAATGGTAATATCACCTAATTATTGTGAATTGCAAGAAGTAAGCAAAGTTATTTTAAAAAACATAACATCTGAATATTATAATTATTTACACATTTATACAGACGCGTCAAAAAATGAGAATGGGACGGGTTGCGCAATTTTTGCACCCGGCATCAACTTTAATGAAAAATATAAACTAAATCAAGATACCTCGATATACGTTGCCGAGTCTATGGGCATTATAAAAGCCCTAGAATTCATTGAATACCACGATTGCCAAAGGGTTTTGATTCTATCTGATTCGCTGTCTGTTTTAACGTCCATTAAAAATAATATTGATATCAATTCCCCCTTTTGTAACCCGTACATCTTCAAAATTAAATCCATGTTTAATAACTTGACTAAGAGAGATTACATAATAAAATTTGTTTGGGTCAAAGCTCACATCGGCCTTGAGAATAATGAAAAGGTAGACCAACTGGCTAAAGAAAGTACCTCTTCAGGAATACCCTTATATAACGTACCATGTCTAGAAGATGGCATTGGCAAATGTAAAACTTTATTAAAAAAACAGTGGTCTCAACAATGGAATGAATATTGTTTCACTAATCCAACAAGGTATACACTTATCCAACAAGAAATCCCAAAAGAACATTGGTATAACAAAGTTAATTATTCAAGAAGGAGCATAACACATATAAGCAGACTTAAATTTGGCCATGGCTGTTATCCTTACCACCTGCATAAAATAGGCATATTGCCATCAAATATGTGTGAGCAGTGTAATGAAATAGGGGATCTAGATCATATATTTTTTAATTGTCAAAAATACGCTCAAGAAAGTAATGAACTATATAAAAATTTAATCAAACACAAAGTAGAAGCCCCATTTAATTTACTGAACCTTCTGGCTTTAAATACAAAACCCATAATGAATTGCATAATTTTATTCATAAATACAACAAATGTAAATATCTAGAGTAGGTTTAGCTTTGTCACCTTATGTCTGTCCTATTGTTTTAGCGACCTTAATTACCCGTGGTCTACTATATGTATGTGTAACAAAAAAAAATGCCCTGATCGACCCCTGGGCGAGAAGAGTGTGTCCCTGTCTATATATCCTTTTGTGTTACGAAATGGTTTTAGCTCGTCAAATAGGTTAGAATTAGGTATATTAACATAGTTAACAGTTTAGTGTCTGGCTGTGGGTCAATCGCCCTAATGCCATTATAAAAAAAAAAAAAAAAAAAAAAAAAAAAAAAAAAAAAAAAGTTAAACAGTAGCGTACATACAATAGATATGAAACACACCCCCAGGGAGGGGCGAAAACTACCCCCCAATATATAAAAAAATTGATCCAAAACAGCAATGACTGTTGAAAATACTCTAAATGTTTAAGTTTTGTTAAAGTGATAAGAAACTGCATCAGGTCCGACGTAATCTTCATAAACTGCCCCTATAGCCTACTGCCCCTATAGAGAACAACCACTCTTAAGTTTTAAGGACACGAGAAAAACAATAAAAACGTTAAATCCAACAGTATTTCTATTTTCATGGATGCTATGATTGGCTGAAATTGCGTAGTACTCTAAAATAGAGCTAGAAACTTACGTACAATCAACGTCCTACAGTGTCAACCCTTAGAGGGTGTGAAAATTACCCCCTATGTAAGATTTAACTATAAAAAGTTACAGTGACACCTGCGTTGTGTAGAAGTGAGAAGAAACTAGACTATGTTCAAAAAAAAAACTAACCAAAAAGAGAGAAAGTTTTAAAAAAGTAGTTGAAAGTTTTCTAGGAAATAAAAAAGATTAAAACTAACGGAATTTGTCAAAGAAATAATACAAAATTTCAAAACTTTAGGATGCAACATGAGCTTAAAGATCCATTTTCTTGATTCCCATCTTGATTCTTTTCCAGAAAATTTAGGTGACTATGGCGAAAAGCGAATGCTTTCACAAGGATATAGCCGAAATGGAAAAATGGCATCAAGGAAGCGTCGAACTTAGTCTAATTTTTTCTCACCCCCACAAAACGCAGACGTTTCGAGTTTTCTCAGAAGTCACTGTAACTTCTTATAGTTGTTTCTTACACAGGGGGTAGTTTTCACCCCCCTAGGAGAGTGGAATTGAATAACAACAGTGGTACGTGACTTTCCAAGTCTAACTCTGAGTACTACGCAATTTTAACCTATCATAGCGTCCATAAAAATGGAAATACTTTTAGATCAATGATTTTTTTCTTGTTTTTTCTGTGTCATTTAAGATGAGGGGTGATTTTTGACAGCGCTGTTGGGGTAGTTTTAAATAATTGAGCCAAAACTACTGCAGACTCTTCTCACCTTTACAAACCTCCGGAGTTTCGAGCTTTTTCGAGTTTTTTTCAAATTGAATCTGGAATGGGGGTAGTTTTCACACCCTCTGAGGGTTGACACTGTAGGACGTTGATAGTACGTAAGTTTCTGGTTCTATTAGTACTACGCCATTTCAGCCAATCATAGCATCTATGAAAACAGAAATCCTGTTGGATTTAACGTTTTTATTGTTTTTCTCGTGACCTTTAAACTTAGGAGTGGTTGTTCTCATCCCTAGAGGGGCAGTTTATGAAGATTACGTCGGACCTGATGCAGTTTCTTATCATTTAAACAAAACTTAGACATTTCGAGCTTTTTCAGCAGTCATTGCTGTTTCATAACAGAACCGATTTTTTGAAGTTCTTAAAAACCAAAATTACCAGCAAAACAGTAGTATAAAACCTCGTTTATGACTACCTAGAGAAAGTCATTAATTTCTTTTTTTTTTGCAAATCCATTCAGATCTAGTCGATTTCCTAATTAAATAACTTACTTTTTTCATCCAAATGTACTCCACTATCAAGGTTAATAAAAGTATTCTTTTCTTTTATATTTATGACATAGTACACCTACCAGTTATTCCTTTTATTCTAAATATTTTTTGATCGTGACCAATTTTAGCAAAAAATTATTCCATGATACAACAATAGCGACCAGATTGGATTCTTTTTTTTATTACGTCGCGTTTATTTATTCCTCGGTGCCTGTTATTCGAGCCCAAAGAAAGAAAGCGTCCGTCGAAATGAACGTTAATATTAAACGCGTGGATGCATGTCGAGGCCGGGCAGGGCAATTCGCATTTCCCTCTGTTCGGAATCGGACCCGGGCTAGCCGCATCGCAACAGCGGGTGTGGATCGTTTCCGCTATTAGCATTCCCGTTGCGGCAGATGTGCGATGCGGCCCACTATCTTTCTCTTCGCTCTGTACTGCTCTATCGCCGAATCCAGGCCCGTGCGCTGTTTTTGCAACGGACGTGTGTGGTTTCAAACAAAAGTTACATAAAAAAATAATCATTGTTTTTTTTTCATAAACTCTCGTCTGAATTAAATTCTCAGCAGTAATAGAAGTATGGCCAAGAAATGTTCATGATTTCTTTAAAATGTCTATGATATGGAATTTTCATAAAATATTATTTTGGGTATTCAGCAGATAACTTTCAAAGAAATCATTCGTTCCGTTCATCATTGATCTAAATCTGACCAAGAATATCAACAAGGAGTCCCCTTACGAACTGACTTACATTCAAGATGAAAAACAAGAAAATAACCATTCTTGAAACCAATGATATGAAAGGAACGAATGATTTCTTTGAAAGTTATCTGCTGAACACCCAAAATAATATTTTATAACAATGATGTAAGCAGAAATATAAGATATTTATTTTTAAAAATGGAATTTTCATTTATAATCTCTTTGACATTTTTGCGTGTAAAGAATTTAAGTAGTAGTGGGTGCGGTACGACTTTTTGCCGCATCTCAAGTTCACGGGATCCTATTTGGCACGGTTGTTCTTTACTCCAAAGGAGATTCATTTTCGATTAGGGCGCGTCAACACTTTCTTTAGGAACCAAGAAAGCGGGCATTTTTTAAAGAAATTTTTTTAAATTACAATTACTCATATTGGCGCAAAACAATGTTTGGAGTATGATCTCCAGTTAAATTATATCTGTCAAATACGGTGTCTATTTTCAGCTGCTACAACGGAATCTTCAGAAATGTTACGGGAAGATGATGTACGTAATGATATTTGCTCCTTCTTGTACTGGGCAAGTATTTTTAAGATTAATTGGTTTATGAAAGGCTCTAACTGAATAGGTGAGGTAGATAGCTTAAGTAATTTTTTTTTTGTGGTATTGTGGAGCTAGTCCAATCAGCCAGAACCAAAATATTGATGGTAAGACCAATACCTAAATACAGATTTGGAATGGATATTTAATTTGCATATGCTTACTAGTTCTATGAATATTATAGACCATATAAACCAAAGAGGTGTATGAAATCGGATTTGAAGGAAACAACTACTCAGCGGGCAAATACCCCGACCTGCATTGAATTACACCTTCAAATCGTGATCAGTAACCATGACCTATGGCATACTGATGAGAACATAATAAGTTCGAAACCGGTATATGTCTGGTTAGGAACAGACGAATGATAGTTGGTTACTGATCACGATTTGAAGGTGTAATTCAATGCAGGTCGGGGTATTTGCCCGCTGAGTAGTTGTTTCCTTCAAATCCGATTTCATAAACAGTGAGTATAGCCCACTAAGGCTAGAGGTCGCCGCTCTTGGTACTTGCAAAAAGGCAAGTCGCTATACGTCAGTGACATTTGTCCGACGTATAGTAGCATCTGACCATATGAGAGTTTACCTCTCACCGACACTCCAAAGAGGTGTAGTTAAATGGATTTCATCAGATATGGAAAAATACATTTAAATTCATCCACGATGTTTAGGGGTACTTAAGACCATTAAAGGAAAGTAGACAGGGACACACGTTTCTCGCCTAGGGGCCGATCAAGGCATTTTTAATGTTCTTATACAAACAGGGTAAGGCCTCGGTAAGGAGGGAGAACAACATGAGGTTAGACGATAGGATGTATTACACAGATTAAAATATTTCTATATTTTAACTCCAGTTCTACTGAGAAAAGTAATTATATATTTCAATATTTCTACTTTGTTTAGACATAAAACAGTAGTAAGTTGAGTGGAGCCATGACTCCGCTTATGATTAGATTTGTATACAGGGTGTTGCATTCATTCATATACTTTTGGCAGCCAAACATTAAACGATCTAAGTTACCCTCGATATTACAATATTCACATAAACTGGATGGAATTAAATTGAGTCTGGCAAGGTGTGCTGGATAACATCCATGTCCAAATTTTGATCTATTTATAATACTGTAACGGCTTACACCCTTTTTGTAAACACCCTGTATCGTGGGTTCGGAAATTATAACAACCAGGGTAACACTAAACACTAATTTTTTAACTTACTTAATTACAACAATAACTACTTGGCTAATAACACACTGTGTACTACTTGATCACTTTACTCTCTTCTGATCTTACTACTCTTGCTATCTAAACTGAACTTTATCACTGTGTTTGCTCACTGACAATTAGTACTGCACTAACTTCTCCCCTTTTGGTTTACTCCATGCCTTATATACATAAAGATGATAAGAAGCTTCTCTGATGACGTCACCATACTCTAGACAGTTCCAGAACAGATATGTCATCACTTTAGACCTTCTAGTAAGTTCTTTCCACATTCAGACATCCGAACTACTGAATTCTGTGCCTACTTTTCAGTGCAACTAACATAACCTTAAATCTTGAGGGGTTGCAACATATTACACTGCCCCCTCCTTAAGCCTGAACGTCCCGGTCAGGCAATTCAGTTTCCTTCACATACTTTGCCAGTCTATCCAAGTGTACGATCTTCATCTTGGACTTTTTACTTCGTTGAATCCGATAGACGACATCATTCATTCGGGTAATGACTAAATACGGTCCTTCCCAAGGTGGTTGAAGCTTCGGGGACTTCCATTCTTTCCGCTGTGGATTGTATAGCCAGACCCGATCTCCCACCTTGAATCCTCCTGTACTGGCATTCCGATCATAACGAGCCTTCATTCGGTTACCAGTTTTGGTAATCTGTTCCCGGTCATTCTTTGGCTGTTTTCGACTTTCATTCACATGGTTGCTCTCGGATAGTGGTTCCTTATTGGCAGCACAATTCTTGCATTTGCGACACCAAGCCTCCACATCCTGGCGACTATTGACCCAATAGAATCGTTCTCGTACTTTACTCAACGTCTTGTTTACTCCAAGGTGTCCGCCGGATGTTTCATTGTGCGCTTTCTGGAGTACTTTTGGTACACGACACCTGGGAATCACTAAACGCATGGCAACCTGCTTCCCATCCGGGCTTTCCCATGCTCTCCTCAACAGCCCGTCTACAACCGTAAGTGAACCCCATTGTGACCATAAAGCCTTCAGCCCCACTCCTTTGTCTGAAACATCCTTCCACTCTGGGCGTGTTCCTCTTTCTACTGCTTTCAACATAGGTCCAATTTCTGTATCGTCCAGTTGCTTTTGTCTTAAAGCTTCCTTTGTCCAATTCTCTGGAATCTCTTTCGTTTCGCTTACACAGCCTTGTGATGGTAAACTACTTGGGATTCTTCGAAGCTGGCAAACCTTCATTTCCCTGGGGGCATCGCTTTCACCAGCCAGCACTTCTCCAGTGGCATGTACAACCTCGTCTTACATGCCCTAATTTTCCACAGCTATAACATCGAATACTCCCACTTGGCTCCCCACTGCTTGGTTGCTTGCTTTGCTTCCCTGAAAAACTCCAGAAATTGCTTTACCACTCTGTGCAAGTCTCTCAGTAAAGTCTCTAGATTCTTTTTGTCCCAATACGACTCTTCGACAACTGCGGCATTTACCTTCTCCGGGCTTTGTTGTCGACAATCTCTCTTAATATGCCCTAACTTGCCGCACTGATAGCACTGGATACGTCCGTTTGATTTTGCTCCACCTTGTTGCTTGTCCTGTCTTATTTGAGAATCCGACTTGGCCAGTAATTGACTCATCATTTTCTGCATGTTCTTCAGTATAGTGCTCATGTTCTCTTGATCCGCATGTGCCTTTTCAACGGTCACAGCACGCACTTCTGACCGTGGGGTGTCTTTAAAGGCAGCTTCTACTTCGAGGGCACGCACCAGAGCCTCGCTAATACTTTGGTACCGCGTTAGCCTCAGAACTCGCCTGACCTCTTCGTCCCTTATGCCATCTAAAAAGGCCCCGACGGCTAATTGTTCCTGGAATTCTTTAGGTGCACTCGGATACGCCAGGTGTGCCAGTCTCTCTATCGCAGCTTCAAATTCTTGTAAACTTTCCCCAGCTTTTTGCATTCGGGATTTCAGCTGAGCCTGGTATAATTGGGCAAGGTGTTGATCGCCATACCTCAAGTCTAATGCAGCTTCCAAGACTTTAAAGTCCCTTTGTTTCTCAACTGGGATGATTTGGAGTAACTCTGAAGCTTGGCCCCTTAGTGCTAGAACTAATGCCATGGCCTTTTCCTCATTATCCCAATTGTTCGCACACGCTGCTGCCTCAAACTGCCTCTTGTACGTCGTCCAGGAACTTTGGCCATCAAAAGAAGGAGGTTTTAGTCGCTGACCTGATGATACCACCTGCTGGCTTCCTCTATCTCTCAACTGTCGTTTAAGCCAGTCTATTTCTCCTTTGACTTCTTCTTCGAACTCACTCATCTTTTCTTCAAACTGATTTACTTTTCCTTTTACTTGACCGACTTCGGTCTTGACTTCACCTACTTTATCTTCGACCTTATCTACTTTTTCTTCTACCTTGTTTATCTCTTCTTTGACTTCACTCTTGACAGAAATGATTGCGTCCTGTTGAATTTTTATTTGATCGCTCAGGATTATCCTTAATTCCTCCTGGCGTCTTTCTTCCAAGTCTTCCATTATTTCGTCTTGCCATTTCGAGTTCGTCTTGCTGTCGTATCTTCAGGTCCTCCATCATTTCTCTCAATTCGGTTTTTTCTTCTTGGCGTCTTGTTTCTTCATCCTCTTTTTCTTTCTGACGTCTTCTTTCTTCATCCTCTTTTTCTTTCTGACGTCTTATTTCCTGATCTTCCATCATTTTCTTTAATTCCGCAAATAGGTCTTTCATTTGTTTCTCCTTAGACATGCTTCTTGTTGTAATGGGCATACGATTATGTTAAAATAAAATAAATTTAACTGTCACGTCAATATCGGCAATGGAACTTTCCAGACAAATCTCGAAATAGCACGAAAAAGTCTTATCCAGAGTCTTTTGTCACTATCCAGTTCAGAGAATTTACTAATCTCCACTAATGTTTAAATAGAAAAGTTCTAGTAATTTTCACGCACTAGCACAAATGAGTCTTTTTCAGTGTCTCTGTCACTTTCCCGAAAACGCACTTTTTCACAGTTTTGAGTCCAAAAAATAGTCCTTAAACAATGTCCCTTAAGTTAATCCTCCGTGTCACCACTAATTCCCGAGAAGAACACTGTAGAAACCTTCTCGAACAGTCCAGAAATCGTCTGTTATAATCCCACTTCTGACACCAATTGTAACGGCTTACACCCTTTTTGTAAACACCCTGTATCGTGGGTTCGGAAATTATAACAACCAGGGTAACACTAAACACTAATTTTTTAACTTACTTAATTACAACAATAACTACTTGGCTAATAACACACTGTGTACTACTTGATCACTTTACTCTCTTCTGATCTTACTACTCTTGCTATCTAAACTGAACTTTATCACTGTGTTTGCTCTCTGACCATTTCAATTGACAATTAGTACTGCACTAACTTCTCCCCTTTTGGTTTACTCCATGCCTTATATACCTAAAGATGACAAGAAGCTTCTTTGATGACGTCACCATAGTCTAGACAGTTCCAGAACAGATATGTCATCACTCTAGACCTTCTAGTAAGTTCTTTCCACATTCAGACATCCGAACTACTGAATTCTGTGCCTACTTTTCAGTACAACTAAAATAACCTTAAATCTTAAGGGGTTGCAACATATTACAATACTTATGTACTTACGGCGAATATTTAGATCGTCGTGCTAAAACTTTATCGTTATTTCCGGATGAATAAATGAATATCTTGTAGGAGATGTAAAGCAAAACTGTCGCCAGAGGTGAGCCCATTTTTTTTTCATATTTTTCTTAAAAACATTGAAGCAATCATTCAGACTTATATCATCGGTTATGTCGGATCCAAAGTAGATACTATTTTTAGCTAATGTGTCAACTAGTTCATTATATTGTAAACCATTGTGCCCTTTAGTCCATACAAACGAGATAAGCCCACCATTTGCTTTCCATTTGGCCAACAGTAATTTAATTTTTGTAATAAATGGGTCTACACTAGTGCTTGTGCTATAGCTATTTTTGATGACTGTTAGAACGGAGAGTGAGTCGGAGAGGATGACGGAAAACGGTATATTTTTAGACATAATATATTTTATGCCCTGTAGTATAGCAAAGGCTTCTGCAGAAAAAATCGACATATCCGGAGGAAGTTTAGACAAGGCTTGGGTATTTTCTTGTGGGCTGTAATATGCACATCCTGTGCCTAAATGAGACTTAGAAGCGTCCGTATACAGAGTAATCTGATAAGATATATTTTCTAGGGTTTGCAGTAGAATGCAACGACGTAGAGTGTGATTTTCACTATAATTTGGAATTATAACCAAGTTATTATCAGATAGGTCAAAGTACTCGTGTTCAGGGCTAGGAGGATATGAGTGTGACAGGCGGTCAAAATATTTGCTAGTTTCACGGAAGGCGGAGCATAACGGAGGAGAACCTTTTTTTACCCAATATTTGTTGCACAGATCAAAATTACTTAACTTACTTATTTTTTCAACTAGTCTGGGATCTAATAGGTGTGATTTTGTGATAATAATAATAATAATAATAACCTTTATTTCCCAATCACAAGTACAATTAGTTAATAACCATACAAGTAACTCAGGAGTGCGTCAAAAATCTGAGCTAATATGCATAAGCATAATACAATACAAAATATAGAATAAAATATATGTAAAATTGTATAAGCGACAACACGTACATAATAACAAACTACAAAAGTATAAAACACTATAAAGAAATAAACACATAAATATATAAATAGTCAGACTAAGTAAAATTCATTAACATCATACAAGCACTTTTCAACTAGTAAATTCTTTATCCTCTTTTTAAAAGTAAATAGGCTTTTACAATTTTTTAAATCAATGGGCAAATGATTATAAATTTTACATCCGTTGTAAAACACACTTTTTTTTATATATTGCTGTTGTATGCTGATGAGGAATTAGCTGATCTTTGAATCTAGTTTGATAATTGTGGTGTGTTTGGTTGGTAAGGAAAGTTGATTTGTTTTTAAAAACATAACAACATATTTCATAAATATATATACTAGGCAGAGTTAATATTTTGAGGGCTTTAAAGGATTCTCTGCACGATTCTCGGGGATGTAAACTCTCCATAGTCCTAATGACAC
This sequence comes from Rutpela maculata, assembly GCA_936432065.2. Taxonomy (NCBI): domain Eukaryota; kingdom Metazoa; phylum Arthropoda; class Insecta; order Coleoptera; family Cerambycidae; genus Rutpela; species Rutpela maculata. The sequence continues at coordinate 206,878,306 of OW386287.2, forward strand.
GCTTTTGCAGAATAAATGCCCGACGAACATAGGTAGTACTCAAACCCCACAACATAATTCCATACCGTAGATGGGAATGTATGTTAGAGTAATAAAATGTCAATAGAGAACCTTTATCACAGTGATTTTTTAAGTTACGCATACCGTAACAACCTTTACCGAGCTTCACACACAAACTATCATGTGAGCAGCCCACGTCAAATTTCTGTCGAACATAACACCCAAGATTTTAGCAGAATCTGTTACTAAAAATTCGTCGTTAGGGTTTTGCTCGATGTTGTACCTAAATCATACAGTAGTTGTTTTTTCTTTATTTAGTGTAAGCCGGTTTTTCTCTGACCAAATTATAACATCCCTGTATAGATCTTTCGATATATTTTTTACTGCGTCGGGACTTTTTTGAACAATTAAAAAGTTAGTATCATCAGCGTAACAAGTAATGCAAACGTTGTATTTGCTTTGAATGTATAATGCAAGATCGTTGGCAAAAACAAGGTAAATAAATGGCCCCAGTATGGAGCCTTGTGGTACACCGGCATTTATTAGATATTTGTTGCTCTCTGTTCTATTCACATAGACTACTTGCGCACGGTTTTTAATATAGCTGGATAAAAAATCTAAAGCAGGACCCCTGATACCATATCTGAACAACTTGGCAATAAGTACGTCATAATCAACACAATCAAAGGCTCGTGAGTAATCTATAAAAAGACCAAAAGCATATAATCCTTTATCTAGGGCGTCTACTACTGAGCTGTGAAAGTTTACTAATGCAGTGTCAACACTTCTATTTTTTAGGAAACCGTGCTGAACTGGCAATAAGAGGTTATTTTTATGAAAGAATCCACTTAACTGTTCTAAAAATGCAAGTTCTATAACCTTCGACATACTTGAAATTATGCTAATCGCACGATAATTATTATAAGAGTTTTTGTCTCCTTTTTTAAAGAGTGGGATTACTTTACTAATTTTTAAGTCGTCAGGAAAAACTCCATTTACAAAGCATAGATTAATTATGTAAGTTAACGGTGAAGCGAAATTATTTTTACATTTCTTTAATAGATTGTTAGACATATTATCTAGACCACTGGAATTAGATGGCTTGAGCCTACTAATAAATGATAACGTATCTATTTCAGTTACTGGTTGAAGAAAAAATGATTGACGAAAAAGTGGTATGTTTGTATTTAAGAAATTTAAATCGATGGGGGATTTATATGACCTGTAGTAAAATAGGCATCTGCGATAACATTATCTGGCAAAAGGGAACCATCCTCGTGAACAACTATTTTTATCTGTGAAGCAGAAGATTTTCCTACCACCTCGTTTATCATATTCCACATTGTTTTAACCTTGTTTGTTGATTCTGAAATTTTATTATCATTATAAGCTGTTTTGCTTTCTTTTAGTTTATTTTTATACTCATTATTTACATTTCTGCAGATAGGCTTTAGTTGAGGATATTTTTGAGCAAGGTCTGAGATCAAACACACTCTTTGTCTTAATTCTAGAAGCTCCTCCGAAACCCACACAGGCGGAGATTCTTTTCTGTTTTGTTTGACACGTTGAAGAGGAAAGCAAATCTCAAAATAATAACTTAGAGTATCCGCGAACTCATTAAAGGCAGAGTTTGGACAGGTTTGAGAAAAAACATTTATCCAGTTTTCATTTTCTAAAAGGTCATTAAACCTGTCGATGTTCTTTTTACACATGTTTCTTTTGGTTATAGATTTTGATTTTTTCGATTCATTTCTATTACAATACACATTAAAATTTAATATTTGAGTATAATGGTCAGAGAGACAGAAATTAATGTTATTGATCATATAATCGACAAGATCTACATTTACAAAAATGTTGTCAATACATGTAGCAGTATTATCCTTTTTTTTCTGATAGAAAATCTCGACGCAGTTGTAAAGGAGGTTCTAATGCTTCAACATGTAGAGGTTCATAGCACCTAAGAAAATTCTTAGGCACTTATTTTGAACAGTATCTAAACGCTTTAGAAGTTTAAGTTCTACAAGATTCTATAATATGAACATAAAAATAATTTTGTTTTATTTATATTTCACTTTTATTTCCGTACTTCGAATATTAATATTAGTTGTTTAAATAGTGTACCTAGACAGGGTGATTTACCACAACATACGGAAAATTTATCAGTAGGTTGTCTCCACCGAAAGGAATAAAAAAAAATGAAAAATTAAAAAAATATGACCAAAGAAATTACCTTATTTTTTTGTAGTAATGCTCCGCCTATGACTTGAATCAATCTGACGTGACGCGGTCCAACGATATTACTCCCCCTCCCCATTTATCAGACTTGGGACTGACAGCGAAGCTCGAGAGGGTAGAAGTGACTTTTTGGTTTTAATCATACTACAAAAATAGCAAAATAAGTCGGAAATACATTGACCCAATGCCAGTGAACTCTACAACAAGTAGATATAGAAGATATTTACTTAAACTCATCGATAACACAAAAACACCAAGGGTACTTTTGTACCTACTGCGCCAGCTTAACTTTTTATGCCAATTAAGGAAATGTAAGCATCTTTGATATGTTCTTTTTCAAGTAAGTTTACTGCCCTATCACTGACCTCAGACAAATAAAAGTAGCGTATATTTGCAAGTTTTAATGCAACAAAAATCACTAAATTACCTCGGATCACTCTAAAATTTTGCAGGGACTTTCCCACACGGAAAACTGGTACACCATTTCATTTTCCGCATGTTGTTGTAAATCGCCCTGTATATAGAACAAAACCTATCATAGTCGAGTAAACTTTGACTTGCCTTGTGTACGAGTTGGTAACACAACGTACGATTTGGTATGCGATGAGCACAGAGCCATTGCAATGACGCAGAGAGAAACTAGTCCCGTATGTCTGATTCTTTTAGTTTATATGATGAAGCGATCTCTGAATCCGCCAAGTTAAAGTTTACTCGACTCAAACTTGATCTGGCAGGAAGTAAGAACTCCAAATTAGTGATCAGGGAGCAACAAACAATCGGAAATCATACCCAACTTCTTTAACTTCTTTTTTTATATTTGCAGCATCTTAATATAAAATATGTCGTCTATATTGATTTCTAAACATTATTTTCGTGTTCATGATATCAAAATTAACTAGAAGTCATACCCTACATGAAAAATTTAGGCAAGGTAATTTTTTTTAAACGGCCGCCATTTTGAGGAAAAATGTTGACGCGTTCTAATCGAAAATGAATCTATTTGGAGTAAGGAAGAGAAAATGGACAAATAATATGCTGAAAAGAAACAGATTTAACCTACGCTGTTGCCACTTTTCACTTTAGCTACTAGTCGTCGGCGGAACTCTTAACTGCTGAAGTACCTGGCATCAATGTTAATATATCGCTTTCTTTCACGTGCATTATTTTGCTATTTATATTTCACTCTATCTTATTATAGATTTCTAGGTCACTAGTGTATAATCGAAGTATGGAAATAAAAAAGCGTTTAAAATTATAAATATAGAGATCATATTGCTTTCTACTGGATAATAGACACCGTATTCGTATTCGTTAGATATAATTTAATCACACTCCAAACGTATGTTTTACGTCACTATGAATGATTGTAATTAAAAAAAAAAAGTGTTCACTTTGTTTACAGACTTTTTTTTTAATTTTGTAAAGTTATGAGTACATGATGGTGTCGACATAACCGAAGGTTGAATCATTCCTTACTACTCTCTAAGTGAGGGAAAAACTACATTACCCTATATAAACCAAAAATTAATGACAACCGAAAGTTATAAAATAAAATTTTTATCTTAAGCAGTCAACCCATAATTTCTAATGTTTTTTGATGTTCTGAAACTGATAAAGTTATAAAAAAAGGTTCATTGCGAGGATTTTTCACAAATTGCGTTGAAAGTGTAAAATATATGGTTGGAGTAAAAAAAATTGAGGACTTTGGTTCTTGTACACACACTAAATCACAATTTTATTTTTTTCACCCCCTTCAATAATGGGTGGGGGTGGTAATGGGGGTGGCTAATGCCAAAAATTTTTTTGGGACCTTAGCTTCTCTTAATTTTATGGACTCTTACTTGCTTGATTTACGATTTACTCCTATTTACCCCAATTTACCCCGTAACTCTTCAACAGAATAAGATAAAAATATAATCTAGTTCCAGATCTCATTAAAATACATAGGTGCACCAAATTTCAAGTCAATATCTTAACGGTTCCAGAGTAATCGTGCTCACAAAAAAAGTTAGACAGGCAGAAAATTTTTTTTTCTCAAACTTAAAATCTCGATGTTTCATGACATTCTAAGCCTATTTGAACAATAAAAATTTTCAATTTTTTTTTTGTCGTTACTATACTTTCACTGGATGTATGAAGTAATGATTAGGATTTACTATGAATAAATTATACTAATTTATTAGTAACATCACAAAAAACACTAACCCATTATAAATTGTGATAATTGCTATCTTCTCGTCAAGTGACATACATGATAACAACATTCATCAAACAAATAGTTTGTAGACCTTTAGCATCATTTTGTTTTACTAAATTTAAATCTAATGGATTGCCATGGGAATAACGAAAATGCAGAGAAATACAGAATTACCGTGAAATATACACATACATAGTAAGAGATGTTAATGATTCTTAACCCAGTAAACCCTTATTACATGCATGAAATCATCTTATCATCTCTTCAACTAAGTCCATGTAAGTAAGAGCGAACCGCTAGCGCCCGGAAAGTTAAGGTGATTAACATTTTGCAACAAGTAGTTAATAAATCAGAGGGGTATCATCGCCCTCTCCAGCTTATATAGAATTTCAGCGAAGCGAACTTCAGGATGCATTATAGTCTTACCAGTAAAATACTGCTCTAGTTTCCGTCAGTTTACAAGGATAATCGGAACGGGAAGGTGCAAAACACTTTCCTTTTAACCACTTTTTATCCTGTGACGGAAATATTATAATAGAAACGTTTGTGACGTTGAATATTTGAATGGTCGGTAACTAGAGTTGTGACAAGTACTTATAAAAAGTACTCCCAGTACCCAGTACAAATACTTTGAAAATGTACTAAAGTATTAAGTGATTTACTTGAAATTTAAAATTTAAGTACAAAGTAATTACTCCGTGAAGTACTCTTAGAATACTTAGAGTACCCTAAAATACTCCAAGACAGAGTGTTAAGTGTGATAATACTGATACGGAGATTTTAATATATGTTTCATATTTGTAAATCCTATAAGACATATTATTATTTTTCAAACAAATAATTTACAAAGGAGGAATATCCAAAAAATGCAATGCAATAATATCACAACAGGTTTGCAAGATATAATAGTACAGTACCTAGAGGTAAAAAATATGCAAAACTTCGGAATATTGTCATATTGAACAGATTTCGTTCATTTTTGGCAGTATAATAGTAAATGCTTCACAGAAAAGTTTCTGTATTGTGTGGGGGCTTGCTAATTTATTGGAGGTGGATGCCACCCCTCTCAGGGGTGGCACTTAAAAAATATATATATTTATTGGAGCCGAAGTAGAATCAAATTTTAAGAAGAAAAGGTTCTATGCAATTTTTCACATAAATTGATAGTTTTTAAGTAACGTCTTCAAAATTGCGATTTCAGCTTGAAAAAAAAAAGTATTTCCAAACGGCTTTCGTCAAGTATCTCGAAAAGTATTACTTTATCGAAAAAATGTTACAGACCAATTACAGAAAGTACAAACTGGGAATTAATTATATTTTTTGTTTATTGATGTAGGATTAATAATTTTGGAGATATTTCAGTTTACATTTGGCATCCAAGTGTTCATAAGATAATTATTTAGAGTGAGTTAAATATCTCAGAAACTGTGACACCTACGTCAAGGATGCTAATAGGTAGAATAATAGGTTATTAATCAAGCTTTCAACTGTTTTTTTATTTGTTTCTGTAGCATAAAAAACAAAGAAGTTATGACCGAAGCAATATGCGTCTACACATTTTTTTAATAACAACGTCGCCATTTTGTTACTGTAATTAGCCAGTAATAATAAAAAAAGGAATTTCAAACACTGTTTCTCATTAATATATAGCTTGACGTAGATGCTCAAATTTTTTGGTTTGTATACAGCACTTATTTTAGAAAAAAATACAGTTTAAACTATAAAGGTATTTTCGATAAAATGTATTTTTTTTTTCCTTTTTCAAATATCTCAATAAATATTTGTTTTATTGAAAAATGGGTAGAGACCAAAAATAAAGCTCATAAACTGATAATGAATTTTGCTTGTTTATTTATTTACATAGATTTAATAGTTTCGGAGATATGAAAGTTTACAAATGGCGTCTGAACGTTTATAAGACGAAAAATGCAGTTTAAATGTTAAATATCTCAGAAATTGTGACACATATGGCACGCATGCTAAGAAATGAAATTAAAGACAATTAATTGTGCTTTCAAAATATTTTTTACTCATTCTTGTAGCATAAGAAATAAAGAAGTTATGACGGAAAAATATGCGTATTTATAGTTTTTTATATAAAAAGGTCACCATTTTGTTACTCTAATTAGCCAGTAATTTAAAAAAATTATCTCAAATACAGTTTTTCGTTAAGATGTAGCATTACCTAGATTCTCGATTTTTTTTTGCTCATTTAAAGCACTTGCTTTAGAAAAAAATGCATTTTAAAGTTTAAAGGTAATTTCGAAACACTTGGATACCAAATATAAACTTAAATATCTCCGAAATTATTAATCCTACATCAATAAACAAAAGATATAATTAATTCCCAGTTTGTACTTTCTGTAATTGGTCCGTAACATTTTTTCGATAAAGTAATACTTTTCGAGATACTTGACGAAAGCCGTTTGGAAATGCCTTTTTTTTAAGCTAAAATCGCAATTTTGAAGTCGTTATAACTTAAAAACTATCAATTTATGTGAAAAATTGCATTGAACCTTTTCTTCTTATAATTTGATTCTATTTCAGCTCCAATAAATATATATATTTTTAAGTGCCACCCCCTATAAATTAACAAGCCCCTGCACAATATAGAAACTTTTATGTGAAGCATTTACTCTTATGCTGCCAAAAATGAACGATATCCGTTCAATATGACATTATTCCGAAGTTAAAACCTCTAGTTACTGTACTATAATACCGGTGGAAAATTAGTTAAATTACACACGTGGTAATTCCACAAAACATTAGGAATACATCTTATAGCAAATCATGCGTATATATCAGAGCAAAGTGAAATCTTATCGTAATATTTTGACAGAAGAGACCAAATAAAGAACTATCAAAAATGTAACTCTGCGTGACGGACCATGTCGTCTGTAGTCTCGATTAGATTTCTCCCATCAGTGCGGAACAACTGAGGTACTAGTCCATGAAATAGTTCTTACTGTGTAATCTATTGGTTACAATAAAAATGGATATGTGATTGTACTGTGCAATGAGGCTAAGCACAATTTGTCAAGTTCGTTAAAATTACATGCTTAATGTTGCAATTACTGTTTTATTCAATGTTCATGGAGTTATTAGCAACTGCTTGAACATGAAAATTCGGCATGAAAGATCCCAAATAAATACAGAAAATAATCTTCCTAATTGAATATTGTAAAATTTTTTAAACATCATGTATATGAGACAATAATCCCTTATAACTTGTCATAAACTGTTTTTGTTTTTCTACTAATTTGACGTCCTTTTATGCTGCATTATTAACGATCTTAAGCATTGAGTGGAACAGATTTCTGTGGTTAAGGACTCATTCCTGATATCAGCGAAACCCACTACCACTACTACTACCTCAAACCATCTTTTGAAATCATCCTTACTTGGCCACCTAAAGTCTTTTTCATAATATAAAGAGCATTTGCAGCCTCTTTTACTATTGTCTACAGTTTACTATTTCATCTTACAAAAAATGGTCATAAATACTTTTTAACGATTCGCTGTTTAAATAGGTACTTATAGTCCGGACGGTAACCTGCACGAATGGATTCCACCTTGCATTTTATGCTCAAGCGTTGAAATTTGGTACACTTATTAGTTAGACCCTACCCTTTGATATGAGAAATGTTGCCACGGTCGGGGCCCCCGCGGACGCCCCGTTATAGCAGGAATGCCTATCTTCAGGGGCAAATCTGCATTTTCGCTTGTTGTGGAACTAGTGTCCTAGAGAGCTGAAATTTGGGGCCCACGGCCCTTTTTTTCAAAATGGCGGCGGAAAAATCAGTTATGTTATAACCGTATATTAGTGAAACTGATTAGGTGAACGAAACTGCAATTGTTACCCCTGCATCTTTTGAGAATGTTGAAAAAATTTAAACTGCGTGACGTTAGTTTGGTGGAGGACAATAATTCGAAGGAGATTAATTGGGAACTGTGCATACTATGCCAGAAATAGACACAAGAGGAACTGACGTATCCGGGAAAAAGTCTCAAAGTTGACAAGTATGTTGGATACTCGAAATTGGCTGAAAATTGAGATGAATTTGAGAGGCTTGGGCGAGCGCTACTGGGCGTAAATATTTCGGCTCTAGATGAGGGTGCCGGACTTAAGGAAACCTTTTTAGCTAGAGGAGCAAGATGGCATAAAACCTGCTACTTGGAGTTCAGCAGCAGCAGGCTTGAACAGGCAAAGAAAAGGCCAAGCCCAGAAGCTGTTGACCCAACAACTATTTCGCCTGTCAAGTCTCGCACTAGAAAAGAGTTCTTCTCCCCCGACTATTGCTTATTCTGCGACTTGCCTGGTATCCGCACCAAGATGTTGAGCAAAATATCCACAGTGCATTGCAGTACGGAAATTTACGAAACTGCCAAAAAACTCAAGAACACGCTAATACTAGCGAATCTTGCGGGGGCCAGCGACTCAATGGCACACACACTAAAGGCCATGTACCACAACAGATGCCGTGTCAATTACCTAGACCGGGTAAAGAGGTAAATGAATTATTTCGCTCTCGACGCCGCTTTGTTGCGGGTCTGTCCGCAGGGGCGGACTAAGCGGGTGCGGGGCCCTGGGCTATTAATGCTTTGGTTCCCTTCCCATCTCATAAGATAACATTTTTTTGAGATCAGGTCAGATCACGCACCACAGACACGTTTCACTTTGTTTTGGCAAAATACTGAACTAAACTATAATAATAATAGCGAGTAGCCGCATTACTCTGGGCCTTGGTTGCGACTGGTCAAATCCAGATGCATACAGTGGCACAGAGACTAGATTGCGATGCGGAAGCAGACAAGGGCAAGAAATGTTATATATACTTTTACATTTATTATTTCGGCTGTCAATGAGATCACCAGTACAGAGCATAGTCATAATCATATCGTATTTGATTTTTAAGTCCGTTTTCAGCATTCGGGGCCCCTTTAGTAACTGGGGCCCGGGGCTTAAGCCCCTAAACCCCCCCCCTTTAGTCCGTCCCTGTCTGTCCGTGTGTTTTCCCCGTAAGGCGCACATAGGCAATACTGTGACGTCTTGACTAACATATCCGGTAGAAATTTTATGACTAAAATTTTTTTTTTTGCAAGTTTAGATCGCGCTCAAGTCCACGGACTAGCTCTTGCTGGCCTCGTGTCTAACATAAAGACAGCAATGGAAATCGGTGACAACCCCCTGTTTTAAAAATTGCGCAGCTAGCACGAGAGTACGTCTGGCGGAACACGGTCAACCGGCTACTGATGTTCATTCTACTAGGTTGAGAGAGCGACTACTGCAAGAGTGTCCCGAACTTGAATTTGTTGGGACTCAGGATATCCGAGTGGCATTTCGAAACTATATAGACTTTTCCATCCGGGACGATGTTCGATATTTTGATTCTGAATAAATTTGGCACAGGCCGCTGACATAGTTAGACAAAAATCAATCAACAAATCTCAGCAAAGGACCCCAGAGACATGTCAAAAGAAAATCAGATGTCCAGTGTGCCGACCTCTGTCATTACTCTTCTAAAAATGATACTGAACGGGCCGGCGTCACGCACTGTCGATTCGGAAGATGTTGACGTTATTTTGCTCTCATTGGCTCTCAACTTATTTTATTTCATGCTGTGAAATGACTAAGAAAGGATCTATTAAGCGGCACGACAAAAGTGGAGAAAATCCTGTACCCGTTTATGTTGCTGCCAAATTGTACGGCGAAACAAGAAAAAGCAGCTGGTTGAAGTTGCTTATCGCCTAGGACTTAGTATTTCATACGACCGGCTACAAACAATTCTCACAGAAAAGGCGAATAATGCATGTACCCTGTACCACACAGAAGGCGAGGTGTGCCCACTGGAGTTGCGCCGAAACTTGTTCACGACAACAACAGTGGACAACATTGACTACAACTTACCCTCAATCACCTCCACGGGCTCGTTTCAGGGAACTGAAAAAAAAAACTAAAAAAAAAAGTATTATTAATATTAATTTATTCGCCCTGTCATTATTTTCGACCTCACGTTCTAAAAACATGATTTTTCGAATCAGTGACCCCAAAAACACATGAAACCTTATTCGAAAAAATACGACAGAGTAAACTTTTTCGGAAGATAACGTTATTTTGTGCCTTTCCCCGCCGCCATTTTGAAAAAAGGGCCGTGGGCATTGGTACACTTGCTTGTGAGTCGTATATTAAATAAACTTTTTTTCTATTAATTTTATGAAAAAAATGCATCAGGGCTTGTTTATAGAGCATTTTATAACAAATAATTTTTTTATATTTTGATTATTTTTAAGGGTTTTTTAGCGCTGCAAAGGGAGGAAATTAATTATAACTTATCGAAATTACAACAAAAAAATTGTAGATAATATTATTATCTACAAAAAAGCTCTCTACGCATTTTTTTGTGGGAGTTATAGCTTTCAAGGTAAATTAAAAGAACCATTTACACCTTTATTTTCAAGATGGCGGCCAAATGGGTGCATCTCCGACCCCGAAAACTCAAATTTAAACTTATGTTGGACATAATAAAATAAAATCGCAATATTTTCAACACCTGACGATGCCATGATTAATTTCATGTTCAGATGAACCGCAAGTATTATTACCAGGCACCTCAAATGGGCGCCAGATGACCAGGGCCGGATTAAGGATCGACGCGTCCCTAGCTAATAATGTACTTGCGCCCTCTTATTCATAATGAAAAAAAAAAATGATAAGCGAGAAGGTTGTCCCGGTTTCAAAATTGATCAGGTGGGGGAGGAATCTAAAAAACATTTTTTATCCAGATTCAAAACGGGGGCAAAAATTGACGTGGTGGTGGGGGGGGGGGCTAGAAATATGAAAAAAATGATGAGCGGAGGGGAGAAATCTGGAAAAATATTTTTTTGTCCAAATTCGAAATTTGCGAGCGGGAGAGGAGGGAAATATTGCATTGTCCCCCTTAGGCTATAGCCTAGTTAGCCATATGGATAATCCGGCCCTGAGTGGCCAGCGGCTACAATAAAGAGCAGGGGCATTACTAATAGAGGAGCGGAAACATATAATATCTATCTCTTTCCGTTCCTATTTCACTATAAATAGTCCTGTAAAATGTTGATATAGTTGGAAAGGAACATATAAGAGAAGTAGACATTTCCTTAATTGGCACAAAAATTGAGCTGGCACATGCCGGTCAAATTGCAGCGTTTTTCGCTTTCGGACGAACAATGAGGCCGGCGCGGAAGGTATAAATTGGTGTACAGACGATCCAACCACCCAACCAACTAACCTTTTCGGTACTCTTTGAAAAATGTCATGACAACTCGTAAAAGTGAGCTGGTCTGCTGGAATTCCAGCGTCTTCAAAGCGTACCGACAATGTTGGATCACACCAGCTTACTTTTACGAGTTCGCATAGCAATATTCAGTGTACCGAGAAGGTCGGTTGGTTGGTTGGATCCTCCGTAGACCCCTATATAAAGTGCAGCGCAGGTCGGTTGTTTTTTTGTAGTATCCACGGGTTTAGGTAAACAACTCTTCGCTGAACTATACAATACAGAGGTAATAAATTCGATAATTTTATCAAAATAAAATAATCAAATAACAAATAAATAATTTTCTTGTATAAAAAAAAGTACCGACGCAGATATAACGACCCGACCAACCAACCAGCCAACCTTCTCGGTACACTTTGAAAATGGCCATGACAACTCGTAAAAGTTAGCTGGTCTGCTGAAATTCCAGCGTCTTCAAAGCGTACCGACAATGTTGGACTTTGGACTCCAGCAATTTTACGAGTTCGCATGGCAATCTTCAAAGTGTACCGCGAAGGTCGGTTGGTTGGTTGGATCGTCTGTAGACCCCTTAAGAAAGGCCTCAGGTTATACCCGGAAGGATGACGCAATAAAAACTTCAGATATCGATAATTACTTTCAACGTATGAACAGGATGACTCTACTTAAAATTGTATCGCATTTTTTATTTCATATTATTTACTTCTCTCTCAGATTCCAGGGGCGGTTGGCCGGGGCGGCAAATTGAGGGTAAAGGAGGGGCGTCAGAGGGCAAAAAATTGTTTTGGATTTCTAATAGTACCCACTCCATGAGGCGATAAATTTTTTTTTTAGATTTCTAATAGCACCCTTTTCATGAGGCGAGAAATTTTTTTTTCAGATTTCTAATAACACCCCCCATGGGGCGAAAATTTTTTTTTCTGAGTTCTATTTGTCCCCCTCCCCTGAGGTGATAAAAAGTAGTGATCGCGGAGTCCGAAGGGATATCCTTGTACTTTAGTATGAAGTACGTCCGTGATGACCTCAGGAAAGGGCGCCAAAAAGTGCTCCCGCCCGGGTGGAAAATTTACCTTGAGCCGCCCCTGTCAGATTCTGATATCTCTGAAAATTAAATACAAGTAAATGAATAGTTAGGTATTTTGGTATTTATAATTCTTAATATGGATATAATTATAAAATGCAACCAAAATAGTTACATAGAATATACATAGGCTTATACAAATTTATTAATTTCGGCCTAGATAAGACAGCGGGTACAAAAGCTTTTTATGCTTGTCTTTGCTTAAACAAACAATTTATTACGCTCATTATGCCAACGATATTTTGTGGCTGCTTTTTTCGCCAGCCCTTATGCATTATACGACGCTACAATACATTTTATTTTCAAAGGTTAATGGTAAATAGTAAATGTCATCCGTCGGCCATCGGGAGATAAAATTAGTTAGTTTTGAATTGCTGAAGTGCCCCCTCGCGCTTCGGCGCCCCTAGGCTATAGCCTATTTAGCCTTGTGGATAATCCGGCCCTGCAGATGACCATGATAAAATGATCAAAATCAACAAAAATAACGATATTTCTAACAAAAACAACAATTCTAACAAACGGTAAAACTTACTTTACACGAACACAGAGAGAAAGTTCTGAAATACAACGATATGCACTCAGCTGTACCCAGTTCAACTAAATATTTGAATAATCGCATTTTGCATTTATCAAAAAAAGTTATTAAAAATTATTCAGAATGTAATTACAATTCGACAATATATTAAATATAAAAGCTACAAGTGATTTGAACTTAGACCCTTCAAGAATACAGCGATAAGAAAAACTTGCGTCCGACTCTGGGTAATTTAAATGATGGTTCAATTACACTTTTTCCACTAACTTTATAATATTTTCTTTTGACAGTACGATATACAGCAATAAAAGAAGCTCAAATGGTCTTTATATTTTGCAAAAGACTTTACGTATATACATACATTTGTACAGACACGTATCGTAAAACACTCTGTGTTACGTTGTCGGGTAAAACTTTTCTCAGTCCGTTGAACTTTTCCTGAGAGTTGCTTATTTTGATCAGTTCGTCAAGGAACAAACTACGGCCAAAATTAGTAATTTTTTCCTTCTCTTAAATATGGCAAACTTAATATAACACGAACGCGAAGTTTGTATACCTTCCTAAAAATATTTCCAATCATCTTATTTATTGACATAAAATTGATTTCAGCCGAATAGAGGGCCTATATTCATACCGAAACAATTCAATAGATTCCAATATTGAACCGAGAACTTCCGTTGAAAATGTCCTTCGACGTTTGATGTAAAGGGAATTGCGAGAGAGAATCCACAATGCTCCGTGTTTACTCCCTAAGCTTCCCTTGTTCAAGTGGATTCTAGAGACTTGGGAAACGGCAGGTTCGGAGTCATACATGACTTCTTTGTGGAAGTATACTACTCGAAATCTGATATGCCTTTAACTTCAATGCTATGTTGGATGTTTGTTGGCTCGTGTCGATGGAATTGGGTGGATTCAAAGAGGTACACGGCCTGATTTAGTTTCTTTGATATACGCATCCCTTAATCGAGTGTAGCAAGCGTGTCATAATCAGATGTGTATTCCTAAATGTGGATGTTCACATCTATAGCCCAGATGACAGGAAATTATTAAATGCTGAAATCTCCAAAAACTTGCAAAATGAATAATTCTTATTTTTAATGAGCTCATGAAAGTGTATAGAATAATATCCCGGAAAGTTTACATTCCGCTCGGATGCAAAACATACAAAAAAGTGAAAAAAAAATTTTTTCATCCATTCTTTCAACATTTTGAAATTGAGTCAGGGTATAAAAGAATAAAAAAATACACTGTTGCCACGTGTTTCTGAACAAAAAATGTCTTAATAAAGTTTATCGCTAAAGCCACGGTATTCCTGAAAAAAAATTGTGAAGTAGCACCAAGACAAATAGTGAAGTAACTTTGTTACTCTGCGCGGCCAAGTGCTCGGTTAAATGCATAGAATAGAATAAAATAGAATATCTTTATGAAGTACTTTAGAGCATATGTGTTTGTAGCAAGTCAATAAAAAGAAAACAAGACAAAGGATAGACATATTAAAAACATTTCCATTTACATTTAGACATGTATATCACAATAAGTGAGCTTATGTGGGTTAGACATATTGCAAGAACAAGGAGAAAGAAATGATAATTCACTATATTGTGCGAGGTAAAAAAAAAAAAATTGTTAGACATTAATTATTATTAATGTAAGGTGGAGTGGGGCAAGTGGGGATCTGGGGCAAGTGGGTATTTTTATTATAATTTGTGAGAAAAATCCTATTTGTAAATTTAACTCATAGTAGATTGTTCTTCAGATCTCCATGCAGCTGCAACGTATTGGGTATAGATTTTGGAACATTTTAAGGCATCAATTTGTTCATTTGGAAATTGTCTACATTTGGTCGCGATTTTCAAGTTGTCTTCAAAAAATTCAAAATGTTTTATCTATGAAAGCAGACTATAATATGTCAAACTTTCAAGAGTGCTGATGTTGTATGTCACTAATGTTACTTCTTGCAATTTTTAAAAAATTTTATTACCCTGTTTCCCAAGTTTAGCCCCATAGTTCCCACTTGCCCCGCTATTTTTGTAGGCGGGGCAAGTGGGGACTAGTCCTTAAGGAAAAGTGGGGATTAGTCCCCACTTGCCCCTTTTCCAATTTTTTATTTTTATTTTGTTATAAAATGGATACGTTTAGGGATTGCAACGGTTCCCTAAACGACAATGCTGAAAATGTGCTAATCGTCAACTGTTGAGTGTTTTATGCCACAACAAAAATTCACGCTAAGTTTAGTCATCGGTGAGACTTAACTCACTTGCAGTGACATTTATTATAAACTTGCTTTACATCGTTTAGCAAACTCACAACAATTGACTTGAATCAAAAAGTAATCATAGTCCACAGTACATCGCCCTTTTTTTTCAGTGATTAGTAACAGGCTGAATTTTCGTGAGTAGCTTCGTTTTGACGAGACGCCCAACTTTTCTCTCTGCGAAAATTCTCGGTAGTGGTAGCTAATAGCAAAAATTATTTTTTCTATTTCACACGAATTAGACAATTCGACAATCTGTCAAATTATTTTGGCAATATATTTTTCATTCGTTAAAGAGTTTGTTTTTCTTTTGTCTTGGTTATGTTTGCGCGAGTTAATTATAATAAGCCTCGTGTTTGTCCACAACAACATAATTTGACAGGTTGTCGAATTGTCTAATTTGTGTGAAATGGAAAAAATAATTTTTGCTATTAGTTACCACTACCGAGAATTTTCGCAGAGAGAAAAGTTGGGCGTCTCGTCAAAACGAAGCTACTCACGAAAATTCAGCCTGTTACTAATCATTAAAAAAAAGGACGATGTACTGTGGACTATCAGGTTGAGTGATTATTCTCAGCGGTTGCATTCCCTAAACGTGCCCAATGAACTTTTCTTTCTACAAAACTTTAATTTAAATCATTTCGTTCTGTTTTTGCAAAAATATAGTTTAATAGCATTTTACTATTTTATTCCAGAAAAATACTTTAACTTAAGTTCGAAACTCCCATAATTTTGGGAATATTTTAGAGTTGAAAAATACATTTTGTAGCTAAAATCGCGCAGATTAATCCACTTGCCCCAATTGAGAATATAACTATTCATATGAAAAGTAGAGATGAAAAACCCACTTGCCCCAGTCACCGGGGCAAGTGGGTACTACAGGTGAACTTACAGAACTGATTTTTCTTTTTTTTAGAACACCGTTGAATTAATAAAAATAATATATGGGTATTTTGTGAGTATAACATACTATTTCTTGTTCAAAGCACACCAATGTATCTCAATTTTCCATAAAGTTACGTGACTTCAAAGTCAACCTTTTAAATTTTTAGTCCCCACTTACCCCACTCCACCTTACATAGCACAGGAAAATTTATACATTTTACATTTCAATGGTGGGGGTGTCCATATATTCCTGGATAGAATAATAACAATGTTTTATCATTAAAGCTTTTAGATACATTTGAATTGTTTGTTGTTGAGTATTTTTAGTTTGAGAGATAGCTTATTATATAGTTTTAGATTCAAGGAATTATTCTCCGATCTATGTAGCCTATGTTTAGGAATCTTTCAAAATAGTTAGCAGTTCTAACGAGTAATATGAAGCTTTTTTTTTCTTTCTGATTACACATTTTTAACATTTTTCTTCAATAGGAGGGAGGGAAAATATATAATAATGAACGCATACACAGACACCACACATAGCCGCTGGATCGAAGCAGATCTGCCGCGCCATCACTCGCATGAATTTTTACCTGCCTCTACTGTATTGTATTTATTACAGGTACACCTATTCTCATTTCAAATGTATCCAATGGATTCTTTATACATTTCTTAATGTATTGAGAAAGTTAAAGAATTTATATCCAAAACTATAGAGGGTTATAAGGATAAGATCGTGAAAATCGCTATTTCTGATCATGGAATTGATCATATTTTCGAATAAATGCATACAAGTAAACGAATTTGTGTTTGAACATTCGAAAAGTATACATTTTTTCTAAAATAGTGATATTTTATTTTTTCCAGTGGGTCAAGTTCTCGGCAAGTTACAGCCTCCAATATATACACTAGTGGCACCTAGAACTCTTGGGTCGATCCTTATAATAAGAAGATAGAGTGAAATATAAATAGCAAGATAATGTACGTGAAAGAAAGCGATATATTAACATTGATGCCAGGCACTTCAGCATGTTAAATGTTCCGCCGACGACTAAAAGTAACTAAAGAGAAAAGTGGCAACAGCGTAGGTTAAATCTGTTTCTTTTTAGCATACTATTTGTCCATTTCTCTTCTCTTCTACTTTACATTGGCATCGACTCGATGTTTTAAAATGCCACTACTAGGCCTTTGGAATTAATTAAAAAAAGGTGATTTTCAAGATGTTTTATCTACAAAAGATTTTATTGCATAGAATGCATCTTTTAGATATAAAAACTTGAAAAATCATAGTCCGTACGCACAGAATGACGGGGGAAAGTACCTAAAAATTAATAATTATGCAAAAAATTGCATTTTTTGCTGTTTTTGTGCATTTTTCAAGGGTTTTTCAAAAATATTCATTTAAGATTAACACAAATTTGAGAAAAATGGTTTGTTTTAGTAATATACAAGCCTTAAGTAACATACTGGATCATTTAAGACCCTTTATGGGCCGATTGTAGCCATTAAACGCATCCTAAAGTGTGTAATCTGCATCCGTTTAAAAAAATTTTAATAATTGCTCTAAAATTAATAAAACATCGTCCAAATTTTATACTCGGGGTTTTTGAGGTCACTAATTACGAATTTGAAGAGAAAATCATAATGGCTGACTGATAATGATGACTGATAATGATGACTGATAATGACGCGAAATTCAATTTTAAAAGCACATTTTTTTGCCTTTTTTTCACATAAAATGTATACAAAGCAAATAAAAAAATGAATTTACGTCTTTTTTTAACTAAATTTTCAATTTTTATTTTTTTTTTGCATTTTCCCCTCTCTTCCTCCTATATCTTATTTTTTAACGCGTTGGCACTGAATATGAAACTTTATAAAAAGAAAAGTGCATAAATTTTTTTTTTAATTTTTTTGTCTCTAAATTTTGAAAACTTCTGTAACTTTTCTGTTTATCATTTTAGAACACCAATTATTTAGAACTTTTATCTTATTATATTCCATACTTCTTATATTTTACATATTTTGAAAATTTTTACTATTTTCAAATTTTAAAAATTAGTTGCATTTGAAAAATTCTGAAAATTATAAAAATTTTCAAAATATGTAATAATATAAGTACGGAATATAATAAGATAAATGTTCTAAATTATTGGTGTTCTAAAATGATAAACAGAAAAGTTACATAAGTTTTCAAAATTTAGAGACAAAAAAATGAAGAAAAAAATTCATGTAGCTCCAAAATGGCTGGTATTTACAAAATTTTTTAAATGGTCAAAATTATTCACAATTTATTCATTAATCGTATGAATCGTATTTCAAGGTTCCAGCTATCGAAAAATAATTTCTCACCGCAGCGCCATCTCTGTGCACTGCGAAGGAACAATTCTAACTGCAGTTATTTAAGACCTTTTTTTGGTGTCAATTATCCGCGACTTACAAATTTTAAGTATCTTTATTATTTTACGAGATAATGACCCGGGGACTTTTAGCTGAAACACCCTGTATATGGAATATCACCGGATCTTCCGCCATTTTCTAGAAAACCGCGTATGCAAATATATCACACGGACACACAAAAAAAAGTGAAAAATGGTCTGTTTCTGGGACTCCCCTACGGGCCTCGGATTATAAACAAGGGCGGATCCAGGGGGGGGGGGGGCACTAGGGGTAATTCCCCCCCCCCCCGAGAAGAATAGGATGTTATATTATTTATTATTGAATAATGAAAATGTCGATATAATTATTGCTTGTTCGGTGGTAGACTGCCGCAGTCAGTGGTGGTTTGGCCAGGTTGGCTAGTTGGTAAATGCTGACTGGGCCTTAGGGTCGCGTCTAACGAGTTGTTTATAAAAAAAATTTGATACGGGAAAATGTTTGTTTAGATTTCTCTGTACGCAGAAAAATTTTGGGACGAAAAAAAAATTTGTTTTCAGATTTCTCCCCCCCGCTCATCAAAAAAATTGGGACGACGTTTAGATACATGCGAAGCAAAAATATTCAAATCGCTGACGAACTGAGTTTGAGTATTTATTATAAAATGCCGACTAAGCCCTAGACACCTAGACCGCCTCTGGCCGCAGTGCCCCCCCCAGTAACCTTTCTGGATCCGCCCTTGATTATAAAGTGTCTTCTCGACCAAAAAAAGTGCACTTACGACCCTTGGTACATAAATAATTATATTTAGTACACAGTGTCAAATAAAGTTCTGTTATATAGAAGATATCTGCTTTTTTTGTATTTCTTCATTTCTTTTGTGTGTAAAGGATGGGAATAATTTGTAACATTGTAAAACTATAAAACGTTGTGAATGAGATTTAATCATTTTGGGAGAGACCATTTTCTTTACTTTCTTTAAATCTACTACTTAATATAAATAAGAGTTTTATTATTTACTAGCCGACTACGTTCGCGTGGAATTTTGAAATTAACTAAAAAGCTTCTTTGTAAACCACATTTGAGGTAGAATTACCAGGGACATGTATAAAGAGATTGTTTGAGTCACTGACACGGGAGAGAGCCACGTAGAACTGGCCGTGGGAAAAGCAACTGACACTGAGGTCCACACCCGCAACTCGCAGCTGAAATGTTCCAGAATACTCTCGAATTTTGTCACGACTCAAAATGAGAATCCTATAACTCATTACATTTAGTTTAGTTTCAAATAGTTTCAAGTACCGGTAGATTCTGCCACAGAATAAGGAACTACCAGAAGCTTTACTCTCAGCACCGCCTTTGATGTTTTTTTGTGACCTTCGCCATTTTGTTGTTGGTAATTTTGCCGGGAAATTTAAACAGTATGTTTATAAACAAACTTTACACAGGCTGAATACAATTACGTTATTCGAAGAATTCTGTTTATGATGGGTATTGAAACTATTGATAAAATTATCTCTACGAACAATTGTATTCTTAATATAAAGTCACAAAATGTATTGAAATCAATACAATGTCTCGCCTGAGAAAAATCTGTAATTTCTTACTGGGAAATATTAATTTTTTTCTTTTTAAACTATCAAGTTGAGGGAAAATAGTAGGTAGTGCTGTTGGTAGCAATCTATTTTGATGTACATATTTGTCGTGCGCACAACTTAAAATTGTTATAAAGTTCGGCTGAACTTTTACTTGCTAAATCCCCACGATTGCATGCTTCCAACCAAAATACGGACCTTAAAAGAAGGTTTACAATTACTTGGAAATATCATTTACATCAATAATAAAATACCTTTGGGGATCCTTAGGAATCGTAAATAAACTAATGTCTTTTCCTGTCGTACTACTTGGACATTCCTTAGCAAACGGTTCCGCCTCGTTTACTAATAAAAATTACTATTGACAACATTTTCCCGCTATGATCTTTTACCTATTCACAACATAATAAAAGTAAAACCTTTCAAGAATTTATTTCGGTATTATGTCAAAGACTGTCATTTTCCGCACTTTCCTAAAATCACCATTGGGCGGTGGATAAAATACGAAGTTTTTCAAAATAACCAATCATATAATATTATTGTTTACCCGTGCGCTCCACCGACCGGTGAATTTAGAAATCTGCGGTTATTGTTTTAACCTAAAACAATAAATGAACTCGAGATCTTGAAATGAACTGACGGATGTACCAACAACAAAATGGCGGCAATGGAATTTTGGCGGGAAGCCCAAGTGTCGTTTCTGTCTTTTCTGTGATTCTGCCATGCCATTTGGTTATGCTATTCACCAATAGATGCACAACAATAAATTCTAATTATTTAATTTTTGACTAATTTCATTTTACAATATGACAAGTATAATTCTCTGGGTAATGATATTTATGCGTAATAATTGTTAATAATATTTATCTATATTGTGAAATATGATCATAATATAGATTTGGTTTTAAAAATCTAGAGGTTAGTAACAGTTTAAGTTTCAATGTGAACTGTCAAGAAAAGGGAAAATGATGGTCGTTATTTCGTAATTATTTTTTGTGAAAGGCAAATTCTATAAATGCCAGGCAAGCAGTAGAATTCGCCCTTTTTCGATCAAGAATTTGAGGTTAAACTTTGCTAAGTGTTAATTAGTCAAACTGCACACGTGGCTACTCGTTATAGATTAACGGATTTAGACTAATTTTAAACGCATTTTTCAATTAAATTCTGGTGTATTTAACTGAGTTCCAATATTGAAATCGGATTTTGTTTGGCAAGTTACGTCCAGAATTTTCCAGGTAAGTTTTAAATTTCTTTGATCTATGAGCAAAACACGTGCTCGAAATTAGGTTAAAATTTGAGAATAATTTTGGGTAATTTATTGTAGACGTTTTTGGGATACGGAGTAGAAAAACCATCAGCCGTTACCATATATCTCTTTGAACGAATATGTAGGACTATTGGTTACGAGCTTAAATTTGTGAAATAATTCCCTTTCGATACAACATAACTGTAACGGAGACCAGGACCTGAAATTTTGGTATCCTGTAATTTTGGTATCTTGTAAATTGAAGAACCGGAGATTATTTGGAAGTTTTATTTTGCATTCAACGCAGGAGATTTCACTCAATGGTCTCAACCTACTAGTAATCGGAGCCACCTTGTGATCTACGGATGGATTTCGGGTGTTTTAAAAGTTAAGTTGTCCTATATTTTGTATGCAATCATAAACAATTTTTCTCTAATATAATTAAAAATTAAACTATTTTTCCCCTAGCTTCAGTGACGATTGTTAGAAATTATTGTAAGGCTGTTATGTATATATTTTACAAAATTGTATGATATTTTTGTTGTAACTACTCGAAAATGTACAAGGAATAAACTGAAATTCTTTTACTTTGTTCTTTTTATTGCTCTCTGTCTCTCACAAAAAGGATTTTTATTTAGTTGGGGCTTTGAGATCGTAATAATTTTCTGGAATATTACAGAACTTTCTGGCTCACAGATTTTTTGTAATGTTACAGAATGCTTTCGAATTTTCTGGAATATTACAGAAAATTCTGATTTATTTCAGAAGTCTCTCAAATTTTATTGAATGTTGAATATGACTTAGAACTTGAACTTGACTTAGAGTAGGCCAATTTCGATTAAGTAAAAACTGAATGTCTTTTCAAGCTTAGATAAATTTACCTATGAAAACCCTGTTCAAATTGATTCAGTAGTTTCTGCGTGATGCGCGTGCAAAAACAAACAGATAGAAATTAAAAAAAAAATCTTAATGTACTCTATTACTCATCTTAAATCTCCCCACATCAGATTTTTGCAAATATTTTCAATGTACAGACACACCAGCTTTACAGATTTATTATAATGTATAAATTTTATTTAAATACCCATAAAAATCTTGCTCTAAAACCTGACTCACTCTGTATACACGTCTTCCTGACTTTTTTAATTTAAGTATTTCACAGTTCACATGGGTCGCAAGAATTATTATTATTACACGTTCGTCGCCTTCCTACTCCGGCCGCCTCAGTGATGTTGTATTCGCCAGCCTCGCAGCGTTCCGTTTACGAGCGCACCAGGACGATAATGGGGGACGACGTGCAGCAAAATTTACCCGATGGGGATCTGGTTTATAGCCGGCAGGACATACAACGCTGGCCCACAGGAGATTAACAGAGCGCGGTGCTGGTGACGTCACAAAGAAACGTCTAACGCCTGAGTGAATGCATGCGTCATGGGGAGCGGCGGCTTTTGAAAGATAAGCCAACTTGCCGCTGCAATCTGGCTTTCTTGTCGCCCCGCTGGTTCAAAGAGAAACCACCGAACAACGGGCCCATCACCGCTGAACCATATCTCAGACGCTTATTGCTCGCTGTTTCGCACCGTTTATGGTCAAACGCGGTTAGATGGTCTTGATTAGGCTGATGAGCGCGTGGATGAATGTGTGCTTCACCTGTGCTCTCTTGTTTGCCTCTACTTTTATTAATGAGGGTTTCGCTGGAATTAGCGATGTGTCTACAGCTAATATATAGGCTCCAACCTATCTATTTAAAGAGGACTTCCGAATCTAACAGGTTTTGCAAACGCGTTACTTACTTTGTAATGTATTCATTTTACATGAAAAATGTCGGGTAGTATCTTTGGTTTATACTTTAATTTAAATACAATGGCTTAAATATAATGAAATCGTGGTAAAATAAAAGTTTTGTCAAATGCCGGATAGACAAAACTTTTTTGATTCATGATTGCAGGCAGCATTTTGCGAGGCTTTATGTCTTTCTGAAGACGTTTCAAAGACTGCATTTGGAAGAAGTAAAATGAAAGTTTTATTTATAGTAGAGTAAAATCTGGAAGTAAAGTCGCTTAGTTTTCGAGAAAAAAAAAACCGGCGTAGAACCAAACCAGACTTAGTGGGATTCTTTAGTAAGATAATCGTGTACACGAAATCGTTTTTTACGACATTTTTCGGTGGTCGAGAACTTTTTTATTTCGGAAAAACTCAAAAAAATAGATTTTTAATGAAATATGTTTTTTAACGTCTCCACCGCTATATCTCTGAAAATATTTGTGCTATCAAGCTATTTTTTTTTTTTTAGATTAAAGTAGACACAATAGCGCTTCGAACAACGTCCCACGTGAACCCGATTTATTTTTTTTTAAGTTGGTAAAATAATAGGAAACTCAAACTTGTTATTTTCAGTAACGTAATTTTAGGCAATCGAGAAAAAAGTTTATTTATGAAAATTTGTATATACATGCTGCGTACAAATTGAAGCCAATAGTTGAAAAAAGTTTTTAGGATAAAAATTTTTCATGTCCCGTTCATAGTATTGAGTCAGCGATTTTCTTTTACGGGCCAAAGTCATATTCTTGCGCGCTCGGCTATAGCAAGCCTGCCGACTGCAACGATCTGACGATCCCGGTCGGGGTGTATATAATAGTTTAACTTATATCAATAGGTACAAAACCAGTAGTGATCAAAAGCATCTAGGGGATCAATATTATTGTTCAATATTTCATATATTGTACAGTAGTATTGATCATATGTTGTTAATATTAAGAAATTGTATAATAAATATTAAATAGTCTCCTTTTAATAATAAAAAGACAGGTGGTAGTAGTACAGTACCTAGTGGTAAAAAAAACTTCGAAGTAATGTCATATTGAACGGATTTCGTTCATTTTTGGCAGTATAATAGTAAATGTTTCACAGAAAAGTTTCTATATTGAGCGGGGGCTTGTTAATTTATAGGGGGTGGATGCCACCCCCTTTGAGGGGGCGGCATTTAAAAAATATATGAAGTACAATCATATTTTAAGAAGAAAAGGTTCTATGCAATTTTTCACATAAATTGAAGTTTTTAAGTTATAACGACTTCAAAATTACGATTTTAGCTTAAAAAAAGGTATTTCTGAACGGCTTTCGTCAAGTATCTCAAAAAGTATTACTTTATCGAAAAAACGTTATAGACCAATTACAGAAAGTACAAACTGGGAATTAATTATATTTTTTGTTTATTGATGTAGGATTAATAATTTCGGAGATATTTAAGTTTACATTTGGCATCCAAGTGTTCGTAAGATAACTATTTAGAGTGAGAGTTAAATATCTCAGAAACTGTGACACCTACGCCATGGATATTAATAGATACAATAATAGGTTATTAATTAAGCTCTTAACTATTTTTTTATTTGTTTATGTAGCATAAAAAACAAAGAAGTTATGACCGAAGCAATGTCCGTCTACACATTATTTTAATAACAACGTCGCCATTTTGTTACTGTAATTAGCCAGTAATTAAAAAAAAAATTAATTTCAAACACGGTTTCTCATTAATATACAGCATGACGTAGATGCTCAAATTTTTTGGTTCGTATACAGCACTTGCTTTAGAAAAAATACAGTTTAAACTATAAAGGTATTTTCGATAAAACGTATTTTTTTTCCTATTCCAAATATTTCAATAAATATTAGTTTTGTTCAAAAATGTGTAGAGACCAAAAATAAAGCTCATAAACTAATAATAATGAATTTCGCTTGTTTATTTATTTACATAGATTTAATAGTTTCGGAGATATGAGTTTACAAATGGCATCCGAACGTTCATAAGACGAAAAATGCAGTTTAAATGTTAAATACCTCAGAAATTGTGACGCATGCTAAGAAAGGAAATTAAAGACAATTAATTGCGCTTTCAAATTATTTTTTACTCGTTTTGTTACTCTAATTAGCCAATAATCTAAAAAAATTATCTCAAATACAGTTTTTCGTTAAAATGTAGCATTACCTAAATGCTCAAATTCTTTTTTGCTCATTTAAAGCACTTGCTTTAGAAAAAAATGCATTTTAAACTTTAAAGGTAATTTCGAAACCCTTGGATACCAAATATAAACTTAAATATTTCCGAAATTATTAATCCTACATCAATAAACAAAAAATATAATTAATTCCCAGTTTGTAGGGTGCTTTCTGTAATTGGTCTATAACATTTTTTCGATAAAGCAATACTTTTCGAGATACTTGACGAAAGCCGTTTGAAAATACCTTTTTTAAAAGTTTTTATTTTAAGCTAAAATCGCAATTTTGAAGTCGTTATAACTTAAAAACTATCAATTTATGTGAAAAATTGCATGGAACCTTTTCTTCTTAAAATTTGATTCTATTTCAGCTCCAATAAATATATATATTTTTTAAGTGCCACCCCCTGAGAGGGGGTGGCACATTTTTCTGAATGATATCTAATTTTTTAGATGACAGTAAGCAACTCCACCCCAACCTAGAATGCCATATATTAATCTAGATTCAACTAACGCTATTTCTACGCGACTAATCTGACCAACCTGCATGCGAGATGTATTAATTGCGTCCCAATGTCGCGTTTAGCGCTGATAAAAAAAATCGCTGTTGCCAAACGATACACTTTAGGCAAAAACATATTTTTTCAAAAACTTTTGTGATTATTAGGCTTTATTTTCTTCGCTGCATGTATGCAAATATTTTCAAAAATAAAAAAGTTTATCGATTGGTGAAGATTTCAATACACAAAATATGTATTTTTAGTTTATTTGATTTTTAGAAAAATGAAAGTGCGAATTGTGCCCAAACCGTTTATATTGGTAAAAGCGCTACAGTGTGTGCTTTAATTTGACACAAAACAAATTTCGGTACCTTTAATAGTTTTAAAGATATGGCGGTGGAAACAAAAAAAAACAATTTTCTTTAAAAATACATTTTTTTCACTTTTTATTGATTTAAAAAGTTCGAGACCACAAAAAAATGTCGTAAAATATGATTTCATATGCCCGGTGACATACTCAAAGGAACCTAATATGTTTGAACTGGTTCTACGCCAAAAAAAAAAAAAATGACACGATAGACTTAAGAAATCGCTGCTCTATTATTCGAGGCGAGTCCTGTTGAATTAAAAAAATAGGTTTTTGTAAATAAATTAATTTTTTTTGTAAATAAATTCATTTTAGAGCTCTTTGTGTCTAGCACAACCAGATGTGAGTTGTCCGGGAAATGGAAATATTAAAAATTGATATTTTAATTAGATTTTCAATATGATTGAATAGATAGTTGTAAATAAATTCGTTTTAGATTTTTCTAATTTCTGGCATAACCAAAAGTAGGTTATCAAAAGAATGCAAAGATTTTAAATTAATATTTCCTTACATAAATTCTCTTTTTTGCTGTTTGCGAAATCCCTTAAAAAATGTATTTACAGCAATTTTAGAACTACAAAACTTTAAATTAATCAAATTTTTTTTTTGAGAGTAGAATATTTCCTTTTAAAAAAGCTGCAATAAAATCAATTTCTTGCAAAATTTACCAATTAAAAGTGACTACACAGGCGCACAACATAAAAAAGTGGTCTCTTTATGGTACTCCATTGAGTAACCCATATATATTTCGATGTGCTGAACTACAGAGCTGGGCAAAGTACTCATTTAAACTACTTCAAGTATCAAGTACCAAATAGTTAGTTAGGGTACTTGTTGCATCAAGTATCAATTACTTTTCAAAAAGCTGAATACTTTAAGTATCAAGTACTTCGAGATAGTACTTGCAATTTTTGGGTGTAAGTACTACTTGTACTATTTCAATTAGTCATTTAATTCTAACAAATGCATTTAACTACTTCAAGTATTTTCTTGTTGTATCAAGTATCAAGTACTGTTTAAAAGTAAAATACTTATAAGTACATTCAACTACTTCAAGTACTTTACTTTTTTTATTTTTAAGTAAACCAATCTTTATGTGTAAATATTTCTATATATTGGCATAATTTTTATATTTAGGATATATTTAAATAATGATACCGTTTTTTGAAGAACAACTCGAGTTTGACGCTAATTTTCAAAATTAGAAATCCAACAACTAATTAGCTTCCTTCCTAGATATGGACCACAATACGAACAGGAAGTATAAACCGGAAGTTGCATGATTAAGTCCATTTTCTAGAGTGGAAACTATTTTCTTTTCCAGTCTTAGTATAGACCTGCGTGTTAAGTACGTATAAAGGGTAAATAAATGGATTTTAGGCCTCCTCGCTAGATATGGACCACAATAACACAGGGCTGAAGTCCGAACCGGAAGTTGCATAATTAAGTCCATTTTTAAGGGTGAAAACTTTTTCAGCGTATATAGTGTGTCCCAAGATAGATGTAATAAGAGGTGTAATGGACCAAAAATTTTGGAATTTTGGAATGGTATTTGGGGATTGAGTCCTGCTTGTTGTAAAACTAAAGTATACCAAAAATGACTGGATTTGGTGTTCTACAGGGTGTTTTATAAGCAAAGTTGTAAAAATCACCACTAATAAAGTACCTTTATTTTTCAAAATATGAAAAAATTCCACTAAGAAAAGTTATTTAGAATGCAATTTTATACCTCTATACCAAATTTCAGGAATATAAAATTATTTTTTTGGCTCTTCCCATTTTTTCAATAATTTAGTATTTTATTTTGAAGCATTCAATTAAAACTGCATAGAAATTATTTTTGTGAATTAATATTTAAAGTTATGTAGAAGCTAAAAGTAGGCTATGAGAAAAGCAGTGGATGATTAACATTTGCTCCTACCCAACTTTAAATATGAATTCAACTCTTAATTCACAAAAAATGGGAAGTTTCAAAAAAATTATTTTATATTCCTGAAATTTGGTATAGAGGTATAAAATTGCATTCTAAATAACTTTTCTTAGTGGAATTTTTTCATATTTTGAAAAATAAAGGTACTTTATTAGTGGTGATTTTTACAACTTTGCTCTTTTTTTTATTTTGTGTGCCTGTGCTATTAACGACGTAACTACGCTCTGGAACACACATCTAGGTTTGCTGATTTTCACGGAAGAGAAATACCTATACTTCATCTTTTGCAAGATTTTTAGAAATTCAGGCGATCGGAAGTTTTATTATAAATTAATATAAATGCCTCATTTTAATGGCTAAACAAAAGCATATTTGCTTTCGAAAATGAGCTCGTGATAAATCACAAAGGACAACGTGGAAAATAGCCTCTTAAATTGTTATATTTCCACACAAAAACTACTGCAATAAATAAATAACATAACAAATAAAAAATATAAAAACCGCTGCCCAAGGAATAACTACTTCCACATCCAGATTTTCTATCCAAGTCACTCACATCGAAAAAACTTCGTTTGTGGAAACAATTGTTCATGGAACTTTAATAATATAATACTTGAAATCCTCTACCCCAAAAACCCATAAAACGATACCCCACATCGGTAGTGGGGCGGGGGTGGCGATAGGAGGTGGTAGTGAGGGGTGGATGAAGTAAAAAAATATTTTGAGGTTTCTGGTTCTTGTACACACACTAAATCACAATTTTTTTTCATCCCCTTTAATAATGGGGTGGGGGTGGTAATGGGGATGGCTAATGTCAAAATTTTTTTTGAGACCTTAGCTTCTCTTATATATACTAAATACCAATTTTGTGGACTCTTACCTGCTTGATTTATCTATTTACCCCAAATTTACCCCAATTTACCCCCCAACCCTTCTACAGAACAAGATGAAAATATAATCCAGTTCTAGATCTCGTTAAAGTACATATGTGTACCAAATTTCAAGTCAGTATCTCAAACGGTTCCTGAGTAAACGTGCGCACAAAAAAAAGTTACAGACAGACAGAATTTTTTTTTTCGCTCAAACTTAAAATCTCGACGTTTCATGACATTCTAAGCCTATTTGAACAATAAAAATTTTTAAAAATTTTTTTGTCGTTACTATACTTCCGCTGGATGTGGAAGTAAAAATATCTGTATTGCATTATTTTCCTTCAATGAAATCTGATTGCTTCACTCGTCCTTATTTGAGAGATATTCTCCAACTTAATTCCAAATTTCATATAATTTGAAATATCACGAATATCTTTAGGGAGAGCGTTATATAAAGAGGCACAATTATAAACTGATGATCTCTTAAAAAATACACTCGTTTGGAGAATAGGTACACTCAAGAAATCAGCATATCTCGTTGAATGATTGTGAAAATGAGACCCTCTCCTAAAAAGAATTAAATTCTTTTTTGTTGAATGTTAGGCATTTCAAAACATAAATAGATGATGTAAGAAGAACATGTTTTCTTTCAATTGTTCTCTACAGCTTTCGTTTATTTTTAAATAAACAAAATTAGCCTGAAAAATTCTACTTCCAGTGAAAGTATAGTAACAAGAAAAATTTTGAAAATTTTTATTGTTCAAATAAGCTTAGAATGTCATGAAACGTCGAGATTTAAAGTTTGAGCAAAAATTTCTGTCTGTCGGTGTGTCTCGGTCTGTCTGTCTGTAACTTTTTTTGTGTGCACGATTACTCTGGAACCGTTTAAGATTTTGACTTGAAATTTGGTACACATATGCATTTTAACGTGATCTGGGAATATATTATATTTTCATCTTATTACGTTGAAGGGGGGTAAATTGGGGTAAATGGGGGTAAATAGATAAATCAATCAGATAAGAGTCCATGAAGCTATTAAGTCTCAAAAAATTTGTTGGCACTAGCCACCCCCATTACCACCCCCACCCCATTATTAAAGTGGGTGAAAAAAAATTATGATTAATGTGTGTACAAGAACTAAAAACATCAAAATATTTTTTTACTTCATCCACCCTGACACCACTACCGATGTGGTATATCGTTTTATGAGTTTTTGGGGTAGACGATTTCAAATATTATATTATTAAAGTTCTATAAGCAATTGTTTCCACACACAAAATTTTTTCGTTATGAGAGATTTGGATGGAAAATCTGGATGAAGTAAGTGATTCCTTGGGCAGCAGTTTTTTGTATAAATAAACACTCCTTCACATTCGAGGTTCTACCCCATGCGAGAATATTAAAAGATATGTGACTATAGTCATAGCATACTAAATATTAAATTAATTTGCCTTGCCCAGAGTGGATTTTACCTGTCATGTTGCAAAATATGCTTTATCTAGTTGACTATATACATAAGGTCTATATGTTTATACAAGAATAGCTTGGAATCAAGGTACCAGATAATTTGCCAGAATTAAATAGCATTATAAATAAGAATAAAATTTTCCGGTAGAGCTTTTTGGAGGAGAACATTAAAACAATATTTTTCCATTTAGAATGAGTTTTTTTTTGACACCATGTGCTCAATGATTCTGTCATATTAGTAATCTCCATCCCCACCCCATTATTAAAAGGGGAGAAAAAAATAAAATTGTGATTTAATGTGTGAACAAGAACCACAGGCCCCCAACAATTTTCTTTTTACTTCAGAAAATAAATTAAAACTATACTTCCATATTCACATAGAAATGTAATAAAATTAAAACTGTCTGTTGCCCGATACGGTTAGGGATTGCGCACTAGAGTAATGTTCGTGTTACAGGGCCTTTTTCTCACTTTCAATGCATTTTACAAAAAAATACTAAAAATAAAAAAATTTCCTCATTTTGTTAGCTACAGCTTACTCGCTTACAGTATGCAGTTATTTTGAAAAATAAAAACCTGGATCCATATTTTTCGCTGTAAATTACACAAAAATCGCAACTGTACCATTAGTATTTATTTATTTTTCAGTTATGTCATAACAAATATTATTTTTGCATACACCGTTGGAAAGTGAAAAGTTTGAATATTGTAATACTAAAATATCAAGTTTTTACGACAACAAATGACATATAGAGGAGGTTGAACATGAAAAATGTGAAAATAATATTTTTGTAGAAAAGATGCAGTGCAGTTTTCTCCATTTTCGCAATGGGCTCATTTAGCATATTTTTCTTATTACATTTTCCAAAAATCTCTTAATTTTAGAGCGAATTGCAAAAAAAACAGAATATTCCAGGGGCTTTAAAATGAATCAAGAACATCGATTCTGCGTGACGTCATTCCATACTAGTTGCATTTTCATTCTCCTCTTTTCGGCACTTATATGCTGCATACTAGTGTGCTAAAATACTACAATAATCTCCAAATCACCATCTCTGGCAGATCAGACAAATAAATAGCCGGGTTCTAATAGCGTAAACACATACTTTCGGATTCACTGACGTCAGCACTGAGCGCGTCGGTTCAGGTTTAAAACAGTTTATTTCTGATACTATTTATCGGATCGACCTCAAATTTCCAGTGTTATAATTATTCGACGATTACTTCGACTTTAAATTGAGTTTCAAACGAAAACTATTACGTAGTCAAAAAAAATGGTATAGGTGTTTTTCACGTAGAACTTCACGCTTCAAAATTTTGTTCTCTAACTATTTTGCCGTATTTTGCTTATTTATAGAGATATTTACTATTAACTATTGCCACAAAAATTAGATGGCCATCAGAGACAAAGTTAAATTTCTATTTTAAAAATGTTGATTTTTCTTAATTCCTCATACGAACGATTTGCAAAATTTATCGTGACCTAAAAACAGTTTTAGGACTCTTAGGTAATAATTTATTTATCCGATATACCTTCATGGATTCTCCGCTCTTCGTGCCGAGTTCCGTACATGTACAGAAAAACGACATTATCCACCTTACTTTTTCGCTTCATTGTTGTTTTTTGAAGCTCTAGAGAACCGGGCATAATCTGCCCTGCCATCATCTCATCCGAACTCCACTTTCCATTCCGCCAGCGCCACTCTGCGAAATGCAAAATTTACAGCTGTGCAGCGGTGGAGCTAAGCATATCCCTGGGGAATGTATAACACAAGATGACAAGTCGCAGGTGTTTACCGACCCTTCTCAACCTGCAGCCAACCCCTAATCGTATTAGTGCTATCTCATTTTCACGGTGTCTCTGGAGGCCTCGCATAATTAGATGAGAAGGAGGGCAAATACTCAGGTGAAAGTTGCCAACTGTAGGCTACGAGGATTTTTAGTAGGTGATGAAATTTGTAATTTCGTTATTGCAGGAATTAATACAATTTCGATAGTGCGAGACAGGGGCGTCGCGGCGCGAGGTAAAGGCATAACGACTCTGAATTGTCTACTTTACCATTACGTTTTATTGTTCCAAAGAAACAATTCGTAATATGCAGTATACAGCGAAGAACAAAAGTGTGCCACTTTCCTATGTACCTTGATGGTAAGAATCAGGAAATATTCACTGTGGTCTTAGGATAAAGATAGTCTCGGAGAAAATATAATGGGTTTATGAATTACATAATTTTCTTGAATATAAAAAAGTAAAGTGACATTATGCAGTTATAAAAAGACAGACGATGGTTGCGGTTGCAAGTTTATGAGTGTCATTTTTCTCGATATCGAATTTCCTATTAGATATCCCAAACAGCACTATTAGTTAGCTTTACCTGGTACAATAACCTAAGACAGTCGATATAGCGTAATTGCAAACATTCCTTTCAACTTTGAATGCATATGGACTTACCAGTAATTTAGTAAGCAATATTTAGAAAATATCTTCTTAAAAAATGTCTGATAAATCACAATATCTTTTATGTAATTTTCAAGAAATGTTCATGTATTCCTTAACCATAAAGTTGATGCTCATGTTGAGGCATGTCTGTAAAAAAAATATTACGTTATTTTAGACTAAATTATGAACTTTAGAGGCGCTGTCTCTTGTCTGAATAGAAGCAGGTCAGGTAAATGTTAGCAATAATGTTACCATAATATCTTGAAGTCATATTTAGAGAACAGAAAACAGTGTATTGAAGCAATGGGGCGATAAAAAATACATTCGTTCAGAATGGAAATTGGTGAAAGACCTCAGGCCCAATTTTATTTCTCCTCTATATAACTGACGTACCAAAAATTGTCAAATATCTTGTTAGTTCATATGATGATGATAATTCATTAGTTATCAGAGCGGAAACTAATTGGGAGTTAGAAACTTAGATTTCATTGTCTATTAATATTTTAAACGACTGGTATGTAACAAATAATCTAAAGCTATATAGGTATAGGCTAGACTCACATGTTAAAATTCAGTCCGGAAGGAGCCTACACTAGTCACGAACAATGATGAATTGCTGACATCAAAAATTTTGGGAAATGTAATTGGTTCGCAATTAACTGGGAAACAACACTTAGAGTATCTTGTCACAAAAATCAGTTAATTTACATATTATGCGTTACGAACCATGTGAAGATCTGTAAGTGAAGAAGCAGCCATAATCTCATATTATGCCTACATTAAGTTCAGAATACGATATGGAATTCCATCCTGGGGCAATTCTGTTGAAGCTGACAGAATCTTCAGACTCGAAAAGACTTGTTGAGAAGCATTTTCTACCTAAAGAAAAAAAGAGAAACATGTAGTGTCGTCTTTAAGGAAAAACATACTTACGCTTACCCTTCCATGTGTGTGTATATATAAGAGTATGTATGTATTACTTCAATAGCAATTATAGTGATTTTTTTAACAAGTACAATGTGAATTATATGTATGATACAAGTAAAAAAATATTTTGAGGTTTCTGGTTCTTGTACATACAATAAATCACATTTTTTTTCATCCCCTTTAATAATGGGGTGGGGGTGGTAATGGGATTGGCTAATGCCAAAAATTTTTTTGAGACCTTAGCTTCTCTTGTACATACTAAATACCAATTTTATGGACTCTTACCTGCTTGATTTACCCATTTACTCCAAATTTATCCCAATTTACCCCCCAACCCTTCGACGGAACAAGATGAAAATATAATCTAGTTCCAGATCTCGTTAAAGTACATATGTGTACCAAATTTCAAGTCAATATCTTAAACGGTTCCAGAGTAAACGTGCGCACAAAAAAGTTACAGGCAGACCGACAGACAGACAGACAGAAATTTTTTTCGCTCAAACTTAAAATCTCGACGTTTCATGACATTTTAAGCCTATTTGAACAATAAAAAATTTTAAAATTTTTTTTGTCGTTACTATACTTCCACTGGATGTGGAAGTAATAAAATGTTAAATTAATTAAAATAAAGTGAAATTATTAATAAAAAAAAATAAAGTTAAACTCAAAGTTAATACAATTTATTTGGCCACCGGGTACAATTATTATGTAACGAACACTTCAGTATAATTCAAAGGTTGAATCATGAATGAATGCCAGCTGTTCCCTCAGCTTCCCTGAACCTACCGATGCAGCAATTAGGCCGTCCCGGTCCCTGCATACCCCGCTAAGAGACCATCTCCAAAAGGTGATGCTAACATTCGGCCTTTCCTGACGAAAGAGTGTCCTCACTCTTCAAGTCCAAGGGAACTGAAACTCGAATTGTTTGTGTTAGGTCTTCGAGATGTCTCAGCAACACATTAACACAACAATCAAAATCCATATAATAAAAATAATAATAATAAAAAATAATAATAATCAGACGACACGTGACTTAAAGTTCTGCAACTTTCTAGTCCAACATCTCTCACAGTCTGACCTAACCTGTAAATTGATTAATGAACTTGGCCAAGTTTATTAGTAATTATAATTAAAAAAAATTAAAAATAAGATAACTAATCTTAAACTATAACTTTGTACTAACTTAGCGATAACTTAGCCTAATGGTCACTTAGTACCCTGCTAGCCCTGTACCACAAGCGACCCCAGGAAGTACGTCTCTATGTCCGGTACCACTACTACCCGGTAAGAGAACCCTTCAGTAGCATCTCCTCTTCTAACCTCCCTCCTTGTCCGGTGACATGTCCATCATCCTGAGTATCATCTCCTCTTCTAACCTCCTTGTCCTACGATATGACCATCATCCTGTGACTTTCCTTTCATCCTTTTCTATTCTTGTTCAGTGACTCTACGGTCACCCGAACAACCTATATCCACTTACCACCGCTACCTACGCTATTTGTTCTCTTACCCTGGTATAGCTGGGACAACGTACCCCTGACTTACCCCATCCACCACCATACTCCAGTATGAGACCTAACCGTCACCATACTCCTGTATGTGGCCTGACCTCCATCCGGTGACTGCCATCCACCATACTCCAGTATGTGACCTGATTGCCACCATACTCCTGTATGTGACTTGACTTCCACCCGATGATTGCCGCCACCCTACTCCCGCGTGGATTGCCAACAAATCCGTGACCTCCTGTTGTCAACGCTGGCCACGCCGTGGACCACCGCCTGTGCTGTTAGTAACGTATCCATGGCCTCATGTTGTCCACGCCAGCCACGCCACTGTACCGCTGTTGAGAACGACTACACCCAGGTATGTCTGACACCTCATAACGGTCATTATCCAGGACTTTCACAACTCGAAACGGTCCTTTCCATTTGGGCAGCAGTTTTTGGCTCCGCCCAGTAGTTCGATTGCTGGTAACTTTAAGCAAGATTAGATCTCCCTCGTCGTACACGCAAGGGTCTTGTCGCTTCTGATCAAACCTGTACTTTTGATCTGCCTGATACTAGCTTACGTACCTCTCCATTCGTTCTCCAATTTCTCTATATCCTGAACTATCTTGCCCATATCTTTAATTATGGCGTCGCTCAGTTCAGTGAACTCACTTTTGCTGCGGCTACGAGAACGGCTCGTTCTTCTCCGTCGCTCATTAGAAGATTTCCTCTGATGCCTATCATAAGCTTTCCTCTGTTGCCTATCATAAGCTTTCCTCTGTTGCCTGCCAGAATCCTCCCTTCGATAATTCCGGCGGTGATCACCAGAAGCTTCCCTTGGAGTAATTTCCCAAACCGGACTCCGACTACGTGCTCTCCGGTTCCCAAAACTGGATCGTCGACGAAATTCATTTTCTAATTCTCGTGACATTTTTTTGTTTAAACTTCACTTAATCACTTATTCACTAAATATTAATAATGGCTAGGTCCTTTATCCCACTTCTGATGTTAAATTAATTAAAATAAAGTGAAATTATTAATAAAAAAAAATAAAGTTAAACTCAAAGTTAATACAATTTATTTGGCCACCGGGTACAATTATTATGTAACGAACACTTCAGTATAATTCAAAGGTTGAATCATGAATGAATGCCAGCTGTTCCCTCAGCTTCCCTGAACCTACCGATGCAGCAATTAGGCCGTCCCGGTCCCTGCATACCCCGCTAAGAGACCATCTCCAAAAGGTGATGCTAACAAAAACATATTTTTTTTCCATATACTCCAAGAAGAAACAAGGTTTCAGCTACAGACACGTGTTTTGAAGTTATTGATCCTCATCAGCATAATTTAGGGAATGTTTTATAGATTAGGAGCAAAAAATAACAAAGGTTGGAAAGTACACAGTACTTCATTTGAAGTTTCATACCTCAGTGCCACATTTAGGATATCAAATGAGGGCAGTCAGTATATAGAACTCTATGTGTACTACCCTACTCCCACCTGACAAAATATTGTCAAACCCAAGGCCTTATTTACTTCGTTAGTATATTCTCGTAAGAATGGAAGTAAATCATAACTGAATTTCATACCAATATTTTCTATATATTATCATTAGAAATTATTATTTTGAATCAATACTATTTAAATACATTTTTATATTTCTAAACACACACGTTCGGCAAATGTAAAAAAGATTAGTGTCAATAAACAATATAAACAATGATCTCGCGTGCACTTACAAAACGCTAACGCACCGTTTATCTCAGGTATTTAAACAAGGAAGTAAATGAGGATGGGCAGTGTCTACCCAGGCACCGAGAATTGCCTCAAGACGCGGCCTCGTTGGAAGATTCCCTAATAGCTACGCTTGGAGAGTAGTGTACTTTATTTATTTTTAATATTTTTATTGTTGAATAAACATTGGTGTTGTTACAACTGATCGAATTTAATTTGTCATTTTCTTTCAGGTACACTAATTTTATATTTAGGCGTGACGATATAAACAAAGCAATGAAAGGGTTTATCAAAAACAAATTTATCATATACCCCAAAAGAGAAGTACTGTTTGTTATAAAAAGAACATGTTTATTAGCAACCGCGAGCGCAAGATGTCAAGCGTATTAAGTCGTCCCGTGTGCAATCTCTCATTTTATTTGCGACTAGTGTTGGCGGTTATCCATTGAGGATTTGCCTCGTAATAAGTTGTGGGAAGTTAGGGTTACACCATTAGACGCTCCTACAAACTTAAAATCTCCGACAAGAGAAATCCCATCAAAAACACGATCCTATGATTAATACTCGGTTACGCGCTCGACTTGCGAAGCGGCGTAGTGATGAAGTGGCGCAAGAGGGGAATATTTAATCACACGGAGCGCGGAGCACAGGCAACCGGCAAGGTACCTACACCATCATTAATTTTCACCGCTAGTTCCACTGGAGCGAGCTGATGACTGATTGATGCTGCGGCACCCCGTTTCAGCGCTAATGATGCTGCTGCCGCCATGTACCATCCGCCGGTTCCATTCGACGTCGCCGGTCGAGGTTTTACCTATACTATTCGTATTTGCGCCACGCACAGTGGCGGATTTGCAGGTGGGGTTCGCTTGCAACTTTTATACTTAACAGATACATAGTGAAACATCCCGTACCTGGATTGTGTGTTTTATTAATAATTTTCTGATTTATTGATCAAAACTGACTTATTTTGAGACTTTAAAATAATTCCATATAATACAAAATTAAGGTAACAATGAAAAACGTTTTATTCGGATGTTAGCTTAAATTATCTCGTTTTCAAAAGTAAGGAAGTATTAAATTCGTTATTATTTGGGAAATAATATTTCATACAGTGTAATATTGTTACATATTTACACCCTGTAACGGGGGATTGGAAATTATAACACCAGGGTAACACTAAACACTAATTTATTAACTTCCATCCCATTTACAACAAATAATTACTTCACTAATAGACCACTACAAAAAGTCCTTGCACTCAAATGGAATAGGGCTACTCAAAAAGCCCGATGGTCAACATGCAGAGAGTCAGCAGGAAAATATAAGAGTACTTTTAAGTTTTCACTTCCCTGGCTTCCATGTAATCGAAGATGAACTTCCACAGGCCTTCCTGGAAGAGGATGTACATCGTCCTACCAGGGAAGGAAAAAGGCTAGCTGGAAAAATATTACTTAACCTCTTTTTCCTTAAAACAATGGAGAAAATACTAGATCCACAGATTAGAAGCGAAATCATTACAGAGAAACCGCTTCACTCGAAACAATTGGCCTATCAACCTGGCAAATCAACAATAAACGCTCTACAATGCCTGGTCAAAGGCATCGAAAAGACATTTACAGCAAAGGAACTGGCTCTGTGTGCTTTCATAGATATAGAGGGTGCTTTTGACAACACCTCCTATGAATCCATACAAAGAGCCGCGGAAAAAAAGGGGAATACAGTCCCCAACAATCAAATGGATACAATCCATGCTAAGAAGCAGAAAAATTACCACAGATATGGGGAACGAGTCGGCCACCGTGACTGCAGTTAGGGGCTGTCCACAAGGTGGAGTCGTATCGCGCTTGCTGTGGTCAATGGTAGTCGACGATCTCCTCCATAAGCTGAGTAACGTTCAGGGCTATGCTGATGACCTGGTCGTTACTGTTAAAG
Organism: Rutpela maculata; assembly: GCA_936432065.2. Lineage (NCBI taxonomy): Eukaryota > Metazoa > Arthropoda > Insecta > Coleoptera > Cerambycidae > Rutpela > Rutpela maculata. Next base: position 206,917,635 of record OW386287.2, read on the forward strand.
GCAGGCATGAGGTTATGATCTCAATCAAACCACATGCCAATTGCTTTAAATGTAATATCTAAATAGTGCTCGTCAGAGGGCCTTGGTGTCAATCCGAGCAAAACCGTTATTTTTCCATTCACCAAAAGGAGAAAACTAAATTTGAGAGCTCCTGGAACAGTACTGAATTTTTCCAGTGAAGTCAGTGTCCAGGAGTAATCCTGAACCAAAAACTTACCTGGAACTCACAATTAGAAAGGACACTTACCAAAGCAACGACGGCTATTTGGACGTGCCGTGGGCTGTTTGGTAAGATTTGAAGTCTGAAGCCAAAAATGATACATTGGTCCTGCCTTTCGATTGTCAGACCCATGGTTACCTACGCATCATGTGTATGGTGGCCAAAAATAGAAGAGAAAATAGCACAAGGAAAGTTGCAGAAATGGCAACGACTTGCCTGTCTAGAGACTACAGGAGTAATGCGCTCGTGTCCCACAGCAGCTATGGAAGCAATGCTGGACTTACTTCCTCTGCATTTGCATGTAAGGAAGGAGGCAGCACATGGTGCCTTAAGGCTGCATCAGGCTCTTAAATTCAGACCAGGTGACCTGGTCGGTCACTTAAGGATTCTGGAGTTAATCCAATTCGAATCCATGACCAAAGCCACTGACTCAATGCCAATCAAGCATGATTTTGACTGTTTTGACGTTTGATGTGCTGATTGAATGCCGTCAGGAGAGCAGGGTCGAAGTACTGCGGTTGGAGAAAGAGTTACACATCTGGTACACAGATGGATCCAAGATGGACGGAGGAGTTGGTGTGGGCGTAGCAGGGCCTAAATGCAGGCTATCTAAAGCCCTTGGTAACACCCCAACCATCTTCCAGGCAGAAATGTGCCCAGGAATGCCTAAATAGAGGCACTCGAAAAAACAATAAAGTTACTTTGATGTGGGTGCCACGGCATGGGGGAATATAAAGAAATGAATTGGCTGATAATAAATAAATAAAAAAAAAATTTTTAGTTTCTTTTTCCGGTTAGCGCGCGCGCCGTTCGGAAGTTTCGTCTGCCAGCGTAATTGGGGTAAGTGAAGTACATATACTAACCACCTATGTGGACAGATATCGATAATCATTCGGTTTAATAATAAATGCCCCCCCCCCTCCCTACCCCCCCACTATACCACAAAGTTCCAGAGAGAAAAAAATTTGTATTTATATGGTCTCTTCGATTACCGACTGGCAGACGGTAACCACTCGTTGTCGAATTTGCACGCTATTTCCTATACTATCAAGAAACACCCTTATAAACAGGTTTTTCTCCTTTCACAGTGTTATCATCCCCCGTATCGGGGGCAAACATTTTTTTTTCAAATTTCTCCCCCCCCCGCTCATCAATTATTAAGCGCGAGGATCCGTTGGCTTCTAACTACTCATTTGAGTGTGAAAAGCAAAAGACCGGCTTTTTGGAGGTGTTTTTTGAGGTTAGACATGAAAACCGAGCCAGTCCAGTCTGACAATTCTGACATCGAATTCGGATTCAGCGGGTCAATTTACTAATACCAATTTACTAACTTGTACTAATTACCACAATTAATTACTTTACTAATATTACACTAAGTACTATAATTCACTACTTTAGTCACTTGTTCTTAATGTTTTACAATTCACTATCTGAACTAAACTGTCCACTCTGGGCTTCTCCATATCTTTATATACCGAAAAATGAGAATTCTAGAATGTTCTCTCCTCCTTCTGGAATTTTTCTATTAGGCTCTCTACAACTTCCAGACTTTGACACTGCGTGCCATCTCTGGGTCGATTGCCAAACTAACTAACTAATTCAGTTTCTGTTACTTATAGATATAACTTGTAGGAAACTCACATAGATGTCACTGGGGGTAGAACATGTAGCAATATATAAGAATACACTGGTTTGGTTTTCCGGACAGACCAATTTTTTGTGGGGCTGTGTTATTAATTCTCGCCTCTATTAACGTCTTACTTTAAATTTTGAAACTAATATATATAATAGTTTTCAAGTTATTGCAGAAAATCAAAAAATAATATCAACTTCAAAGTCTTGTATCTTATTTACCTACTAGCAATATTTTACTAAGGCATATTTGGCTTAATCTGCATATTTTGGTCTCGGGAATAATCAGCTGAAATATGTATCATTACTAACGAAACACCCCGCATTTATTCGTTGAATTGTTATATAAATTGTTTATAAATGTAAAATTTTTCCTATATGCACGCCTTTCAGGCGCTTAGAACCACTGAGCGCTGGCCGCCCGCAATAAGCACTACGGACGAAATAAAAAGAAAATTTATTCCTGCTAAATAAAATGGCAACACATTTTGGTAAATAAATCTGCATCCACTCCACTCCATTCTAAACCGAACAAATATTCTTAATTTATGTTACATAAATCTGCTACCGTGTATTATATCAGTTTATATGAACTCCGCCAAGAAACGCTACCAGCATTTCTACTGCTATAATTCGAACATATTGGCGAGAGCGGTGGGACTACGCTAGAATAGATTGTGAAAAAACTGTCGGAGTTGTTCTCTGCTAGCGCCTCTTTTATGAATCTTTGCGCCTTGCCGCCTTGCCTTTTCATCTTCGTAGAAGACAATAAATGGCCATGTGCCTAGTATATTATAGAATAATAGAAGCTCTAATTCATTTCATGGGAATGGTGTGGTTGAAATGTGCTTGTCTACACTTTTTGGTTACAGAATTTGCATTTTGAAGACGAATTGCAATAAATACCATCTAAGTGCTATATTCTACAGTGTTTCACTTGAAATGGTAACACCCCAATAACTTTTTCATTTTTTTTTCCGATTTGAATCAAATTTTACTTAAGTATAGAACAAATTAGGACCTACTGATGACCAGAAAAACACTTGCCTTCTACAAATGCAAAGCCACCTGCGGTACCAAAATATGCGGAGAAAATCAAAAAATCATATTAGGCATTTTTTATCGGAAAATTTTGTTAATGAAACTTGTTCAGAATTGTCCAAAATCCTTATGCCCAAAATCTAATCAAAATTAAAAAATTGAAGAATAAAAATTTAAAAATTTTGAAAATAATTATTTAAATAAAAACTGTAAATTGCTTGACAACTACCTGGCAGCTTGGGTTTAATTTCATACAAAATTGCCATAGTACAGTTTTCTAAACAAAAAAAAACAATTAAAATGATGTTTTCAGACTTGGACATTATTTTAATCAAAATTTATATATTTTTTATTTTGATTAAATTTTCAACTTATTTTTGGACAATTCTGAACAAGTTTCAGAAAGCAATTAGAATCATTGCCAATGCAGGGCATAGAGACCATTGTAGGCCTCTATTTATTTCACTGGGCATTATGCCGGTACCTTCTTTATATATTTATCTAGTTTACTGGATATACAGAAAAACTTAAATTCTTTTGAAATGAATTCAAATTTTCATCATTACACTAGACAAGCCGATTTACTAAGACCAGCTAGGCATCGACTGACAAGATCGTCTAAAAATTCGCCACACCTCAGGCTATATAATTTTCTTCCAAATCCATTAAAATTACTGACTTATAACAATTTTAAGGGCACATTGAAAAAATTATTTTTAATCCACTGTTTTTACTCTACTGACGAGTTCGTGGCGTTTTTGACAAACCCCGAAAACATTACTGGTTTAGTGGCATCCATCTGACGTGGTACGCACTTCCTTGCTTCTTTAGTTTCTTGCTCTTGTTTGAACATGCAACAATAATGTTGCACGGCCACATTTTTATTTTGTATTTCGTTACGTATTTCTCTGTTCTCTTTTATTATTTTGTTTTGTATTGTATAGGATGCAAAAACATAACATAATGTCTTGATGTTTTTTTAATTTTGTTAATGTTTGTTCACTTATGGGTTTATGCCTATATTTTATATATTATTTTTTATATTTTTTAATTGACGTGCCATATATATATGTTTTGTATTTTAATTGGTGAAATAAATGATATGACATGATATGATATGATATTGGTTATAAACTTGTATCTTAATGGAAAATTTGTATCTTAATGATTCTCATTAAAGTACAGGCGCCTACTACGTTAATATTTCTTATAATGAATTATGCGTCTGACTGTTACAATGCGATTAACTCGAAAACGGTCAATTTCTAAGGCTAATGACAAGTATACTTTTTCTCCGTCAAAATGATGTAGGTTCGGGATTTTTTAATAAAAAAAGCTATAACATTACGGGTGAAAAAGTTAAGAGTACATTTACACCATAAATATTGCTTATGTGGCGCCCTCTACGATTTACACCAAAATATGAGGAGATTTGAATTTCTCATATCAAAAAACTCCTATCCACCAATTTTTGTACCAATATTTGAAAAACTTCAAAAGTTATGTAGGAAAATTATAAATATAATATTGATTTTAATAACCTGTATCTCTGTTAATATCAACTTTTGGACTAAGGTAAGTTTTTTTAAATCGTAATATTTTAATGTCAGGAATCCACTGTTCCTCTATATGGCCCATTCTTTAATGGACACTCTGTATACAGTGTGTCCCAGGATAGATGTAACAAGAGGTGTAATGGATAAAAAATTTTGGAATTTTGGAATGGTATTTGGGGATTGAGTCCTGCTTGTTGTAAAACTAAAGTATACCAAAAGTGACTTGATTTGGTGTTCTACAGGGTGTTTTATAAGCAAAGTTGTAAAAATCACCACTAATAAAGTACCTTTATTTTTCAAAATATGAAAAAATTTCACTAAGAAAAGTTATTTAGAATGCAATTCTATATCTTTGTACCAAATTTCAGGAATATAAAATTATTTTTTTGAAACTTCCCATTTTTTGCGAATTCATATTTAAAGTTGTGTAGGAGCAAATGTTAATCATCTCAAAAAGTAGGCTATTGGTAAATAAAAAATTGAATATACGAGGTGTAAGAAAGTATAATGTTAATCGAACTAATTATAAAACAAGAAACAATTACTAACAGAAGATTAATTATAACAAGTAATAAATGTCAAAAACATAACAGATTCACAAACAAATTAATTATTGACCAATATAAAACAATGTTTACAATTTTTTTATTATTGGACGTAGCTACCACCCACATCCACACACATTTCGATCCTTCGCCTGAAGTCCTTAAAACTGTTTCGAATATGATCTAACGGTATGGAGTTTACGGCATTTGTAATTCTCTGCATCAATACTGCTACATCGTTAGGAAGTGGTTCAGCGTAAACCAACTGCTTGAGGCGACCTCATAAAAAGAAATCCAATATTGATAGGTCTGGGGATCTCGCCGGCCACTTGATCGGTCCATTCCTGGCAATTCAATTTTCTCCAAAATTTAAATTCAACATCATGTTGAAAATTAATTAAAGGCGTATCTCTTAAAATATTTAAATGTTCTTCAGAAAATCTTTCAAGAAGCTGTAAAGAAGTGTGCTGGTTTAACCTTCCCTCAATGAAATAAGGTCCAATAACTCCAACGTGATAAGAAACGGCACACCACACATTCACTTTTTTATAATATTGTCTTCCACAATGAATTCTAAAATTTGGATTTTCAGAAACCCAAAACCGGAAATTCTGAGATGAAACAACACCATTGGTTGCGAATATGGATTCGTCTGAGAAAATTATGAAATGATGAAAAAATCTCTCTTCCATGATTTTTTCTCCAATGGTCAAACAAAAATCCAACCTACGGCCGTCATCTCCCTCTTCAAGCATATATTTATAATTTGCTTTATATGCCCTAATTTTCTTTGCCTTGTAAATTCTTTGGAGTTCAGACTTGCTAATATTAATAAGAGCTGATCTCTCTCTTAGTGGCATCGTAGGATTTTCTATAACAGAGGCATGAGCTATAATAGCCCCAACATTGTCTTCATCATATGCTTTTATTTTTCTTTTCATGTTAAGAACACTACCAGTAGCCAGAAACTTTTTAATTATTCTCATAGCCTGAGTACGTGACAAAGCAGTGTTTGGAAATTTCAAATTAAATTGGCTTACCACTTCTCTTAGCGAGTTTTCACTGCCAATTCCGTAGCATTGCACAATATAAATTTTTTCACGCACTGTGAGTGCCATTTTCACTTAATTTTTTATGCTTGGTTCGTTAATTTGAAACAGAAATTAAGGATAATATTGACTACGTTTGACAGATATGTCAATAATAAATGATAAATGTGTATCCACTGCTTTTCTCATAGCCTACTTTTAGCATCCACATAACTTTAAATATTAATTCACAAAAAATAATTTCTATGCAGTTTTAATTGAATGGTTCAAAAAAATAATTTTATATTCCTGAACTTTGGAATAAAGGTATAAAATTGCATTCTAAATAACTTTTCTTAGTGGAAATTTTTCATATTTTGAAAAATAAAGGTACTTTATTAGTGGTGATTTTTACAACTTTGCTTATAAAACACCCTGTAGAACACCAACTCAAGTCATTTTTGGTATACTTTAGTTTTACAACAAGCAGGACTCAATCCCCAAATACCATTCCAAAATTTTTGGTCCTTTACGCCTCTTGTTACATCTATCCTGGGACACACTGTATATATTTATGTATTTTAATATTTCATTCATTATTATTATATTTATTATTATTATTTATTTATTTATTTATTTTATTTATATTATGTATTATATATTTTCGAGATTTACAAAAAATGCTGGGCAATGGAGCTGATTCGTGTTCAGCACGTCGAAATACATATGGGTTACCCAATGGAGTACCAAAGAAAGACCACTTTTTTTATTTTGTGTGTCTGTGTAATCATTTTACTTTTCGTAGTACTGAAACAGTGAAATCAGACATAAATTCCAATCCGCCAAGCGATACAAAGTTATTGCACCGAACTTCCTATACACTACCATCTTTGGTGGGGCGTAATTAGTCCGCGCCAGAGGAACATAATGATCTGCAGTGGCGGCAAGTACGGTAGCGTGATTTGTAATGTCTGCTTTGAATACACCAGATAATTTTGACCTCACAGCAACCAGTAATTAGAGCGTACAGATGGCCAGATGACCGTTAATCATCCACCCCTTTTCGGGAGATCTTTCCATTTGATTATTCGCGTTATTACACACACATAATTTAAAAGCGCTCTAGAGGATTCGAAGTGCGTGGATGAATTGGTTCGTATTGGCACAGTGAACTAATTGTGAACTGTTTGTTTTTATATATGAATACATTGTTTAGTTTTGGCAGAAAAGGCTCATATAGTGGGAATGCACTTAGATGAAAAAAGTTATTATACTGGAGCGGATCTGGCGAGAAAAAGTGGAGTTTTGAAACCGACTTTTTTTATTTATTTATTTTTTTGACAATGGGGTCGTTTCCTTCAACAAAATTTACAAAATATTGTTACATGATCAAAAAGTATATTAAATATACATTGCATATATCATATTAAAAAAAGTTCTAATCATCACATGCAAGGACAAATTGGTTTTGAAAATAAAAAGGCTGTAAATGATGACGTATCTGATGATCATTCAATTATAGAGAATTTTCATGTTTTCATTTATCATGTTGGTGGTGGTGCTCTGTTGATTTTTTGTTTACATTTACATTGTGTGTTTAATATTTGTTTATAATGGAACCTAATTTTGTAAAAGGTTCTTCAGAGAATTTACACATAGTGAATTTTTATATGGTACACGAGTTTTATGTAGACAATTTAAACTATTTAAGTGCCGGATCCCGAAATGTTAAAAATTTGAGGTTAGTATTTAAATACAATGACTCACGTCGATACTAACTTAAATCTATTAGTCCAGTCAACAGAGCGTTAAAATGACCAGAATCTCTAATTTGAGTGTTAATGAATGGATTTTGATAAAACATTGTGCAATGTGTTTGTAATGACGTTAATAAAAGAGAGGAAATGTAAATGTTGAAAAAAAAATTTGAAATCATCGAAATACAAGACTTTTCTGTAAAGAGCGTTTTCACCGAGGTATGCATTGAGGCCTTCTAAACATTTTTTGTCTCTTGGAAATTTTTTGTAACTTGCTAATTTTTCGAGTTACAGGCAGTTTTTCACGATAACTAATGCACTACATTTTTTGCACATAAAAAATACATGAAAATTTAAAATTTATATTGAACTTTTGAAAATGGTGTAACTAGGTTTCATATCTTTTTATAATAATATACATAAATGACGTTCATTTTTCGAATTTTCATGTATTTTTTTGTGCAAAAAATGTAGTACATAATTTATTGTGAAAAACTGCCTGTAACTCGGAAAATTAGCAGGTTGCAAAGAAATTCCAAGAGACAAAAAATATTTACTGTATACGTCTGACTTTTTCAAATTTTTAAATTGTTTTTCCGGAATAATTCTTTGAAAACGCTCCTTACAGACAAGTTGCAAATAAAAAAAGTCTTGTATTTCTATAACATATTCACCTGAATTTTTTCAGGTTTTTTTTTTCAACTTTTACGTTTTTCCTCCCCCACTTTTAGGAATTTTGAAGTGTCCATATCTCAAAAAATATGCATTTTTCGAAAAAATTCACAAGAGTAAAAATATCTTACCAAAAAAGATAAATTGTTTCTCTTTCATTTTTGATCTATTTCTAAAAGTTACGGAACCCATGATAAAAGGGATGTTTTCTACCCCTTCCGATCATTTCCTACTTTGATCTTTTTTCAACTCTTTTATTAACGTTGCAAACACATTGCACAAGGTTTCATCAAAATCCATTCATTATCACTTAAATTAGAGGTGAAAACTCCGTTGACTGGACCATACACAGTGATTTTTGTATGTTTTTGTTCATGTAAGCTTTTGTTTCCCAAAAAATGTAGCTTTTTTCCTAATTGAATTAAAAGTATAGTTCAAACGTTGTTTTAGAGGTAATTTTTGGAACTCGTTTTTACGTCAAAAATGGGGATGATGGTGCTGGCGCCGTAATAGCCGCCATCTTGGCCGCCATCTTGAATTTACCCAATCAATGTTTTTTGAAGCGTATTTTTGAATTACCCATACTCAGAAACATATAATTACATGTTTTGGACGCATTCCTGTGTCAAGGGGGGGCTTTACAGCTCCGGTTTCCGGTTTCAGCACCATATTGACCACCATCTTGAATATCTCACTTCCTGTCGGGATTTCAGTTTGGTAACCGGCAGATTTGGATTCAGCGGGGTCGAAATAGGGGAAAAAGACCATTTGCCAAAAAGTAATATGAAATGCTTCTAAAATTATTACAGAGAGCTTTTATCGATAACTTGACTAAACTGTGATGCTTTCTAATAGTCCTTCAGTGGTGTCAGGGGCTGACTGACCTCAAGAAGAAGGCTAGGGCCTCGTTCAACAAAGCAAAATTAACTAGACAGGAATCAGATTGAAACCTGAAAGAGTTTAAGAAACTAGTCAGACAAAGACAAAGAGAAGCGTGGAGAACCTACTGTGAGGAAATCGAAGACTACTCACAGACCGCTAGGCTTTGCAAAATCCTTGCCAAAGATAAAGACCATAACCTTTGCCTACTAAAAAAGGACGATGGCACAAGAACTACCGATCTTCGTGGAAGCCTAGAGTTACTTATGGAAACTCACTTCCCGGAATCTGTGATAACAGAACGGAAGGAATGGCCAAACGAAGTCGACACTCAGCCCTCAGACCTGGATTGGCAAATGGCCAACCAAGTAGTGAGCGAAGACAGGATAAGATGGGCAATACAGAGCTTCTCTCCTTTCAAATCACCAGGCATTGACGGCATCTATCCCGCCCTACTCCAATGGGGACTGGATGAACTATTGCCGCACCTGGTCGGAGTATTTAGGGCGAGCTTGGCGCACCTTCATATTCCAGAGATATGGAGAGAAGTGAAAGTTGTGTTCATTCCAAAGACAGGGCGGATGGATTATACCACCCCCAAAGCATATAGGCCTGTCAGCCTAACCTCGTTTCTCCTCAAGACGATGGAGAAGCTATGTGAACGATACATAAGGGATGTCGTAGTGAAAGACAACCCTTTGCATCCCAACCAACACGCATACACATTGGGAAGATCCACCGACACCGCCCTCCATGCGGTCGCGAGTCGGATTGAGAAATCCTTGGACAATAAAGAGTCCACCCTAGGTGTATTCATAGACATAGAAGGTGCGTTTGACAAAACCACCTTCCCAAAAATCACGGCAGCCCTAGTGGAGAGAAACGTCCCCACGATTATGGGAAGCTGGATATCCAACATGCTCTCCAAAAGAGCTGTACAAATCAGTGTGGGAGACGCTTCTGTGCGAGGAATGGTCGCGAGAGGCTGCCCACAGGGAGGTGTAATATCACCACTGTTATGGAACTTAGTTCTCGACAGCCTCTTGCGCCACCTCAACTCAGAGGGTTTCCACACAATCGCCTACGCAGATGATGTAACAATACTGCTCAACGGAAAATTTGAAGGAGTCCTCTGTGAAAGGATGCAGGGGGCTCTAAGAATAATTGAAAAATGGTGCAGAGAACACTCGCTGTCTGTTAATCCCAGGAAGACGGAGATGGTTCTCTTCACAAGAAAAAGGAAACCAGGAGCACTGAAAGCACCAGTTCTCCTCGACACAACACTAAGTTTCGCATCAGAAGTGAAATACCTTGGGGTAACCTTCGACGCCAAACTAACATGGAATCTTCACTTAGACAGAAGACTAAAAAAGGCTTACATTTCTTATGAGCAGTGTCGCAGGACCGTGGGGAATGAAACCCAAAGTGGTCATGTGGATATACACTGCCATCATAAGACCAATGATAACCTATGGAGCTGTGGTCTGGTGGCCTAAGAGTAAACAGACTACAGCGAGAGCCAAGCTCAGCCAAGTGCAGAGAGTTGCCTGCCTAAGCATAACAGGAGCTATGCGAACAACGCCAACGAGAGCAATGGAGGTAATGCTGTGTTTGCCACCACTGGATTTACATCTAGGAGAAGTGGCCTTAATAACAATGGCACGCCTCAAGTCCGTTGGCCTACAACCAAATGTGTGGGGAGACCAGAAGTCGCCTGTGGAACGAGGCTGTCAGGAAGACGCCTCTTCTACAGGCATGCACAGATGGCATCTCTCCCCGATTTGTCTTTGATATACCCTACACAATACAGACAAACAGTGAAAACGAGACCGCTGGTGAAGGTGTGATTAACATTTTCACAGACGGATCAAGGAAGAAGGAGGGGGCAGGATGTGGAATATATTCCAGAAGCCTGCAAATCCAATATAAATGGACTATGGATGAGCGAGCCAGCATAGTACAAACTGAACTGGCGGGCATAACCATAGCCGCAAAAGAGATTGTCCGCAGACAAACTACGGGCAAAACAATCAGGATCTACAAAGACTGTAGACAATCACTACTAGCCCTGAGAAGTTACAAAATAACCACAGGAGCAGTATGGGAATGTCATCAAGCACTTGTGGGTGCCTCCAGTACGAACAACGTCTCGGTATGCTGGGTGAAAGGACACGCACAGTGCAGTGGCAACAAAAAAGCCGACAAACTGGCCAAGAAGGCAGCAGGCCAACTTATTTTTGGACCAGGCCCGGCCAGTCTGTTACCGATTACGGCGATAATACAATTAATTAAGGAGAACACCCACAACGAATTTAAGAAGCTGTGGGATGAAACAAGCAGCTGTCAGCTTGCTAGGGAACTACTCACGTATCCCAACAAGAAAACAGCAATGGACTACCTGGCAATGACCAGAAGGAATCTACGTTTTATAACAGGAATCCAGACTGGACACTGTCCGCTAAAGAAACATCTATACAATATGAGATTAAGCGAAACACCTCTTTGCAGAGATTGTGAACAAGAAGATGAGACGGTTCAACACGTACTCTGTGACTGTTCAGCCGTCTCATCAATTAGAGAATCCATCTTGGGAGAGCGTTGGCCTACCTTGGCCAATGTAAGGGAGATGCCCCTAGGCAACATCACCACCTACTTCGAAAGAATAGGTTGGCTGGAGGCCTAGGCGAGTGTCTGCCTAGAGGGAGGATGTACAAGGGGTCCAATGGAGCCTAAGTGCTGTGGTTTTTGACCACCCTCCTGCTAATTCCATACTCCTCCATAGTCCTTCAGAATATTTTGCACTAAAAAGATTTTTTGTTTTAATAAAAATAGCGTAAAAAAATAGTTTGATAAATTCTGGCGAAGGCGCCGGACCTAAAAATAACCAGTGAAAAAATATTTGGTCAAAGTAGCTAAAACTTTTATTAAGTGAAATTTGTGACTGCGATCAAAAAACTGAAAAATTTTTATTTTGTAACTACTTTTTTGCCGCAGCCATATTGCAATAGATTGTAACGCTATATAATAATCCCAAGGAACAATTTTGGTTTCTTAAATATATACAAGGGTGCTATAAAACTATTTACAAAATGCCTTGAAAAATCTATTTTGCTGTAACAATATCCTTAATACCATCATAAAGCGACTTGTAGACTAAAAGGGTCCACCAAGGTTGTTAAGGCCTTTTTAAGTTCCATCATAAAACTCCTTAGTGAGGCATAGTGTCGCTCTCGAAAACCTTGTTCGGGCCGTTTTAAAACATTTCTTAAAGCCAATTTTAAAGCTGTGGGAAGCTCTTTTATTAGCTTCCTGCATTTCTAGAAAACACCTAGAAGGCTACCTTAAAACTGGTTTTTAAAACTCTTATAAGTCCATATTAGGACTGAGAAGCTATAAGAATGTCCACGAATGAATCCAAATAATTTTATTATTGCATTTATTTTTTCTAAACTGATTTAAGCAAACAAACCATCAGACTTATTGAAGATAAAATGTATTTTGAAATTTATGAAGCGTAGAGTGGCACTATAACCTCTCCAAGGCCGATTTAAAAGCTAATAAAAAGACAACAGGTATGACAAAAAAATTAAAACCAACGGCAGGTTATGGTTAAAACTACAAAAGAAAGGCCCAAAAAACAAGGGCGCCTTAGAAATAATAATGATTTTAATATCCATACAAAATTTGCATAGACGCATAATCAGCAAATTTAAAAACGTAGGCTTCTTCTCGGTTCCGACGGTAATTTTCAGTCGTCTTTTGTAATTCTACATTAATTTGCTAAAGAAAAAGTGATAATTATTAATAATTATAATTGTGAGATTGACCTTGAATATTTTTATATAACAAGAAAAACATGCCCGGCCAACTAAAAACCTAATGGTCATTTTACAGTCCTCTCATTAAACTATATAATCTAATAATGGTAATGACCTAGAACATTTACTCTAAATGATGTCCTGTTAGTCTTTTTGTATACTATCACAAATAATCCCTTCCTTACATAAATGCAAATGCACTTGGCGAAGATCATATGGACTTGATAAAAGCTGTAATAAAACGTTTGGAATTTAAAAGAACCGCCTCCAAGACGAACCGCGTTGACATTTGATACAAAAAACTTAAAATTTAACCTCAAAATAATTTCTTCCAAAAAAGACATAATTACACAACAGTAAGTCGTGAAATGCCTTTAATTAACACACACACATGCATCAACGACACATATTGTTTATTATTTTTATAATAATTGTTTTATTGAGGCTTTAGAAAGTGTTTTATGGAATTAAAATTTGCCTTAGATTTATAGAGGCCTTCTTTTCTTCATAACGTTTCATCACAACATTTGTCAATGATGCTTTAAGAGACTAGTTTTGTAATGGCCTTTAATAAGTACTAATATGCATTGAAAATGTCTAGTTTAAAAATGTATTTATTGCAAATATGTTAAAACATAAAGAATAATTTAAAGCCTCTTTAAATCTAAATGGAATTTAAAATGTTCATAAAACTAATTAGCTTTATGGAGAGTTTTATGTAGGTATGATAAAGCCATTACAAATACATATATTCCTAGAAGCAAATTAGCTTTATAATTAGATCTTACAGAATGCTTTAAAACTTACCATATAAGAGCAAGTATACTTGAAGCCTAAAAGGCTTTAACTACAACATCAATAAAGCAAAAGACTATTTCCTAACTCTAACAAACCTTTCTTAAAACCTGCTCAAGTCTAAATGACTTAAATTGTTCCTTGGGATTATATGTAGCAGACTCTCGAACAACTATTTACTTTCAATAGCAAAACTGTCCCAAATAGTGCTTTAATATAACTGTTTTATAAGATAATAGGAAACAATTATAAAAGAATTTTAACATACATAACGATGCTGAAAATACTGCCGAATGTTATTATAAAATTATTTAGTTTTATAAGCTAAAATGTTTTATAGCTTATTCACGGAAACGTTTCTAAAATAATTTCTTAACTGCTTTATAAGATATTTTATAATTTTGATGATAAATGTATAAAACAGTTCAGTTGCAGGCAACCAGTAGTGTTTTCTGCAACTCTAATATAATCAATTAGCATTTCAGAAGCATTAATAAAATGACAATAAAACAAAATAATCGTATAACATTTAAATTATAAAACAAATTTGCTGGTTGGGATGTTCATACGAATACATGTGTATATATCGATGTTTGGTAATAACATCCAATTAATTAGGCGATTGGGTGAAATTTTATTCCATAATGTTTATATAATTACCTTTTATTTATAACATAAATAACAAATACCCATGCCTTTTATGTAGAAATTAGTGTGATATTTTAAAACATGCACGCTTGTGTAGAAATATCTTGTAATTTTACCGAAGATTTGCCTATCGCTAGCAGGCAGTGAACTACACAGATGAGCTGTAATTAGTCAGTTCAATTCAATTATGCGATATCGGCTGATAAATAAGTGAGAGAAAAAAGAAGGAAATCCTCATGTTGCACCTCTTTCCACACAAAACGTAGCGGGTAAGGGTGGCATACGGAAACGGGCCGAGGGCGAGGCGGGGGTCGGTGAGTGAATGTAGATCCGCCGGCAGATATGTGATTACGGCGTCAATTAGAGAAGCCGGTCGCATGCGAGAGAATGAATTAGCAGCAGTGGCAGCATGCTCATTGCTCGGTTCCCGTATTGCTACCGGAGGCGCCCTATTATACGCCGCTTCTCGCTCTACGACCTCACTGCACGAAATGTTCTTACTCACACTCGTTTATTTGTGCCTCCGAACCTTGAAATGAGCCGTACCTTTACACGAACTACTTCTGCTTAATTGTTTTCCGATATCAGGTCGTCGTTTATTGCTTGCTGTGTGTTTTGGATGGGTTCGGACATATGTGAATATTATACAGGGTGTTCCTTAATGACTTGCTAATATTTCAGGGTGTGATTCCTTAGGTTATTTTATGAAGAAAAGTTCATTGAATCCGCAATAGCCGAGTCGATGAAGGTATTTACCTACAAAAACTTGCAAAATGAAGAACTTTTTTTTAATGAGTTCGTGAAAGTGTGTAGAATAATATCCTGAAAAGTTTACATTTCGCTTGGATGCAGAACATAAAAAAAAGTGAAAAAAAAAATTCTCAATACAGATGGATAAATCACGTTAATAAATGTTCTAACAAAATTTATCGCTAAAGCGGTATTCCCGGAAAAAAATAGTTAAATAACGTTATTAATCGGAGCGAGATCCATGCATGCGCGCGCTTGAATACGCATGACTGTGATACCAACGCATTGAATCACATGTCACTAAATCAGAATTTGTTCAATCTATATGAGTGTTGGTTCATGAAGATGGAAATTGTAGCTTTCCGATGCTTCTTTGTTTTAAACAATATAAGCAAAGGATGGATGGTAAAAATATACTTATATATACAATGTGTCCCAGGATAGATGTAACAAGAGGTGTAATGGACCAAAAATTTTGGAATTTTGGAATGGTATTTGGGGATTGAGTCCTGCTTGTTGTAAAACTAAAGTATACCAAAAATGACTTGATTTGGTGTTATAAGCAAAGTTGTAAAAATCACCACTAATAAAGTACCTTTATTTTTCAAGATATGAAAGAATTCCACTAAGAAAAGTTATTTAGAATGCAATTTTATACCTCTATACCAAATTTCAGGAATATAAAATAATTTTTTTGAAACTTCCCATTTTTTCAATAAATTAGTATTTTATTTTGAACCATTCAATTAAAACTGCATAGAAATTATTTTTTGTGAATTAATATTTAAAGTTATGTAGAAGCTAAAAGTAGGCTATGAGAAAAGCAGTGGATACACATTTATCATTTATTATTGACATATCTGTCAAACGTAGTCAATATTATCCTTAATTTCTGTTTCAAATTAACGAATCAAGCATAAAAAATTAAGTGAAAATGGTACTCACAGTGCGTGAAAAAATTTATATTGTGCAATGCTACGGAATTGGCGGTGAAAACTCGCTAAGAGAAGTGGTAAGCCAATTTAATTTGAAATTTCCAAACACTGCTTTGTCACGTATTCAGGCTATGAGAATAATTAAAAAGTTTCTGGTTACTGGTAGTGTTCTTAACATGAAAAGAAAAAATAAAAGCATGCGATGAAGACAATGTTGGGGCTATTATAGCTCATGCCTCTGTTATAGAAAACCCTAGGATGCCACTAAGAGAGAGATCAGGTCTTATTAATATTAGCAAATCTGAACTCCAAAGAATTTACAAGGCAAAGAAAATTAGGGCATATAAAGCAAATTATAAACAAATGCTTGAAGAGGAAGATGACGGCCGTAGGTTGGATTTTTGTTTGACCATTGGAGAAAAAATCATGGAAGATAGATTTTTTCATCATTTCATAATTTTCTCAGATGAATCCACATTCACAGCCAATGGTGTTGTTTCATCTCAGAATTGTCGGTTTTGGGCTTCTGAAAATCCAAATTTTAGAATTCATTTTAGAAGACAATATTATAAAAAAGTGAATGTGTGGTGTACCGTTTCTTATCACGTTTGAGTTATTGGACCTTATTTCATTGAAGGAAGGTTAAACTAGCTCACTTATTTACAGCTTCTTGAAAGATTTTCTGAAGAACATTTAAATATTTTAAAAGATATGCCTTTAGTTCATTTTCAACATGATGGTTGCCCTGGCCACTCCACAGAAATGGTTAATCGGTGGTTGAATTTAAATTTTGGGGAAAATTGGATTGCCAGGAATGCACTGATCAAGTGGCCGGCGAGATCCCCAGACCTATCAATATTGGATTTCTTTTTATGGGGTCGCCTCAAGCAGTTGGTTTACGCTGAACCACTTCCTAACGATGTAGCAGTATTGAAGCAGAGAATTACAAATGCCGTAAACTCCATACCGTTAGATCATATTCGAAACAGTTTTAAGGACTTCAGGAGAAGGTTCGAAATGTGTGTGGATGTGGGTGGTGGCTACGTCGAATAATAAAAAAAATTGTAAACATTGTTTTGTATTGGTCAATAATTAATTTGTTTGTGAATCTGTTATGTTTTTGACATTTATTACTTGTTATAATTTTTAAACCTCATTAATCTTCTGTTAGTAATTGTTTCTTGTTTTACAGTTAGTTCGATTAACATTATACCTTCTTACATCTCGTATATTCAATTTTTTATTTACCAATAGCCTACTTTTTGAGATGATTAACATTTTCTCCTACACAACTTCAAATATGAATTCAACTCTTAATTCGCAAAAAATGGGAAGTTTCAAAAAAATAACTTCCTGAAATTTGGTATGGGGGTATAAAATTGCATTCTAAATAACTTTTCTTAGTGGAATTTTTTCATATTTTGAAAAATAAAGGTACTTTATTAGTGGTGATTTTTACAACTTTGCTTATAAAACACCCTGTAGAACACCAAATCAAGTCATTTTTGGTATACTTAACTTTTACAACAAGCAGGACTCAATCCCCAAATATCATTCCAAAATTCCAAAATTTTTGGTCCATTACACCTCTTGTTACATCTATTCTGGGACACACTGTATATATTATCACGCCCAAACTCAATCGTCGCAATAACAAATATAGAAAAAGATAAAAGCCCTTCAAGGAAATTCTTTCTTCATTGAGAACTGTTAGAATGTATGTACACTTCATGATTATTTTGGTTTATTAAGTTGCAGTAACGTGGATTAAAAAAAAAGTACATCTCAAATTATTTTAATTTCCTTGCTTGATGATTTTTCGGAAAAAATGTATACTTTTCGAATGATCAAACACAAATTCGTTTACTTGTATGCATTTTTCGAAAATATGATCAATCAGATCATGATAAGAAATTGCGATTTTCACGATCTTGTCCTTATAACTATGAAAATATCTTTGATTGTTTTGAATATAAATTCTGGAACTTTTCCAATACATTAACAAAAGTATAAGGAATCCTTTGGATATAGCTGAATGTGTGCAACTGTAAAAATACAATTCAGTAAAAGCACGTAAAAATTCATGCGAGCGATTCAGCGGCTATGTGTGGTGTCTGTATGCATTCACAATTATATATTTTCCCTCCATAATTTATCCTTGTATTTACTAAGAAAAATGTTAAAAATGTGTAATCAGAAAGAGAAAAAAGCTTTATTTTACTCGTTAGAACAACTATGATTTTTAGAGGTTCCATAGTATGACATTTTTTTTCAGGTCTATCCATCTGTATTTTTTATTTTTTCCTTAATTTTGAAAAAACAGTTGAAAAAAAAAATATTTTTCACTTTTTCTTTATGTTCTGTATCCGAGCGGAATGTAAACTTTTCAGGATATTGTTGATAAGTTTTTGGAGGATTCACTATAAAATGTTCCCTATCGTCTGGACTACAACGGCTTACATTTTTTGCTACAGAGGATGTTGATTTTTTTTTTTAATCGTCATTTTTTAATATCTCAGAAAGTACTTTAGATATTATTTTCAATTTTGGTATTTATTTATTTATTTATCGAACAATATCCAAACAGGCCTGATTGGCTTAATTACAAGGATAGTATATTTGGATAACAATTGAGTAGGTAAATTACTGATTACATGATACAGAAAAATAATACATTACTCATATACATTGTACAATATCACAATTATACATACAAATTACACAGATGTGTGTTCACAATGCTATAGTACTTCTTAAGAGGTAGGGTCCAATCTAAATCTATAAGACTATAGATGTTAGCTAGACGAAGCATGGTCACGAGAGAGGTGGGGGTGGAGTTAATTGTTATTGGTACATTAAACATGAATGCGTAGCGAGTTCGTCGTGACGGTACATGAAATGGTATTAGTGCTAAAATGTTTGGGTTATTAATTAAACTATTTATAACTTTATATAAAAACATGAGTATCGCTACCTTACGTCTCATATCAAGAGACATTATATTAAATTCATTTCGCAAATGAGCAGATCTAACAAAATGATAGTTGGGTTTTATATGGTATTTTTTATAGTATAGATATCTAAGGAGTTTATTTTGTAATTTTTCGAGTGCATTTAAGTAAATTTGAGGTTGTGACTGCCAAATTATTGACGCAAATTCAAGTTTGGTTCTTACAAATGCATAGTACAGGGTTGTAATTGTTCTAACGTTTGTGAAAGTGGATGTTTGTCTCATTATAAAACCCAACATACGATTTGCCGATGCGGATATGTTTTCCATGTGCGCAGAAAATGACATACGTAACACCTAGATCTTTTACGCCGTTAGTTCTTTTTAAACTCGCGTCATCCATCTTGTAGTCAAACACAATGGGCTCCTTTTTTCGAGTAATTGTTATTATAAAACACTTTTTTATATTAAATTGTAATTTAAAATCACAGCTCCATTTATAAATACTGTCAATATCTTTCTGGGGGCCCACACAATCTCCAACTGTTTCAATTTTCTTGTGAATTTTAAAATCGTCTGCAAAAAGTAAACATTTTGAGAATTTGATAACCGAAGGCAGATCGTTGATAAATAATATAAATAATAGTGGTCCCCGATTTGATCCTTGTGGTACTCCAGAATTTGCATAATATTTACCAGAAGTGTTCCCATTGTGCTTGACTACAAAACATCTGTTTTGTAAGTAACTTTTTAAAAGCAACATCATTTTTGCAGACAAACCAAATTTATATAGTTTTTCCAATAACACGTCATGATCTACTTTATCAAACGCTTTGCTAAAATCTGTGAGAATAGTATCGAGTTGTTTTTTTTCCTCTAATGTTTCGAAACCGTGATTAGTAAATATAAACAAGTTAGTATTAATAGATTTTTGGCTACAAAACCATGTTGCTTATCAGCTAAACTTTTTTCTACATGTCTGTATAAATGAGAATATATAATTTGTTCAAACCATTAGAACCATTAGAAATATTTTTTAAAATTTATTTATTTCGAATAAAATATTTCAAAATATCAAAGGTTAAACTTAGTGAGCAATGATCACATAAAATGATGAAAAATTAAGATTTTTAAGAGAGTACAAAATCGGCGTTATAAAAAATGTATGTATGTTGGTGATATAGTTGCCAAATAACCCCCTGTACACTTCTGTGCAATGAAATCTCGTACACTTGAAAAATAAAGTAATCCAGTTTTTACTAATATTAAGTGGTGTGAATCAGTCTTTTTGGAATTTAGATTTTTTTGTATCAAATATATAAAAAACTGACATTGATTGTGAAACGTCATAAGTAAGGTATTTGAATAGTGTTAGTCCAGAAGAAAAACATACATATTTTTATTTTTTTTACTTTTTTACACCATTCGATGGCAATGATTTCGATTTATAACAAATGTAAAAATTGACGTTGGAAAATTCACAGATACGACTGCACATAACTGCGATTGTATTTATTGTGTAAATAATGTAAACTATAATTTTCAATGATCAACCACAATTCTTCATTTCTTGGTCTGAAGTTTCGTTCATAATTTTTTTTTTACTAGCAAACCCCAGACGTTCTCAATTGGGTTTATATCGGGACTGTGCGAAGGCCACGGTAATAATTTAATATTATTGTTTCCAAACTATTGAGTAATTATCCTGGCAGTATGAATAGGGCAGTTGTCTTGTTGATAAATGAATAAAATTGCTCCACTGAAGAAAAGCATAACGTTTTCCAAAATATCCCTATAAACCTGTCCATTAAATCTACCATTACCCATAATACACCACGCTACATCAGAGCCACGCACGCTTAACCATGCCCAAATATTAACAGAAAATCGCCCGGATCTATTCCTCGGAGACATGAAACCTGGTGTTTGCAAGATGGCACACCCGAAAATATCCGTCATTAGAAGACTGAAAAACTTTTTCATCGGTAAACACAATATTGTTCCAAAACTCCAACGGGCGATAGACATAATTTAAACAAAACAGAATGCGGGCTTGCTTCTATTCTCTTGTTAATATGGTCTTCTTGGCACTTGTGCAGTTTTCTAATTCCGATTTTCCTATCCTTCGGCTAGCTGTTGACTCCGATGCTGGAAAATTTGTCATGAACACAGCTGCTGTTTGAAACGGATTTTCCCTCAAATAGCCAAGGAGCGCTATATCTTGAACGAGATTTGAACTTCTCGATCGGCCTGAATCGTCTTTTCTCTTTACGCCGCCTTCCTCCTCCCACCTTTTCTTCACACTCATAACACTGCACAAGCCAATCATTACAGGTAAAACTGAATGTCTGGAGGGATAGTTTGCGCAGTTTTAATCACACACAAGCCACTTGCGAAAGTGACCTGTGCGACCTGATATCGGTCGTCTTTTTGCAGCATACCTGCACAGGCACGTCGAAACGTGTAGATGAGTGACACCTGCATAAACGCTGGGTTTCGTTTGAAAACTTTAGGCTGTAATATTTTGTTTAAACATGGAGGAGAAAATTCGCCAAATTATGGAGAATTTCATCGAAATTTTCAGAAGCGAACCATGTCTTTGGAAGGTTCAACGCAAAGAATACCATAACCCGGATAAAAAGCTTGCCGCATACCAAAAATTAACTGCAAAATTGAAGGAAATAGACCCAACTGCAGAACTTGAAAATATGATAAAAAAAATAAACAATTTACGCACTAATTTCGGGAAGGAGTTAAAAAAGTAGTTAGTTCGAAATCAACCCTTAGGAGCCGTCTTAAACTCTTTTAATAAGATTACGTGCGAGTAATCCTTACTTTTGAGTAGCTACTCTCTACACCATTTTCGACCATGTTTAGATACAGGAGCTTTTACTTTCTTGTAAACAACTAACGCAAGAGCCGCCATGGCTTTATCTTCTTCAGACGACATGGTTCTGACCGCAGAATAAAACGCTAAATCGATAAAAATTCCATCGATGTGTCTGAATCATGTAGATGTACGACTTGTGCAAGTATACTGACTAAACGGTATAACTGTGCAGCCGTACCGCACAAGCACGAAGTAACGTCTAGGGCCCGCCTTTTATTCAATTGATAATGGTTAGAAACTGCTCTGATAGACCATACATACCTCTTCAATTTTAGACAGAGCTAAAATTTTTTCACGTTCAGTTAATTTTGGCATTGCGAAAATATGACACTGACACTGACAAATAAATAAAGAATGATTTAATATAGCGAAAAATAAGTGTACGGGATTTCAATGCACAGAAGTGTATCTTCTTGTTTAGGGTCGGTATTACTTTACTAAACACCCTGTATAACCATCCATTTCATACTGAGACACTCAATAAAACACAAAATCGTTTGAAAATGTCTATTCTTATCTAATTTACTAACAATGTCTAATTTCTTAACCCAATTACAAAGTTCAATAGATTCGGTAGATAATATTTACTAGCGCGCGGTCCCGCTAAGTTAACCAAACGTTAATTCTCCAATTATAGCCGATCTTCTGACTATTTGTAACGAGACGAGAATTCGCATCGTGGCGAGTGAGGCAGGAATGTTCAGTTTAATTCCTACAAGTTCCTGCTTTGTCTGTTTCTTTGGAAGAAGAGTGACCGAGGTGCGGTAGGGTCTCGGATAGCATCGGGTCAAGAGCTAAGGGGAAAAGTACGTGCCGTGGCTGTGAGATACGCGGCTTTTGCCTAGTTTGCAGCCAGCCCGTGCAATTTGTACTAAAGTGGTTCATGGGTTTCACGGAGCGGAACAAATTTGGGGTAGATGTATTTTTAATTTTTGTCAGAGATGGGCATTTGTCGAATACATTTTTAGTCATGATTGAAATTGACCGACATGAATAAATTAGTTATGACTAATTTAATCGTCAATCATGAATTAGTTTTAGTCTCTGAATCAGAAGTGGTATTAGTGGAAACACTGACGGAAAGTATTGAATTGCTCATGGAGGCACACTTTCCGGGCTCACTGGTAGTGAAGAGATCGGAGGCCGTGCAATTCCCAGATCAAAGATCAAAGGCCTGAACGGCCCAGACCTGAGGATTGGAGGCTAGCCAACGAGGTAGCGAAACCCAACAAAATCAGATGGGCAATTAACAAGTTCCAACCATACAAATCTCCTGGTATGGATGGAATTTACCCGATTCTGCTCCAAAAAGGGCAGGATATAATAGTACCACATCTGTGCAAAATATTCAGAGCCTGCCTGGCCTGGAAATACATACCACACATGTGGCGGAAGGTGAAGGTCAGCTACCTACCAAAAGTAGGCAGGATATCAGACCAAACGCCCAAGTCATACAGACCCATAAGCCTGTCCTCTTTCCTACTTAAAACGTTGGAAAGACTACTGGACAGGTACATTAGAGACGAGGTACTAAGGGAAAACCCCCTTAGTGAACGTCAATATGCATACCAGCCGGGAAAGTCAACAGACCTCGCGCTGGATGATTTGAACAGGCTACTGTCAAAGTCATTGGATGACAAAGAAATAGCAGTGGCAACATTTCTTGATGTAGAAGGAGCGTTCAACAACGCGACAACGCGATCATTAACGAACTCGTTGTCAAATAGAGGAGTCCCAACAGTACTCTGCCAGTGGATTAAGGCCAGCCTAGATAAGAGGGTAATAGTATCCAATCTGGGCGAGGCTACCATTGAGGCGAAGGTGAGTACAGGCTGCCCTCAAGGAGGAGTACTATCTCCACTGCTGTGGGCAACCCTCGTTGACGAACTCCTCCAGAAAGTTTCCGCAGAAGGCTTTTATTGCCTAGGATACGCTGACGACCTAGCAATAGTAGTCAAGGAGCGATTTGCGAACACCATATCAGAGCGTTCGCAAAGAGCCATAAACATTGTTGACAGGTGGTGTAGTGAGGAAGGACTATCCATAAATCCTCACAAAACCACAGTGGTCGCTTTCACGCGAAAAAGATCCTTGGGAGGTCTAAAACCCCCAAGGCTCAATGGAGTGGAAATTCCATTTGCCAGTGAGGCTAAATACCTAGGAGTCATTTTTGACCAAAAACTGACATGGAATACCCACATCCAAAAAGTCACACAGAAAGCAACGATGGCCCTGGGAAGGTGCAGGCAGATGTGTGGAAAAAACTGGGGATTAAACCCCAAGATGTCTCTATGGTTATATACTAGGGTCGTTAGACCCATGATAACCTATGGATCGGTGGTATGGTGGACCAAGACATTGCAGCCGGGAGCAGTAAGGCTATTATGTGGCGCACAAAGGCTTGCTTGCCTGTGTGCCACGGGGGCCATAAAATCTGCTCCCACAGCGGCTTTGGAGGTCCTTCTAGATTTGCCACCACTACACATTTTCATCCAGGGGGAAGCTCGTTCGGTGTTGTACAGGCTAATGCAAGGCACAACGCCCATAAGGCAGCAACACGGTACAGAGCACCAAAAGTTATACTCAGAGCTGAAGGCAGACCCCATTCTGGGAATGCCCACGGACAGCATGCTCCCAAAGTATAACTTCTATAAAAACTTTCAAATCAAGATACCAGACAGAGGGGACTGGAAGAATGGTCCTCCGATATCAGCACAAATAGTCTGGTACACGGACGGCTCCAAGACGGAACATGGAGTAGGAGCTGGGATTTACGGCATAAGGTCGAAAACGGAAATCCCGATAAGTCTAGGAATACATGCCACAGTATTTTAGGCAGAGGTGGCCGCTATACAGTGGTGTGCAAGGGAAATAATGAGGCAAGGAACTGTCAACCAGTCAATTGCCATTTTTTCCGACAGCCAAGCGGAGCTAAAGGCAATCGATTCCATGCAGGTCGACTCAAGACTAGTATGGGATTGTATTAACGCCCTTATGGACCTAGGAAGTCAGAACAAAGTGACCGTGGCATGGGTACCAGGACATGAGGGACACAGGGGAAATGAAAAGGCTGATGAGCTGGCTCGGGAAGGTGCATCTAATGCCCTGGTAGGCCCCGAACCCTTTTGTGGCGTGGCTAATCCATGCAAACGAGAATCCATTAATAAGTGGGTACAGGACAAATCTCTAGAATAGTGGAAGAGTTTCCCGCGACAGAGACAGGCCAAAGAGTTCATTAAGGAACGGTCGGCCAAATTCACGGAAGATCTACTAGGCCAAAGTAGAAAGGCCATTAGGATAATAGTGGGTCTTCTAACTGGACATTGTAGGCTCAATAGGCATATGAGTCTAATGGGCCTGGCAGATGATGCAACATGTAGATTCTGTCAAGAGGAAGAGGAAACCTCAGTACATGTGCTGTGCCATTGTGAAGGCCTAGCCAGACTGAGATTCCAAATACTTGGTGAGGAAAAACCAAGAGCGGATAGCTATACTAAGGAGCCCCTATCAAGGCTAGGGAGTCTGGTACAAAAGACAAAGCTGGATGAGGAACTCTAAATGAATTAGATTAGGAGCGCCACAATAGATCCAAAGGGGTCGCGGTGGCCAAGGCTAAGCGGCCAGCTCCTCCCTTCAATCTAATCTAATCTAGTGGTATTTTCAATCATGAATAATGCAGGACTAAATTGATGACTAATAGCGCGATCTTACAAAATACGTCACATAACTTGTTCAGAATTAAGCAAGTAGTTGTTTTGGTTTTGTTTTAGTTCGAATTTTGCTAGTAAAACAAAATTCGAGTCATACCTATGATAATACTGTTACGTGCTTCTTCATTCCTGTATCGTGGATCCGGAAATTATAACATCAGGGTAACACTAACACTAATTTATTAACTTACATATTAATTACAACAAATAATTACTTCACTAATATCCTACTAAATATTATAATTCACTACTTCAGTCACTTTATTACTTTATATACTTACTTGTTCTTAATATTTCTCAATTCACTATCTAAACTAAACTGTCCTAACTCGGCTTCTCCATTCCTTTATATACCTAAAGATAAGTGCTACAGACTGTTCCCTCCTCCTACTGGAACTTTCTAGTAGGCTCTCTATAACTTCCAGACTCTGACACTGCGCGCCATCTCTGGGCCGATTGCCGAACTAACTAATTTAATTTATGTTACTTACACACAGATAGAACTTGTAGAAAACTCACATAGATGTCTCTGTAACAATACTGTATCTAATTAATGAAGTATAAGCTATAAAGTAAAAGCTTATTTCATTAATCAAGCATGAATTATATGATCTGTAAATAAATGTTCATGTTTTCGTGAAATTTTAAATGACTAAAACGGCGTTTTAATCATGTATGCAACACAAAATATGATAAATCGCTCTTTAAATCTTTATATGGCTTATAAACTGAAATCTAAAAGAAATAACTTATTGTAAATTAATTTCAGATCTAGTAGGTAAAATTGCAAGTGAAATAGATGTGTAGATTTATTTAGTTAAAAATACAAATTTGGTAATTTGAAGCCCAGTGTACAGTGTCTTTTGGAAAGGGTGAACATACAATTTTCACATTTTTCTAATTTTTCATTTGAGGAATCTGTAAATGCGGCAATAGTAAAATTTACTCTTCCTGAGTCCAATGCTGCAATTCGAACAGTACTCCAGAAGTATCAAAGAGCAACTTTTTTTCAATAGCCGGCGAAATGCTTTGCAAATGTTGAATAATTACGAGCCAATAAAAATCTCAATATTATGATTAACAATCAACTAAGAAGTGTGTACGTAAAGCAGATCATTCAAGATTCCCACAATAATATTCAACTTAGGCTGCCCTTCATTCTTAAAATCGGGACCTAGGTAATCGAAAATATACATGTGGATAAGAAAATCAAAGAGCTCTGAATATATTATGGCTAGATGATGCCCGCGACTTCGTTCGCGTGGAAGACTTCTTGCGCGTAGAATTAAGAACATTGTCATACTAACTTATGCCAATAAAGAAGCACTACATACTTATTGAGTACTCCTATAGTACTCAGGAAGTACACTCGAGGGAGTCCACTGCGCATCCATGATACCCGGGGAAACCCACTGCGCATTCATTGTACTCGAAAAAACCCGCTGCGCATCCGTTGTACTCTTAGAAACCCACTGCGCATCCATTTTACTCTGAGAAACCCACTGCGCATCCATAATACTCGGGTAAACCCACTGCACATCCATAGCATTCAAAGAAACCCACTACGCATCCACTGCACTCGAGGAAACCCACTGCGCATCCATTGTACTTGAGGAAACCCACTGCGCATCCATAGTACTCGGGGAAACCCACTGCGCATCGCAATTTGATAACAATTCATTATTCTATTTTTGTGTTAGAGCGAGTTAAACGGAAAAATAATTATTTTAATTGACAATAAAGCATATGGGCGGGTATGTGTCAAATTTCATGCTCAAAAACGTCCCTCTCCCTGTTCACTCGTTCGGGGTCTCTTTTTGAAAACCGTCGAATACGTGTCTCCTTATTTCCTCAGAAGAGCCCGTCGCTGGTATATCACGTTTCTGACTTACGCGATATCAGAGACCATCTACCTTTAGACCATCTACCACCTCCGTTTTCATCCCTTAAAAAAGTGAAAATCGAAATTTCGTCTCACTCGTGTCTAATAGATTGCAATAAAGAGTATTTCTGCCAAATTTTCACACTTCTAGGTCTAACCGATTCCGAAAAGCTTAAAAACCTCCCCCTCCCCGATCACCCTTTCGGAGGTCTCTTTTTGAAAACCGTCGAATACGTGTTTCTTTATTTCCTCAAAAGAGCCCGTCGCTGGAATATCACGTTTCTGACTTACGCGATTTCTAAAATACGGGTGCGTTTTCACTCGTTCAAAAAGTGAAAATCAAAATTTCTTCTTACACGTGTCTAATAGATTTCAACAAAAAATATTTCTGCCAAATTTAACGCATCTAGATCTAACCGTTTCCGACATAGCCTAAAATTTCAACCCCCCTTTTCACCCTCTTGGAGGTCGAATTTCGTGGTTGCCTACGTCATTCGAGGAACCTCTATGCAAAATTTGAAGTTTCTAGACCCAGCGGTTTGAGCTGTGCGTTGATAGATCAGTCAATCAGTTAGTGAGTCAGTCAGTCAGTCAGGGTATTCTTTTATATAAATAGAATTACCGGCGACTTCGCCATACCTTCGAATACTCTCGTAATATGAAGTAAAAAATATTCTTAATTTAAAAGAAAATCCTGACTCGATAGGGCAAAATAAATTTCAGATCCGGTTTCAGCGACCCCAAAAACATATGCTACACTTGTAATGAAGCATTCATAAATTCATGTTCCATTACTAAAGTTTTCGGATTTACACACGGCACCAATATGCACACGGCATGCAAATCTACCCAGCTCCCATCTAGAGGCATGGATTTGCACACGACACTAAACTATACGCAGTTCTACGTCACCAGTAAGCGAGGATTCTCGGATATAAAAGCCCGGCCACAAATCAACTAATTCAGAGCGGGCAATTCTGTCAATCTGTCTACAGCGTGCTGAGCTGGACATATTACAGCTTTGTGCATCTCCCGAGGCAAACACGACGGAACGAATGCAATCTGACCCTGGAAATCCTTCAGCGTGTTGAGCTGGGACCCCTCGAGTCGTTAGTCATTCCCCGACGCCGCCAGAACCAGAGCGGATGAGCCTGACCT
The DNA here is from genome assembly GCA_936432065.2 of Rutpela maculata. Lineage (NCBI taxonomy): Eukaryota > Metazoa > Arthropoda > Insecta > Coleoptera > Cerambycidae > Rutpela > Rutpela maculata. The sequence continues at coordinate 206,946,501 of OW386287.2, forward strand.
GGAGACTTCCTACAGCGCGTTGAGCTGGGAAACTTTTTGAGTCGACGATATTCGCCCGACGCTCGATGTCACTCCAGTAGCAGCAACTTACGTCGCATCGCATCGTTACACACTCTCTCTCTCTCTCTCTCTCTCTCTCTTTTTCTCTCTCTCTCTCTCTGATGATAGAAAATGTTATCCTAAGAACCGTAAAAGATACGGACCTGTATAACCCGTACCTGTATGTTATGTAACACTGCCACATATTACCTGTTTGAAGAAGAAAATAAATTGTTTATATTTCTATTGGGCTGTCTTATTAACTAATCTGGACCCTGATTAATCTCCAAACCAGCTACCCGACAACAAACCGTTACACACTGGGTTTGGTCCGGGGCAACTTGCAAAAATACTTTGCGGTTCTGTGTTATTATAGATGTCTTCTTATGAAAATCCATGCCTTTCAAGCCATTAAATTCTAAATCTATACCAGCGTATTTGGTTGGTTACAAAGTTCATAAGTTTTTATATAGGACCAATTAACATTTTAAAACACTAATTTCTTAGCGTGACGGTCCACATCGAAATGTATTTCAGATCATTTAATTGCCTTCATTTTCGTTGATCGTTACAATTCCAAAAAAAAAAAACGAGAGGTATATTTTGTTCCCGGTAATACGATTACTGTTCCCAGTAATTGCGTGTCTCTGTCCGATCAGCCAGTGTCATTTTTTTTTTTTTTACAAAAATCCGCCCATTACATTGTGTGCCGCTTCGTTGCGCTCGAGAACCATATTAGTGACCAACCCCAGGATGGAGCGATAACACTTCAGCCGCTGTTCGCTGTTCACCGGCCACCGCAGGAGTGGAATAGGCTAGCCAGCTTTTATGCGGTTCTATATATCCAGATTTTGTGATGGCCAGTGACCACAAGCCTGGCACTTAAACTAGTTAGCGACATTTTTACGGATACGTAGTGGGTCAGGCAGGACACATGTTTTCAAAACAGTTTTAAGTTTACAATTGCTGCGGAAAGTATTAGTACCATTGGAATTAACTTAAAATGGATAGATGAAATGGCAACAAGAAGAAAGTCATGCTTACTGTACGAGCAGAGGTATTGTTATGACATAAGAGCAGAAGCTTTAAGAGATCATCTGTTGTAATATTTCAGTTTCTCACCACACAATATGATTAAAATGACATTACTCATGGAAATACACGGCGCGGCGCGCGACGGTCCAAAATTGTCCCTTGATGTTTCTGTAGCTGATAGTACATCCAAAAATAAAGGAACCATTTTATATAAAATTATTTCTGCAAAGGAATAATAATTATAATAATAATACAATTATTAAAATACATATCAAATATATCAAGAAGAAAGAAAGATAAAGGATGGAGGTGACTGGTTTATTTGAAACTTTTTTCTAGGATTATGCCTTATCCGGGAAAGGAAGATAGTGATGAATTGAACTGTCAATAGTGTCAAGCGGCACATGGCATTGAACGACGTTGATTTGACAAGCTTTTGTAAAAATCATTTACAATTACATCCACTCCAAATTTAAATGTCAATAAGATGTGTTGCACGCACTGATCACGTGCATTTATTACTATCATTCTTTCCCGGCTAAGATATATCTGTTTTTAAGAAAATTGTATGTGGAAATAACGGAACGCCCTCGCGGATGAAAAGACACAGAGAACGGTGTAAAGTTAGTCTCTTCGTTTATTATCAGAATAAAATCCAATTGAAATTCATCATTGTCAACCTTGTTGTAAGCAATTATTTAACAAAACTCATAATAAACGCTCTAGCGCTGAAAAACTAGTTTTCCTGCGAATGTATTTCAGCAATCGATTTATTACTGTAATATAATTAACAAAATCGTAAATATAACCATTGTTGCTTATTAACAATAATTAATTGTTACAATAAATTTTTTAAAAAATAGTTTTTTTCACAAACCGCTGCCTAGGGAATCACTACTTCCACATCCAGACTTCCTATCTAAGTCTCTTACAATGAAAATACTATATTTGCACTCCACTAAGTGGAAATAATTGTTTATGGAACTTTAATAGTAATATTTGAAATCGTGTACCCCAAAAACCCCTAAAATGGTATTCCCCATCAGTAGGTGGTGGTGGTGGTGGGGGTGAATGAAGTGAAAAATATTTCTTGATGACTTATTCTTATACACACACTAAATCACAATATTTTTTCACCCCCTTTAATAATGGGGTGGGGGTGGTAATAGAGGTGGCTATTGCAAAAAATGTTTTTGAGACCTTATAGCTCCTCTTATATTTACTAAATACCAATTTCATGCACTCTTAATTGCTTGATTTACCTATTTACCCCATTTACCTCAATTTACCCTTCAACTCTGCAATGGAATAAGATCAATATATAATCTAGTTCTAGATCTCGTTAAAATACATACGTGTGGTATATTTTAAGTCAATATCTTAGACGGTTCCAGAGTAATAGTGAGCACCAAAAAGATACAAGAGTAACAGACAGACCGACACATTTATTTTATTCAAACTTAAACTCAAAATATTGACGTTTCATGACATTCTAAGCCTATTTGTATAATGAAAATTTTCAAAAATGTTTCTTGCGTTAGTATACTTCAACTGGATGTGGAAGTAATACGTAGAAAATAGCATGACAAATATATAAAAAGAAGTAAAGCATCTACTTCAAGCATTTTCTTTAATGAAACCTACTACGCATCCATACTACTCGAGGTAACCCACTGTGTATCCAATTTATTAGAAGAAAGCCACTACGCATTCATACTCCTTGATGAAACCCACTGTGCATCCATTTTACTCGAGGAAACCCACTGCGCATCCATACCACTTGAGGTAACCTACTGCTCATATATACACTCGTGGTAACCTACTGCGCATCAATGGTACTCAAGGAAAGCCACTGCGCATCCATTTGACTTGAGGAAACCCACTGCGCATCCATACTACTTGACGTAACCCACTGCGCATCTATAGTACTCTAGAAAAGCCACTGCCACTACTAGAGGTAACCTACTGCGCATCGATGGTACTCGAGGAAAGCCACTGCGCATCCATAATACTCGGAGAAACCTACTGCGCATCCGTACTACTCGAAGTAACTTTAATAACATGATATTTGAAATTGCCTACCCCAAAAACCTATAAAACGATATGCCACATCGGTAGTGGGGGTTGGGGTGGTGGTAGAGGGTGGGGGTAGAGGGTGGGGGTGGGGGTGGATTAATAAAAAAAAATTGAGGCCTTAGGTTCTTGTATACACGCTAAATTACAATTTTATTTTTTTCACCCCCTTTAATAATGGGGTGGGGGTAGTAATGGGAGTGGCTAATGCCAAAAAATTTTTTGAGGCCTTAACTTCTTTTATATATACTAAATACCAATTTTATGGACTCTTACCTGCTTGATTTACCCATTTACCCCCATTTACCCCAATTTACTCCCCAACCCTTCAACGGAATAAGATGAAAATATAATCTAGTTTCAGATCTCGTTAAAATACATAAGTTTACCAAATTTCAAATCAATATCTTAAACGGTTCCAGAGTAATCGTGCGAACAAAAAAAAGTTACAGACAGACCGACAGACAGAATTTTTTTTTTTGCTCAAACTTAAAATCTCGACGTGTCATGACATTCTAAGCCTATTTGAATAATAAAAAATTTTTAAAAATTTTTTATCGTTACTATACTTCCACTGGATGTGGAAAGTAATTATCAAATAGAAAATAGAAAAAAATTATTCTTTTTGTTTATTCATTTTTATATCCATTCATATTTTTTCTTTTTTGTGGAAGTCAGGAACATTGTCCATTGGGTAAAGAAACTTGTGGGGTGTGCACTTTTAGTTTACCGTCGATTTATGGAAATACTTTTATGGATTTGTCTATTTTCATTAAATTATAAGCCTTTTTTGCAAATTCGTGAAGCAAGAATAGTGAGTGTGCCCACTACATCCCTTCTACTTTCCTAATTAATTTAATTATTTCCAAAAAACATTGATTATTTGAAAAAATAAAAAATATCAGTCGATTTATTTGTCTTCATTTTTCAAATTATATATTTATTTAAATACCATTCAAACACGCCATCAGAATCCAGGGTCGAAAATATCATGATATTTATATAAATATCCAAATATCAGATATTTTTTATACATCTCATATACAATGGTGTCCCACTTAAAACCCCCAGAATTTTCTATTTGAAAAATTGGAGTTATGATAAATTGAATTTCGATGAAACGGAAAAATGGGAAAAACATTTCTAAATCCAAACAAATGAACAAAATAGGTCAATTTTACATTTAATTTGTTGAGAAATACCCTTTTATTCAAATTCAAAGTCTACTTCGAAATTTTTTAAATTTGTTCCTGAATTCCAAAGCCAACTAGAAATAGCAAATAAATGCCATTTCCAAGGTTATTTTTCATCAGATTTTAAATCTGAAAAGAGCGTTGGAAAGAGAAATTACAGCTTTACGAGAAAAGTGACTTAAATATACAGCGTGCTCTTTAAAATTAGAAAGTTGTAGCAATTTCCGGCCATACCAGAAGAGATTTTTTTTACCACCGAATGGTCAAAATGTGGCCACTGATATTTATATTTGATTTCCCATATTTCAGAATTTTATTTTTAAAACTGTAGAAAAAAGTGGGGGGTAGGTACTTTCTGGGCCACCCGGTATATATTTATCGAGAAAATCATCAAGCAAGGAAATTAAAATGATTTGAGATGTACTTTTTTTAAATCCATGTTACTACAACGTAATAAACCATAATAAGTGTACATACTTTTTAACAGTTCTCAATGAAGAAAGAATTTTTTTGGAGAACTTTTATTTTTTCTATATTTTTTATTGCGACGATTGAGTTCGGGCGTGATGATATATATTTTTCCCATTCATCATTTGCTTGTCTTGTTTAAAACAAAAAAGCATCAGAAAGCTACAATGTCCATCTTTTAAATGAACCACCACTCATGCGCTCACGCATGTATCTCGCTCCGAGTTATAACGTTACACTTGACTATTTTTTTTCCGGAAAAACCTGTTAGGACATTTTTGTTCATAAATACGTGATCTATCCATCTGAATTTTTATTTATTCCTAGCTTGACTTAATTTCAAAATTCTGAAAAAATGGATGAAAAATTTATTTTTTCAATTTTTTTTTATGTTCTGCATCCGAGCGAAATGTAAACTTTTCAGGATATTATTCTACACACTTTCGAGAACTTTAAAAAAAATTATTCATTTTGCAAATTTTTATGGGTAAATACCTTTATCGTCTGGGCTACTTTGACTTTGTCTGGGTACTCTAGATGAGTAAGTAAGTAGAACGCATGGAAATCGCTTCCGCACGCTCGCCTAGAATCTCGAAGCCTTGAAGGAAATACTCTTGTCGTGGCAGTAGCAGTTTTGACAAACAAGGGCGCGTATATTTGCGTAATTGTAGGTATATTAACGACTAAAATTTATTTTATGTACCTATTCACTAAAGTTCCCACATGTTAGAGAATAAGCAGTACAAATTTCAGCTGAAAATATACATACGTATAGAAATAAATGTATGAAACGTAAGATATCTCATCTTAATTAAAGTAGAAGGGTCTGATTTCAAAAATATTTGGCTAAATATATGTTTTCGATAAAAAAATGCATTTTACAAAAATGCTCCAACTGTAACTTTAAAATAATACAAAAAATTGTTTTTCATGACAATTATAAAGCACGTTCAAAAAGCTACAATTAAAAAAAAAGTCTTAGTGTGACCAAATGGCAGTTTTGTACGAGATAAAAACTCGTTTTCAAAATTAAAACTTAATTTCCAAAGAAGCCCTCACCTCCCTGATTGGACCAAGCTGATAACTTAAAGATTGCATTTCGACAAAAAAAATGTCCCCCCTCTCCCCCAAACAATCGTTGAAAGCAGCAGTTTTATTCGATTATAATGAATTAATAAGCTCATACGGTTTTAAGCAGCTTATATTATTTCAACTCCCTGTAGATCTCAACTGTTCTATATATAACTAAAACTTCCAGTGTCATATCTTCGTTATTAATACTTCATTCTACTTAAGTATCTCTCAAAAATGTCAACCGCGTCTCCCATCATCGTACGCCACTGGCGGAGGTTTGTTTATACGTACAGTTTGACCTGTCAGTTGGTTCGGTACACTGTGAGAGCGGGCGTTTGAGGCCCCTTCGAACCACCCCCGGTTTCGAAAGCCCGACACCGCCGATTCTGGCGTGCAACCCCGCTCGTTAGACAATCGGGAACGTCGCTTGCAATATTAATGCGAGCGCGACAGCTCGCTGCTGAACAGAACACGAAGTCTCGCTTGCTCTCGTTTGATTTTATCCACTCCATCGGTGGCCCGCTCCAGCCATCCGCGTTACCGCTCAACGCGGGTAATTATTTCAGGCCTTTCCGAGGTAGGATTCGGGAACGAGATGGAGAACTCCGCATGACATACATTTTTTAAAACCTTTTTTGTGTCGAGATATGTCCGTTCTGTGATTTTTTTTTCAAACGCTATTTTTTGTTGTTCTATACGTTTGGAATCGACAAATGGGTAGGGTAAATCGTAATAGGATTTTTTAAGCACTAAGTGCAAATAATATTTGTACACGAATTAGACATTTTGGCAAGTCTGTAATGAACCCAATTTTTTTCTTATTTTAACTATATTACACGGAAAAACTACACTAATTTCAAGATAATAAACTTTATCCAAGATTATAGTAGTTTACAATATTAAAATTGTTCAAAATGGCCACCATTATTTAAAATACAACGCTCATACCTTTTCATTAAATTATTTAAACAATTAGAAACACATTATTGTCCCTATTTAATTCGTAAATGTTTCTCAAATTTTAGTTTTAATTATTTCAACATTTTGATTAAAATCATTGTTCACTTTATCCTTTAAATACCCCCACAAAAATACATCCAAAGGTGTTAAATCAGGACTGTTTGGTGGCCATGAAACTGATCCGCCATTACCAATCCAAATGTCAAATTGACCATTTAAATGCATCCTAACTTCCAAAACACTGTGTGGGGTCGCTCCGCCCTGCTGTCAAATTACTTCATTCAAGTTCCTCATCAGAAAAGTGTTCCTCTAAAAGCTCTGCTACCTCTGGTAGAATTATTTCTAAATATGTTTCCCGTGTTAGGAAAAATTGAAAAAAATTGGTATAATGCTATATATTTTCTTGCAGCTTTTTAATTCTTATTATTTTTAACATAAAGGCAAAATATATCAAACTTTTCTGCTTCTGTGTAATCCATTTTGATCAAATAATAATACGAAATGTCAAACAGTAACAATGTTGTCATAGTATCATCAGTCACAGCCTACTGCGTAAGAGTAATTACTGCGCTTCCTTCAATAACCATAAAACACCTATATGCTTGTTTGGAGCATATTTAACGTTCGGTATGTCAATAAATATTACAGCTAGACCTTTCAACCCGTATTATATGAAATCAGGGAAAAAAGATCTAAAAGAATATGTAAACACATACAGGGTTTTCCATTTAAAAAACAACCTTCATTGTTATATGACTTATGCAAGCAATTGCTTTTTTATTGCATTTAAAAATACTTTTTTTATTTCCAATAATAACAGAAATAAAGGGGTTAATATACAATGAGTAACCCTGTGCATTCACTAGAAGTTATTTAACACAATTTTTTTTAATTGGTATTCAAAATCAATAATGTCTATCAATCTGCCTCTCTCTGACAATATGTTATAGAATTTGTTTAAAATTTTGGATATATTTTTTAAATTCTGTTTTAATATCTGTCCAGTTAAGTAGGTATGTTTTCAATTATGTTTTATTTGAAACCATTATTAACTACTATTTGTTTTTATAATATTCAACTGTCTATTGTAATTTTCATGGGATAATGGAATATCGGTTAATCTGTTTATCATGATAACATAGCCAACGTGTTTGCTTTCCAGAGTGTGTTGAATTGTTGTGTACTGTAATATTTGTTTGGAAAGGGTTTTGATCAATAGCGAAATCGTGTTAAGTTATTAAGCTTAGCGATACTTAAATTTAAAAAAAATAATTGTACTTAGTCTAATCAATTGGGGATTCAACTGTGCATTTTGGGTAGAGTGCAATATTATTTTTTTATTATGTGGGGGGGTCCAACATAAGTTAAATTTGAGTTTTTGGGGTCGAGGATGCAGCCATTAGGCCGCAATCTTGAAAATAATAATCCGAAGGGTGTTTTTTTTAATATATCTTGAAAACTATAACTTTTCTCAAAAAAATTTTAGACAGCTTTCTTGTAGATAATGATAATGAAATCACCTTTAAGCAAACTACCTTTTTTACATTTTTACTGAACATTTTATTTCACAAGTTTTTTTCAATTACAGTTACTTTTTTTCGGCAAATCAAAAATAAGAAAGTTTCCAAGAGTGCGGTACCCTATCCGGGGACACAATTTGTTATTTCCCTCTTTTGCAACTAAACTCCGTATTTAAGCTTTTCTTCATAATTGAATAGAATAGATTTCATATTTTCTAATTTCTGGAATACCCTGTGTTATTTATCTTAAGATTGATAATAGTTTATGTCTTCCTAAGACAAGCTAAACTTTTTTATAAAGAATGACTTTTTCTCGGCAAATCAAAAATAAAAAAGTTTACGCTGTACTCCATCCCTGTATATTTATTATAAATAAGATCATATTATTAATGAATATATAAATAAGTTATTATAAAAAATATAACATATTATTATAATAATATAAATGTTATATAGGTAGAAATAAAAGTACCAATAATTTTTTTCTACCTATGTACCACACTTACCTTTGACCTTCCTCATTTGACAGCTCTAAAATATTCTTAAAAATAATCAAAATATAAAAAATAGTAGGTCAAATTATTTGTTATAAAATGCCCCATAAGAAATGCATTTTTTTCATAAAATTAATAGAAAAAAAGTTATTAACAATAATAGTTCTTCATCTCTAAATTTTCATTAATTACTTCCACATCCAGTCCAGTATAGTAACGAAAAAAAAATTTTAAAAAATTTTTATTGTTCAAATAGGCTTAAAATGTCATGAAGCGTCGAGATTTTAAGTTTGAGCGAAAAAAAATTTTCTGTCTGTCTGTCGGTATGTCTGTCTGTCGGTCTGTCTGTCTGTCGGTCTGTCTGTAACTTTTTTTTTGTGCGCACGTTTACTCTGGAACCGTTTGAGATATTGACTTGAAATTTGGTACACATATGTACTTTAACGAGATCTAGAACTAGATTATATTTTCATCTTGTTCCGTCGAAGGGTTGGGGGGTAAATTTGGGGTAAATGGGTAAATCAAGCAGGTAAGAGTCCATAAAATTGGTATTTAGTATATACAAGAAAAGCTAAGGTCTCAAAAAAAATTTTGGCATTTGCCACCCCCCCATTACCAACCCTCACCCCCTTATTAAAGGGGATGAAACAAAATTATGATTTAGTGTATGTACAAGAACCAGAAACCTCAAAACATTTTTTTACTTCATCCACCCCCACTACCACCACCCTATCACAACCCCCACCCCACTACCTATGTGGGGTATCGTTTTATGGGTTTTTGGTAGAGGATTTCAAATACTATATTATTAAAGTTCCATAAACAATTATTTCCAAGTTTTTTCGTTGTGAGTGACTTGGATAGAGAATTGGATGTGGAAGTAGTGATTCCTTGGGCAGCGGTTTTTTGCTTATAACTTCTTAATTGTCGAAGTTACCACAAAAAGTTGTATGTGTAGATAATATTATTGTCTACAAAAAAGCTCTCTACAATTTTTTTGTGGGAGTTATAGTTTTCAAGATATATTAAAAAATCTATTTACACCCTTATTTTCAAGATGGCCAAATGGGCGCACCCCCGACCCCGAAAATTCAAATTTAAACTTATGTTGGACCTCCCCACATAATAAAAAAATAACATCGCAGTCTATCCAAAATGCCGCCGGAAATTCTTATTGTTCAACTAGGCTTAGAATGTCATGAAACTTCGAGACTTTAAGTTTCAGCAAAAAGAAAAAAATCTGTCTCTCTGTCCGTCGCCACAGTAGCACGAATCGTGATTTTTTCGTTTAATATTATCTAGAGCACTTGTTTCGCAACCGATTGGGATAATTTTTTTTTTAAAGACTCGTTAATTCATTCCCAAAAAACGTAAGAGAGCCGATTTTTGAATTATGCAAACCAAAATTATTGAGCTTAACTAAATGCCCATGTTACACTGTGATCACCATGTTACTTACAAATAAAAACATTTTTCTTATCCAATTTACATAAATTTTGTTACTTGGAACAGCTTATAGAAAAAAAATTAAATATGTGTGATAGTTTCAAAAATTGCTGCGCTCTCAGTAGGCTATTTTTTTTTAAGTTTATTGTGCTATAGTTGGAATAAATTTTATAAGAAACAGTAACAGTACTTTTTAAATTTATGCCAATTTCTTCAAAATAAACTATACACGTTTTTCCTGGCGAATTCGCCATATTCTTTAATTTGTAGAAGTTAGTACAATCAAACGTAAAGAAATTTTAATGTTGTGGGAATCGTAGATGCCGCGGCAAACTTAGATCAGAACTAAGGAACTATGGGATTTACCTTGGAAAGGACTGCTCTCCTTCGTGGAGAGCACTGGTCTTTTCTAGAGGATCCTAAATGTCGCGAATGCACAATGGGCCGATAGGCCTGAATACTGCAGATCTGCTCGCATTTCTAATAATAATAATAATACTTGAAGATTGAAAATGTGCTATAAGACTATTATGTTTATTAACAGCTGTGATATTGGCAATAAGACATAGCAGTTAAATGAAACAATATTTGAATCCACTCATTGCACTACTTAACTGGTATACCAGGTCAAAAACCATTATGCCAAAGTACTGACTATGCTTCAACTAGTTCAAGTAACTACGTTCTGTTGGGAATGGAAAAACAAAAAAAAAATACCTATTATGATTTTCATTTATTTTGTTTATAATAAAAATACAAAATATACCTTTCTTTAACTACGATAAGACCCTGTCACAAGATCTCTAAGGAGCATTATTTTATAGATATTTTATAATAGTTTAACAGCCAGTTTCACAATCGTTGGTTAACTAATGTTTAGAATTTGACCAATAGTTTTTTTATAAAAGCATTGAATTAAAAGTTATTAAAAAAAACGCGCTCCAATCTTTGTACCACTCCGTAAGAAGGTGGCGATAGATGTCTGTGATAAGTACAGATCGAACGCCAGTAATATATTGCTGTATATTCTTTATTCCAGATTTCAGGGTTATTTCTCTTAGCAAATAGTCAAATACCTCCTCAGCAAACATACTTTGTTAAACTCTGGTTTGGTGGTAGTGGACAGCACTAACTTCGACAAATGCAAAGTCGGAAAAGGCGTCCCACCACCCTCTGTAAAGCCCCCACTGCTCTACCCCACCGCTCCACCCCAAGCCTCGCCTTAGTTGTACCTGTACCATACAGATCAGTTAAAAAGCTTTAGCAGTAACAGTACTGAACCGTTAAAAAGCTGTAGCAGTAAAAATACAGCTCTGTTAAGAAGCTCTAGTAGTAAAAGTACATACATATTTTAAGCAAGCCGATATTTTTACTGTTTATTAACAGGTCTGTATTGTACAGGTACAGCTTATTAGGTGAAGTGGTGGGGATATTTAGAGAGTGGAGGGGTCTATCACGTTTGCTTCCTACTGTTTTGCCTCTTTAATATCTATACTGCTGTCCTAAAAGGTACCTTACACGATCAATAATATTGTCAATACTGACACTTCAATAATATTGTCCGTACTTCATCAATACTCGGTCATTCTTTTCTACACTTTACACGATCCATATTACTGTCAGTATTTTACTTCAATACCACTTGCTAGGCTACCAACTGACAGTGCAACGGTTTTGGTTTTATCCGAAAATGGATTCACGAAAGAAGGCGTTCATATAAAATGGACTGGAAGAATTCCACAACTCCGGAAGTGCTTCGAAAGTTTCAATGAAATTTCGAAGAATATCGTTTTCGTTAATAAACACCAAAGTACTGATTCAATATTGAAGCGCGCACATTACACGATCAATAATATTGACAGAATCCACAGAATCCCCTCCACTCTCCAATACTGATGCGCTAAAATCAGAATTTCCGGATCTGCATCAATATACCATCAGTCCCCATCAATACTGACCGTACACGTCCAATAATACTGTCAGTATTTTTAAGTATTGACAATATTATTGATCGTGTAAGGTACCTATAAGGAAAAACGCCCTAGCTACAAAAATTTTGTTTCTCAAGTTTTCTGTCCTATACACATATGTTCTAAACTCTTGTTTAGTTAAAATATCTGCCATATAGTAAGAAGGGGTTATATATATATATATTAGGTATTATTTTGTTTTTTCTAAGTCTACATAAGTGTACATTTATAAAATTGATGGTGTCCTAGTTGTTTTATCCTTGAATGTCAGGAAGGCAGTATAGTGTATGTTCTATTTGGGTATTACCAATTTGGGTAATTAAAAATCGGAATAAACTTAGTTGTGACTTTATTGTACATCAGAACTAATACACACTGTTGAACCCCGTGATACGAGGCGGCCGGACCAGCATAGTTACAAAAAATGTCCCTTTTTATATATCAGTGTTTTTATACACTATTTATAATAGTACATCTTTATGAAATTAAATAAAATATATTTTGCTATACATAACACCTCTCCCCTAAAAATCTTAAATTTCTACTAATACATGTTTCCTAATCTACATACTATTTTCCATATTATAGTTTAATCTAACTAAAAAAAAAACATATTAACTAACCTCAAATAATGGTTATGTAATGATCAGTCTATCGGGTGCTTTGAGTTGGCTTCGACGCCTTAACTCTCTTTGCGATATACCGGGTGTGTCACTAACTTCTACCTCACGTTCACTATTTTCACTTTTCTTATTATCTGATATGTTTACAGTGTTTAAATTAGATCGTGGAATAAAAGAAACTGATTCCTTGGTGTCAAAATAATTATTTTGTTTAAGTTGATTTTTATGTCTTTTCCATGTCATTCCACTCTCCGTTTTAATTAAATAGGTTCTTCGACCAATAACTTTAATTAGTATGCCTGCACACCATTTATCATAGTTTTCTCTATAATCACGAACCCAAACATGATCATTTACTTTAAAATAGATATCTCTTTTCGCTTGATAATATCTTTTTTGATAATTTTGTTTATTTTCAACAACTTGCTTAGTAGAAGGCAATAATAAATCAAATTTTGTGGGTAAACTACGACCAATTAATAATTTTGAGGGTTTTTCCCCTGTTGTAGTATGAGGAGTATTTCTGTACTGAAATAAAAAGCGATTTATGATTAAATTAATATCTAAATTAGGATTTTCATATCTAGCTTTTAAAATGGCTTTTTTCATAATTTTGACAGCACTTTCCCCTAGCCCGTTTGTAGCAGGATGATAGGGAGCTCCTGTTGAATGTTTTATACCACTAGATGCAAAAAAATTTTGAAATTCTTGAGACGTGAAAGTTTTTGCATTATCAGTACAAATTTCTAGCGGCAAACCAAATCTGGCAAACAATTCACGAAATATTTTTATAGTATTATAAGTGGTTAAGTTATTTACCTCAAAACACTCGATCCATTTAGATGTGGCATCTTCGATAACTAAAAAATTTTTATTTAAACATGGTCCAAAAAAATCTGCGTGTAATCTAGTCCAGGGTTCTTTAGGCCATTCCCACACTGCTAATGAAATTTTTGGCGGGTTGTTTGAATATACAGGACATGCCTTACAACAGTTAGAAACATTTTCAATTTGTTTATCGATTAATGGCCACCATAGATATGAACGTGCCAAAGATTTCATTTTTACCATGCCCATATGTGTACTATGTAATTCATCTAAAATATATTTATGAAATTTATTTGGTATTATTAGCTTATATCCCCACATGAGACAATCAGATGCTACCGTAATTTCCGTTTTTCTAGTAAAATATGGCTTAAATTCGTCTGAAGGGCATTTATTAGGCCACCCATGACGTACATAAAAAAATATCTTGCTTAAAACTGGGTCAACAGCTGTTTCTCTTTTTATTTGTTTAAAATCTACTGGCAAATTAAATTCATTTAAATAACTAACATAAGAAATATTTGAAATTGAGTGTAAATATGAAATTTTATCGTTTGGTACTTCGACATCTTTTATTGGCAATCTTGACAAAAAATCAGCTGTATTTTTATCAGAATTTACGAATTTTATTTCATAATTAAAAGCTGATAAAATATGAGCCCATCTCTGCAATCTATTTGTAGTAAAAACAGGTAAACCTTTTTTATCACCAAAAATTGTTAGCAGAGGTTTATGGTCAGTGCATAATATAAATTTTTGTCCGAATAGATATTGAAAGAATTTCTTTAACCCGAATATTATAGAGCAGGCTTCTTTATCAATTTGTGAGTAGCTTAATTCAGCAGAGTTCAATAAACGTGATGCAAAAGCAATGGGTTTTTCTGAATTATCCTCAAATATGTGACTTAAAGTTGCCCCTACTGCAAATTGCGACGCATCAACCGTTAATTTAATTTTTTTCTCAGGATCAAAATGTGCTAAAACCGAAGAAGATAATAAAATCTGTTTTGCCTGTTCAAAACTTTCATTACATTCAGTAGACCAAACCCATTTAACATTTTTTTTTAATAACCTGTAAAGAGGTTTTAAAATTTCTGCAGCTTTTGGAATGAATTTGCAATAAAAATTTATTGTTCCCAGAAATGATTTTAACTCCGTAACCGACTTAGGAACTGGTATTTTTTTTATTGCTAACACTCTCTCATCTGAAGTATGTAACCCATCTTTATCAATTCTATGCCCCAAATAATTTACAGATTTTTGAAAAAATGAACATTTTTCCTTCCCTACCTTAAGGCCACAATCTTGCAATCGTTGAAAAACACTCAACAGACGCTCCATATGCTCCTGATCATTTTTCCCAGTAATTAAAATATCATCTAAAAAGCAAACCACGCCAGGCATTACAAACATTTGTTCCATAATATTTTGAAATATGGAGGGTGCACTAGTTATTCCATAAGGTAAACGCGTATACGAAAAAAGACCCTTATGTGTAGAGATGGTGACAAGTTTTCTAGATTCTTCCGTTAATAAAACCTGTTGGTACGCCTCTGATAAGTCGATTTTAGAAAACTTATCACCTCCTTGTAATTGTGAAAACAAGTACTCAATGCGTGGCAAGGGAAAATGTTGTATTTTTAAATGGGGATTTAAAGTTACTTTAAAATCACCACAAATTCTTATACCACCATTTTGTTTTAAAACCGGAACTATAGGAGTTGCCCACTCTGAAAATTCAGTCGGGATTAATACCTTATTGTCAACTAATCGCTGAATTTCCATTTCAATTTTTGGTTTTAAAGCAAATGGTACGGGTCGAGCTTTGCAAAATTTCGGAACTGTTCCGTCTTTCAAATTTAAAGAAATTTCGAATTTATTAAAGGTTCCTATATTTTTATCAAAAACATCTTTATATTTTTCAAGCATAATATCGATATTGGCGGAAGACTCTATTTTACACATAGTGCTTGGAATTTTACAAATACCCAAATTGAGCATGTTTAAACCATTTCTACCAATAAGTGGTGGTCCACCATTTCTTATAACATATGTTTTTAAACTGTAAGAATTTTTATCAAAAACTATATTTAAATTTAAATATCCTAAAGGTTCAAAAGTTATGCCAACATAATCTTTTAATGCTAAATCATTTTTATGCAATTCTTTACTACGAAAATGTTTCTGGTATAATTTTTCAGAAATTGCCGAATGTGCAAATCCCGAATCAGCCTCAAAACCTATTGGTACATTTTCAACAATTAAATTTACAAATGTTGGTTTGATGTTGCCATTTTCATCAGATAAATTATTTTCTAAACTACTTAAATTAAAAATAGAATCATTAGAAATATTTACTTCTGTTTCACTTAAGAAATTTTGTGAAAATCTTTTGCATTGTGGTGCCAGATGTCCTTTAACCCCACACTTATGGCATATGCAATTTTTAAAAGCACAGTCCCTTGCCATATGATTTTTACGGCCACAAACAAAACAGCCTTGTTGATTTGAGAGATTTTTGTAGCTTACCGGCTGACTTCTTTCCTGGTTCGTACCTGCGCTGCTAGGCGGCTTCACCGTGTCCTGTCTACTCGATCGGGAGGCTCTAGGAACTCGTGTCTGTTGCTGGTTGAAATTTATATCTGTTTCTGTCTTCACACTCGTGGTTACCAAACTCTCCCTGGTGGTATGTTCCTGCATTGCAGATTCCTTTGATAATGCCAATTTAACCACGTTTTTAAGGGATACATTCGAACTTGAAGCATCTTCTTCAAATAGACGATCCATGATTTTTTCGTGATTTATACCAACTACGAAAATATCTCGCATAACGATATTTAGTTCTTCACCAAACTTACAATTTGAGGCCAAACTTTTTATTCTTGCTTCCCACTCCGACACACTTTCATTTAATTGTCTTTTAGCCGTGTAAAATTTTAATCGTTCAGAGAAGTACGATTTTACCGGTGAAAAATATTCAACTAATAATTTGACTAATTGTTCATACGTATTACTTTCCGGTAAATTTGGAACACATAAATTTCGAAGTAAAATGTAACAGTCTTCAGAAAGGGTATTTAAAAGAATAGCTTTTTTGCGATCCTCGTCCGTAATTTTATTTGCAATAAAAAATTGCTTAAGCCTCTCATTAAACACTAGAAAGTCTGAATTTTTGGGGTCAAAAAGATTCAGCGATCCTAAAAGACCGACTCGTTCCACCATCTTGATAAATTTGTCACTAATTTATTTAATTTAATTTAAAACAAATTTAATTTGGTGTCAATAATTACACTGCACTTGCACGTGAGTCACTAAAAGATACCTCGTCGCCAAATGTTCTATTTGGGTATTACCAATTTGGGTAATTAAAAATCGGAATAAACTTAGTTGTGACTTTATTGTACATCAGAACTAATACACACTGTTGAACCCCGTGATACGAGGCGGCCGGACCAGCATAGTTACAAAAAGTGTCCCTTTTTATATATCAGTGTTTTTATACACTATTTATAATAGTACATCTTTATGAAATTAAATAAAATATATTTTGCTATACATAACAGTGTACACGTGATGAGATGTGTGTTGGAGGACAGGCAGGGTGGACTAGTTATAGGCGGAACTAAGATTTCTAACTAGAAATTTGCAGATGATATCATCTTAGTTACAGTAAGCGAGGATGGGCTCATACACCCGTTAGTCAGCCTTCAAACAATAAGCTCTGATTACGGTTTAACCGTAAATTAGCCAAAACAAAAATTATAATTGTAAACCATTAAAACAGGTTAATCATAGATGATTGTGGGTTAGTAAACAAGATGATATACCTAGGCTTGTGATCAATACCGAAAATGCCAGCAAGTGCGAATACAAAATTCAGCGAAGGCAAAACCGGCCAGATGAGCAAAATGTTTTGGAACTGAAGTATCATGAGATGCCCAAAGATCATGCAGACTTGCTATCACCTTAATTTTCTAAATATTTCTTTAAGCCTCTGGAACATGCACCGTAGGGAGGTAAACTCATGGTGTATTGATGCTTTCAAGATGCTGCGAATTCCCTGAAATGCTCATTAGCGTGATTCTCCAAAAAATATGTTCCCCAAAGCGCAGGATGTAAAAAGGATGCCCTCTAAAACACTGGGCCTGTGCCATCAGGAGATTTGGTGAGGCCATGCCTCCATCAGGCAACTGCGGCAGGTGGCAGAGTCCCTAAAACAAGTAATAAAAAATTATGTCAGATGACAATCATATTTGGCTCGTAGTTGATTCCATATTTAATTTGCTTCAAAATGCTGGTAAATTTGTGTAATAATGTCTATTTGAAATGTGTGTAGTTCAATGCGTCTTTAGTATTAGCAGGGGAGTAGTAGTTGTCTTGACTGCTTCTCCAATAATGCGTATTTTAAGTATTGTTTTTAATAAAGAGCCATAATAACATATTTATAATCACATTTATGTTACATTTAAGTTTCTGGTATACAATAATATCTGTCACCTTCGATCATCATTAATATATCTTTTTTGTTATCAGATCTGGGTAGAGCATCAAATAAATCATTCATAATTAAGTAATGCTCCACTCTGTAAAGGGCCTCTCCGCTCATTCCTTCCAACAAAATAAAATACAATCGGGTGTTTTAGTGCCGATCCCGCTGATGACAGGGCCGCGACGCGTTTGTCTGGGTAATAGAGTGTCATACGCCGTTACCCTCACTTCCCGAGCTTCGGTGACATCGTAGGCTACTGCTCGGTAACAGCGCGCTTTGTAATAAATCAACGTGACCCTTGTCGCAGGCGACGCAGAGTTCGCATACTGTGCGATACACTTCGGAGATGGAGGGCAATATTAGCCTGAGAGCCCGCCACAAAATTGTACCCTCATAAACAGAGCTCGTATCTCCGGTTGCAATTCAAGGAACGTCCCAAGGAACAATTTTTGGTTTCTTGAATATCTACAGGGGTGTTATAAAACTATTTATAAAAAATCTTGAAAAATGTTTTTTGCTGCAAGTAGTGAAGCTGTAAGCTGTAAGAGATGAATCCATAAGAATTACCATGGGGCAAAATCGAAACGTTTTACTGGTCTGCAGGCGTGTCCGGGGGGCTGAGACAAGTGAGACAGCTTAGACAGCTCAGAGAGGTGAGACAGGCATATTCTTACACTGCACATAAAAAACTCAAAGCTGCCGACCGAGCTAATATAAGGGGAGACCGGGGTATGCTTTATTTTTCTACACTAATTAAATAATAAATATAATGTATTACTTAATAGATAAAACATAATTACTCTTATGTAAAGTATGTTCTGTCATGATTCAGATAATAAATAAACGAAAACACGCCTCTTTTAATTAAGATTTCTAACTTTTGTGATATAGTTACGCGAGTCACCCCTAAATAGAATGGCGCGGAGTTTATGGACCACAATAGTCGTGACGTCATTCACGAGGAGGTTAATTTGAATTCCTTTCCATCCGCTCTTTGAAGCATGCCTTATGTACATGTGCTTTAAGGATCAAAATAAATTACTTAAAAATGTATCTAAGGATTGGTACGTTATTTTTCATATTTAACTATTGAAACCTAACTACTAGTATAAAAATAGAGCTGGATTATAAGTTTTTTACATGTGGTAATCAATTTTCTGTACCCAGAATAAATAAAAAAATGTTTTCTAAATGGTTGTTTATGCGCATGCGTTCTACAAATGTCTGGAAAATTATTGAGAACGTAGTTCTTTGATTATTTCTTTGTGCTCTAACCTCAAAGCCTGTTTTATTTATTTTTATTTGAATTGCTTTCCATTATTTTATACTGTTATCATAGATTTTCGTCCTCTAACCAAGCCCCTGTACCAAATTCACTGGCAGGCCCCCGCGCCTAGGAGAAATTTGAAGAAAAAACATTTGTCTCTTAAACCAGCGAGAATTGCATTTACTAGCCCAACCGGGCCCAGGTACCACAGTACCTACTGACCCTCCCTTGTGAGGGCCTTGCCTCTAACCTCGTGTTTAAATGTTTATTTGTAAGTATTTTCACTTAGAAACGCAAATAAATAAAGAAATTACATATTGTATCATTTATTCAGAACTTATTTCTATTAAATATATATATGATTAAAATAGTTTAAAATTGAACTGTCTAGTAAATACGACATATTCCATGAGCACGCTTCATTTGTTACGGTACGAACATGCCGAAGTTGCTACGCAGCTAGAAGTTCGAACCGCAAATTCACTAGATGCATTGAAGCCATCAATGTGTAAAACAAATCTATACATTTAAATATAACCGCACATACCGTCGATGCTAGCAGGGTGAACTGCTCCTAGTACAAATTGATGGCTTCAATGCATCGACTGAAACTGCGGCCTGAACTTCTATAGCTGCGTAGCACCTTTGGCATGATCGTACTCTTACATTTATTTTTTTAAAAAAGCACACATCTCTACTTTATAGATTCTATCTCTCATGCTAACATGAACTTCTCCCTTAACAATCAGTACTTCAGGATCATAATCATTCCTTTCATGCGGCCCGCTTCGCGCTTCAACAGAACTTTCTGCCTTGACCATGAGTGTTTCTTTATCCTTAAAAAATTGAGCAATCGTAGAAAAATGTAATTTTTGGACCATTTTTGATATACAAACACTTTAAATACTGTAAAATCCTTGAAAGTTATAAAAGAAATAATCCACTAAACATAACCTTAAACTTCAACCAGGAAAACAAATAAAAATAAGAAGATGGAGTTATGCCCGACATACGTATTACGCGTGCGCAATAAACAATTAATTTCTGAAAAAATTTCAAGAGGACTTAAAAAGTACAGTATTATTACAACAAGGCGCAACTTTTAAAGTTAAAACATTAGGATGATAATTCAATAGTTAAATATTCACAGATTTTCTGAAATTTCAAATTCAATTTTAACCATGGTCTTATGTACAGTGGCGATAAGGTCGATGTGAGAAATAGGATGGAATAATTAGAGTGGGAGTGAAACGTCACACTATTTTGGTCCATTGTCGGCTTTAATACCAAAGTAACAGAGAAACAGAGGCGTACTATGAATGTATATGTCAATGTCGCGAAGGACGGGCAATGCGTCCACCAATGCATAAGATTTCCCATCTTGGCGCAAAACTGAGTAAGATTTTTTTATTTACTGGAAACGTCACTAAGTTTCTTAGTGTGGTGACTTGCTGCTTGAAAATATCTCAATACTTCCACTTTTTAGTAAAAGCAAATCCTTTTAACCATACATAAAATAAGTTAAAACTAGTGGAAGCATTATACTCTTCGCCAATTTACTGAGCTTTTTATATAATTGTTACACATTCTATAGGATACTCTTCGCATTTTTCTTGTAAATAATGTTAGTTTTTGGACATTCTAAATTTTGTGATACCAACTTTGGTGTGAAAAAAAAATATATGAAAAAAAAAATCACGTTGTGAGGGATCGAACCCGGGACCCTTGGATTGCAAAATCAATATCAATAAACGGTTTATTAACAGTTTTATACATTTATGTGCCTCACCGGATCCTAGCCCGGAGCCAGCCAGACAACCACAGCGAACATCGCCGAGGTGGGTGTGAGGCTGGGCCGAGTAGGTCCGGTTCAGCTTGGAAGTAAATTCGAGGGGGGGGGGGGGGGGGGGGTAGAATCTCCTGTCTGCTACGTGCAGACTTAAAAGCTAGATTACAATTTTTATGTGTCCACATGGACCTAAAAGTAGCTTAAAAATAAATACAACACTGAGAACACTAAAATGGTAGGCGAGCGCACTTCGTAATTTTGATTGTTGATACGGGGAACACAACTAAACGAAAAAACCCGTTCGAACAAATGACGACCTTGTGGTCTGATCGCCGACAAGGAAGGTAGGGTGGAAATAAAATTGTGGTTTAAAGAATTAGGATTTAGGTAAGTTTTCGGCCTAGAGGGGATTTCGAGAGACAAAAAGGGAACAAAAACAACAAAAAAGATAAAAGAACAAAATTGTACAAACATAAATGGGGAGAAAGAGGGATTGGAAATATGTAAAGTTGAGGAAAGATAAAAGTAAGGGGGTAGGGGTAAGTTATCGTAGAAGGAAGTGTGGCTAGGGGAGCTGCTGGAAGAGTCTTGGATTGCGAGACGAAACTCTTGCCGCTACACCACCATTTCTTATTACTAAAATTGTTAATGAGTATAATATATACCATTAGAAAATTTATTTATTAGTTAATTTATTATTAGTAAAATGTATTAAAAAAAATAGTGATAGGAAATAACATTTCGGAAGGTTTCTATTTATTACAAACCATAAAAAAATGTAAAATATATTTTTTTAAATTTTAAATTACTAATAACTTTTTTATTTACCAATCTATTTTGTTAAAAAACAATAGGGTTCTTCCTCTAGCTAACACTAAGTTACTCTAAAAATTTCAATACAATCGGATTTTTCTTTCTTGAGTTATCGTGCTTACAAGAAACGTGACGGACGGACAGACAGACAGACGGACATTTTGAAAGTTGTTCAGAATTCGTTCACTAACATAACGATATAAAAAATTTTTCTCTACGAGCGATATTTACTGATTTAGAAATGTGCCGATCAAATAATATACTCTTCGTTTTTGCGAAGAGTATAATAATGGTGGAGTCAATAGAGGCTGAAAATATGCATTATTTCGGAATAATTACGGGAAGCTTCGATTTTCCTAAAACCTTTTGATATCACTTTTACATAGTTTAAAAAAAAATTTTAAACATATAATCGTGAGGAAATTGTTTATTAATTATTTAAACAAAAAGATTTTTTTTTTTAACAAAATTATTATAAGTTGAAAAATTTTAAAGCAATTTAATGCAAGTTTTAAGAGAGATCGCTGAAACAGATTAAGATGTCAAAAAACGGTGATTCAAAATGGCTGATCCAATATGGTCGACTTTCATCAAGCAATAAAATCATTCAAAACACTATTCAATTAAAAACACAATTTAAATAAAAGCTTAAAAAGAAGCTGAGGAAATGTGATATTGTACATAGCATTACTGATGATCTGTGAAAAAGTGCCCAAACTACATTTACAATGCTCTACGGATACACACACAGCGCAGCGTGCGGGGCAGATGATGTGTACTGCTTGCCGCGAAGATGTTGTTTTACTTTCAATTTTTTTCAATTATTCAAGCATTATAATTTGACTCATGGCCCTGTACCACGTGAATATTAACATTGGAAATGTTAATGTTCATATATGGGTCCAGAGTTACGAGTTTTATCCAAGGCCGCCGACACGAAAGTATCGAGGTCAGATGGCGTAATACTGAGATACGCAGCGTTCGAGTGGCCGTGAATATTTGATAACATGATGTATGATTGTTTATGATCCAAATTTCATACAAAATTTTATCTTCTGGCACATTTTGACACTGAAAATGATGTCTATAATTAAGTCATTTGACACGTCAGAAGACAAAATATTATTAGGTTTCATATGTGGTGTTATCATTTCCAATGTCTCCGATGGTTGCAAGGACTGCGAAATCTGTGAATTTTTTTAATATGTTTCGATATTTTAAACAGGATAAAAATTGTAGAAACAATCAACATTGAGTCGATTTACCAAAAAATTTGATTTTTTCAATATTTCGTGAAAAGTAGGTTTATATATATTCCAAAATTTTCAGATTTATTTATTTTGAGGTCCTACTATAAACGTACGCTGCATAGGTAGGCTAATAATTTTTTTTTATAAAAGTTATTAACTTTTATTTTACCCATAATTTCGCGAATTTTAGAGCATTTTTTTTTATTTTCGTGAAAAAAGGGGGTTAATTTAATTTTTAAGGTAAATTCCCTTGCAGCATCTTAAAGTACACATTTCAAGTTTTAAAAATCGCACCTACAGAGATCGCGATTTAAACCAGAGAAATGGGTGGTTAAAGTTAGTTATATATACCAAATTTTATCATTTTCTCAAAATTTTATAAGTGTATCTGACAAAAATCTTGTAAGGATATCGCCAATCAACTTCAAAAAAAACGTCTTGCTTTCCTCTTTTTCCATTCACTTACGGGTTGTGATAGCACATTTTTCTTTTTTGGAAAGGAAAAAGAAGTACTGGGAAGCTTGGAATTCCTTTCCGGACGTCACTGCCATTGTGCTACAGATTTGTATTACAAATACAAATAATCATAGTAGCAAATTAGATTTATAATTAGGTTTTACAGAACGCTTTAAAACTTAGCGTATAAGAGCAAATATACTTGAAGCCTAAAAGATCTTCATCACAACATCAACAAAACAATAGACTATTTTATAACCCTGACAAAACTTTCTTAAAACCTCCTGAAGACCAAATTATATATTCTAATTTACTAACGTAATATTTTGTTGAACTCCTCTATACATTTCGTTAAATATATAAGGAATAAAAACTAGACTGTAACCAATAGCTATTTTTCAGATTAATGCCTTGCCGAGCGCTGGATTACGAATTGCAAACTTGGCCGCGTTAAGTGCAATAACTATGTATTGCCACAAAACGCTAAAGTTTCGATTGCAACAAACACCAGCCTGTTCAAAGAGAGCTCCTACTAAAATACTGGGTAATTGTATTATTTTGTAAATTTCGCGGACATTGTTTTAGAAGAAAATACATGTGGCAGAGGATCTCAACAAGAAACACAGAAAGACTTCTTCAT
Source organism: Rutpela maculata (assembly GCA_936432065.2). Classification (NCBI taxonomy): domain Eukaryota; kingdom Metazoa; phylum Arthropoda; class Insecta; order Coleoptera; family Cerambycidae; genus Rutpela; species Rutpela maculata. The sequence goes on from OW386287.2 coordinate 206,970,928, forward strand.
GTTATTAACACAATCATAATTTTATTAATATTCTAATTTTTTTATATTCCGATGTTCTAAAAATATAAAATATTTTCGTATTACTAACAATTTTTTCATATAATATTCTCACACATTTCATGATATTAATAAAAAATAAGAACGTTCCAACTTAAAACAAAAAAAAGGCGATATTCGATGGGAGTAGTGAAATACTGATAATCCTACCTCTTAAAGTGATCTACTGAATACTTCCGGCAAAATGGGTTTAGTCAGCCCAATTTAGTATAAAAGTACATATATTTGTCTGCAACTGACATAAATTTCATTGAGATGATTTGTAAGGGTAAAAATTAGGAACTTCAACCCAATTTTATCCTATAATTAGTCTAATTAAATATGCTTCCGGCAGGAAATGCTTAGGGAGACCAGCGATTTCATATTTTTTATATGATTCTATTTCACATATAATTTTTTCATCGTGGTGGTTTATAAGGGTACAATTTTGTCGCGAGCTCTCCGCCTATTTGGTATATAGAGGAAGGTTATTGCGGCTCTTGAAGGTATGCGTCGTTAAGTTTTGCTAACGATTCTGCAGGACGTAAATAACTAAATTATAAATGTTAACGTTTATAGATGGGTAGGTAGGTAGAGTTAATCGAACCGGCATAATCAGCCCTATTAAGATAGTAATAACACTAATAACTTGTTGAGTCTTGACCTTCTCCCCAGTTCTATATTATTCGTTAATAAAAAGACGTATCTCACAATAGTAAGTTTTGGGATGATGCATTTCAAAGTATTCTTATTTTATTTATTTATTTTTATTGTATGGTCTGATATGAGACATGCCAAACTTCTATCTGTAGCATGCACAAACAGATATATGCCATCCATGTTACACGAGAATACACACAAGGAAATGTCCGCAACAGAATATATATTATATTTATATCTTTGTAGTAATGAATTGATGTACAACTTAATAAAAACCACAAACTCCTTCCTTATGTTTAATTTAAGAAGTTTAAAAATTAAGTCATGGTTGTTTAATTATGCAGGGTAGTATTCTCTGAGAGGTTGAATAAGTTTTATACGTTTTACGAATCGTAATGTACAGTGCACAGTTTTGATTCTCTGATCTATTAACGTGTTATTACTTTATAATATGATGAAATACTACCGTAAGTGCGTTTTACCCTGTACGCGATGACATTTTGTTTTCTGTCTCGAAATTCCGAGGTAGAGGTTTTTGAAGATGAAATGGTTTAATTTAAAATTAATTTATTACGTTGTGTCCATGCATTCAATTCATTAAAAATCCTATGTCAAATTTCAATTAAGTTACATGACTGCTACGACCGCCCCCTCCTCCTGCATCTACCGATAAATAGACATCAAAAAATGGAGTGAAGTACATTTCTGCTGTCTTATGATGGACTATAGCTATAGACCAATTGACAGAGACGTATGGAAATTTTCAGCAGCCATTTTAGAATGTAATAAACGTTTAAATCAATTTAAAAATAGCAACATTTTTTAGAAGAGACTCTTCCCTTTTCAAAAATCTATATTTTATTTGCGAAACTGAGCGCTGACGCTCTGAGCAAGAACAGAACATCCGCAAAACGGGGTGAGCAATAATGTACTTTTCAGGAACTCCGAATATACTTTTCTAAAACATGCAAAAACTATTCATTCTGTTAGCCAAAACCTGTTTCGCAAATGGTATCGCCACTTGTCTTTTCAAGTTCCTCCTGTAATTTATCAGGTGCGTTGGATTACGACCCAAGTAGCAGGTCAACGAGGGACGCATTTTATGCTATGTAAGTCCGGGACGGATTGCGGTTTTGGCTGAGTAATCTTTTCAAATGTATTCACATGGGATTCAGCATGTCGAAGAAGTCGAGATTGGGTGGGTTACTTTAAATCCACCGTCCCGACACCAGTCATCTCCATACATAAAGATGCAAATTCGAAATTGATGGATTCCGGATTTTATTTTTCGCTCCTTTTGTATTCTACGAAGCAATTCGGATAGTCTTTAGGGTGCCCACATGAATATCTTAAATCGTCAGTACATATACTTGCCTGAGGAAACGGCTCCTGTAAACACGGTATTAATGATTTAACTTAAAAAGGTATAATAGGTTAATTTTAAACACATTAAAATAAGATGCCTTCATAAAATCATGTCAAGTATAGTATTTTTAATGAAGTTTTGAGTTGTGGTAGGGTCTGCAACTAATTTTAATTAATATAGTCCAGTCAACGGAACTCTAAAATTACCAAAATCTCTAACTTGAGTGCTAATGAAGCCTTGTGCAATGTGTTTGTAATGACGTTAATAAAAATGTTAAAAAAATATTAGAGTATGAAATGATTGGAAGGGGTAGAAAACACCTCCATTTATCACGGGTATCGTAACTTGTAGAATTTTTCAAAAATGAAAAAAATAATGTATTTTGGCCCAAAATAAGATGTTTTTACTCTTGTGATTTTTTTCTTAAAATGCATACTTTTCGAGATATGGCCACTCGAAAATTCCTAAAAATGGGGGAGGGCAAATGTAAAAGTCGAAAAAACTCAAAAAATGTATTATCAAAATACAAAACTTTTTTCATTTGCAGCTTTTCTGTAAAGTGCGTTTTCACCGAGTTTTTCCGGAAAAACATAAAAACTACCTTTATCTTTGACATTGTAGCGCTTTAAAAATATGTAATTTAAAAATTTGAAAAAAATTCAGACGTATACATTGAGGCCTTCTAAACATTTTTTTGTCGCTTGTATTTTTTTTGTAACTTGCTAATTTTTCGAGTTACTGGCAGTCTTTCACGATAAATATTGTGTTAAAGTAGTATTACTATGAGAAGATGCCAGCAAAAAATATGCGCAGAAACGAGTTTGTGCGCTCCATCATTCTAAGCCAATGAGAAAGAATTACGTGACATTCAATGTCAACACCAGTGGCGGCGGTGCCCTGCAGTAGAGCGGCGGCGACGGTAATAATAATAATAAAACAACTTTATTAGGCAAAGTTTAGCAGAACTTACTATTCTTACACTTCTCCTGAACAAAGGTTACTCGTAACAGTTGGTAAGTTTTAATCTACTCCATTTTCACAGTTCCTTGACCACGAAACTTTTATTGCAATTACACATCCCTATACCCCAGGTAAAGCTATGCCACTGGTAAAAATATTCGCGCATTTTGGCTCCGCCCTGGCATCTTCTCATAGTAATACTAGTCTACATTTTTTGCATATTAAAAAATACACGAAAATTCGAAAAATGAGCGTGATTTATATACGTTATTATAAAAAAGTGCGGAACCTATATCGTTATACCATTTTTAAAGTTTCAATATAATTTTTAAATTGAAAATGTGAAAAAGTTTTCCGGAAAAATTTATAAAAATGTACTACATTATTTATTTATCTTGAAAAAGTGCCTTAACTCGGAAAATTAGCAAGTTACAAAAAAATTTTAAGAGACAAAGAATATTTAGAAGGCCTCAATGCATACGTCTGAATTTTTTAAAATTTTTAAATTACATATTTTTAAAGCGCTACAATGTCAAAGATAGAGGTAATTTTTCATGTTTTTCCGGAAAAACTCGGTGAAAACGCATTTTTCGAAAAAGTTGCAAACAAAAAATGTCTTGTATTTCGATGATACATTCACCTGAATTTTTTCAGATTTTTTTTCAACTTTTACATTTCCCCTCCCCCCTTTTTAGGAATTTTCGAGTGGCCATATCTCGAAAAAATTCACAAGAGTAAAAACATCTTATTTTGGGCCAAAAGAGGTAAATACATTAATAAAATACATTTTTTTTATTTTTTGACCTAATTCTACAAGTTACGGAACCCGTGATAACAGGGGTGTTTTCTACCCCTTCCGATCATTTCCTACTCTAATCTTTTTTTTAGGTTTTTTATTAACGTCATTACAAACACACAAGGTTTTATCAAAATTCATTCATTAGCACTTAACTCTGAGGTGACTCCCCCCACTCTCGTTGATTGGGCTAGTATTGTCACACAGATTGTAGATCTCAGTTTGGAGAACTCTAGAGTGTTTTTTTTAGTTATTACCAGTTGAAGTTGAAATATCACGAAGCACACAAAGTAGACATACACTTTCTTTTTACTTATGAGTTGAGGTGTCGAAACCCCGAAGTACTGATGCTTAAGCTTATTGTACCCCATAGTCTCGTTATCCCATTAATCCCCTTCCTATCCAAAAGGCGAGTATACGGACGATGGGAGCTCTGGCTATTTCTTCCGGGGTAACGAATGGTTCCCCGAAGTATAAAAGCCTTCCAGCCACTCAGGTGAGCATTCGCATAGTATATGGTAAGGAGTTTCCTCATCCTCACCACACATCCTGCATTCTGGATTGTCCCTCACACTATGTTGGTTAGGTGACTATTCAGTGTGCAGTGACCTGTTAGGATGCCCACTACACATCTCAGCTGTTTTCTGCTCAGTTTTAACAATTCGTTGGTCTTTGTTTTGGATGGTCCACCAGTGCGACTGTCTCATCCCCGGCGTCCTGGTCCAAGGCAAGTTGTGTTTCTGACTCAACAATTCCTCTACCATTCCTCTTTGGTATTGTATCCCGCAGGTTGGCTCGGGTTCCATTAAAGTTGTTTTTGCGCCTTCTTTGGTCAGCTTATCTTTTTCATTACCTTCATTGCTCCGGTGTCCTCGCGTCCACTCCAGTTGTATACTGTTGTGTTAAGTCAGTTTCGCCAGGCAGTTAAGGCAGTCTTTTACCATTTTAGAGAGTATCTCTACTGCATCCAGAGCTTTGAGAACTGCTTGGCTGTCAGTATATAACCTCCGTATCATTTTTTGTGCTCAGATTTCTGTAGCTGTGATTTCTGTTTGGAACGCCATTGCGGTATTGCCCAGGTTCAGATTAATGTCTGTCCCTGGTTGGTTCTCTGTAATTGCTGCTCCAGTACTTCTTGACCTTTTTGATCTTTCAGTATACCATATGGTATCATTTGGATGTCTTCGCTGTTGCCTTATTTCTTCCTCTTCCCTATCAGGTATGTATACCCTGCAAATTTTTGTAAAGTTGTGGCTTGTGCTGATTCTATCTGGCTGCATGTCTAGTAGGCGATTATTTTCTATTTGTTGAAATATTTCGGTATGATATTATCCTATTGTTGGAATGATCCCGTATGTTTCCAGCCTGTACGCTGCTAGCAGAGCCTCACTCTCCACGACTAAGTGTAATAGAGGTAGGCAAAGTAGAAGACAGGCCAGTCTTTGTACTTTTCTTAGTTTTCTCTCACTGCCCCCCCCTGTGCCAGTGCACCATTGTTGGATGTAGTCCCCAATTTTTGCGTATCATTCTTCTGCTGACCTATAAGGCCCGCGTAGCTTTGGCAGCCACTCTACCTAGATGTGCATTGAAGTTTAAGTTGGTGTCCAGAATCAGTCCCAAATATTTGAAGTTTTCCAGGTTGAGTTTCCTCTTCTTTGTGAAGGCGGCCACAGTGGGCACAGACGTTCAGACTTAGACTTGCTAACACCCTAGTTTTCTCCATCTTTCTTTACGCCTCTGAGACATGGGCCATTAGGTAGGTAGATAGACGACGTATCGACGCGTTGTAGATGTGGATCTGGAGACGTTGATTACGGATTCCCTGGTCAGTCCATCGTACCAACATCTGGATTCTCCAGAAATACGTCCTCCAAAGCGACTTTTTAGAATCGTATTTTCCCAAATCCTTTTATTTTTTGGTCACATTAACCGAAGAGAGGACAATATAGAATGACTGATCGTTCAGGAAAAACCAGATGACAAAAGGCGAAGAGGATGCCCTCCTAAACGTCGCGCGTCGGGTTGATATCGCCAAGTTGGTAACAAGTTTTGGCGAGGTTGTGCATCTAACCGGTAACCCCGACAGATGGCGGGATGCTATCAGACTTGTCAATGAGTAAAGAGATGCCAACTAAGATAATTCAAGGATCACAAAACGTTTGGCAAGACTATAATATACTATGAAAGATAGACATACTCTGACTAACTTTTTTGGACATAATTTAATTCTCTACAACTTTCTACAATTTTTTTTAATATCTTTTACCGTTTTATCAGCGTGATCATTTTAATTGAGTATTGCCCTCCATGTATATAAATTGACCGACGTCTTAGAGCCGCCATTTTGAATTTTGTAAATTTAGGGGCCAGAAAGGTACTCCCTACTTTCACGCCAAATTTCAAATTCCTAATTCATCGGGAAGTACCCAAAAAATTAATAGAACTGATAAATATAGATCTGATGATCTAAAAAAATGTGCGTTCATTTGCTACCTTGTTAATGACTTACTTTTTAATCCTACTTATATCTCGGTGAGGTTTGATTCGCCCAAACTCAAGAATTTATACAATGTACTAATGATGTAATCTGATATAAGGTTATTAATTAAAAATAGTAATTATCGTCTATATGCGTGGTAACACGGACTAATAAACAGAGAGTCCACGAAAGTACCCTTAACTAGCATAATATGAGAGATTTAGTGAATGTGCATTAGATATATGTGACAAATAATTATGTCGTTAATTTATAAGTGGTCAGTTAACAACTGTGTTTTTTTATTAAACGAAGGAAGTACAGAGAAGAAGGTTGTCAGTTTTATTGACATCCCGCAAAGAGCGATATTTAGAGCTTGTAATAGATTCTTATTTAATGACCATTTTGACTAATTATTATCGTCACGTTGAAGGTGTGAGAAGGAACCTTGAAATGCGAGGCAGGCAACAAATATTCAATTTGAATGAAATTCCCACATAATTTTATTCATTTTATTTTAGTTATTCAAGGTAATCTTAGTTCTCTATCATTATATAGATTTTGCCAATATGTAACATGCACAAAACCTGGAAAAAACAAAATCTCATACCAAACTGCTACCTGTGAACAAGTGGCGGTAAAATAGATCTCATAGGGCGTAGTACAAATCGCTTGTTATTGCCCTATTCCATTTTAAATCAATTAAACATTAATATGACCAGTGCTGTTCGTGATTGTTGAAAATAGTTTTTTTCCAGTAAGCAATTCGTATCCTCTTAAATATCGCAAAAATATCGAAAAATCCTCAAATTAATTTTTTTAAATATGTATACCTAGATCAAAAAATGTATATGTGTTGATTATGACACTCATTGATATGGCAACCAATGAAAAGCTCATTTTTTGAGATCATTGCACCAACCAAATGTCACTATTAATAGTAACACTGCTAGATCGACTTCTGACAGCATGAGCATGCAGTTTTATCGCTGTAAAACGCATTGCAGCCATTTACACATCCCATATTTCATTGCGTGAAATATTTTCCAAAAATACTACTACATACTACTATACAGTCTTTGATGAGTGGTGATGCCCAGTACGGATTTTTCCCATAGAATGTATTGGCTGCTCATTGTCTAGCAAAATTATCAGCTTCTTCACTGCCGTCTATTCAAGAATGTCCTGGCACCCAGAGTAGTTTAACTCTGTCTCGCTCATCCAAAATTTTGAGCTCTTCGTAACAGTCCCAGTTTGTTAGATAATAATGCCTTAAGTGCCTCCTGACGGTCTGATACAATGAAGAACCTGCTGGTTAACATATAATTAAGTCAGGGCAGGAAAAAATAAAAAATACAGGTGGATAGACCATGTGTTTCTGAACAAAAAATATCCTAATAAAATTTTTCACTAAAGCGACGGTATTCCTGGAAAAAAATAGTGAAGTAACCTTGTCTCTCTGCGCGGTTAGCGCACGGTTAAATGCATACTATGAAACCTCTAAAAATTCTTAGCTGTTCTATCGAGTAAAATAAAGCTTCTTTCTCTTTCTGATTACACGTTTTAAACATTTTTCTTAGTGAACAGGAGGATAAGTAGTGAGTATGGAGAGAAAATATATAATTATCAATGCATACACAGACACCACACATCGCTCGCATGCATTTTTACGTGCCTTTACTGTATTGTATTTATTACAGGTACACCTATCCACATTTCAGCTATATCCAATGGATTCCTTATACATTTGTTAATGTATTGGAAAAGTTCCAGAATTTGTATTCAAAATAATCAAAGATATTTTCATAGTTATAAGGATAAGATCGAGAAAATCGCAATTTCTTATCATGAACTGATCGATCATATTTTCGAAAAATTGCATACAAGTAAACGATTTTGTATTTGAACATTCGAAAAATATACATTTTCTCCGAAATAGTGATATTTTATTTTTTCCAATGGGTCAATTTCTCGACAAGTTACAGTCTCCAATACATATATTTATCGAAAAAAATCATCAAAACAAGGAGATTAAAATGATTTGAGATGTAGTTTTTTTTAATCCTCTTTACTACAACGTAATAAACCATAATAATCATGAAGTGTACATACTTTTCAACAGTTCTCAATGAAGAAAGAATTTTTTTGAAGGGCTTTTATTTTTTTCTATATTATTTATTGCGACGATTGAGTTCAGGCGTGATAATATATATAAGTATATTTTTCCCATCCATCCTTTGCTTGTATTGTTTAAAACAAAAAAGCATCAGAAAGCTACAATTTCCATCTTTTAAATGAATCAACACTCATATAGATTGAACAAATTCTCATTTAGTGACATGTAATTTAGTGCGTCAGTGTCACAGTTATGCGTATTCAAGCGCGTGCACGCATGGATCTCGCTCCGAGTTGTAACGTTACACTTGACTATTTTTTTCCTGGAAAACCGTGGTTTTAACGATAAATTTTGTTAGGATATTTTTTGTTCATAAATACGTGATCTATCCACATGTATTTTTTATTTTTTTATAGCATGATTTAATTTAAAAATTTTGAAAAAATGGATGAAAAAAATTTTTTTTTCACTTTTTTTTATGTTCTGCACCCGAGCGAAATGTAAACTTTTCAGGATATTATTCTACACACTTTCACCAACTCATTAAAAAAAAGTTTACACAGTTTGCAATTTTTTGTGGGTAAATACCTACGTCGACTGGGCTAAATCGCTTGTATTTCTGGAACAGATTTTTTTTTAAATTTTTTGTTTATGGGGTTTTTAATGATGTTAGTTTATGATTTTGAGTATTTTAATTCAATTTTATTTTTTGGGCAAGTTCCCTATTGTGTATCATTGTGTATCAAAGTTTCTTTTTAAGTAATTGTATTTTTTAAATTATAATACATAGTTATTTATTAACCGAAAAGCTTTCGTTTTCAGTAATCGCAGTCAGTGCAATCCATATTAGTTATTGTTGGCCCTTATATTTGGATTTGCTGTCACACATTTGGAACAGGTCAGCAACAGACACATATTTCATTTTTAACGAAGCGAGGGGTTTTTCCCTATATGTTTTACAGACAATTAATTTATAAATATAACTGACGTTTATCTTCTTTTTTTAATCCGAGCGACACTGATTCGCAAGTTGGCGAGCACGGGCTTAGCAAATATATGCATGTATTCGATGTCGGGCGGAAACAGAATAAATGAGGCACCGGACTAGATAGCAACAGGTGCACTGTATACATTACCTTTTGTGGCCGCCTTTATTCCGGAGCAATTTCGCTCTTTCGTGTCTTACACACAATTTTTCATCTATAACCAGCCAGTTGTCAATAATTTCTTGCTAGGCACAAGATAAAACATTTGTAATACGATTAATAAGAAATCAGTGATTATCTTCTTGATACAAGTTAACGTAAGGATTAATTTGTTGAGTATTCTGGTGAAAGTGGTAAAGTCCAAATTGGGGAATTGAAAACGCTGATTTGAAAGAAAACCTGATAATAATTCCTGAAACATACAAAAAAATGTTCATCAAGAGGTTTTGTGTAATTAAGATATTTTGGAAAAGTACGAGGATTAGAAAATGAGAAAAAATGTACAGATTGGAACAATTTAAATGCTTTTTGTATCACGTGTTCTCTCCTCTGACACTAAAAACTTCTTGTTACTGATGTCTAATGCTCAAGGTAAAGCTTCTGGCCTCTTCTCAACAATTTTTTCAAAAGTTTCCGTGTCTTTAAGCAAGTTGAGCTTGAACTAATCTTCCCATTGGTTCTAAAATTGTTCGAATTAATGTAAGTCTGCCTTGCCAACAAATTCATTGACTGTGATATTGGAGCATACTGACACGATAATTTATCGTGGGTTAATATGAAATTATCCCGCAAATTACTATATGATCTTCAAGGACTATGGTGATACAGCAATAGAGCCACCGACAGGTATTTCGATTCATTTCATACCACTGGAGATCCTGATTTTATTATGAATCTATATGTGGAAGGGGTCGTGAGGTTATAGTCTAGGAGATAGCTACATATATGGGGCCTGGGATATAACATGTTGGCATCGCTGTTATGTTTTAGCAAATATTTTTCTGAGTATTTCATCTTTATCTAGGCTTGGTGTTAGTTGAAGAGTGTATCTTGGCGATCAAAATTCTATATATGCCAACATTTTTTCTCCGTGCAATTGGCAGCAATGGGGACTTCAATTGTGGCCAAAATTGGAACGTAGTATAACACTTTCTGACCAAGCGGAAAATTTTCGTCGTCAATGCTCATTGCTGAAAAATCATTTGCCAACATTTTCTGCTTGCCCATTTTCCAGATTTTTTACCAAAAATTGAACATTTGGCCAAAAACGGACCAAAACTGATGCTTTTCAAAAGAAATGTTAGCACCTTCTCAAACTAGGGCAATTTTGGGGTAAATAGCTAAATCAAGCAGGTAAGAGTCCAGAAAATTGATATTTAGTATATACAAGAGAAGCTAAGATCTCAAAAATTTTTGTCATTAGCCACCCACATTAATACCCCCACACCATTATTAAAGGGGATGAAAAAAAATGTGATTTAGTATGTGTACAAGAACCAGAAACCTCAAAATATTTTTTTACTTCATCCACCCCCACTACCACCCTTCTATCACCACCCCCACCCCACTACCGATGTGGGGTACTGTTTTATAGGTTTTTGGGGTAGAGGATTTCAAATATTATATTATTAAAGTTCCATAAGCAATTATTTCCACATACAAAATTTTTTCGTTGTGACTTGGATAGAAAATCTGGATGTAGAAGTAGTGATTCCTTGGGCAGCGGTTTTTCACTTTTAAACGATTAATAAGGTTAAAATAGTCGTGGATAGAGTATAGTATTCTGCTAGCGTATAATGGCCATTACACACTCGCGAGTAATAATGAAAAATAATAGGGTCATTTAGTGATATGGCAGTTTCTTACTTTTTCTTCCTCATTTTAAAGTATAACAAACCAATAGCCTCTGAAAAAAATTTCAGCTCACTTCAATCAATAGCCACAGAGATATTCGCATTTGAATAGAAACACGCTCGGCCGGCCAACAGTCCGTAGAGTGACGTCACTTGGCGTGCGCCGATACCTATATTAGAGCAGCGATTTCGTAAGTCTATCGTGTCGTTTTTTTTGACGTAAAACCAGGTCAAACATGTTAGGTTCCTTTGAGTATGTCACCGGGCATATGAAATCATATTTTACGACATTTTTTTTGCGGTCTCGAACTTTTTAAATCAATAAAAAGTGAAAAAAACGTATTTTTAAATAAAATTGTTTTTTTTTGTTTCCAACGCCATATTTTTAAAACTATTAAAGGTACCGAAATTTGTTTTGTGTCAAATTAAAGCACACACTGTAGCGCTTTTACCAATATAAACGGTTTGGGCACAATTCGCACTTTCATTTCTCTAAAACTCAGATAAACTAAAAATATATATTTTATGTATTGAAATCTCCACCAATCGATAAACTTTTTTATTTTTGAAAATATTTACATACATGCAGCGAAGAAAATAAAGCCTAATCATCACAAAAGTTTTTGAAACAATATATTTTTTCCTATAATGTACCGTGTGGCAACAGCGATTTTTTTATCAGCGGTAAATGCGACATTGGGACGCAATTAATACACCTCGCATGCAGGGTTGGTCAGATTAGTCGCGTAGAAGTGGCGGTTGTCGAAAATCATTAAGTATTCATTGTTCGGATAAAAATTGTGACAATCGAAAATGTGCATGTTTTAAGGAAGGCCTAAAATGTTGCAACGAGTGCAAATGTCGTTCCTGTAACAACATTATTAAAGATTTCGAGGCAGATATGAACGAATTAGAATGCTATTAATGTAGGGCGTACATAAACTACATACTACATATTTATCTATCCAAATAGAAAATTTATTTCAATAAAACTCATTTTATGCGTACGTTTTTACTTTCATTCATTTAAAAATGTCGAATAAACTTACTAATTAGGTGGGTAGTTAGTAATACTGATTGATATTTATAGATTAGGTATTTATATCTACCTACCTGTCTTTTCATTATTAAAAGGAGACTATTTTATATTTATTGTACAATTTCTTAATATTAACAACATATGATCAATACTACTGTACAATACATGAAATATTGAACAATAATATTGATCCCCTAGATGCTTTTGATCACTACTGGTTTTGTACCTATTGATATAAGTTAAACTACTACATACACCCCGACCGGGACCGTCAGATCGTTGCAATCGACAGGCTTGCTATAGCCGAGCGCGCAAGAATATGACTTTAGCCCGTTAAAAAAAATCGCTGACTCAATACTATGAACGGGACATGAAAAATTTTTATCCTATCCTTCAACTATTGGCTTCAATTTGTACGCAGCATGTATATACAAATTTTCATAAATAAATTTTTTTCTCGATTGTCTAAAATTACGCTACTGAAAATAACAAGTTTGAGTTTCCTATTATTCTTCCAACTTAAAAAAAATAAATCTGGTTCACGTGGGACGTTGTTCGAAGCGCTATTGTGTCTACTTTAATCTAAAAAAAAATAGCTTGATAGCACAAATATATTCAGAGATATAGCGGTGGAGACGTTAAAAAACATATTTCATTAAAAATCTATTTTTTTGAGTTTTTCCGAAATAAAAAAGTTCTCGACCACCAAAAAATGTAAAAAATGATTTCGTGTACACGATTATCTTACTAAAGAATCCCACTAAGTCTGGTTTGGTTCTACGCCGTTTTTTTATCGAAAACTAAGCGACTTTACTTCCAGATTTTACTCTACTATCTTGCATTCGCAGCCGTGTTCACTGGGCGGTTCAGCCATCTGATGTCACAACTCGACTACATGGTTATCCCGAGCGTTTTTAAGCGCGCCGACTTTAATAATTTTTTTATACATAAAGGCGACGTCAGAAAATTCTAATTTTTGGCATACTTACTGTACTCACCAAGCTCTTTCAGAATATGTAATAATAAAAAAATGTTAAATGAGCCTATTGATGCTCTTTTGAAATGTCTTCAGCACGGAAATTAAGCTTCCCCCACCCCCGAATGTTTTCACTGATGTTTGTCTTTGTCGTGATCTCAATGACCACAGCAGATGATCTAGGCAGTTTAGTCTCAGAGCGGCCCTTTTAAAAAAATACGTCCTTCTCGACTGGAAAAATCTAGTCGCCAAAATTTTCGGCGCAGCCCGGGCGTTCAAACCGACCTGGAATTTGGAAAATCCAGTGCAACTCCCTCGCCATACAAGTTGACGGGCTAGGCGCGGTTCAAGACCGGCTGAAAATGAATTAACTTTATTGAGCGCGTTCTACCCCGACGTGGAATTTGAGAACTTTTTGTTATAAAAAATGTTTGTAAACAAATTAGTATAACTAGAAAACGATTGGTTTCAAACAAAATTTATACATTTTTTAATGCCGATCAACTTTTTGTACGAAAAATCCAGTATATTTTGAGAAAACTGCAAAAATATCCGTTTTTTAAGTATAAGCAGCAGCAAAAGTTGTTTACTTTTTTTATTTTTAAAAAACCATATTTTTGAGAAAAATGCGAAGAACTAAAAATGTTCATAAAATACGTTTTTTTTTAAATTAAAAACGCTTTGCTCGCATTTGATAGATACTTTAAGCGTTTTGATCTCTTATAAATAAACAAATTGATATTTTGTTTTGCAATTTGGAATGTACAGGTTTAGATGGGATTTGGGGTTTTCTCTAAAACTATGGCAGATAGGCAAAAACCAATATAGCTGTGTGTCCTAGCTCGATTTTCGAAAAATAAACAATGGCCCAAACCGCGATCGTCCATCTTTTTAGACTACCTAGCTACAGAGCGTTTTTGGAAAACTGTCTTTTTTGTATGATCTCTATATTTCAATTACCAAGTGTCGAATCGAAAATCGAGTAACACATTCTTAAGGCATTTTTTTGAGTAGAATCCGTTGCTGATAAGAATAAAATTATGCATGTCTCAGTTTTCGAGATATAGATAGACATAACTTGTGTTTTTTTAAATGGAATACCCTATAAATTATTTCAGTATTCGATCACAACTTAAATTAGTTTTTTTACAATCAATTATTTTTATTTATTTGCTTTTATCATGATTAGAGAATGTTATTTAGGTATTATGCAAATCACAACTTACACACTTTTTTATTTATTATAAAAATACCTACTGATGAATGATTTAAGTATTTTCAATATATTTTTTTTCTTTAAAATGCTAAGAATACCATCATGTAATTCAATACTTCCTCAGTATTAGCTAGAAGAGTAGTTGTTTTGATTGGTTCTCCAATAATGAGTGTTTTAAAGTATTTACCTAACTAGTATATTAGCGTGCCCAGATTAGGGCAATAATATACAGAAAGTAGGTATTTTTATAATAAATAAAAAAGTGTGTAAGTTGTGATTTGCATAATACCTAAATAATATTCTCTAACTTAAATTAGCTATCCAACGATACATCATATGTCATATTTGTCCCTACTTCTTATAATATACAGGGTCATTCACGGAAAGCGGGTATTAGACGTTTCTTGGAATCTGTCGAGTTTAGAAATTTGAAAATTGGTATGAGGGGGTTTTTAGATATGGCGGATCCAACGAAAATATTTTCATGCTTGTGCTACTTCCGCTTATACCGGATGTAGCACCTAACTTTGTTATTTTAAATAAAACACCCTGTATTTTATTACATATTTCGATTCCTCATAAAATTTTAGCTTAGGTTTATGTACCATAACATACTCTTAAACATACCGGTTTTCGAGATAATTAATATTTTTGGAGATTTTTGACGGTTCCCACCCTTCGGAAAAAAAATCAATATCTTTTATCATGTAACCGATTAGGAAATTTTCTTTTCAAACTCTTACAAGTATCCCATGACCTAACTAAAAGGTCTCTTATGTTTTCACAATATCATACAGAGTATTTTATTTTCACAGTCGAACATTGTTTTAGTTTAAACGTCAAAAAGTCATTTTTTTTCAAATGGAACCCTCTGTATATTTTCACAGAATCTAATAGAGGATTGAATTCTGCATCGATTGATGTTACCATTCCCTATACCTATCTCTCTTTGTTTTCTTATTATGGACGAATATTTGTTAAACGTACAAACAAAATCAACACTGTTTGTTAGTAGGCAATACAAGTCATACATAACTTGGTTCCTTTTTTATCATAAACGAGAATAATCATGTAGATAATTGATAATCATTTGTTTATTATCAAGATGACAGCTTCAAAAACGAGAGATTAGATTTATAACAAATACTTTGGGACAAAAATTTACAAAATCAATGAACACTTTGAATAAAAATATTTAATGCAGCAACTGTTCAAAATGCTCTCCACTTGCACTTACAGTGGCTTGACTAATTCATGGGGATTTGTTAAAATGTAGCCCGTTCTTTGTTCTTTGGATCTTCTTTGGTAATAGCAGGGGTGGCATAAACAATATTTTTAATACCCCAAAGGTCCAAAGTCTAAGGGGGTCAAATCAGGGGACCTTGCTGGCCATCTCCAAGGTCCTCGGTAGCCAAACCACCTATCTTTGAACGTCGCTACTAATTCGTCATAAACTTCCCGTGGACCGCAACCATTCATTTGAAAATACATAGAATTATAAATATTTAGGGGCAAATTATCAATAAAAGTTACTGTTCGCAAAATCTTCGCATATTTACTGCTATTTAAATTCTCTTCGTAGATATGATACTATCAAAAATGTTGTTTATGCCACCACGGCTACTACCAAAGAAGAGAATAGGAACTGCATTTCAGTAAATAAATACCCACGAAATTCGCCGAGCCATTGTAAGTGCCGTAAATTCAAGAATATTGGCTTGTTTGGAGCAGAATGGAGAGCATTTTGAACAGTTGCTGCATTAAATATTTATATTCAGTGTTCATTAATTTTGTAAATTTTTGTGCCAAAGTATTTGTTATAAATCTAATCTCTCGTTTTTGAAGCTGTCAAAAACAAATGATTATCAATTATCTACATGATTATTCTCGTTTATGATACAAAAGGAACCGAGTTATGACTTGTATTGCCTACTAACAAACAGTGCTGATTTTGTTTGTACGTTTTACAAATATTCGTCCATAATAAGAAAACAAAGAGAGATAGGTATAGGGAATGGTAATATCAATCGATGCAGAATTCAATCCTCTATTAGATTCTGTGAAAATATACAGGGGGTTCCATTTGAAAAAAATGACTTTTTGACGTTTGAACTAAAACAATGTTCGACTGTGAAAATAAAATACTCTGTATGATATTGTGAAAACATAAGAGAACTTTTAGTTAGGTCATAGGATACTTGTAAGAGTTTGAAAAGAAAGTTTCCTAATCGGCTACATGATAGAAGATATTGATTTTTTTTCCGAAGGGTGGGAACCGTCAAAAATCTCCAAAAATATTAATTATCTCGAAAACCGGAATGTTTAAGAGTATGTTATGGTACATAAACCTAAGCTAAAATTTTATGAGGAATCGAAATATGCAATAAAATACAGGGTGTTCCATTTAAAATAACAAAGTTAGGTGCTACATCCGGTATAAGCGGAAGTAACACAAGCATGAAAATATTTTCGTTGAATCCGCCATATCTGAAAACCCCCTCATACCAATTTTCAAATTTCTAAACTCGACAGATCCCAAGACACGTCTAATACCCACTTTCCGTGAATGACCCTGTATAATAAATATGCCAAAAACAGGAAAAACTAAACTACAATAAATGTTATAAATATTATTTATTGTTGTTATTTATTGTTGTTGTTGTTAATAGTTTTCCTCCTCACAAATATATTAAATTTTTCGAAAATTAACCACTTTCTAGAAATAAATATGACATATGATATATCGTTTTATATATTATTATAATTAATAAATAATTTAAGTTGTGATCGAAAAATTAAATAATCTACAGCTATTTAAAAAAACAAAAAAACACAAGTTACGTCTATTTGTCGAAAACTGAGGCATGTATAATTTTTTTTTAAATCGCCTTATTTATTTTAATGTCCTGGCGGAGTTTAGTCAATGGCTATTCTACCACTCAACTAGGATGGACACACACATAGACAATATCACAACACACCCATTCCCTGCGACATTGCCATCTGCCGCAGCTGAGACTCGAACTCAGGAGAGGAGAGCGACTAGACCGTACTGTCTCTCACACAACTGCGGTCTAGCCCACTGCTACCGTCTCGGCAACACGTGAAAAACGCCACTAAACATCCATACTCTAGCCAGGATTCGAACCCGGGGCCCCGTGGTCGCAAGCCTAACACCTTAAGCACTGCGCCACCGAGCCGGTTATCATCAACGGATTCTACACAAAAAAGTGCCTCAAAATTGTGTTACTCTATTTTCGATTCGACATTTGGTAACTGATATACAGAGGTCATCCACAAATGCCAATTTTCCAAAAATGCTCTGTAGCTCGGTAGTCGAAAAAGATAGACGATCGCGGTTTGCTCCATTGTTTGTTTCTCGAAAATCGAGCTCAGGTTTTGTTTTTGTCTGTCCGCCATAGTTTTAGGAAAACCCTAAATCCCATCTAATTTGGTCCACTTTGTAAGCTGTAAATGCAAGTGGAGCATTATTTTTTTATAAATTATTGTTTTATATATTATTTTTTATTATTAGAATGTGTAATTCTACTAGCAATGCATTTTTTAACAGAAGGAATAATTTGTTTCGCGAAATAATGAAGATGAAACAAGATGACAACAATTTTTGCAACTTAAATTAAAACTGGTACAAGTGCCAAACATTTTTGTTTATGTTAAGTTGCGACCAACTTGATTAAATTAAGGCATTTTACTTAAGTATAGAACAAATTAGGATCTACTTATGACCAGAAAAACATTCTCCTCCTACAAATGCAAAGCCACCTGCGGTACCAAAATATGCGGAGAAAATCAGTAAATCGTATTAGGCATTTTTTTATAGGCAAATTTTGTTAATGAAACTTGTCCAGAATTGTCCAAAAACCTTATGCCCAAAGTTTAATCAAAATAAAAAGAATTGAGAAATTAAAATTTTAAAAATTTTAAAAATAATTATTTAAAAAACTGTAAATTGCTTGACAACTACCTGGCAGCTTGGGTTTAATTTCAAACAAAATTGTCATAGTACAGTTTTCTAAACAAAAAAACCCATTAAAATGGTATTTTCGGATTTGGACATTATTTTCATCAAAATTTCAATATTTTTTTATTTTGATTAAATTTTGGACTCAAGGTTTTTGGACAATTCTGAACAAGTTTCATTAACAAAATATTCCGATAAAAATATGCCTAATATGATTTTTAGATTTTCTTCGCATATCTTGGTACCGCTGTTTAGATAATAGCTGGTGTAAACTTACCTTTAGTTGGTAAGGCTAACTTCATGTCATGTGTCAGTAACATCCTTAGTTATATAGATTGTTTGTGTTCCAAATGTTAATTATATTAAATACATTAATAAAAGTATTAAGTGTCTCAATCTCTCGAAACAACCGCAGGTGGCTTTGCATTTGTAGGAGGCAAATGTTTTTCTGGTCATAAATAGATCCTAATTTGGTGCATACTTAAGTAAAATTTGATTCAAATCGGAACAAAAATAAAAAATTATTGGGGTGTTACCATTTCAAATCAGACACACTGTATATAAAAATCTAGAAAACTTTCGAAAACCGTTTTGAAGCGCACGTAAAAAATTAGGTAAAATATTTATTTTTTCACTCCGCCAAAAATTAACTTACTTAATTTAAATCTTATTAACGCCGTTCTATATGCATTTGTTCGTAAAGTTTTACTATATTTTAGGATAGTAGGTAAATAGTAATTCAAGGTTTAGATAAACATTACGACTATAAAACTTTTTGAATAGATGCTCCTCTGATTCTTTTAAGGACGAATTGATTGTCCGCTATATTAAAACTTTTACAAAAGCCTATTTGCGAATATATCGTAAATTTTATCTCAAATGGTCTTCAGAAGATATTTGATCAAATAAAATTCAGTTTATCACCTTTGATTTACGGTGGCATTTGCGCTGTCGGTATATGAGATTAACCAGTCATACTTTTGTGTCTAGGATCTATCCTCAAGAGATTGGGACACATTGTACAATTAGATATTGATTTCTTCTGCTTTCGCGTAGATTTCTAGACTCTGAGATGACGCGACATCTAACGGTAAATTCTCAAAGCCCGCGTTCTCTGCGGTCTCGATCTCGGAAATCTGCTCGAGTCCTGCCGTCGATGTTAGCCATTGCCTCTAGAGGTCTATCGCAGGACTCGGGAAGCAGGATCAATGATTATTTGTGAAAAATACTATTTCGTTTTTGCAACTGTCAGAACATCTTTCTTATATATGAAATCATAACTATTATTTTCCTTGAAATAGATATGATATTACGAAAGACGCGGTATCAAGGTTATAATGGATATAATATATAATACTTTTAAATATAATTTTAAATTTATGAATATACTTTGAAAAATTTCAGAACTTTAGTTTTCGAGATGTTAATATAACTCGTGTGTTTTAAATGGAACATCTAATAAATTAGTTTACCATTTGGTCAGAATTTACATTTTCTTTCAAACGATTTTCACCAAGTATATCTGAACTACACTACACTACACAAAAATGTGGTTAATTATCAAAAAATAAATATTTACCGAGAGTACAGCAACTAGAGGTTTCAACTTCGGAATAATGTCATATGAAACTGATTTCTTTCATTTTTTGGCAACTTAATAGCAAATGTATCAAAGAAAAGTGTCTGTATTATGCGGCGGCTTGTTAATTTATAGGGAGTGGATGCCACCCCCTTTCAGGGAGTGGGAAAAATTATTACACTGAGCGAAAACATGCTAGAAACAAATAAGAAAGCTACTAAATTGTGGATGAGTGTATTTTTTTTTCTAATTTCTCTAAAGTTAACAGTTTCGGAGATCTGGAAGTATAAATGTAGCGTCCGAAAGTCTATAAGACGAAGTATTTAGTTTAAATATCTTAGAAACTATGGCACTTACGTCAAAAGCGCTAGCAACCAAAATGAACTATTAATAAGGCTAAACAACGGTGAACGGGGAGAAAGGGAAAAGACAGGAATTTAATTTACATTTCAAGTTTAACTTTAGGCTAAGTGGAGTTTAAATTACTGTGCAAATTTTTATATATTACTTGTATAGGTAAATATCTTATTTTTATTAGTATTAACATTATTATTAAGTAGGATGGATAATTATATCAGGGACTTTAAGATACCATATATTGAAACTAAAACAGCTCAAAATAATACCCAATTGGAAAATATTATAAACAAAAACTCTAATGCAGGTTTTACGCTCTTACATAATAATATTAGAAGCATATCCAAAAATTTCGAGGAGCTGAATATTCTGATTCACGACCTCAACTATTGCTTCGATTGCTTGGTATTGTCAGAAACATTTAAACTAGACAATACTGAAATCTTTAATATACCGGGTTATGACTTGTTGTATAATAAAGGGGATATAAACAAAAATGATGGAGTTGTTATATACATTAAAAGTGAACTAAACTACACATATCACATAATTAATATAGGAGAAATAAAAGTAATTAAATTAAATATCATATCAGACAACAAATCGATACAAATAATTGGTATATACAGATCACCATCCTTATGCCCTTTAACATTTAATTCCGACCTTGCCAATTACTTAGCAAACAATAATGACCAAAGTGCTATCAGCATAATAGTTGGGGATATAAATATAAATATTCTTGACAACAATACTGATTGTTGCCAAGAATATTTAAACATTTTAGGTGAGTATGGGTATGTGTCTGCAATAAATCAACGTACTCGAATTCAAGGAGACACTCAAACATGTCTGGATCACATATTTGTGAAAACACGTATTCCGTATGAATTATTTACCCCTGTTATATTAGAAACAGAGATTACTGATCACTACGCAGTATTGTTAAAATATTCTCCGCGACCAGCTGAAACAGAAAGAAATTCTATTATAAAGGCACATTATAGGTATTATGTTAATTATAGCAAACTAAAAAATGAGTTAAAAAACGAAAATTATACAGACATTTATGCTACTACAGATATCGACGACGCAGTGGACTTATTCATAGATAAATTACATCAATATATAGATAGTTGCACAACAAAAACTAAAATCAAAAGAAGTGAAATAAAAAGAAACCAATGGATTACCAATGGGTTGATAAAGTCAATAACTAAAAGAAATATAATACATAAAAATGCAATTATGTATCCTAATGATGTAAACTTATTGAATGAGTACAAGAGATATAGAAATAAGTTAAATGAACTAATCAAAATAACAAAAACAAACCACTACAAAAAAGTAATAAGCCAAAATGGCGACACTCCCGCAAGGATGTGGCAATGTATTAAAGACATTCAGGGACTAACAAACAATAAAACAAATATTACGAGTGTAAAAAACGAAAACGGAGATATTATTCTGGATAAAGCCCAAATAGCAAACTGTTATAATCGTTTCTTCAGTGATATAGGCAAAAAACTAGCAGAAAATATTAAACTAACAAATAACCTAAATCTACCAAGGTCTCATTTAGTAAATTCGTTTGTAATTACGCATACCGACGTACAGGAGGTAACAAAAGTAATAAGTGAATTGAAACTAAAAAAAGCTCCTGGCGTGGATATGCTAAAAGCAGAAACACTAAAAGAGATATCTGAGCATATCGTGGAACCTCTAACATATATAATAAATAAGTCCCTGGAATTGGGTACATATCCGGCTGCTTTTAAATTGGCAGTCATTAAACCTCTCTACAAATCTGGCGATAAGCAAGAAGTGTCAAATTATAGACCAATTTCACTTATTTCGAATTTAGCCAAAATCTATGAGAAAATACTTAAAACCCGGATTTGTAGTTTTTTAAAGAAATACAATATTATATCGGACAAGCAGTATGGATTTAGGGAGGCCAGATCTACAAATGATGCCATAGCAGATTTAACAGCAAAAATATACAACAGTATGGATGCTGCTGAGCCGTCACTGTGCATATTTGTAGATCTGGCCAAAGCATTTGATACAGTAAGTCACCCAGATTTATTGAAAACACTCGAAAATCTTGGATTTAGGGGGAAATTTAATGACTTGCTAAAGAGCTACTTAACAAACCGGAAACAATCTGTAAATATAGATAATTGTATGAGCTCAATGAGAAATGTTACTTTTGGTGTTCCACAAGGCACCGTATTGGGGCCAATTCTATTCTCTATATATGTTAATGATCTATTCAAGGTCCCTATCGACGCTGAAATAATAAGCTTCGCCGATGATACAGCAATCTTCTTTAAAGACAGCACATGGGAATCATTAAAGATCAAGGTAGAGAGGGATTTTAAAACGGTCATAGACTTCTTTAACAGTAGGCTATTAACAATAAATATCAATAAAACTTTTTACTTGCCCTTCTCAAGTTATGTCAGTGGGCTGCCAAAATTTAACTGTATCACCATAAAGCATGACAATCTTGAATTTACAATAAAATCTGCAACAACCATAAAGTACCTGGGTATTACTATTGACTCCCATCTAAAATGGGATACACATATTAATAATTTAGTTAAAAAGATTACCAAAATTTAAATATTTCAAAAACATTTTTGAAGAAAAACACCTTAAAATCATGTATTATGCCTTGGCCCAATCACATATTACATATGGAATTATTGGATGGGGTGGTGCAACCAATCGCTATTTAAAACATTTAGAAATTACACAAAAATGGATCCTAAAAATAATATATAGCAAGAGATGTACTTACCCATCGGATGATCTTTATATAGAAAGCAAAGTATTTGACCCAAGACAACTTTATTGTCAAAATATATTATTGCTAATGCACAAGAATAGAAATAACATAGGGAAAGTAAAACACGTATACAGCACCAGACAAAACGAAAAATCACTACTAGTACCAAAAATGAGTAAAACTATTGGCCAAAGGTGTTATTCATACATAGGACCAAAAATATATAATATCTTACCAGATTATATGACAAGTCAGAACTCTAACAACATTTTTAAAACTAAAATCAAGCAATGGATAAACGGCCAAGCAAGGAACAATATACACCAACTTATAGATCTAAAAAACAATTAAATCATGTATTTACTCCTACTTTTTTTAATATTTTTTTATTATTTTTTATTGTTTTTTATTATGTTTTTATTTTTATTTTTTTTATTTTTATTTACTTATTTTACTCATTTATTTTACTTATTTTATTAATTTTATTAATTTCATTTAGCTATCTCAAATTCATCTCCATGAAGGAACATATAGTGAAATAACTATATGTTATACTTTGTTATGTATACCCGACATGTATGGCTTTTTAAACTTTGTTTTAAATCTGTATGCACGAGCGAGATAGTGAAGTTATTATGTAGTTTAGAATGTTGCAATAATAAAGAGGCTTACTCTGGTGAAAATAAGGTAAACTCAGTCCACGCAAAAGGTTCAACCTTCTGTGGACTTAATGTTTGTTGAATCTCAAACTTGTTTGTAAACTAAGCACTCATTGTAATCTTGTATTTTCAATAAACTTTATTATTATTATTATTATTATCAAATGATTTTTTTTCTATTTTTGTAGCATAAAATTTATAATTTAAAAAACTAAAAAAAACACGCTTTCATCTTTTATAAATACTGCATTAAAAATCAAAAAATAATCATCGAACTTGTTCTCTCTGTCTACCCCATAAGGGCCCTAGTGTAAGGCGTGTTTGTAATTAAATATAAATATTTGAGTATAAAAGCGTGGGGCGTTCTTCGAACGCTATTTCGAATACGTTCGATAACTAAAACGCTGAAGACATTAGATTAAATGAAAAATGCCCCACGCTTTTATACTCAAATATTATACTTAATTTCAAACACGGCTTACACTAAGACCCTTACTGGGTAGACAAAGAGAACAGATTATACTCTTCGCAAAAACGAAGAGTATATTGTATTTGATCTGCACATTTATAAAACCGGAAATATCGCTTGTAGAGAAAACATTTTCATATCATAGTGTTAGTGAACGAATTCTGAACAACTTTCAAAATGTCCGTCTGTGCGTCACGTTTATTGTAAGCACGATAACTTAAGAGAGAAAAGTCCGATTGTATTGAAATTTGGAAAGTAACTTAGTGTTATCTAGAAGAAGAATCCTATTGTTTTTGAAGATAATCAATCAGTAAATAAGAAAGTTATTTTCTTAATTTTTGTCGCTTGTACTGAAATAGAAATCTTGCGAAATGTTATCTCTATAATATGTTTTTTTTTTGTTTATACGTTTTACTAATAAGTATATATTTTATAACGATATATCTAATGCGTTGAAAAATTATTCTCGAAACATATACAGCGTGTCGCACTTTTCATGGAGCCACCCCTTATATCTAGCTTATCTGATATCCGAATTTTTTAAAATCAAATGTGGTTACGTATAAAGACTCATTTTATAGGTATATATTCACCACCAAAATGTCAAAATATTCGGATATCAGATGAGCGAGATATGAGGGTGGCTCCATGAAAAGTGCGACACGCTGTATATTACAGACATTCATTTTTTTTAGTAATGTGTGATGGTCCAGTGGTTAAAGTTTTGACCTGTAATCCAAAGATCGTGTGTTCGAATCCCAGACAGGTTGGATGTTTTTTTTTTCATTTTTTTTTCATATATTTTTTTTCACAACAAAGTTGGTATCGCAAAGGACCCCCCACACTCACCCCTGTAAAATGGCTTTCGGTCAAATTGATTCAAATTCTAGTATGTTGTATATTTATAAGTCTCCAGGGACACGGCTCTTCAAATGAATTACTTTTAGCTCCAGAGCCTAGAGATCGTTGAACATGGCGTTTCCAGCAGTATCAATGAGACATATGTTGAAAACTATATATAAGACTAATATAAGGACCATTTTGTGTGTATGTGTTTGTGTGTGGGTGAGTGCGTGTTGTCGCGCAAGCGTGTTTATTAACCTTCAATTATTCGTGGATGGTTGAGATCTACCTGCGGGGGACGGTGTGCTGCATCCATAATTGTATTCAATAGAAAAGATAGATCTTTTATGTTTTATACTTTTCAGTAATACTGCTGAAAACATATTTCTTAATTACTTTGCCTTTTTACAATATAAAGAAAATTGTTCCTCTGTAGTTTTATGTTGTAACACATGATTAAAAGCGCAATTCACTAATCGAACAATTTAAAAATTAGTATCTCTATCCAGCACTTAGATATTCTTTTTTTATCATATTTTGATTTTCTTTCATCTGTCATTATTTACGGATTAATTATAGTTGACTGCCTTAGGCATTAATAGTATATTATATTACTAGGAGTAGAACGCACTCTTTTTTTGTGTTGAGCCCAGGATTTGCAAACTGGGCGAAACACAAAAAAAGGCGTTCTACTCCGTGTAATATATACTATTTTTTCTTCAAGCGTATTAAAATGCAAAAATTCATTTATTTATCATAAATGTACAAATATTCAAACTACAGTCTTACATGTTGACACAATATGACAAGTGGCTAATGGATAGCGCGCCACCGGTGGCTTTCGGTATTAACATTATGTTACTAGTAAAACAATACCCACTGCGGTGGCGCTTTCGGAACTAACATTATGTTACTAGTAAAACAATGTCCACTACGGTGGCGTTCGGTACTAACATTTTGTTACTAGTAAAACAATACCCACTACGGCGGCGCTTTCGGAACTAACATTATGTTACTAGTAAAACAATGTCCACTACGGTGGCGTTCGGTACTAACATTTTGTTACTAGTAAAACAATGTCCTACTTCTACTTCTGTTTTTGGTGACATAATTTAAACATTTTAATACGTTTGAAGAAAAAATATTTTTTTTCTACTCCCTTATGTAAATTTGCTGTTTTCTGTAAAGTCTGTAGAATGGATAAGTAGGCAATTCCAGTTAACTGAACGAATATATTTTATATCAGTTCTAGGATGGATATGAAATGAAACCGACCAATCACAGTTCGTGTATTAAGTACATAGACAACTATTCGTTTTAAAATCAAATTAGTGCGTAAGCTGTCAAAATAACTGCCAGTGTGTACTGTCAGTGTGTATTTGTGTAATATATTAATGTTTAATAAATTTTGTGGTTTTTTTAAGCTGGTCGTAGAAAAAGTATACTGTACAACTCGAGTGGATTATCCATATCGATAAAGAAACTTCTTTATCGTGCGATATGGATATCATATCCACTCTTGTTGCACAAACTACTATTTTGACCGTCAACTGGCGGAAATATGGCATATCAGAATATGCATCCTTGCTTTATTTGCAATCTTGCTTTACCTTAACGACAGTTAAGTCGGCTCGACGGCGACGCCAATATAAACAAAAGAGAAATCGCCATGACAAGACGGAATGTAATAGATTTGCCCCCTCTCGAGATGGATGATTTAGCGAGATTGTGCATTAATTGTAATCGATCAATAATCGAAGAGATTAGAGCTATTGAATTGGACCCTGCCTGTATGCGTTTGAATGTACTGAAACAAACGTCTAGCTATACATGCTTTATTTGTGGTGCTATTATAGCTGATCTGCGGAGACTGATTTTAAAAGCAAGAGTGAAAATCTTTGTCGATCGGGATATCTACATTCCCAAGGGAGTAAGATGTTGTCAGCAACAGTTAGATGATGAAGCCTGTGTAACTATTGCTTTACTACCAGGTTTGAGGTTTGTAAATAGACCTTATGTCATTAAAGGCGCGGAATTCCAATCCTTTCTGCAAGGTCTCCGTCAAGCACCCACTAAAATCCCTGATTTCTCGGATGAAAGTAACTTGAATGATGCTGATTTCAACTGCTTAACATTGCTGACAAAGGATCAGTTCAATCTATTGTTAACGTACTGTGATCCAGTCCCAGAAAATGGTAAAATGAGACATGTTTATAAGAAAGATCTTCTAACATTTCTATGTAAAATGCGCCAAGGAATATCAAATGAATTCCTCAAAGTTATATTCCGCTATTCGTCCCGGTAAGCGGTCAGCTATAACTAGGGAAGACTATATTGCCAGACATGTTACTCCCTTTGCGAATGAATTATATAATCCCAATCCTGAAGTTCCAAAAGCGATTGCTTGCGTGGATGGTACATATTCTTATATTAACAAGAGTTCAAACTTTCGCACGTTACGACAATCTTTCTCCCTGCATAAAGGTCGTCACTTGGTAAAGCCAGCGCTAATAGTTGCGAAATACACAACATACTAGAATTTGAAGCAATTTGGCCGAAAGACTTTTACAGTGTGCGGGGTCCTTTAGGATGTCCAAAAACTAACATTATTTACAAGAAAATTGCAGAGTATCCTACAGAAAGTGTAACAATTATATAAAAAGCTCAGTAAATTGGCGAAGATTACGTCTTTAGCTTGTTATTTTTTGTATTTTAGTGCAGTATTTATAAAAGCGTGTTTTTTTTTAGTTTTTTTAACTATTAATTAATGTTTTTACTTTTTAGTATATTTAAGGAGAGAATTTTGGCACTCGACATTTATGTAAAGAATTCGACTAAATATTTATAATCTGCGACCTCGAAAATCCTCATATATCGATTTTCACACCAATCAGACCATAGATTACAAAACTTATCCGCCATTTTGACGCCACCATTTTGAATTGTTAATTTGGACCGGATAATTGTAATCTGCAACCTCGATAAACCACAGATGCCGATTTCCAGTCGAATCCGACGATAATTGATAAAACATATCCGCCCTGTTGACGCCGCCATTTTTAATTTTTAAATTTTGATCACATATTTATTTTCTACTTATCAAGCCCTTTCTTTTGATACAATTTTGAACATATTATAATATTGAGTATACTATATTGTATTGTCATCAGAGCTACACACAATTGCCAAGTTTCATGATGATACAAAAAATAGAAGTGAGTGACATTCAGTTCCTTAGACTTTTTACTTACATACATACATAGTTACGTTAAGCGTGTTAAAAAACAGTTATGAAAGAAACAATGTACTTTTCCAAATTTTTTTAATGAAACCGTCGCCATTTTGTTAATGTAAGTAGTCAGTAAATGAAAAAATATATTCCCATGTAAGCATTTGCCAAAAGGCAGTGGCGTCCTGACTAGGTCCGCGGGTCCGCATACGCTGACTGGGCCCTAGATCCTTTAGCCCCCCCCCCCCCAGCCCATCAATGAAACATGGCAATAAACAATCGAAATATTTGTAATTTGCCTCTTATTTATTTCTCCAACATCGTCTATAATTTGTCGCTACATTCTACAGAATATGAAACTTACCTTTGCGTCTTTGCCAGGCAACAACGCTGTCGCGCGATGTCGATGTTAAAATCCTCCTCACTGCAAAGAAAAAATTGGGCCCCTCTAAGCCCAAATCGCGGACCCAACTAAAATTTGCCAGGACACCACTGCCAAAAGGTGTAGTTTTAATTTTGTTTTAAATTGTTTAATAGGTAGTTCCTTTATAATATTTGGAAGTGAATTAAATAATTCAATTTCAAAGTTAATTTTCTTTGTATGAGTAAATATCTGGTGAGGTACTCGACTTTGATCCAAATGACGCCACGAGTTTGATGGTTTGTCAAAATATGCACATTTAACAATAAATATTGACGTGTCTAAGGATTTTTCAAAAATAGTCTACTTACAAGATAACTGTATATCATCTATTATTTTCAATGCAACGAAAAAACACTACTGCATTTTTTTACATTTTAATTAGGGTTCGTATTTCTTTTATTTTACTTTTAATTTAGGAGAAAAGAAATGTTGCGATATTTTTAACCAGATTTATGTTCCCATCTAATTTCGTTAAGACTGTGTTTCAGCTTATCCCCTTTGTTTGGAAAGAATAAACTCTCGCCACCCTTTGGTTACTCATGAAAAAGGGGTAGTCTATAATTAGTAATTTATTATTGAATACGTAGTCTGTCTTTTGCAGGGAAGGAGAAAGAAAGACCACTCAATCATTCGTACGAATCACTTCAAGAAAAAATCATATTTGGCTTAATTATATTATTAGGTGACGAAATAAAACAAACGATTTATATAATTAAAGAAGAAATATTTTTTAGAAACACAAAAATAAGATCCTGTTGTCTTTAATATGATATAAAAACATGTATAATATTGTCATTTCAAAGTTAACCACCTAGAATAAGCCTGGATCTGAAGTTGGCATGATTAAAAAAAAAAACACGTCCACTTGTTTTTAACTCAAAAATAAATTACAAATTAACGAACTTTTATTGTGAGAATGGAAAAAATTTACTACTTCTCACTACAATTCTTTTTATGGTTTTGTACTGAAAATACAGTTTTCCTTTGTGACCGGCCCCGGAGTGGGAAGATGCAGTTAAAACTTGGCTGAATTTGTTTATTAATAGAGAGCTTACAATAAGCCATGTACGCAAAATCCAATTTATCTCAGGGGCATTTTTCATCATTCTTATACCGCTATACCCTTTGGAGATGGCTTTCACCCGTTAAGGATAAAAGCAAGTGTCCGGACAATATAGAAACTGAAGATGATACCTTCTACTACATGATAATAATAACCCATAAAGAAAAATTGTCATTACATACGAGATTATTCTTAAATTTGAGTTCTAACCATCTCACACAACTTTCAAGACAGTAACCATACTATATGTTTGGCGTGCATGTGTATTGTACACATGTGCACCCCTCACGCATTAATAATGCTGAAAGAAGGTTAATAAACTTAAATACTACACC
Organism: Rutpela maculata; assembly: GCA_936432065.2. Lineage (NCBI taxonomy): Eukaryota > Metazoa > Arthropoda > Insecta > Coleoptera > Cerambycidae > Rutpela > Rutpela maculata. The sequence continues at coordinate 207,001,142 of OW386287.2, forward strand.
ATATCAATAGTATCAAAGCCTATGTAGATCCGCAAAGTTCTTTGCACATTAATAAGGGATCATTGCTAAATATTTTTCACATAAACATGAAATTGAGTAAATGCTAGGGTAACCAATGTATCTTTTTGAATATAGTTAGTAAATTGTTGGCGATAACATCAAATTTGTCGGATTAACAAGTTGTAATCCCGGTATTGGCAACCATACTTTATCCTGGATTTTCAGTAGGTATGCCAGATGTCCAATGTGTATACAAGATGGGGAGGGGACGAAGAACCGAACAATGAATGAATAAATATTGCCAATGCTAAAAGAATTCCTAAATAGAAATCATTTGAATTTTTATTGGCGTTTTTCCACACGTTTATATAATAAGCATTGTTTTGTTGCGGATTACAATTTTTTTATATTGGAAGATTTTTGTTAAAAATCGATATATCATTAACTTTCTACAAGCGTATAAATACGAGTAAAAATTATATTACCCAATGTTCGGTAAGTAAAGCAGTAAGGAAGGTTGAGTCATATAAGCAACGTTAAAAACACTTCAAGTGGAAAGCCCAAAAGGCTAACATTAAAAGAAGCGCCTCCAATTTTAACGCGACAACTTACTGTAGGTCGGTTAATATGCTTATACAGACTATGACTATGACTATTGCGTCCAATATTTACAATGCCCAGTGCCTGTTTAGCTCTAATATTTTTTACTCTAATTTCTACGGATATCTGATAAACTACTTTGAGTAAACTAATCCTGGTAGTTCCTGCCAGTACTGGAGTATTTTTTCATAGGGCAGATGCTACTTTGTTTTGGCAGCAATTGCAGATATGCCGAGTGCTGGTCAAGAGTCAATTACTTATTTCTGCACAATCGGGTTTAGAGTCTTCTGGCAGTTCCTAAAACGGTTTTTAGAGTTCCGAGAGGATTAAAGAGTTAGATTACCACATAAGATTTTTATTGATCTGCGTGTGGGAGACCTTTATTTCAACCAACTTCCTTACACTCTTCAATGAAATAGACTTCAGCCTGAAAGAGAATTGCATTGTCATCCAGATTTGAAGATATTCTTACCGTTGAGTTGCAACTACATACTCCAGTTCCACTTCCTTCAGGAGTTGCGGAGCTGTTTGTAAGCCAGGAACTATCTGCCCTTTGTAGGTCGAACTTATCCCGATTCAATTAATCTCTTCCAGGAAAAAGGAAGTTAAAGGGCAACTCGTGGTTAGGAATAACATGTGAAATTCCCAAGATATTCTGACTAATATGTCGTGTATCAACCTGTTGCGCTCCATGCATGAGATAGCACAAAAATGAGAAGAAATGAAGTATTATATATCCAGAGGCAGCAGAAGCCTTTGCTTTCATTTCAAGGCCTAAAGAAAACATATCCGACAAAATTTGAATATATTTTAACAATTTGTTGCTCTGATGTACTACAATACTTCTGCTTTCACATAAATAAATCAAGCTCAGAAGCAACTGTATGCATCCAAAAACAGAATAACTTCCAACATGGCGCCATCGAAATCTGTCTTGAGCCAACACATTTTGAGAGTTAGTTACCAAAGTAAAAAAGTTTTTGAATTTTAGATTGATTTTACCTGATCTTAACGGTATGTGCCAGAAAACATTTAGTTGACAAAATGGTCAACACTTCCAGATCTAAAACCCTCAAATAAATGATTCAATGTAATTGCAATGTAATTGCAAGAAAAGATTGATTGATTGATTTGCCAGCATTATGTAGGCATTGCTACAACTCCCTGGAAACAGACCGCCGCCGGACCGGGTATTGTGTCCTAATATGAAGTGTTTATACTCCTCTTTTTGTGTTTTTCATTCTAGTGTTCTTCTTCTTCTGAGTCTTCTCTTTCCTTTGTTTCTGGTTTCAGCAGATCATATATAATTGCGATTTCTTTATGGTATTCTTTTTTCCTTGTTATTCGTCCCAATGTGCTTGGTCTTTTCCCAGTTTGTTCATGATCCTTTCAATTTTTGTTATCCACGTAGAGCATGGTCTCACTATTTTCAATTTGTTGCTGTTCGATATTAGCGTTTTCTTTTGTAGATATGTTGAGTCCCTTCTTTGGACACGTTCCCAGTACTTCACTGTGTACATTTCTATCTTTTTAGGAGGTACCAAAACTCAATATAGCTGCAGAGATACTGGTTTGCCTTGCACTTTACTTTGCAAGAATTGTAAGGATGAATGTGATCTGACAAAAACGCATTTATGCCTAGCTATGAAATTAACCCTTACTTCTTTTAAAGCATTTTTGGGTTTGATGTAATTCTCCAACACGTATAAAACATGAAAATACATCATTTTACAAAATATTAAAAAAAAATTTTTGTATTTATTTTTTAGCCCTAATAAACGTTCAATAAGGGGGTCTAGAGGGAAATGCCGAGATCATAATTTTTGACTTGAGGACTGTGTTTGGACTATTTAGGAGGTAAACATACCAAAAGTCTCCGAACGTAAGAGGTGGGGGGGGGGGGGTGCGTGGGGGTACGAGGAAGGTCCCGGTTTTTTGTTTTTCACTCATATCTCGAAAAAGGTTAGCCCTAATCAAAAAGTGGTTATATGCAAAATTAAAACTGACTAAATTTTCTACAAAAATGTTCCTATTAATTTGTTTCGTATCTATTATGGTTCAGTCATGAATTGTATATCTTTTGACTGTATTCTGGCTTTATTATAAAATTATAAATTGAAAAAAAATCTAATAATCATCGTAGAAAAAATTTTTCTTGTAAAGATATGCGTTTCACAGCAGACTGAACTCAAATATCTAATAAAAAATGTATTCATGTCTGTAAGTGTGCGTGTATATGTATGTGTGCGTGTATACCGTTTCTTGTAAACGCGATAACTTCTGTTAGACTTAAAATATTTAATTACAATTTGGAACATATGTAAAACAGCATATTACGATAATCCCTATTAAAATTGGGCTATATCTGTAATACATGGTGATACATAAAATAATGACGTCACATAGTTTATCGTATATTACTCGTCAAACCCTTTCATGTGATACCCATATCAAGGGGGTTGTGAAGAAAAAGATACTCCGCCATCTTGGGGCGTCCGCCATATTCAATTTAGAATGACGTCACATGGTTTATCGTATTTTACGCGTCAAACCCTTTCATTTGATACCCATATCAACGGGGTTGTGAAGTAAAAGATACACCGCCATCTTAAGGCATCAGCCGTATCAAATATAGATTGACGTCACATAGTTAATCGTATTCTTCTCAGCAAACCCTTTCATTTGATACCCATATCAAGGGGGTTGTGAAGAGAAAGTCGATCCGCCATTTTGGGACGTACGCCATATTGGATTTAGACCGATAATGGCTGTTGCATTGTCACGGACTTATTTATACAAGGACCGGACTTATACAAGTGTGCCAAATTTCAAAGCTCTACAAATATATAAATAAACATTGCAAGTTAAACAAAAGCTTTTAAAAATAAAAGGATGTATAAGATTTATAAACCGAAATATACCGGGTGTATGTTGCGCAAACCAACTTTATTTAAATTAGATGATATGTTAATGTTATCCTAAAATATGAAACATGGTATTTTTAATAAGATTATTATGAAGTGAGAGTTTGTAGGCCTCTGGTTATCACCATGTATTAGAGATATGGCCCAATTTCAATAGGGATTATTGTAATATGCTGTTTTACACATGTTCCAAATTATAATTAAATATTTTAAGTCTAACAGAAGTTATCATGTTTACAAGAAACGGTATACACGCACACATACACATACAGGCACACACACACACTTACAGACACATACATTTTTTATTCGATATTTGAGTTCAGTCTGCTGGGAAACGGATATCCGTACAAGAAATTTTTTTCAATTTATAATAAATTTATAATCAAGTTAGAATACAGTCAAAAGATATACAATTCATTACTGAACCATAACAGAGCCACTTCTTGATTAGGGCTAACCGTTTTCGAGATATAAGCGAAAAACCAAAAACCGGGACCTTCTTCGTGCCCCCCTGCACCCCCCCCCCTCCCCACCGCCTACGTTCGGGAACTTTTGGTATGTTTACCTCCTGAATAGTCCAAACGCAGCCCCCAAGTCAAAAATTGTGATCTCGGCATTTCCCTCTAGAAACCATTCATTGACAGGACTATTTCTGCTTAGGTTCTTTAATTTACTTCCACATCCAGTGGAAGTACAGTAAAATAAGTACAATAAAGTACAAAAATTTTAAAAAAATTTTATTGTTCAAATAGGCTTAGAGTGTCATAAAGCGTCGAGATAAGTTTGAGCAAAAAAAAATGTATGTCTGCTGGTCTGTCTGTCTGTCTGCCGGTCTGTAACTTTTTTTTTGTGCGCACGATTTTAGATACCGTTTGTGTAGCGGCTCGCTAGGCATAGGTAGTAAGAATTACAACATCGCGTGTGCCAGCTGGCTGAAATGAAATTACTGAGAGCTGGATACTCCGCTAACGGACGAGTTTACAGCGCTGTGTTGTCATATCTCTCGCGCTACGTGAATGTATATACATGCCTAATGGACAATTACACGCACGGTATAAGTACAAGGTATAATAACACAGGTTTACAAAAAAAAAATGTCCGACCAATGGGATTCCATTACCGAAGGTTTTTGACGTGCTGAACACGATGGCGTAGTCCGTTTTGCGCTATCACGTCAGGGTTTCGAGAAAACTTAACCTAAAATTGCTAAAAATACCTTTTTCGTTCATGCACAAATTAATATTTTGGCCTGAATTTTGTTACTCGGGGGTTTTTGGGGTCGCTGATCACGAATCTGAAGTAAGAATTTGATAATTTCTAAATCCAATATGGCGGATCCAATATGGCAAATGCTAAAATCCAGAAATTTATCAAAATTTGAAGATTGTGGCCCAAACTATTATTACTCGAGGGTTTTTGAGTGAACTACTTTGTGCACGAATGAAGGCGAAAAAGGTATTTTTACCACTTTTAGGTTAAGTTTTCTCGAAATCCTGACGTGATGGCGCAAAATGAACTACGGCATCGTGTTCAGCATGTTAAAAACCTTGAGGGTACGGTAATGGAATCCCATTGGTCGGACAATTTTTTTTTTTTGTAAACTTGTGTAATCTTAGGTATTCTAATTTAATATAAAACACTAATAACTTTTTTCCTAAGATCAAAGCTGAAATGGAAAAGTCAAGTTATTAAATTTTCGAAATTAGCCGCCATATTTGAAACCGGAAGTCACTTTAATTTAGCGCTGCTTGGAAAAATAGTCTTCATAACAGCAGGTATCTATCTGTATGGCAAATTACAAATGTGTTTCACTGAGTTATTTTCTAACCACTATTAATCTAATAACCGCCTCACTATATGTAACACAAGATTTGTATTGTATATTTACTTACTAGCCTTATTAAAATTAATGATTCCTTAATATGTGAATAGAATTCAATCATCACGAAAAATTCGCACATTTACAATTATCATTAAAACCGTATTTCAAATCTCTGTCAATCGTCCAAAATTCACTAGAAAATACTTTAATCTGGTATTCTGAAGATTAAAGTCAGTTCTTGATAGACTTGATGTAAAAATAAACAATTTCATGTAAGTGCATCAGTTTAGAGAATCATTTACAAGCCCGTTATCCGTTACATACTGGAAATATGCAAATGGGGCAATAAAATTAGTACACCCAAACAAGGCGTTCAGCATCCAGTGCCACCCTCGATTCTTTTTATCGTAAAGCAGTCGTTTATTTCCTGCTGAAAGATTAGTGGGCTGGTGCGTGGTGTCGAACAACACGACAATATAATGCGCAGAATTATTGTCTCTTATTTTCATTACGAGGAAGCTGGCCATTTCCCTCCGCAGGAATTTATATTGTTATCGATGGCTGTCAATAGTATCGGTTGAAATCTTGGTGCATCTAGCATGAAAAAAATATTAAATGAACAGGCACTGAACCGGCTTAGGACGTCAAGTACTTATTTGTGTCTGCGGGTTCGGTGGCCGGTCGACACCCAGGGTTTGCAGGCTTTGCGGGCCCCTTCCGGCCCCTCTTGCTGCGGATCTAATGTGAACTGGACCCTTCAGTCCCCTGACGCCCCCCTGCCTACCACTGGCAGCAGTTACATCCGCGACGAACACGAATGTAGCTTTCGCTCGCCGATATATGAAACTTCAGCTAATGTGCCAATTACAGTTGATTACAAAGAAGGGTGATGCTGAGTGTAATGCCTGTTATTGATTATGGCCGAATGCGTTATCGCAGGAATAATTTGTAATTGAATTGTTGCCACAGTCATATGTACTGCGGCAGTTTATTATAATCGTTCGTCAAATAATACATTGCATTACTTGAAGAAAACTAGCAAAGTTAACCTTACACTGCAGTTAAACCAACACTTCTACCAAGAAAAATTGAAATCTGTTTTTGTTTCTCGATTCGATAAATGTTCAGTATCTTTTCTTATTAAAACAGTGCAGAAATGTTGTATTTCCTATGTAACAAATTTTTGAAATTTAATCAACGATGGTTTAGAACTTTCCCCTTGAAAACTAAATCAACGTGTTTTTCACCAAAATCGTGTGTATTTCACATCCAGAATTATTCCAATTTGCTAGTTTTTAAATGAAAGTAATATATTGTAATAATAGTAATAATAACCTTTATTTCCCAATCACAAGTACAATTAATTAATAACCACGCAAGTAACTCAGGAGTGCGTCAAAAATCTGAGCTATTATGCATAAGCATAATACAATACAAAATATAGAATAAAATACATGTAAAATTGTATAAGCGATAACACAAAAGTATATAAACACAATAAATAAATAAACACATAAATATATAAATAGTCAGACTGAGTAAAATTCGTTAACATCATACAAGCACTTTTCAATTAGTAAATTCTTTATTCTCTTTTTAAAAATAAATAGGCTTTTACAATTTTTTAACTCAATGGGCAAATGATTGTAAATTTTACATCCGTTATAATACACACTTTTTTGAAGTATTGCTGTTGTATGCTGATGAGGAATTAGCTGATCTTTAAATCTAGTTTGATAATTGTGGTGTGTTTGGTTTGTAAGGAAATTTTATTTGTTTTTAAAAACATAACAACATATTTCATAAATATATACAGGGTGTTTCAGCTAAAAGTCCCCGGGTCATTATCTCGTAACATAATAAAGATACTTAAAATTTGTAAATCGCGGATAATTGACACCAAAAAAGGTCTTAAATAACTGCAGTTAGAATTGTTTCTTCGCAGTGCACAGAGATGGCGCTGCGGTGAAAAAATTTTTTTCGATGGCTGGAACCTTGAAATACGATTCATACGATTAATGAATAAATTGTGAATAGTTTTGACTACGTAAAAAAATTTGTAAATACCAGCCGTTTTGGAGCTACATGTAGTTTTTTCTCCATTTTTTGGTCTCTGTAAATTTTGAAAACTTCTGTAACTTTTCTGTTTATCATTTTAGAATACCAATTATTTCGAACTTTTATCTTATTATATTCCATACTTCTTATATTGTTACAAATTTTGAAAATTTTTATAATTTTCAAAATTTTTCAAATGCAACTAATTTTTAAAATTTGAAATTAGTAAAAATTTTCAAAATAAGTAATATAAGAAGTATGGAATATAATAAGATAAAAGTTCTAAATAATTGGTGTTCTAAAATGATAAACAGAAAAGTTACAGAAGTTTTCAAAATTTACAGAAATAAAAAAATGGAGAAAAAAAATTCATGTAGCTCCAAAACGGTTAGTATTTACAACATTTTTTACATAATCAAAATTATTCACAATTTATTCATTAATCGTATGAATCATGTTTCAAGGTTCCAGCCATCGAAAAATAATTTCTCACCGCAGCGCCATCTCTGTGCACTGCGAAGGAACAATTCTAACTGCTGTTATTTAAGACCTTTTTTGGTATCAATTATCCGCGATTTACAAATTTTAAGTATCTTTATTATTTTACGAGATAATGACCCGGGGACTTTTAGCTGAAACACCCTGTATACTAGGCAGAGTTAATATTTTTAAGGCTTTAAAGGATTCTCTGCACGATTCTCGGGGATGTAAACTCTTCATAATCCTAATGACACGCTTTTGCAGAATAAATGCCCGACGAACATAGGTAGTACTCAATCCCCACAGCATAATTCCATACCGTAGAAAGGAATGTATGTCAAAGTAATAAAATGTCAATAGAACCTTTACCGCAGTGATTTTTTAAGTTGCACATACCGTAACAACCTTTACCGAGTTTCGGTCGAACATGACACCCACGATTTTAGCAGAATCTGTTACTAAAAATTCGCCGTTAGCGTTTTGCTCTATGTTTTTTCTTTATTAAGTGTAAGCCGGTTTTTCTCTGACCAAATTATAATGTCCCTGTATAGATCTATCGATATATTTCTTACTACGTTGCGCGTCGGGACTTTGAACAACTAAAAAGTTACTATCATCAGCATAACAAGTAATACAAACGTTGTATTTGCTTTGAATGTATAACGCAAGATCGTTGGCAAAGACAAGGTAAATGAATGGCCCCAGTATGGAGCCTTGTGGTACATCCATATTTACGTCTTTGATCTTTACCGCACCATTGAACACTCCGAAATTCTTTATATGCAGAACAAATCTGAAGTCAACTATTTCTATTGAATTCTTTCCATATTGAGCATTTAAATACTTGGGTTTCCTACGTGAAATCTGACGTGTACTGCACGTGCACCATCGCATAGTGGTCACTCTCATATAGGAAGGTGCGACGAAAATAAATTTTGTAATGATTTGAACTATTTATTTTGATAAACATATTAATTGTATGTAATAAATAGGAAAAAACATAACATACAGTGTCCGCCATAAAGTTGACTACATTTGGAAAAAATTTGTATTATTGAAATTTCTAAAAACTCTATTGGTGGTTCGTTTCTAGATGTCCGACTACCAAAAAATACGTTTTGACACATGCCATGTCATCACCGGTTTGGCGGGAATGTAAAAAATAGTTGACAGCCGTACCGAAATTTATTATCCATGATTGTAAAATAAAATACTAGCCGCTGGTCCGGGCCTTCTTCCGCATTGGCTTTGTTGAGTCCTTGACAGTTCAACTTGTCGTGGTCTTCTTGGAGTGTTCCGTATTGCTCATGAGGAACACTGACTTTCATGTTATTGGTAATTGTAGTCCGATGCCACGATTATAGTTATTCGGAGGTTTTTTTATTTCAACGGCTTCTCTGTTTCTTCTTGGCTAATAATTCTTGGTGGCTAATTTATTTGTCTTGTCGAATTTTATCAAATCGTCGGTACCTTCTGAATGTTCGGCAACCGCCGATTTTGTAGAATATTCATTCTTTGTATGACGCATGCGTTATTTGAATCTGATGTTTATATGTTGTTTGGTCTCTCCGATGTAAAGTGTCTGCAGGAACATGGAATGGCATTTCTAGTTCTTTTGGACTTTGGTATTTGGGAAAATGTTGTGCAACCTTCTGTTTCCCATTAGATATTACTTTGATGTTTTTTTTCTCCCAAACTCTTCCGATCCTATCTGTACATCCTTGTATATATGGTAGATAAGCTTGTGTTTGCGGAATACCTAAACAGTGTGTAGATACTTTGTATCAAACAATATTGAGGAGAATGTTATATCTAGAACTAGAAAGAAATAGGCTTATAAATGATACGAATGTAAATAGGCAAAATCAAACATTAATATGTTGACTGAATGGAAATTTGTGTGAAAAATTGTACATTAAAGTTTTAAAGAGGTAATTCTGTGCGTATTTATTATTGGGGATAGAATTTTACAGAGTGAGAGGGAAGTATGCGTTTATTTCCGGTTTATTATAAATATTTAAATAATTATGAATAGTATAATCTTTAAAATAGTTTCAGGTACTTCCCATTGCTCTAAGGAATTGGAACTGTAATATGGTCGATAACAGTTTTTATCATAAATTTTGTATATAGTTAAATGCCATGCTCTAATAATGAAATTGAGAACTATTTTCATTGACAAACTGCAATATTCAAATACAATAGAAAGGACCCCGCACACTTCTTATGTAAATTGGGGTACAGTTAAATTGGCTGAATTTTTAATATGTTGTAGATTTCGACTTTCCGATCGAAAGCTCTCATGGGCCCAACTCGATCCTGTCTAGTTTCCGAGCTACAACTATAAATTCTTGTCAAATTCTGTATCTAGTCGAACTTTTAATTTATTGATGGGGTATTGGAGGTCAAAGTTTTTCAATTAAAGTTTTTTGATCAGGAAGACACATACTTTATGTAAAAAATGTTTTAACCAGTTGGACCGAATATTTTTTTTCACTTGTTATTTCTATACAGGGTGTCCCGAATTGCATAGGCCAACTTCACTAGGTAATACAACTTTTCAAAATAAGAAAAAAGTTCCTATAAACATGGGTAGGGAAGTGCTTAGTTCCCGAGATACAGGGTGTTCAAGTAATTCTCCTGAAAATGTTTTTTTATGAATATTTTCGAAACGTCTAAAGATAAACAAATGATAATTTACACAGGAATTTAACTTTTTATGCGTTTTAAGACAAAATGACAACTATGTACGAAAATCATTCAGGAGCGGGTGAAACTGGGGGGGCCTAGGTATAATTTAGCCCCAACTTTATTGTGTGACACTTTTACATTAATTTATGAGCAGAACTTAAAAATTTGAAGTTTTCTACACAAAAAAAGTCTCTTGTGTTTTTTCTCTAAAATTATCAGTTTTTGAGTAAATCTTGTCTGAACTTTATTAATTAGTAACCATTATTACCAGCATTCCTGGTATGCAGGAATGTGTCATGATTGTAATGTTTGTAACAAATGAAAAATAATCTAGCATGCAATGCCAGAATGACAATAATTACATTGTTGTTTTTTGTGTTTTCTGTAGTTCATTGTTCTGTAGTTTTATTATTTCCTTTTGGAAAAAGTGTTCTACTGAAAAGTAAAAAATGGTCATGTTTAGTAATGTGGAGTACGCGGATATTCATTTTATTTATGGATATTGTAATGGAAACGCGAATGCCGCGGTACGCGAATATCGCAGAAGATTTCCTAATAGAAGGAAACCATCAAAAGATGTTTTTATTCGAACCCACCTAGAATTTAGAAATGTTAGACTTAAAAGAGGTCCAAGAAATGAAGAACAGCGAAATGGGCGACTTAAAAACATAATTTTAACCAAATTTAACAATAATAATAAATTAAGTATCAGAAGAGCGGTCCAACAGCTGCGTGCGCAAGCTGTGCATGTTTCCAAAAACAAAGTTTTTCGGATTCTGAAAAAAGACCACAGAAAAGCTTTTCGAATGCAGCCAGTCCAAAGCCTTCAACCAGGTGATCCCGAGGGGCGTATCAATTTTTGTAATTGGTTTATAAATGCCATGGAACAAGATCCCGATTTCAGAAGTAAAATTATTTGGACTGATGAAGCTACCTTTAACCGTAATGGATCGGTTAATTTTAATAATTTAAGAATCTGGGCTCATCGGAATCCTCATATAATTCGCCCTAGGACATTTCAACAGGAGTTTAGCGTTAATGTATGGTGTGGTGTTATAAACGGGACTTTTTGTGGGCCCCACATTCTTCCTCCCCATCTAAATGGACCATTATTTAATGATTTTTTAAATAACCATTTTTGTCAATATCTCGAGGATATTCCTCTTAATTTAAGAAATGAATGCTGGTTTCAAATGGACGGAGCTCCTGCACATTTTGCTGTTGAGAACCGTTTGTGGGTAAACAATAATTATCCTGAACGGTGGATCGGTCGATTAGGTGCAAGAGCCTGGCCACCCCGTTCACCGGATTTAACTCCAGTTGATTTTTTGTCTGAGGCTATTTAAAGGACAAAGTCTACGCAAACCCTGTAAACACAAGAGAAGGGTTAATAGAAAGAATTCTCAAAGAATGTGAAAATTTGCGGGCTCATCCTGATTTCATTCGTAAAGCTACACGCTTTGTACGGCGCAGATGTCAGAAATGTGTTGATGTTGGCGGAATGCACTTTGAACAACTCTAGTAATTTGTAATTTACCTTACTTTAATCTAATTCATTGTTGTCTAATAAATAATAATATAATCAAATTTTGTTTTACTGTCATTGTTTTTTCTGTTCTGCTAAAATATTCATAAAAAACTATTCCCGAATAAAGTTCAGATGAGATTTCCTCAAGAACTGATAATTTTAGAGAAAAAACACGAGACTTTTTTTGTGTAGAAAACTTCAAATTTTTAAGTTATGCTCATAAATTAATGTAAAAGTGTCACACAATAAAATTGGGGCTAAATTATACCTAGGCCCCCCCAGTTTCACCCGCTCCTGAATGATTTTCTTACATAGTTGTCATTTTGTCTTAAAAAGCATAAACAGTTAAATTCCTGTGTAAATTATAATTTGTTTATCTTTAGACGTTTCGAAAATATTCATAAACAAACATTTTCTGGAGAATTACTTGAACACCCTGTATCTCGGAAACTAAGCATTTCCCGACCCATGGTTATAGGAACTTTTTTCTTATTTTGAAAAGTTGTATTGCTTAGTGAAGTTTGGCCTATGCAATTCGGGACACCCTGTATAGATTTCCCGGCACCTTCGCTAACATTGTTCAAACTTTAATTTTTTCTACGCTATTTTTATTAAAACAACAAATGTTTCTAGTGCAAAATATTACAAAGGGCTAGAAGAACGTATCACAGTATAAAATGTATGAAAAAATCATGAATTCGAAAAAATTTTTTAAATTGTAGAAGTCATTCTTGTACATTTCTTGAGCTGTATCTCGGAAACTAGTCATAGGATCGAGTTGGACCCATGAGAGCTTTTGATCAGAAAGTCAAAATCTACAACATATTAGAAATTCAGCCAATTTGACTGTATCGTACCCCAATTTACATAAGACATGTGCGGGGTCCTTTACAATAAAAAATATATTCGTTAATAATAGTAAATAGTTAATACAGTTTTAAGATTAAATTATGTTTGGTTTTTTAAATATTTATAATAAATCGAAAATAAACGCATATTTCCCTCTCACTTTGCAAAATCCTATCCGAAATACCTATCAAGAACCCAAAGAAATACAAATAATTAATATTGTCTACTAAGTAGCCGACAATTATATGTTACACTGTCATATTACTTGATTTTCGATGTATGGGGCTATACGGCACAGAGCAGAGTAGAACAAAACGTATTAAGAGAGTTTTTCTGTGAATTCTCACCTGCCCGATGGGTTAAAACCATAGTAACAGCGGACTGACAAGAGGGAGGATATTTTTCCTTTGTGCTGGAAAGGTCGAACACTGAATCCTCTCTCCAACCCCAGCTCTAGAGTTGCACCACTGTGTAGGGCGAGTCTCACCCACACCCACACCCCTGTGCGCTGGTTTTATATCCCTGGTTACCCTCAGCTGAATACTCCGGCTGGCGAAGTTGTGCCGAATCATCCTCAACCCTGCAGACCTCCGGAATATCCGGCCTTGCACCCAACCCCACACCACTCGTTCCTCGTGTCCGTATCTCGGAGCACTATTCTATAGGAGTGGAAATAGCCCATACATTCCCTTCTCTCATTTTTTTATTTTTCAGTTTCCGTTAGCAGGAAAAGAAATGGCAGTAGTTCGACTATAAGAACTTATTACGGAAAAATTATTGAACGTACGCGGTGACTTTGTACTTTGTCAACACTTCTAGCTCGTTTAATTTAAAAAAAATTGTAAATCATCGTTTTTTAAAAATTATAAATATAGCATGTCAAGCAGATAGTTGAATAATATAAGTGGTAGTAGGCGACAAATACATAGGGAACCTTACGAATCGTATTCATATTAAAAAAATTATGACTAAAAATAAAAATTACATGGCAAAAATTATTAACAGATAGAAGAATAAATAACCTGTAGGAAGATACTTTTATTGGTTGCATATTCCTATTTAGGAAAAATCTGCAAATGTATTTTCACAAAACTGTTTGGCATCCTTTATTTATTAATTTTTTTCTGTTGGATGACCACCCTGTACATTTTCTAGGCAATAGTGACAACTACATTCCAAATATTATTTTCCTCCGTCGTTTCTTATTTTTCAAAAGTGACCACCCTGTATATATTTTTTAATTTTCTTAACAGTTGTGTTAACTACATGCGAAATATTATTGTCCTGTCAGATTTTTTTCGTTAATTATATTTCTAAGGACGACCACCCTCTATATTTGCCACTGAATGTATGTGAAGTTTTCTCCTCGCTAATTCTGTAGACTACGTTCCAAATATTACTTCCATCATAGTTTTTTACTTAACAATTTTTTAGAGTGACCACCCTGTATTTTTTCACATTTTTCATCCTTGACATTTATGTTAACTACGTGCAAAATATGTCCCTACATGTTTTTATTTATTATAAAATTACTTACTTTCTATATATTGTTGCCCTAATCTGGACACGCTAGTATTATTGTAGAACCAATCAAAACAACTACTCTTCTAGCTAATACTTACGAAGTATTGAATTACATGATAGGATTCTTAGCATTTTAAAGCAAAAAAATATATTAAAAATACTTAAATCATTTATTCAAATTCAGTCATTCACACTTTTTTAATTTAATATGAAATTATCTACTTTCTGTATATTGGTACAGTTGATTTCAAAAAAAACTAGTACACTTTCTTTTAGCTATGTAAATCATTCGTTCTTTGATTGATATTAATAATCTTACAAATGTCACTTTGACGTTAATCAGTGGCGTCATTATTAAAAATGGTTCGACATCTAACAGATATTCAAAAATTTCGAATTGTTTCTAAAATTGAAGATAGTTGGTCCATAAGAGTACTTGCTGCTGAATACAATGTGAGTAAAACCACGATAATGAGTGTTAAAAATCAATGGGAAACCAACCAAACGGTATCCCGTAAAGTTGGTTCCGGTAGGCCTAGAAAGAGCAATAATCAAGAAGATGAAAATCTTATAAATTACCTAAGAGACCTTTTCAGACTGCAGTAAATGCAATTTCAGAGACAAATTTCTCTGCTTGTGTCTACTGCTTGCAGAAGAATAAAACTACAAAGCGACTTGAAGAGTTTGTTCAGCGGCTAAAAAATACAAACTTTCAGAAGAAAAGAAGCAACTATATAATCAATGATGAAAACTTCTGGGGACGAGTTGTCTTTTCAGACGAAAAGGTTTTTAAATCCTGTAACGATGGACATGTTCGCGTATATAGGCCTCCTTCCACCAGACACGACACACATCCACAAATATCAGGAAGGTTTTCAGTCAATGTCTGGGCTTGGATGAGCCTAAATGGGTTAGGTGTGTGTTGGAACAGTGGTGGTCATCTCAATTCCATTAAATATATTGAAATATTAGACAATATTATGTTGCCGTCAGTAATGGAGGTGTTTCCGGAAAATAATTTTATTTTCCAACAAGACAACTGCTCCATACATACGGCCCATCGTGTCAGGCAATGGTTTCTTAATAAAAACATAGAGTTGTTACCGTGGCCATCTAAAAGTCCGGATTTAAATCCAATTGAAAATGTTTGGGGAATAATGGTGAAACATATAAGAAAATTAAATAACCATCCAAATAATGCCCAAGAATTGGAAGGGATAATTGAAGACACTTGGGAGAACTTGTCGCAAGAAGTTGACCTTGAAAGAAATCTGATTTTGTCCATGCCTGCAAGACTTCAGGCAGTTTTAGGCGCTAATGGAGCAGTGACAAAATATTAGTTAATTCTGTATTACGTAGTTGAAGTTTATTTATTTTATTTTTTTTTTATTGTATTTTTATGTTCAGTTTGCATTTTTTTTAATCTCAAGAATTTTTGTGTTCTTATTTTAAAAATAGAATTATCATTATTCAGTTAGTATTTTAATTACAACCATTAGTAGAATTATACGTAACAAATATTATTTTTTTAAACAATAATATGGCAGGCTTGAAAATGTTTTGAAAAAGTTATTTTCTAATTATTTTTTAAAATTCCATTTGAATAAAATAAAAAAGAAAGGTTTAATAAGTTTAAAAACGCTAAGAAAACCGGTCTCCTCCAAAAAACCCAGGTCCGGGGTAAATCACCTCTTCTCCACCCCCCCTCTTGACATGCCTGGCCAGCCTTATTGACAGACATATGCACACAACTAAACTATTAAGATTTTCGATTACAAGAGTTGTACCAGTTTTTTTTTAAATCAACTGTACCTTAATCTGGTCACACTAATAAACTATTTAGGAAAACACTTTAAAACACTCATCATTGGAGAACCAGTCAAAACAACTACTCTTCTATTTAATGCTGACGAAGTATTGAATTACATGATATAAGTATTAGGCAAATCACAACATATACACTATTTTATTTATTACATTTTTTTTTGCCTTAAAATGCTAAGAATCCTATCACGTAATTCAATACTTCCTCAGTATTAGTTAGAAGAGTAGTTGTTTTGATTGGTTCTGCAATAATGAGTGTTTACCTAACTAGTATATTAGCGTGCCCAGATTAGGGCAGCAATACACAGAAAGTAGGTAATTTTATAATAAATAAAAAAGTGTGTGAGCTGTGATTGGCGCAACACCTAAATCCCAACAAGATTCCCAACAAGATTTTTTCAAGGACCCCCTCATCGGTCGCTATACTGACAAGGACCTTAAAAGCTTAAATTCTTCTTAAAATGAAGATTATGTAGAATCTACCACTGCAAGTCAAGTAAAATACAAAACAATTGAATATCTCATCGACATTTCGCAGACCCCGAGGACACCTAGGGGCCGCGAACCACCTGCTAAATAATTTTCTCTAATCATGATGAAAGCAAATAAATAAAAAATAATTAATTGTAAAAATAATAACTTCTTTCATTTTATGATTTATTTTTTAATTGCAGAATTCCACTGGCGAACCCGTGTACAGAAAAGTGGCAGTGGTGGAGAACTTCTTTGATATCATCTACAATGTGCACGTTGATTTGGAGGGCCGCCCTGGAAAGCATGCTGGACAGAAGAGAACATACCGCACAGTAAGTTCTTTTTTTGTATACATATACATATAAATATTGGTAAATGTTTATGATGTTTAAAATGATATCTGCAAGAAATGTGTGGGTCTGTGTTTTATTACACCTGTACTAATTATTTTTTAAAACTATTTTGGGGCTAATTTTTGGCATATTCTTTTGCCTTCTTTTTTAGATATTTGAAATGGAAAAAAGTATACTTGTTAAGTATTTCTTAAAAATAGTCCCCACTAAATTTTTGATGGAAGTCATTCTAACGCTCTTTAATTACGGTGCTGCAAACTGTACCCTTCTTAGTAGAATCGGTTTTGCCTCGAGCACCAGTTTCGCAGTTACAATGTGAAACTCCCTTTTCTCAATAAAAAATATGTTAAATAACTACCGTGAACAACGCTCTTTCCGAAAGATCAAATGTTGGCAATTTTTTCAGGAAGGAATGAGCAGCTATTTTTGTAGAACTTTTATATGCGGTTAAAACAGGAACTCTTGAGAAGTTCACCAAGTTCATAACCTTCAGAAGGTTTCGAAATTAAAAGGCACAATCGGTTTAACGAGCTAACATATATTGACGGTAAAAACCTATTGGGTCGAAGAAATTAAAATATCTGCAAAATATTTCTTACAAGATAATAAATTTTGGAAATAATAATTGATTGTTTTAAATAACCGAAAATAATTTGTAAATTTTGTAAATTTTATAACGCGGACCTAAATAGTTATTTATGTACCAAGGCTTAGTTACAGGTCGAGAACACAGGGCTGAGGTTTGCAATGTTCGAGACCTTAAATATACGATACAAGCCGAGGTGCATACGACGTTTTTCGTACTACTAGCAATACTACAATTTTTAGGAAAATTCATTTAAAATTATTATATTTCAAGATTTGTCGAACTCATTTATTAGGTGGCTTAGACTCTAATTGGAGTGTGTTTGCTTTCTGCTATGGTTACTGTCAATAAGTTGTCAAATTGATATCGTCATAATAATTTCCGCCTATCATGTTATTTACGTGAGTTTTTGCAAAAAAAAATTTGAATTATGATGAAAGTACCGGCATTCAGGAGGCAGCCAAAAATGCGTGTGCTTCGTTGGTGCCAGAATTTTATTATTATTTAACTTCCTTATTACTTTACTTTTTTGGCCCAGGACATAAAAGTATATTTTGTGCTTTTTGCCTATGGGCTGTAAGTGACACTTTCATAACACTGACAGACGTCAAAAAATGTAACGGAGTTAGCAGTATGAAAAATAAAATAATTAACTACTCGAGATCGCGAACGAATAGTCCTCCTTGTAAACTTCAGTGTACGCTTTAGTTGTACTTGGGACTAAATATAAGATTATTAATAATGATATTTACCGAGTACAATTCGAGCTGAAAGTAAACAAATAATTATTTAATGGTTTCTAACGCTTTTAAAATTAACGTAAAGGTATGAAACTGACAGGTGGTATGCGGTTCGGTATGGTGATTCGACACAGATTTTATTTTGGCAATTGGAAACTCTAAAACTTTAAGCGGGTTGATAGTAATAGGAACTAATAGTAAGCTTTTCAGCAAGTTCCAATGATAGTGCATTGGGCACAGAAAAATGACTATTAACACCAAGAGACTACTGTTCAGATATGCCTCTGGCCCCAGATGCTAACAGAAATTCAACTATGTCCTTAGATTGAGGATTACACTAATGAGCGATCACGATTCAGATACACCACTGATCATTTTGTTGGTGAAACACACAATTCAACCGAGAAGTTATTAAATAACAAAAAATATTCTTAGCCTTTAAAAATATACAAATCTATTAAATCTCAAATAGCCGAAATAATGAACAGGTTTTGTCTTACCACTAGTATTAGGTCTTCTTCTTTGAAGTGCTGGATAATACACTGAATTTTACCCATCTCTCCAATATTTTGGGCCGCATGCATAAATCAGCGTGATCGTAGCTGATTGACTGATAAACGCTTTGATTCAAGCCACCGTGTATTTATTACTACCTACAAGAATGAATTAATATATACATTCCCGATACTAGAAATCGATTTAAAATACATAATTTATGCCATAACGAAAAAGAAACGAAGTAAATCGTCCACGGATTAATAATTAAACTCTAAATCAACATTGTTTACCAAAGGGCTTATTTAAATAAACTCTGATAAGTGGACATTCTAAGTTTATTACTAATTTTACGGTTGATATTATCGGATGCCCGTGAAAATAATCAGTTTAGTATATCTAGAAGATTATAGAAACTTATATATCAAAATTTCAAAAGAAAATAACAGTATTCAAACATTATAATTTTTAAAAATGATCTCTCAGTATGAAACCAAAAGAATTTATTTCTGTCTTGACGTTTCAAAATACATTTAGAGTGTTCAATACATCGTATTAACGGTTCTACAACATTCACAGACGCCGCATAAATTTCATCTTTAAAGTAACGCTAAATAGAAAAATCCAATGGAGTTAGGTCGGGCGAGCGCGGTGGCCAGTTAATCTTTGGAAGTTAGTACCTAGATCTAATCATTTATTTGGATAATTAGAATGTAGTAACTCTCTCGTTTATAATCAAAACGTACTGGGTAATGTAACTAAAAAACGATATGTATTAACAAAATTTATAAAGAGGAAATTTTTAGCAGTGGTACTTTTTGCAATTTTAAAGGTTAAGCCAAAAAAATATGGCAAACGCCCCATCCTTCCCGTAACAAACCCCACAAAGCGAAATTTTTAAATAAAAATTTGTCAAAATCAAAACATGTAACGTTATGACTAATAAATTATCCAAACTTGATTTTTTCTGCTTAAGACATTTCGTATTTATTAATTTACCTATTTCAAGGTACAAAAGCACCCTCACGAACAATTCAGGGCCCGTGTCCCATTTTGCTTGGAGGTTCGATTTTTTATAATATAGATAGTAGATATTTGCAAAGTACGTGTTTGGGGTAAATAAATTTTATAATACATAAAAGCTCCACCTACTGTTTTTTTTTCGAAGTGGAAATAATGAAATCTTATCGATTTTTATTTCAAATCTGAGAACAGCACTGGATTCGGCAATCCCTCGAAACGATTATTACCGAATTTCGTGAAAATGCCTATTTTTGTCATTTTTCTTAATAGAAATTGAAATTCTTAAATTGTCTTTGAAAATTCAGTGTTTTACGGGATTGTGTATTTAAAAGAATGCCTTGACTGTGTAAGACTGTAAAAGAAAAGTGTAATAACTCAAAATTTTTAGGAATAAAATAAAAATCATAAGTATAAACAATAAGTTTCCTCCGAAGAAAATAGTAATAAAGTTTATTGTAGTACCTTCAGACTGGTGTAAGTTATAATTATTTAGATACAATAGAATGTGTGCTATTAACCTTTAAGAATTTTAAAATGTAGTTTTTGTTCTCCTGTAAAATGCACTTTTTAATTATTGCACTTTTTTTCGGGATGTACGAACTGTCAAATGAACTAGTGGAGTCTAATTATTAACCATCAAAATAGGTGAACAAAGAATTCTTTGACTACAGCAATTTTATTGTTTTAATTTGTTTCATGTATAATGTGCTATGAGCAGTTTCTATTAAATCGGTCCGGTCCATTTCTTTTTGTAAAATTTTAACAATCTAATTTTCACCGAAATTTTTTGCTATTTTCCTTATTATCTTCAGTCCTAAAAATCGAATAGCAAAACTAAAAATACCAAATTGTTCGCAATAAAATTTTGAATAAGAGTATGATGCGTATGACGAAACTTTCTGATAATTTGTTAATTTGTAAAGAAATAAAAACCACCAAAAATTTACTTTTCTTGGCAATTTAAGAAATATAACATAATAATGCTTCAATTTTAACAAAAGTTGATGGATCTATATCCTTTATTGAACTATACTTTTGTGCCAAATTTTAGCCCAAAATATTTATTCAAACGGTTGAAAATCAATAATAATTTCGAGAATTCCATCGCTTTTTATTTAAGTGCATCGACTCCTAGGAGGACAATTTTTCTCTCAAAATGTAGGTTTTTACATGTACTTTACAATGGCATTAAGAGAAAAAATATATCTTCTTTTAAACCGTTTTTTATGTATTCTAAAATTTAATGAATTACAACAATGCACTTTTTAAAGTTATATGATTAAAAAAATAATAAATAATATAAAATAAACTTTTTATGGACATGATTCAAAGCAAAATGATACGTGGTGCATACTTTTTTCCTAACAACGTTGAAATCTCCTATTGTTATCCAACAGCTGTCTGTATATCGAGAAACACCCTGTATGTATTGTAAAGACAACCGCATTTGAAGGCTAGCAAATGATGTGTACTGATTTACGTAAAAAGCATTGGAAAGCCGCATTAACAGTCACTTTTGTTTCTATTGCAGATAACAGAGACGTACGCTTTTCTGCCACGAGAAGCCGTCACACGTTTCCTGCTCGGCTGTACAGAATGTCAGAAGCATCCTCGTTCACCTTCTCCCGCCTCAGTCCTCCCAACGCCCAGCCCGAGCCCTACGCTGCCACTCTCACATCCCACGGCCCCCTCAGCGCCGCCGGCGGCCCCCCAAATCCCTCAAGAAATACCGTACTTGGACAGGACTTGTCAAAGTCCTAATGTTGACCACTTATCTGCCTCGCAACAAGACGCCAGGCGAAGCCCTCTCAAAAAAGAGGGTCCGCTGAAAACGAACGCTGCTGCTGAGCCCAAGAGATCTAGCAACCCGCTTGACGTGTCTAATCTTACGTCACGTGATCCGCCTAGAAGCCCGGCAAAAAAGAGACATCTCAACAATTTATCGGAGGCCCCTAAACTTTGGTCTCCGATAGACAGCATCGACAAGGAGCAAGATGAGCCGCAGAAGAAAAAGAGGATGCTCATGGCCGGGGACATCGATTACTCATTGCCAATCACCACCACCTACTTGAAATATATGCGCACCCTGGGATGTAGGGACGAGGACGCGCTCAAGTTCGACAACAAACACGTGAGTTTGGTTATCGAGCACTTTTTGCATGAAACTATTTCCCACTATTTCCACTGAGAGTTATGTTTTCGGATGATTGGCCTATTTATTTCCTTATTTATTTTTTATTTATGCCAACTATAGTATAAGTGAAGTTAATGATTTTAATATTTGTTAGTTTTTTCGTCTCATCATTTATTCTTTATTGCTTTGAACTATATCTACTCAGTTAATAAGAACCTAATGTAGATTGATTAGAAAACATTTCTCACTATTTCTGTTTTATATATTTATTTCCTTATGGATGATGGCAGATAATCACCGTCCTTAGTTAATTATTATTTACTCAACTTATGCCTGATAGTACAAGGAAAGTAAGAAAAACAAAGCTGTTTTTAATCGAGTTACTGAGATAGGCAAGTGATTTAGAATACTAAAAGTACTGAATAATCCATCGTGAACTTCGGACGCCATTTGAAAAAATGGCTGCGAAAATAAGTTTTTTCCGAATATGTCACAAACCATATGTTTACGTAAATAATACTTCAGTACAAAATCGTAAAGAATTTAATTTCCTACAAAAAAATGTTTTACCTATATTCGTAACAACAATAGTTTAGGTGTAAATTAATATTAAAAATATAAGTGAACAAAGAGTTAATAGCGATTATGTGAAGGTGATTTAGTTACTCAACGCGCTCGCTTGTAAACAAGCAGAAAGAGATACGTTAACAGTTACTACTGCAAAACAAATTAAAGATGGCGAGAGGTAGGGATGCGACACGCAGGTGTCTTCTCAAGGTTGCATCCTAACCGGTGTTACAGTTACGTACAATTAAAAACGTTTTATGTCAAAATTTCGTCACCATTAAAAGTATATTAGCAAAAAAACATTAAAATAATGAATAATTACATGTCATTCATAATAAAACTAATAAATAAAAATTGTATGTCTTATTTTATTTTCATAATCTTTACTCTTAAAAGTCGTTCCATCCACAGAAAAACAAATATTTTTGTAGGATATAGAATTCCCTATAACTTTGTATTGATTTATTTTTTACGTAAATTCAGCCATTCGTGAAATGTTCGTAATAAAACTCATTTCTCAGGACTATAAGTTAAGTTTATGTTTTTTTTACTTATAAGTTTCTGTTCTTCATTTTCGACATATTTCTTTTATTGATTGGAATTATAATTCGTTAGTTAATAAATATTAAATTTATAATAATAAATGAAGTTTAAATTTTTTACACTTGTTGATTTTTGTTATTTTTGTTTATCATAACTTTAATTATTGATGTACAAGCTAAAAGCATATAGTAGTGCTATCCTTTTCTACATAATATTGTGATTCCACTTAACTGTAAATTCAGAGAAAGGGTGAATACTTCCTGTCAAAACATTCTCCAACAACATAATCAATAGACAGTCGATACGAAACTTGCAAAAAAAGTGCAAAACCCCAAAAGTGCAGGGGTAGCGACCAAACGTGACTACCTCCCCCGTTTTCGAGAACGGCCAACACGATGGTGATAGTCGCGCGGTCCCTACCTCCCTCGAACTACCGCATTTTTCGATTTTTCGTTGTCAGGCATGCGAGGACTTGTTGGATTGGGTTTTTTTGAGGAAACTCAATATGTCCTGTAAAATTTTGCAACCAGACATCCTAACGACCCACGGGGGTTGAAACCACCCCCTCCCTTAATATCGAAACATGCAAAAAACATCCAAACGTGCTGAAAATTGTTTTCCCATACGTTTTCAAGGGCGGGGAACACGATACTGATGTTATTTAACCCCCTACCCTTGACCAACTACCCCTAAATGCATAAAACCACCCCCGTTTCCCATTTTTCGTTTTCAGGCATTCCTCAAAAAAAAACCCGATCCAACAACTTCTTATATGCCTGACAACGAAAATGCGTTTAGAGGTAGTTCGAGGAGGGTAGGGACCGTGTTGGTCGTCCTCGAAAACAGGGGGGGGGTAGTTATATTTGGTCTCTACCCCTGCACTTTTGGGGTTTTGGCATGGACTAAGAGGCGGTCTACAATTTTAGTAATGTAAAAATAATATACCAATAATTGATTTAGTCTACAAAATATAAATATATTATATTTATACATTATATGACTTTATATGTGACTGGTTGGTTGAGAGGCAAGCGCACTTGACTCTCACCAGTCTCGGGTTCGATTCCCGAGCGTGGTACTGCGATTTTTTCAGAAGGAAAAACTAATCCCGATATACTTTGATATTGGACGTGTGTCCCTTGTCTCTAAACGTGTATCCCCCTCCCTCACAAGGCCCTTCCAGAGCCTTCAGAGATAAAGGGGGTCGTATTCCCTAATAGTACAAGATCGTCCCAAAAACGTCCCAGGAACGTACCAATAGGACGTGGAAACGTACCGAGAACGTACTTTATCGACCTAAAACGTACGGAGGACGTTTGAGGGACGTTCCGTGTCAGCAAAACGGGGTATCCCGAGGACGTCCAACCCAGGACTTATATAGGACGAATACAGGTCTAGAAAGGACGTCCTAAAAATGTTGTTAGGACATACTATTCAAAACATATAGTACCACCCCCCAACCATTTTGAATGTGTATTCACAGCAGGTGTTTATCTCTCTTTTTGAGTTTTCTAACCACATGCATTTCTTTCGAAATAGAATCCAATGATTGGATTCTATTTCGAAGGGAATGAATGTGGTTAAAAAACTCAAAAAGATAAAAAGGAATAACACAATCAACATCTAGACAAATTATTCAAATAGATTGCTTTTTAATACCTACTTGGTATTTTTTTTATCAACACCAAATGACAAATTTATGCGAACATTTTATTTCTATTGTGCTATTGAAAAATAAGTTATGGCATTTGCACTTTTTATTATAAATTAACTTATTACTATACAAATTTAAGTGTCAAATGTCAAAAATAAAATTCTTATGGGATTTAAAAGTTATATATTATAATACCATAATAAGTTGTACAGTGTATAATATAATTCTATACATTATAACTTACATTGAACATTATATCATAAGAAGACGAAGTGTGCAATAAAACATAAGACAAGTATATATGTATATCTTACCTTCTTCCACCCATATGCAGTGAAAGAAAATTTGGTAATTTTTAAGAACACCAACTTCTTGAATTTCTCAAATTATTTTGCAAAAGAATTGGAGAAATCCCAGAAGTCGGTGTTCTTAACAATGATCGAAAATTTACTTAGGCCCACGTTTAAAACCACTGGCGTGCACTACATCTTAAATCTTTTTAAATTTACATTAATCAGACAAAGTAAATATTGAGTGGTTCGATAGCTATACTATTCTCAGGATTGCAGCACAGCAACAGGTTAAAATTATTGTAAGTCGAGTCGTTAAGTACTTATAAATTTAAAACATTTACCTAAAACTAATTTGCGACTGAAAATTTAACACTTCTCATGCCCTTTTTTAAACACCTGAATCATTAATTAGTTAAAGAAAACTTGAACTGGAAATCTACTCCTAGTATTTTCTACTCATAAAATTAGTGAAATTTTCGCAAAACTTAAGTCACAGAGAATAGTAAGGAACCTGTGACTTTATGATTTACTTGTGTACTTGCCTCTCAGAAATTATCCTTGCGTATGCTATTTATGGGGTGTCTGAAGTTTTCGTTAAATTGTATATGCATGGAAGAAGGTAAAATATGCATTTCTCTTTGTCTAACGTTTTACTGCACACTTCACCTTTTTATAATCCTAGTTTATATTATTCTCTAATATTCTCCAAATTTTTTGACATCCTCTCTCTTCCTTCTTTTGCCCTCCAATAATTTTCTTTTAAGTGAATAAGTTCGCTCCATGATAAACAACTAAAAACTACATATACCCAGGTTCACATAAGATTTTAAGAACCAAATAAGGTGAGTTGTAGGTATATAGAAAGCAGCAGTCGCACCAAAATCATCTAGAACAAAGACACCGATCTAAATACTATGTATTAATAAATTAATTAAATAGACTTACATACTTTTGATAACAACGTTATCGAATATGCACATCAGCATCAGCGTGTAATAAAAATAAAAATGACGCAATAACCAGGGCTGCCAAATTAAATTCCCATAGTTTGACAGCAAATACTCGAAATTTCCCCACCTCAGAAAAAACACGACGTTTGGCGGGAATTTAAAAAAGTACAAATGGAGTACAAACGCAAGATGAAAAAAAAACCGCTGCCCAAGGAATCACTACTTCCACATCCAGATTCTCTATCCAAGTCACTCACAACGAAAAAACTTTGTATGTGAAAATAATTGTTTATGGAACTTTAATAATATAATATTTGAAATCCTCTACCCCAAAAACCCATAAAACGATACCCCACATCGGTAGTGGGATGGGGGTGGTGATGGGGTGGTAGTGGGGGGTGGATGAAGTAAAAAAATATTTTGAGGTTTCTGGTTCCTGTACATACACTAAATCACATTTTTTTTTCATCCCCTTTAATAAGGAGGTGGGGGTGGTAATGGGGGTGGCTAATGCCAAAAATTTTTTTGAGACCTTAGCTTCTCTTGTATATACTATATACCAATTTCATGGACTCTTACCTGCTTAATTTACCCATTTACCCTAAATTTACCCCAATTTACCCCCCAACCCTTCGACGGAACAAGATGAAAATATAATCTAGTTCTAGAACTCGTTAAAGTACATATGTGTACCAAATTTCAAGTCAATATCTTAAACGGTTCCAGAGTAAACGTGCGCACAACAAAAAGTTACAGACAGACAGACAGACCGACAGACAGACCGACCGACAGACAGACAGAAATTTTTTTTCGCTCAAACTTAAAATCTCGACGTTTCATGACATTTTAAGCCTATTTGGACAATAAAAATTTTTAAAAATTTTTTTGTCGTTACTATACTTCCACTGGACGTGGAAGTAATAGTTGAAACGAATAAGATTTATGAAATTAGAAAAATAAAGACCATTTCATTACATATCTTATGTTTTATCATGGAGTAATTAGGTACATTGACAAAATTTAAATGGACCATAAAAATTGAAAATACATATAGTTATTTTTTTTTTATTTCAAAGGTTAATTTTGTCAACAAAACTTTTTAGCAATTTTTATTTAATTTTTAGTTTTTAATTTCCTTTTTCAAATATGTTCTCATCTGCTGAAAAAAAAACATACAATATAGGAGCAGGTTTCACATATTTTTGTTTAAATCTGTCTGGATTAGACTCTAGTAAGATGTCCTTAAAACGTTTAAACAGAACGTTTTGGGGACAATAGCAAACGGATGTCTTCGGGACGTACCATATAAACCCGGGACGTTCAGACCTAACGAGGACCTAAGTGTACGTCCTGGGGACGTTTGTTGTTATCAGGGTTACCTGTGATGTTTATTTATTATTGCTTATTGCAATTTATCTATATTACTTCCACATCCAGTGGAAGTATAGTAACGACAAAAAAATTTTTAAAAATTTTTATTGTTCAAATAGGCTTAAAATGTCATAAAACGTCGAGATTATAAGTTTGAGAGGAAAAAAATTTCTGTCTGTCGGTCTGTCTGTCTGTAACTTTTTTTTGTGCGCACGTTTACTCTGGAACCGTTTAAGATATTGAGTTGAAATTTGGTACACGTATGTACTTTAACGAGATCTGGAACTAGATTATATTTTCATGTTGTTCCGACGAAGGGTTGGGGGGTAAATTGGGGTAAATTTGGGGTAAATTGGTAAATCAAGCAGGTAAGAGTCGATAAAATTGGTATTTAGTATATACAAGAGAAGCTAGGGTCTCAAAAAAATTTTTGGCATTAGCCACCCCCATTACCACCCCCACCCCCTTATTAAAGGGGGTGAAAAAAAATTGTGATTTAGTGTATGTACAAGAACCAGAAACCTCAAAATATTTTTTTACTTCATCCACCCCCACTACCACCCCCCCCCCCCCCCACTCCACTACCGAAGTGGGGTATCGTTTTATGGGTTTTTGGGGTAGAGGATTTCAAATATTATAGTATTAAAGTTCCATAAACAATTATTTCCACATGCAAACTTTTTTCGTTGTGAGTGACTTCGATAGAGAATCTGGATGTGGAAGTAGTGATTCCTTGGGCAGCGGTTTTGTTGTTTATATTTCTGAATAAAGTTTTAAGTTGTGGAAAACAAAACTCGCAACCTGTGATTTTATACCGCAAACAAGGATTAAAGAATAATTGTAAAAATGTTACAAAAATAATGAAGTGAATTTCTATGAAATTTTGTCAAAAGGACTGAGACCCTAATAAAAAATCAGAAAGGTTTTTACACAAAACTTCCCTCTCAAATTTATTAATTATATTTTCTGTTGAATGACCAACCTGTATATTTTTAAATTAAAATATGAGATATGTTTCGTATTTATGTCAAATTAATTAAAATTGTTATCACCGATAAGAAGTTATTTTATTTGTTTGAACAGTGAAATTATATTCCTCCATCGTTTCTTAATTAATTGTTTTTGTTTAGAGTGACCACCCTGTATAGTATTTATTTTTATAAGCTTATGGCAGTGGTGACTACCACCCTGTATATTTTTCACAAAAGGCATAGTATAGTTGAAGCAATCGCATTTGTGAGGGACGTTGGGAGGAAAGAGGTGCAAAACGCGGAGCCAGATTTCACTATATTGTTCGCACGTTTACTTTTTATATTACACTTACAGCATCCCCCAAAGCACTGCTATGAATTGCAATTGTAACAAAACTTACTAAAATTATTTTCAAAAGCACATTACCAAATAAAGAAATACCGTGCGTGTAATTGCCCATTAGGTACATTCACGTAGCGCGAGAGATATGACAACAGTATCCCAACTCTTAGTAATTTCATTTTAGCCAGCTGGCTCACGCGATGTTGTAATTCTTACTCCCTATGCCTAGCCCGCCACTACACACACGGTATAAAGTAATTATCGAATTATATCTTCACCCGACGGCGGTGTCTAACTGCGGTCCTGGATTAAACATAACAGTTAAAAGTTTACGCCTGCACTCCACGTGAGATAACCGACAACGAATGGCCGGTATCTTCTGTCTCACTTAATATATATAAAAGTGGAGCCTATTTCATTCCTCTCGCCCCTCATAACGGCTCACTATTAAGATTACTTCAACTATACGTTTCTTCCTGGGTAATGGTATCAACTACATTCGATATATTATTTTCGATGATCCTTACTAATTTTTTAAGTAACCATCCTGTATATATTTCACTAAAAGGTTTCCTCCTTTGCAGTGATGTCATTTGCGCTCCAAATATTATCTTCCATCGTTTCTTAATTTATTTTGTGACTACACTGTATATTTTTCATTAAAACTATAATAAGGTTTTCCTTGACAGTAGTGTTCACTACATTCCAAATATTATTTTCCACCATCGTCTTTTAATTAATTATTTCTTAGGGTGACCACCCTGTATATTTTCACTTAGAGTGCATTTTTTTCGTTTATTATCTTTTTAAGGTGTCCACCTTATATATTAAATATACATTTTATATATCATATTAAAAAAAGTCTTAATCATCACATGCAATAACAAATTAGCTTTGGAGATAATAGGCGGTAAATAATGACGTATATAATGAGAATTCAATTTTAGAGAATTTTCATGTTTTCGTTTATCATGTTGGTGGTAGTGCTCTGTTGATTTGTTGTTTACATTGTGTTGTGTTCTGGCAATTGTTTAATATTTTTTTACAATGGAACCTAATTTTGTGAAAGGTAGGTACTTCAGAAAATCTTTTTTTGTAAACAATTTGAATTATTTAAGTGCTGAATTCCGGAATGTTAAAAATTTGAGGTTAGAATTTCCTTAAAATAATTCAGATGTATTACTGCAAGTAGGGATAAAGCAACATTTGATGTTCTATCATTATAAAATATAGCCTAATTACTTCCACATCCAGTGGAAGTATAGTAACGACAAAAAAAATTTTTAAAATTTTTATTGTTGAAATAGGCTTAAAATGTCATGAAACGTCGAGATTTTAAGTTTGAGCGAAAAAAAAAATTCTGTCTGTCTGTCTGTCGGTCTGTCTGTCTGTCTGTAACTTTTTTTTGTGCGCACGTTTACTCTGGAACCGTTTGAGATATTGACTTGAAATTTGGTACACATATGTACTTTAACGAGATCTAGAACTAGATTATATTTTCATCTTGTTCCGCCGAAGGGTTGGGGGGTAAATTGGGGTAAGTTTGGGGTAAATGGGTAAATCAAGCAGGTAAGAGTCCATAAAATTGGTATTTAGTATATATACAAGAAAAGCTAAGGTCTCAAAAAATGTTTGGCATTAGCCACCCCCCATTACCAACCCCCACCCCCTTATTAAAGGGGATGAAAAAAAATTATGATTTAGTGTATGTACAAGAACCAGAAACCTCAAAAAATTTTTTTACTTCATCCACCCCCACTACCACCCCCCTATCACAACCCCCACCCCACTACCGATGTGGGGTATCGTTTTATGGGTTTTTGGGGTAGAGGATTTCAAATACTATATCATTAAAGTTCCATAAACAATTATTTCCACATACAAAGTTTTTTCGTTGTGAGTGACTTGGATAGAGAATTGGATGTGGAAGTAGTGATTCCTTGGGCAGCGGTTTTTTAAATATTATTTTAGATTTTAAAACGTATAGCTGCAACAGTATATTATTAACAGAAAATCATTTACAAACTTCTTTTCGCTTACAGTGTAGTTTGTATTTTAATTATGATAAATAATAATAACAGCTCGGAAAGAAGAATATGACAATGATTCACGTCGATACTAATTCAAAAGTTCTCAACTTAAATAATTAATTTCATTATTAAAATGACTTGAGAATGTAAAATAAAAAATACGGGTCAAATAAAATTTAATAAAGCACTTGAATATAAAATTTTAAAAAACGCTCAACGACTCTATTGTGGTAACTGCATGCCAAATATTATTCCAATTAGTCCTCCTTAACATTTTTTTTTATTAAATATATTTTTTAGAGTGTCACTCTGTATACTTTTTATCAGAAGTATATCCAATTTCTTCGTTGGCAATAGCGTCAACTCCTTTAAATGGTTTTGTAGACATCGCCAATAGACAGACAGATCGACAGATAGAGAGGCAGTCTGGTAGAATGGAAAAATCTTATTTTCCATAATCTACATCGTAATTTGAAACGTGAAACTACGATAAATATCGGAGAGTGTTTTTCCACGATTACAATACTTCCCTTCGGTAAGCCAGGGAAGTAAAAATAATATTTTTTTAAAACTGATGTAGCTTAGAAGTGCATATATCTATCACATTTAAATTCATTTTAAGAAATGAAAATAGCACACTTGATTTCTGTACTACAGTGCATTGAAATAAAACGTGCTTTCATCAAAAAAACAAATGTATAATACAGTTTTATTATGGTCAAGCCATTCACTAAAAATTTACAAAATTTCAAATGGCGATCGTTATAATCTTTGATTAGCTCATATCCAGTTTGATTTTATAGGACGATACTTTTTGAGGATTCTGTACATTGTACTGCAGGATACTCGGATGCATGCTATTTTCCTCAACGACTTTGTGAGTGTCATGACAATTGACAACGTGATGTAAAACATCACAATTTCAACACCTTCATTTTTAATTGGTACACTATGTTCGTTTTTAATCGCAACCACACCAGTTTCTCTCAATTTCTCCCATTATTCTGTCACGTACAAAGAGGGTTTAGAGTATGGATTCCGTTGAGCATGCAAGTTCTAGCTCTCGCACAGTTATTATGATGTAGATACTTGAGAATTCGATTTTTTCACCCAGCTTGTAAACCATTTTATAAAAGTAGATCAGGTTGTTCACTATTTACATAGAATTTATCGGTAATACTAGTTTAAGTCTTCGAACAGAGCAAAGGAATCTTTTTTTGAAGATAAAAAAGCACTTATTTGGTATAAACAGTTTTTTCATGTCTACATGAATAACAACCCCGTTTAAATTTTATTCTTATCATTATTATGTATATATACATAACTATTTGATGTCACCATGTAAGTATAAATATGAAAACGGAATCTTGAGGGTATAGGTACATAGAAAATATAATAGATTTTCTTTTTGACAGCTTAGTGGAGTCAAATTAAGGTGGCGGTGCTGTGCTTAAGGAAATAATTTCGTAATTCGACAATTTGTCCTCCATCCCTGAACCAACTGAAAACATTCTTTGATAGCCTTTTAGAGAAAACTTGATAGAATGATACCTACTATTGAAATCAACAAAACATTTTTCTTTAGTTCCATCCTGTAAAGTTGTCTCTAAAAGCCCATCAAAAAACTTTTTCAATTCGTTTAGGCAACCGCCCATCTTAAGCATCAAAATAGGTGAATAAGGAATTCTCTGGCTGAAGCAATTTTATTGTTTTAATCTGTTGTAGGTATAGTACAAGTGGTCTCCAGTCCTAGTAATCGCAACGTAAAAATAAAAATACCAAATTGTTCATAATATAATTTTGAATAAAACTGGAATTATGAAAAAACTTTTTAATAATTTGTTAATTTGTAAAAAAAATAAAAACCACTTTTTTGGATAATTTAAGAAATATAATTCAATATTGCATCAATTTTAACGAAAGTTGGTGAAAGTATCATTGAAATAAACCTTCCTGCCAAATTTTAGCGCAAACTATTTATGAAGATAAAAAAATATCGAAATTTCAAATTTGTTTAAGTGCATCGACTTGTAGGGGGGCAATTTTTTTTTAAATGTGGATATTTACATGGATTTCACAATGGTATTAAGAAATTTCATATGCAAAATTAAAGCTGACTAAATTTTGTACAATAATATTTCTATTAATTTCGGTCGTATCTGTTATGGTTCAGTAATGGATTTTATATCTTTTAACTGTATTCCAACTTTATTATAAATTTATTATAAATTGAAAAAAAAATTTAATAAATAATCATCGTGGAAAAAAATTGTTGTACAGATATCCATTTCATAGCAGACTGAACTCAAATATCGAGTAAAAAATGTCTTTGTGTCTGTAAGTGTGTGTGTGTGTGTGTGTGTGCGTGCGCGTGCATATGTATGTGTGTGTGTATACCGTTTCTTGTAAACACGATAACTTATTCTGTTAAAATATTTAATTACAATTTGGAACATATCCAATACAGCATAGTAATCCCTATTGAAATTGGGCCATATCTGTAATACATGGTCATAA
This sequence comes from Rutpela maculata, assembly GCA_936432065.2. NCBI lineage: Eukaryota > Metazoa > Arthropoda > Insecta > Coleoptera > Cerambycidae > Rutpela > Rutpela maculata. The sequence goes on from OW386287.2 coordinate 207,034,489, forward strand.
CCAGAAGCCTACAAACTCTCACTCTTACGTAAATAATTTCAGAGCAAGATGCGTTTTTTTGATTAAGCATACAAAAATTTGAAGATGTATAACCGGGTGTATGTTAGGTTTAAACCAACTTTATTTAAATTAAATGTTAGATCAATGTTATCCTAAAATTTGGAACATGGTATTTTTAATAAGATTAGTATGTTGTGAGAGTTTGCAGGCCTCTGGTTATCACCATGTATTACAGATATGACCCAATATCAATAGGGATTATTGTACTATGCTGTTTTACATATGTTCCAAATTGTAATTAAATATTTTAAGTCTAACAGAAGTTACCATGTTTACAAGAAACGGTACACACACATACATATACACGCACACACACACACTTACAGACAAAAAGACATTTTTCATTCGATATTTGAGTTCAGTTTGCTATGAAACGGATATCTGTACAAAAAAAAATTTCTACGATGATTATTAAATTTTTTTTCAGTTTATAATAAAATAATAAAGATAGAACACCGTTAAAAGATATACAATCCATTACTGAACCATAACAAATACGAAAAAAATTAATAGGAACATTATTGTAGAAAATTTAGTCAGCTTTAATTTTGAATATAGCCACTTTTTGATTATAGCTAACCGTTTTCGAGTTATGAGGAAAAATCCAAAAACCGGGACCTTCTTCATGCCCCCCTGCACCCTCGCACCTTCTGTGTTCGGAGACTTTTGGTATGTTTACCTCCTAAATAGTCCAAACACTGCCCTCAAGTCAAAAATTGTGATCTCGGCATTTCCCTCTAGAAACCATTCATTGACAGGACAATAGTCAATAAGTTCAATAAAGTACGTAGTTTCATCAACTTTCGCTAAATTGATGCATTATTACATTATATTTCTTAAATTATCCAATGAAGTGGTCATTATTTTTTTAACAGATTAACAAATTATCAAAAAGTTTTTTCATTGGTCTTGTGTTATTCAAAATTATATTGTGAACAGTTTGGTATTTTTATTTTTGCGTACTAGGACCAGTAATAAGCAGGAGTAATAAGGAAAATAGCAGAAGATTTCAACATTGAAACGTAAATTGTTTAAACTTTATATGAAGCAGTGGACAGATTTACTCCAAAGCTTCTTATTACACTTGTCACATCTAAAACAAATTAAAACCATAAAATTGCTGCAGCAAAACAATGCCATTCGAAATTAATTTTGACTCCACTAGCTGTTTTAAAAATCACTATGGTTTAAACATTATCACGAAATATCAATCACATAGGTACCTACTTTTGCCTTAACAGCATTTTGATTTTACTTAAGTGAATTATATAATATTACACTCCCAATTATCGAGATCATATTAGCCTCATTCGCAAGGGATGCAAAAGCCTAGTGGGCTTGTTCCAAAGTGCACCGTCTACGCACAACAACGTTTTGTTTTATTTAAGTAAATCATACATTTTCAAATGAAACAAATAACCCTATATTCCCAGCTATCGATATCATACCTCGTTCGTAAGAGACTCTAAAACCTAGTAGGCTTGTTCCAACGCGCACTCTGTTTACACCTCAACGGTGTTTTGTTTTATTCAAATGATACATTTCTAAATGAATCAAATAATCATACTCTCACCTCGGTATCATTATAATGCCGTAAAAGATGCAAAAACGCAGTAGGCTTGTTCAAACGTGCACTGTCTACGATTGAAACAAAAAACGATCGAGTACCTTATCCTGTCATTAATTTTTAACCACGTTGGTGCACTGTAGTTGTTTGTTGGTGAATTTACAATATTTTTGAACGAATTTGTGTGCGGGTGTAAGTGCATTACTGTTTCTAATGGGCTTTAACGCAGAAATGAAATATTTAGACGACAGTCAAAGTAAGTGGTTACAAATTTGATATACGTTTTCAATTCAACATGTGTTTGAGAATTCTGGCGTCTATTATTCGTGTTATATAACACAAGTGTATATGTAAAAATCACAAATTCTTACTAATTTTACGTAAAAAGACACGGAGATACCTCTTTTGTACATAATAGACGAGTTTACACGAGGATTCACGTACATTTTTCAGATATGAAGAATGTGACAGTATAGTAATTTTTAAAATCATTCCATTTATATTAGTCTAGTCACATGGGAATCCAACTGTAGTGAATGGATTTGAGCTTTTAATTTGTAATTGCTTAAAAAAACACTTAAGAAAATGATTAATTAACAATTCTTAAGGATTTTTTTGTAGCTTTTAAAAAGATCCTCAATTTTAATCGTAGTTGGTCGCTATACCTTAAAAATTTACCAAGTTATGATTGTTTAAAGTTTATGCTAATTTCGGCACTTTTTGGACGCAAGTCAAGAATATATCTTAAAAGCTGACAAAAAATACTACCTATTTAAAATAATTTAATTAAAGTTGGTTTAAGAGGTCTACTGTATCATTATCTTGAAAAATAACGAAGTTATGACGAATTGTCTATAAAAAATCGGGTGCGTAAATATACAGTGTGTTCCACCGGGAACTGCATACTGTATCGATCGACATAGGGAAAAGTACGCACCAGAAAATTTTGAAAATTTGAATAATTACTAATGTCAGTATGGTCAGCCAACCCGAAGAAAATAATTACAAGCATTTGGCACTTCAGCTTATACCGGAAGTCGATACGAACTTGCTTATTTTGAATGGAATACCCTACATGTCTCGAAGTCTTCGAAAAAAGCGAAAAATTCTGAGTCGAAAACATGTAGTATACTCTATCGCTAAACCCAGCCGTTTCAGAGATATTTGACATTTTATAAAAAATTTGACAGGTGTAACGGTTTGCAAATAACCTTCATAATTTTTTTCGCTTTAAAGATCCTCATTTGCTTTTTGGCATTTAGTTCAATAAATAAGCTGGAAAATGTGGAAAAGTGGTGGAACAGCACCGATTTGAAAAATTCCTTTTTTCACGTGTTCCCTAGACCACCAGGAACATTCAGCAGCACTGGCCCCTGCATTACCTCCGAAAATGAGAAAGTTAGGGGTATGGAAAGGCCGCAAAAAGCAGCTGTCATAAAAAAATTTATAAAATTAATATTTCGCCTCTATTTCGGCTCTAGGAAATTTTTTGGGTCGCTGATCACGAATCCGAGGTCCAAATTGATGAATTCCATATTCCAGTATGGAGTTAGTGCCATTTTTTTTAATGAAAATTCCACTTTTCGGGCGGAAATTGAAATATGAATATTGTGCTAAGGAAGTGTGCTCTAAGGGATTCTTTGGGTCGCTAATCATGATTTTGAGGTCCAAATTGAGCAATTCCGTATTCCAGACTGGAATACGTGCCATGGAAAATTCCATTTTTTCATAAAAAAATTATTTAAATAAGTATTAACATTTTTCCATGAAAATGTGCTCTATGAGGTTTTTTGGTCGCTGATCATGATTTTGAGGTCCAAATTTAAGCGACCCAAAACACCTCCTGGAGCCCATTTCCGAGGCGAAATATTAATTTTATAAATTTTTTTATGACAGCTACTTTTTGGGAGGTAATGCAGGGGTCAATACTGATGAATGTTCCTGGGGGTCTACTCGTGAAAAAAGGAATTTTTCACATCGGTGCTGTTCCACCATTTTTCCACATTTAACACTTTTTTCGGCTTGTTTACTGGATTAATTCAGAAAGATCATAAGGTGAGCTACGCTGTACAGTTTAAAGAAATTAAAAAACTTGTTCAAGTCAAATGGAACACCCAGTATTGTCTTGCATTAACTTATGTAAAATTAAATTCCCCTTTTTCCCATGTAGATATTGTAGGGTTTAACGTACGACTTTTTGAATTATTTGCGATTGAAATTCAAGAATTAAATTCAAATTAGCTATGATTAGAGCAATCACGAAGATATTTTAAATTTGTTTATTATTATTTATGGAGAATATAATAAAGTAATATCAAGAACACAAATAATAACCAAGTTCAAAAAGTCTTCGTGTTACTTGAAGCTTTGTGAAAGATAGTTTTATAATTGTGTTGAAAGAAGGAACATTCTTAGGGTGTTTTATATCACCAAACTCTCACAGAGAGATTCGTTCACAATAGTAGTTTAATAAAATATAATTGAACATTTTTCCACCACTATAAAATAATTATTATGCAACAATTTATCTGAATATCAGCACAATAATGCTAGTTGGAATTTGCATGCTTGTGCTGTTAAAAAACGATATAGCAGTTTTACTACTATTAAAGACATTTGATTGGCACAATGACCTCAAATAATGGTGTTTCATTGATTAATATGACAATGAGTGAAATAATCATTTTTATTCTCCAGGATGTTCATAAGTAATGGTATGTACCATTATTATTTTCATGTTACAGCAAAGAATATATTTGACTCCCTGTATATTATCTAACCAGCAACATTTTAGTAAAGCATATTTGGCTCAATCTTCACATTTTGATCTGTGGAATACACAATAAATATGAGGCATTATGACACACTTTATATAATATAAATTATATTAAATTTTATTTTGTTGATGTTTGTGACTGAAGCGCTTAACATATTCCTAGGAATAGTTAGAGAAAATAACTCGATTGTCCTTCGTATTTTTTCTATATATGCCCATTTCTTGCTCGTCAATCGAATTTTCAAGCACCCTTTTTCTCTTGAAACACAGAACGTTGTCGCCAGCAGAGTTTTTACTTGAGGAAAATGACAAGATTTCTATCCCCTTCTGCCTGCCGGCCAACACATTCTAAAGGGGCTTATCCCAACGATCCATCGTTCATGATTCATCCTTTTTGGGTTGAACCTTTCTCATCCTCCCGTTGACCGAGCTCAACTCCTGCTTGTATCCTTTGTCCTCTGCCCGGAGTCCGTTCCAACATTTATTAACGACCCTTTGCCCGAAACTTTACTTCAGACCCATGTTCCGATCTATCTAGTCAATTAAAATTAAAGATACATTCAAAGGAGCACTCATTTTAATAATAAATGTTGATGTTGGCCGTTGTCGATTTTCTGTTTGCCAAGAAATGTTTGTTTTTATGATATAGTCGGAAAGCGAGACCCTCGAAACATGCAAAATAAAAGTAACCTAATAGTATAGCAGAAGTAGTGTTAGAGGTGGAACTAATTGCAACAAAAATGAATCTTGTTGTAAATGATAGGTAACACGCTCCTAATCTAGTGATGGGCAATACGACTCTTTTCAAAGATTCGTATCGTATGCAGAAAGATTCGTATCAGAAGTTTCGTATTTGTATTTCGTACTAAACGTATATCAAGATGCTAGTATGCGCGAAAATCAAACTGCGCATAATTGTACTATTGTACAATTGAATTGGTATATCATATATTTGCCTATGCAACAACATTTTGGTCTTAAATACTTAAAAGTATTGAGAAATATAAACAGATGTGTGACAGTCTAGGTTTTTTTTTTTTTTTTTTTTTTTTTTAGTCGTTATGTATTGTGAATCTCGACAGGAGAACAGAAGTTGGAAAGGGTTAACGCATAAAACATATCTACCGATACGAAATCGAACCGCATTGTTCGCATTAGGTCAGTATACACTAGATACGAATACGAAACCGTATCCATCGTAAAGATTCGTACCATACGTATCATCGGAAAGAGTCGTATTATTATACGATTCATACAAATACGACACATCACTATCCTAATCAACATACTAAAAATATACATCCATACTCTCGCGCAAAATGCGTTTATTTGCCCTCCGTCTTGAAAAAACATAAAAAAATGTAAAAAAACTTAATTTCATCTTTTCATAGATTTACCTGCTGCAGAAGCTCGATATCACCAAGTGTGTAGTGTCAATTTTAGGTGCGGCAAATTCATTCCTGTGAAGTATACTCCTGAAGGTAGTGGAGGATTGCCCACATCAGTAGGCCGCCCGGTCGACAATGATAGTTTAGATGCTTTTGTAAAGACATGTGAGTGTTGTAACCATGAAAATGTGAAGAGCCAATATCTGTCAGTGACTTAGTGGAAAAAATGCGTGGTTTTTTACCAGAGGGAAGTGAGTCTTCTAGGCATTTGAAGAAAAAATTGCAAGACTGGTTTGGAGACATCATAGTATCAGGCACAAATGGGAAATGAAATATGATAACATTTAGAAAAACTGTATCGAACATAATCTTGGACTATCACAATTACTAGCTTTTTTGGATATCCCAAATCAGTGGCAAACGCAGTGATCTGAAGCAGGTTTCGATAGGTCAGGCAGTAATGCAAGCTTGCAGGGCTCGTTCTCTGATATGCCTAATTCCTCTTGCTGTAGGCGTACAGATTCACATAGATTTTGGGTCTCGTTTCTTAATTGATGAACTTTGCAGCCTTGGATTCAGTGTGTCTTATGATGAAGTGAAGAAATACATACACACATCTGTAATGGATGAAAGTAACCAAAGCGTTTTACTATCAGGCCACTTCTCTCAATGGGTCACTGACAATGTCGACCATAATATAGAAACAATAGATGGCCATAACACCTTTCATGGGATGGGAGTTATAATGTGTGCATCAGGAGCATCTTTTAACAACTCTTTATTGCTCACAGACAAAATAAAGCGACTCAAATTTCAAAATTTATACCATGAATCAATTCAAACTAATCTCATCGATGTTCTTTGGAGTACCAGTTATTTAAAACACCTCAATCTGGATGGTTGGGATACATACAAACTGCTGTAGAAGGTGAACACAGTGGTGTAACAGTGACTTCTTTTCTACCAATGATTGATCTGAATCCAACTTCTTACAGCTGTGTATACACCACACTTATTTTCATAAGTAATGAAGCAAAAGGATTGAATGTGAAAAATCCTACTGTAACCTTTGATCAGTGCTTGTGGATAAAGGCAATGGAAGTTATATGCGCTGATCACAAAAGAGAATTTGATAATATGGTAATCCGGCTTGGTGGATTTCATACACTAATGTACTTTCTTGGGGTTATTGGAGGACTGATGGCTGGATCGGGCATAGAAGAAGCTTTGCAGAAAGCGTATGCTGAAAATTCATTACTCCACATGTTAAATAGTAAAGCATATTCACGTGCTCTTCGAGGGCATTTTCTAATTTCTTCAGCTCTCACTGCTTTAATTGTAGCAGATATATTGAAGTGCAGCCTACCAGCAGATTTGAGCGAGATTGCATGAGAAAGTGTATGTATGCATTACTGGTGATGCAATGGAAGTGGAGACAAATGATGATGATCTTAATCTTGAAAAATTTGTTCACCTTTTCGAAAACGTGCTCAGAGGTGATATCAAAGCAGAGGAAGTTATTTCAAACCCTGGAGACAGTTTTGATTTAGATGAAGATGAATGATGATTTGATTTTAATGAAATAAATATGATTTTGTTATAAAAAAAATATTGTATAACTTTTTCAAATTTTAGATTTTGTTTAATGTGAAATTTTAAATTTAAATAATTAAAATTTTAATTATTTTTCTTAATTTAACATTTTTTTTTAAATTTCTAGCGAAATTAAAGCCACTTAGGATTTTTAAGCCGCTTAGATTAATAAAAAGATGTTTTTCAACACTGCAAAAGCTTTCAGTTTTTCGGCCACCATTTTGTTATTTCCTTTTACTTTGAAAAACCAATATCATATTCTTTTTCAGCATGAAATTGCCTGTAATTTGATACCACACATGATTTTTTATGATTTTTTAAAAATTGTTTCATGTTTTTTCAAGATGGCGGCCAAAAAAAACGCATTTTGCGCAACAGCACGGATGTATATTTTTAGTAGGTTAATTAGGAGCGTGTTACCTATCATTTACAACAAGAATCATCTTTGTTGCAATTAGTTCCACCTGTTTTTTCGCTTATTTCTATTATACTAGCGAACATACAAGAACTGAAGTCATATTCTTATGTAGTAAAATGACCCGTCCAATTCGATTTTGGAGGTCGCGACTCGATTCGGAATTGCAATAAGAAGAAATCGCAATTTTCCACTGTCTTACGAAATTTCTTGGAAATTCAATATTTTACATTTTTCATCCCATAACTGTGCTTTTAACTATAGACCCTCTTTGAAAATTCAGACACATATACAGGGTGGACCAAATTAGATGGGATTTGAGGTTTTATCTAAAACTATGGCAGATAAACAAAAACCAATATAGGTGTCTTGAGCTCGATTTTAGAGAAACAAATAATGGTGCAAACCGCGATCGTCTATCTTTTTCGACTACCGAGCTGCAGAGCGTTTTTGGAAAATTGGCATTTTTGGCTGACCTCTAGATCTCAATTACCAAGTATATTAACGTTACAAACTGAGTTAGAGGCAAGGGAATTCATAGAATTTTGACACGACTCCCATATACGATCAGCAATGTCGATTAATTTTTTAATTTCAGTTTTTCCGGATGCGGTGATTGCAATGAAGATGGTTTTAGGCAATCGCCGTTTCCATAATTTGACTAAGAGCTCCTGGCTCACCATATGGGGTGAGCATTGACCGGTAAAAATCGGACGGTTTGAGGTCCCACATCTGGGAACCAGAGAGCAAGTCCTCTAATCGCTTTTCCTCGCTTGGGGTCAAACGAGAATAGTTTTTAAATTATCATACAAATCTCTTTCCGGTTGATTAGTGACAACGTCATAAACCGTTGTAATAATTTCCGGGGGCAAACTGGCAATAACATAATCGTACTTTTTCCGATCGCTAACGATCCTGTGAATAGAAAATTGCGATTCTATTTGAGTAAACCATATCTCCGGTTTGGATACCCAAAAAGGTGTCAGTTTAATGGTCGTGACGAAATTATTGTGAGATGTCCCTGCACCTGATGAAACTGGTATATCATCCAATAAAATATTTTCAGTAGGAGGTGCTATTGAAAAATGATTGACTGATTCTTTTTAAACAAAGGGGGAAAAATGAAGAAACAATTCACTTACCATACAACTTAAGATAATTTCAAAAGGATATTTCAAGAAAATGGAAGTCTTGATAGTTCAAAATATCGGCAATCATAATTGTTGAAAATGGGACATCTCTCAGGATTAAATCAATCAGCAGCAATCAGCAAGCGAATTCTTCACCAATCAATATGACTCAATAATATTTTGTATTTTAAAATTCTCCGTATACCATATCATAATTAAATTTGAATCCAAATAAAGGTTATGATCAAGTCGAAATAATTATCACCCAATAACCAGAGGGGGGAACCAATAAATACCAATTATTGATACAAATTTCTGGGTCATCAATTATCGATACCAACGTCGGGGTCACCAATTCTATAGCAATAATGCTATAAATAATACTTTTTAGAATCAGATTTAAAAAGATTTATTTAAATGTTAACATTTTTGTAAAATATCTAAATCATAATAATTTGTTATTTTTTGTTTCTTTCCATAATTTTAGAGAAAACCCCAAATCCCGTCTAATTTGGCCCACCCTGTACTCTGAAACATGAAGAATGGATTGCCATACATAAAATTATGTCAAAGATGAAATATCCGTTACAAAAAAATATTTTCTTTTGAGATCACATGGATTTTTCAGTAGCGGCATTGGAAACTTTTTTATTATTGAATATAGAGTACTAGTATAACAGAGTGAAATATAGTTTAAGGTCTGAATGGATTTTTTAAAAAACAAAAAATCGGTGTTTATAACGGTTATATGGTCATAGAAGTGTAATAAGTTTTAGCGTTGTACGCTCTGCATTAAATCCTGGGTTACCGATGTGCTCATTATGTGTCCGTTGTAAACCATTCGCTGAAATTTGAATAACATACGTTGAACAATTTTAAAGATCTGCTAGGTTATATAGATAAATATCCCACTTTTCAAATGGATTAAGCATGAAGTAACGTTTTTGATAATAGCTCCTAAATTCGGAATATTTCACAGTACAAAATAGCTGTGAATATTGGTAAACGATAATTTTTTTAATCGCTTTAGAAATAGCAAGCATACGATCAAAAAACAAAATGTTTATATTTTTTTGGACTGTGTATAAAAAGGCTTAAAAGATAAAAGATATTAATTTATTTTTTGGACCGAATCAATACAGGATTAATTGAATAATTAAAAATTATCAACACACGTTACCTTACCGGAAACCCATAATGTCGCCTAAGCATCAATATTTATCGGTGAATAAACTTTAACAATAGTTCCCTATAAGGCTTTTCTATAAAACGTGCCGTACATTCATATAAACGTTGGCACATATCAAATAATATAATCAGTGTCTAATGTTGGTCTAGACTCTTACATTAATGTGCTCTTAAAGCTCATTTACAACATCTAATTAAAATGCAAGCGATGAAGATTTATAAACGTACAGGGTGGACCAAATTAGATGGAATTTGAGGTTTTCTCTAAAACTATGGCAGATAAACAAAATACAGTATAGGTGTCCTGAATTTGATTTTCGAGAAACAAACATTGGAGCGTTTTTGGAAAATTGGCATTTTTGGATGACCTCTATATTTCAATTACCAAGTGCCGAATCGAACATCGAGTAACACATTCTTAAGGCATTTTTTTGAGTAGAATCACCTAGAGATATAGACATAACTTGTGTTTTTTTAAATATTACACCCTGTAAATTATTTAATTATGCGATCACAACCATTGGCGCAACTAGGGGAGGGCAGGGTGGGCCGGGCCCACCCCAAACTAGCCACGGCCCACCCCAGAGGAAAGAATAAAAATTAGCAAAAAAAAATTAAATTTATCGACTAATATATCACTAAATTATTCGGAATTCATAATCGATCCTCGACTTCTATACCAATTTGACACAAGTGAGGTCAAACATTTTCACCCGTCGATTATAACGGTAATGTCGCAGAGCGCCCGCTCAGCCGTTTTGTTTTTAATCCCCGACCCCAAAAGAAGTTTGATACGTATGTTTGTCTGTCTGTCTGTCTGTGGCTTCATATCTATTCAACGGGTGATCCGATGTTGATGTAGTTTTTTTATTTGAAAGAGTATTTTGTCGAGAAGGTTATAGGCCATATTAGATTTTAATGGTTGGTCGCCATCTTGAATTCGCCATGTTGAACTTCTCTAGAAAATGTCCGATTGAAGTAAAATTGAAAATGTGCAGACAATATTGGTAGGCCAACATGATTTAGGCATCATTTTGATTCGGTCATATGAAACTGGTACGATTAGATACATTGATCGGGGGTTTTTAAAAATTTTCAATTTTACTTGTTAAACTATGCGTGTTAGCGTGCGAGTCTCGAGTCTGCGCCTGTCTGCTGGCTGACTTGACTGCTGTATCTCTTTCGTTCTATCGTTCATGCCGGAGTGAGTGTATAAGAAAACAATAGCGTATTCGGAGAGAAATGTTACTATACACCAAAGGCGGCCAGCTCGCCTTTTAGCCAGCGTTGCCAGAGCACGATCTTTTGTCAGGGTCAAGGCCATTAAATGACCTTGAAATGATAACAAATTTTCGCCTGCGACGCTTTTGACTGCGGCGCTATCACTAACCACCCCGTGTACACAACACATATATATATATATATAACAAAGTGCCTGGCCACCCCCAAAAAAATTCTCTAGTTGCGCCAATGATCACAACTTAAATTAGCTATCCAACGATATGTCATATTCATCTCTATAAAAATTTAATATATATTTTTTATATATACCGGGTGTAAACGAATAGTGGGCCACCCCTGTAACTTCTTTGTTTTTAAAGATATCAGGATGAAATTTTGTATGGTGAAATTAGGTAAGATTTTCAACTTCTTGAGACCTATCGCCCATATTTATCACTTCCGGTTTTACCGGAAATGGCCCCAATAGTCTTTTGGGCCACTCTATATGTTTTTACATTTTAGAAACAAAGATCACATTTTGGATACATTTATACTATTTTGAACAATTTATACAGTGTTGCACGAAAAATAATTCGAATTTTAGTTGTCAATCTAGATGGCTGCGAATATGTTAAAATTATTTTTGTTCCAATGTAATTCATATAAAAAATACGAAAACGTCAATATGTCCAATAATACAGCATACAGGGTGCCGTAAACTCATTAAAATCACATTTTTCAAAATGACTAATTTTTTTTAAATATTATGATATGAGCCACCCGGATATTTAGAAAGCTCTATTTAGTGGGGGTTAAACGGTACCAAAAGTTCCGTAATGCGTAATCGTTACCGGCAGGAATGACAATTTTTCTTAAGAAATTTATGATTTATATCTAACTTCAATTAAATTTTGATCAACCCTGTATATTTGTGTTAATATTTTATGATATGCCACCCTCCACAGGAGACAAAATGGGCCTCTGGCTCATTCTTGTTGCAGTTATGAAAAGTTAACTACCTAACTGGTAAGAAAAATAAACAATCTTTATTCAGTACAAAATTGAATACTGAATCCATAAAGAGGAAGCTTTTAAATACTTCTTTCCTTCTTTCATTTAATTATATACAAAATTTATGATAAAACTTTATTTAGTTGTATTCCTTAGAACAATGGAAAGTACCTGAAACTATTTTAAAGGTTTATACCATTCATGATTTTTTAAATATTTATAATAAACCGAAAATAAATGCATATTTCCCTCTCTCTGCAAAATCCCATCCTTAACACGATTTAACTTATGCTATCAAATTAGGATTTCAAATCATCAAATTAGGATTATACCTTGGCTAAATGACGTTTGTGAAGTTTGATATTAAAAAACCGCTGCCCAAGGAATCACTACTTCCACATCCAGATTTTCTAGCCAAGTCGCTCACAACGAAAAAATGTTGTATGTGGAAATAATTGTTTATGGAACTTTAATAATATAATATTTGAAATCCTTTACCCCGAAAACCCATAAAACGATACCCCTTATCGGTAGTGGTGTGGAGGTGGTGATAGGGGGTGGTAGTGGGGGAGGATGAAGTAAAAAAATATTTTGAGGTTTCTGGTTCTTGTACATACAATAAATCACATTTTTTTTCATCTCGTTTAATAATGGGGTGGGGGTGGTAATGGGGATGGCTAATGCCAAAATTCTTTTTGAGACCTTAGCTTCTCTTGTATGCACTAAATACCAATTTTATTGCAAAGGTGTATGCAAAAATATTACTGTGTTCATATGGCTGAAAAATAAATGAAGATTAACAGAAGAGTTGATCGAAGTGTGGATCGAGGTTACTTTTCTAGTTTTCAAATTAACTGCATACCAAAGCGAGTAAGTTGCAGCTAATGGAATCAGTAATTTTTTTGAGCGTTTTTTATAAAAGGCATAGTAAGTGAGAAAAAGGCCTTGTAACATGTTAGCGAACTGAGATCAATCCGCTAACTTGGGCGGTGGTAAAAAAGTTTATGTTTATTAAAATAAATTATAATAATAATGAGAGCGAGAGAGATAGTGGACTGTCACGGTATAGAAAAAGAGATTTGTATGGATCCTACCTTGAATCCTCTCCGAATCCAGTCACCAGCTTCCGGAGGCCTCCAGATAGGGAATCCAGCAATCAATGTAGTATTCTAGGATCAAATGTTCACTTCCAAGAAAATGGAACACAAAGCGGGTAGTTAATAATTATTATTTTTGCGATACAAGACACTTGTCTGTGATGACAAGAGGTTGAACAGCGAATGAGTGGTTAGGTATCACAAAAAATCTCTTTTTGTTAGCGCGGAAAGCTACAGGGTGAGCCAAAATGAACAACAGCGGAGTGTATTTTATTTTTACTTAAAGTAAGCGGTAAATAGTTAGAGTTATAGTAAATAAGTAACAGTTAAAAAACTAAATAATAAAAAAGGCTAAATAGTGACTGAGGACAGAACATAACACGAACATTGCCCTGGCGCGCAATCCCTAATCGTATCGGACAATAGATAGTTTTCAATGGATTACGTTCTATGTGAGTATGGAAAGTTTAATTCACTACTGTTAGTCTTTCAAGATGTTTTTGTCAATATTGTTATAATTTAAAAAACCGCTGCCCAAGGAATCACTACTTCCACATCCAGATTTTTTATTCAAGTCACTCACAACGAAAAAATTTTGTATGTGAAAATAATTGTTTATGGAATTTTAATAATATAATATTTGAAATCCTCTATCCCAAAAACCCATAAAACGATGCCCCACATCGGTAGCGGGGTGGGGGTGGTGATAGAGGGTGGTAGTGGGGGTGGATGAAGTAAAAAAATATAAGTGTACAATTTGGATGTCCTGCAGATGTGCCATGTGCAATTTTTTCCCCAATACTGCTAAAATAATTTACAAATTCCTCTGCGACTAAGTTTTGGTCTGTTAATAAATTATCTCCCACATCTAAAATTATTCTCTCATTCTGACTATTCTTTTTATTCAATAAATTGTTCAAAATTTTCCATGTTTCACGAGGGTTCTTAGAATTATTGAGCTTATTATTATAACTTAAGTATAATAGTTTTGAAGATGTGTTAAGTTATATTAAGTGCCACTTTTTCAAAAGGTTTTTTACCACAACAGCTTTTAATCCGTTATATTTCGGAAAATATGTATTATATGTCAACAGTATTTTAGTCATTGATAAAACACAACTACTTTTATACAGTGAAATAATATTTTCATAAATTTTTGTTTTAAAATTTCCGAGTTACTGTCAAAAACGTTACTTCATACTGGTACAGTAAACGAAGGAAATAGCAGGGAAAATTTTGGATAGTTTGGGATATTTAGACCCTTTTTGTAAAAACATACGCTGATCACGAAAAAAATACTAAAAACATTCCAAACATGTCGCAACATGTTCTTATACATATTTTTTAGCAAAAATGCAAATATATCATAAAATAAGCATTTTTTTGAAAAAAAATACAAGAATAAAAAGGTGTTTAAAATCGCATTTTTCATATGACCATGGTATTAGATTTGCAATTTTCATTTTAGTTCTCCGGAAAAATGGAAGAACTAACATATAAAACTAAAGATAAAATTGCAAATCTAATAGCATAGCCATATGGGAAATGCAATTCTAAACACTTTTTGTTCTCATAAATTTTTGGAAAAAACTCATAGATAGCGAGATAATTGAGGAAAACTATATAATTATACAGTGTGTCCCAGGATAAATGTAACAAGAGGTGTAATGGACCAAAAATTTTGGAATTTTGGAATGGTATTTTTTCAATAAATTAGTATTTTATTTTGAACCATTCAATTAAAACTGCATAGAAATTATTTTTCGTAAATTAATATTTAAAGTTATGTAGAAGCTAAAAGTAGGCTAGGAGAAAAGCAGTGGATACACATTTATCATTTATCATCTTAATTCGCAAAAAATAGGAAGTTTCAAAAAAATAATTTTATATTCCTGAAATTTGGTATAGAGGTATAAAATTGCATTCTAAATAACTTTTCTTAGTGGAATTTTTTCATATTTTGAAAAATAAAGGTACTTTATTAGTGGTGATTTTTACAACTTTGCTTATAAAACGCCCTGTAGAACACCAAATCAAGTCATTTTTGGTATACTTTAGTTTTAAAACAAGCAGGACTCAATGCCCAAATGCCATTCCAAAATTCCAAAATTTTTGGTCCATTACACCTCTTACATCTATCCTGGGACACACTGTATATGTTAAGTTTTTCCGTTTTTCCGGAAAACTAAAGGGAAAATTACAAATCTAATGCCATATTCATATGGAAAATGCGATTTTAAACACTTTGTATTCTTGTATTTAAAAAAATGCTTATTTTATGATATATTTGCATTTTTTGCCAAAAGTATATATAAGAACATGTTGCGACATGTTTGGAATTTTTTTAGTATTTTTTCGTGATCAGCACATGTTTTTACATAAAGGGTCCAATTATCCCAAACTATCCAAAATTTTCTCATATGGCCGCCATTCTCAACTTCGTTTACTGTACTACTAATTCGGTTGGTTAAAATCTTGAAAAGGATATTTGTCGTATGTAATATCACTAGTGCAAATTTAGCGAGAGGGATTTAATCTTTGATAATAAACTGCCAATTTATACGAGTTATATTAACTTTTGGCAACTTATCTTGAGAAAAAATTTATAGATAAAATTTAAAAGCACGAGTGGTATTTGGGGAGAATATTTCACGAATAAATAATTCATTAAGTATATCTTCAATATTATATTTTGTAATTAATTGCCTTCAGACATTTTCTTGTCACTTTTTAGAGTTTACTGACCTTCATTTTCAATTTCATCATTTACGTCACATAAAAATGCATTTCCAAAACGACTCATCTAATAAATAACAAAGTAGGTGTAAATGATGTAATGGCAATGACAATCAAGATAAGTTAAACCATAGGTATTGTAACTTATAGACAGGTATTGCCAACAAAGAGTCCTCTAGCACGCTTCGACCAATCACACTACGAGTAAAGCTAGACAATATTGCATTTTACCAATATCTCGCTTTTACGTTCTAAGGTTGTCGACATGAAATGGTACCGCTATCTGGTAACGCTAGCTTAACTTAAACTAGTAAACATTGAATTTTTCAAGAATTATTATATTAAAGTGTTTATTAATATATTTATGCATTTAATCCTTATTTTGAATTTAAGAAATTTAATTTAAGAAATTAAATAATTGAGTTAATTGAGTTTGCTTGTTTAAGTAGAGTGAAGTTTAAGTACAACGAACTATAACATATAGTGCTACTTTATCCAGCGTTTTGATTTTCCGAATAAGGTGATGAATTACCATACGTAAGTACATTTGTGTATGTAACATGAAATAGTTGATTTGTTTGCTTCGTAGGCATTTGTATTTAATTTTAGTTGTGAAAATTATTTAATTACGTTAGGTATTATAAGCCACTGAAAGCTGTGTATAGCTTGTCCCGAACCTATAAAGGTTCAACCATCGCTTTGAAATTGGGAGTTGTCAACTTATGTGGTGTTTTTAGGTTATTTTTATATTATTACTACTTATATAATGCAATACTACAATTTACGTTAACAATTAGTAATAAGCTAGAGAAGATATTTATATATAAAATTTAAAAGCTCGAGTTGCCCTATTTGCCAAAAACATTTCACGAAACAAATCGTCAAAAAATTATCGCAATATTTGCCGCTGCAGCGACACAAAAAATTAGAGCGATGATTTTTGCATGTTGGTACTGTCAAAAGCCGATCTAGGTTGGATTACCACTAATAATGACGCTTGATTGGTGTAATGTTGTGAAAAAAACGGGCTCTCATTGGCTACAGCGTTAACGAGTGAAATAATCTATATAACTTTAAAACGGTTCAACGTAAGTTATTAAAATTTCAGCAAGTGATTTACTATAAGCACATAATGAGCACATATAGTACATGGAAATTAGACAAATTTATGTGGAATAGAAGAAAAAAATTATAATAAGCTGAAATGTCTATAATAGTTAGCTTATGTGTGTAAGAATACATATCAAAAAAGTTCCCACCCCTAAGGGGTAAGCTTCATCCCTATCTCACCCCCTTTAGGGACACCGCACTGGTTTTTTTACAATATCTTTTAAATGCTTTATCTTAGGGAAAAACATAAGTATAGGAAAAGGTTTGTCACAAAATTCTCTACAAAAAATGTTGTGTGTTATGTATCGATATTTCTATTACTTTTTAAAACTGGCCCAAGGTAATATAAAAGCAAGAGTTTATAGCTCTAAAGATTTACAGTTGTCAAATGTCCTTAAGAACTCAACAAAAACAGTTCTTTTTGCTCATGCATTTAGTGGTAGTGACACAACGTCTGCTTTTTTGGAAAAGGTAAACTCCACTATAAATTTATTAAACTCGAAAACAAATTTACAAGAAGTTGTTAAAACCTTTAACAAACCAAATGCTACAAAACTATTACTGAGGCTGGGGAAATATTTGCTCTTGCACTATATTAAGCACAAAAAAATGAAACGTCAATAAATCATCAGAGGTATGTTCTGTTTACCACCTCGGTTGGCAATTCTATTCAAACGGTTACTTTGGCAAGTCTACCTCCGACGTTCGCAGCTTTGCAACAATATTCGTTGCGGGTTTACCACCAAATAAAGGCTTGGCATGGAAATGTTTTGGCGCCAGAATAATGGGGATGGAAGAAATCAGGTGATATTTTAATACCTGTTTTGACTACTGAAGCAGCAGCTCTCGCATCAATTTTAGAGTTAATTTCGAGTGCCTGCAAAAAGGGCTGCGGAAAGCGATACGGATGTTTAAAGGTTGGTTTAAAATGTTCGGCTATGTGTATGAACTGTCACGGACAAGCATGCTTTAATGCGGAACGGACCGACGAAATTGAATTTGAGCAAGAAGTGAATTTAGTTTAATTCAATTCTATATAATTTATAAAAAGTTGTTGCAACCGAATGCTACAAAACAGAATATTACAAGGCTGGATAAATATTGTGTTTCCATCAAAAAGCGTTTTTGTTACCTACCCCCGAGTTTGCCTTCGATTAACGTAAACAACCTTAATAATCTGCAAACGACCTATAAGACATGTTTTATAGAAAAATTAATTCTCAATATTTTTCAATACCTCTAGTTTTGTCGTAGAACATCATATTTCCAAAATATTATTGAAAAACCAGCACGGTGTCATTATAAGAGTGAAAAAGGGATGAAGCTCACCAGTTAGTGATGGGAACTTCTTGATCCTGTATTTCTACCCCCATCAACTGTCGATTCAGAAAATATCAGCTTATTATAATTTTTTTCTTCTATTTTTGCTAATTTTCGTGTACTAATAGTTTTTTCAACTTTTTAAGCTCCGTTGTTTTTGAGATTAACGAGGGTCTGCTGTATGGGTAATCCAGGATTTAATGCAGTGCGTACAAACGCTTAAACTTCTTACACTTTTATGACCACCAAACTATTATAAGCAACGATTTTTTGTTTTCAAAAATTAATTCAGACCGTAAATCACATTTCACTCCTTATACTAGTAATCCGAGTAGTAATCTATCATCAATAATAAAAAAGTTTTCTGGATATATACTTTATCAGTGCCTGCAATGCAGCGATTTCTTTTTGTACCAAATATCATCAGCATCAAATATCATTCATCATGTTTCAGAGTATATGTGTCTAAACTTGCAAGCAGACAATGCTTAGAAACAAGATTATGGGATGAGATACGTAAAATACTATCCCTAGAAATTTCATATAAAAGTGCAAAAGTGCGATTTTTTGCGATGTGGCAATTGCGACTCTAATCGCGTCCTCCATAATCGAATGCGGCGGGTCATTTTACTCAAGAATATGACTTCAGTTACTGTGTGTTGGCGAGTTACATAGGCCACTTTTATTTTGCGTATTTAGGGATATCGCTCTACGACTACGTGGCATTATTGCGACTTAAAACTGTTATCTTTCCCGAGACCACCTACCTAAGTACTCGGCATCATACAACAGATCATGCTAAGAGAATCCAATCCTGCTTCAAACAATGATCCCGCACACACATTGATCCACACGTCAGTCGGGCGCTCTTCCACTAATTACTT
Organism: Rutpela maculata; assembly: GCA_936432065.2. Lineage (NCBI taxonomy): Eukaryota > Metazoa > Arthropoda > Insecta > Coleoptera > Cerambycidae > Rutpela > Rutpela maculata. The sequence continues at coordinate 207,053,985 of OW386287.2, forward strand.
TTATTTGTATCTTAGCGATATTCAGCAATTGTCCAGCGAGGCTTGGAACGCTGCGGGAGCGGAAGGTATTGAGTGATGGGTGCTGGGAAGAAGGGTGGAGGGTAAATGCGTCGGAAGGACTCAGCGGCGGCAGAGTAGATTGATTAGTGGGGTGTCGGGTGCGGACGATATTGCTGTACACCCCCACAGATAAGGGTACGGGCATCGAGGCCGCTCGTCCGCTTCAAATGTCAGCGGTGGTATTGGTAGAGGGTTTGAGAGTGGAGCGACCCCCCGGCACAAACCCACCGAGTGTGTTTAGGACGGGGTGGGTGGAAGAGCAAACACGGCTGTGAATAGAATTTAGGATTCATAGTTTCGAGGTGCACCCTTCGGTATATCTTTATGGACTGTACTGTCCACTAATTAAAATTGCATGTTGGAGGCTAGTGTGGAATATCTTGCACTTAAAAGTTAGGGTAGGATCCATTCGTTTATTTAGATTTCGAGCTCGTGTTACATAATTGTGCCGTGGACATACGTTACATCTGCCTGAATACAGAGCGTTGCACGACTTAAACTCAAACAGGGCCTTGTGGGATGGAGAGCTTTGGTTGATGTAATTTTGCATATAGCAAATCGATGGAAGCGATGATTGACATTTGATTAATACATTGAGTTAAGATAAATTTCGTGCAATCTACAGTGCTGCTGTCAGTAGCAAAAAGGTCGTAAAATGCATTTTTTGAAGTTCTATATTGGCACCACTTTTCTTCGTCTAAATACGAAGTATAGAAGCCGTAAGATAAGGGGAAATAATAAAAAAGCTAAAATGATATAGGCCGTAAGTTGACGATGTCGTCAATTCAAGAAGCAAAAGGCCGCAATAAGCAAATACGAAGATAGAAGACGGCGACCTGCTTTGAGTATGCACTTTAGCTCCTTTTTGCTTTTGTTTTATAAACATTTTGTCCAAAATAATAAATGAAGGTACTTCTCACTTGAGGCATTTTGATGTTTTCTTAATTTATTAACACCCGGTACATCTGATCTAAGATTTTTATATGGTAAATTCATTTTTTCGACAAGCAGAATTTTTTATAAAGAATGACTTTTCGTCGTAAAATCAATAATAGAGATGTTTTTCCTCTTGTCAACTCTATCCAAGGACACACTATATGTGTGCCTTATTTATAGGAAGTGATTAATAAAAAAGTAAAGTAGACAACTTTTCATATCTATGGCTCTCAATGGAAACCTAATATCGGAAGTAATAGATAATAAACAAGCTAAAAACGTACTCTTTGCCGGTTTACCAAACTTTTTATATAATTGTTACACATTCTATAGGATACTCTTCGCAGTTTTTTGTAAATAATGTTAGTTTTAAACATTTTTAATTTTATAGTACGAACTTAGTTGGTGTAAATAAAGTAAAATAAAAAAAAACTATACCATACCCCATGTGGGTTTCGAACCTGAGATCCTTGGATTCCGAGTCAAAAGCGTAAAAACTACACCACCACCTAACACGTAAAAAATATAAATTTTTACAAAAACATAAAAATAAAAAAAAATCTCAAATTTAACATTTTTATTTACTGATCGATTTTGTTCAAAAACAATCGTCTAGCTAACACTAACTTACTGTCCAAATTTCAGAATAATCTTGAGTTATGGTGCTTACAAGAAACGTGACGGACCGATAGACAGACGGACATTTTGAATGTTGTTCAGAATTCGTTCATTAACACAATATGAAAAATTTTTTTCTGCGAGCGATATTTCCGGATTTAGAAATGTGCCGATCAAATGCTCTCTTCGTTTTCGTATTTGCGAAGAGTATAAACATGCAATGCTAATAATAATCCTCCTTACTTCGTGAATTTGAATTTATAATTATAGCAGCAGTAGTTTTAATTCTTCTTGCCTATTAGAAACTGCCATAAATGCATTAAAAGAAAATGATTTGAATACTTCTTGTTCTAATTTAGGTATTATGTCAAACAGTCTACATCAATATTTTTTTTATTACTTTTAGATTATAAAAATTTTTAAATAACAAAAATGTTAACAACAAAATATTTCACTTTTAAATATTGAAAGATTTAAGATATCCATTTAAAACACTATTATAGTACCAGATGTAATAGTAATCTATAATTATTATTCTTCGTACCTACTCTTGACAGAGACCTAAAAACCCGTAAGATGTGTATGGTTGTCATAAAATATTTTTGGAGCATTTAAAGCAAATTTCCTTTATATTTAAAATATTGAAAAGTGTTTTACAAGGAGCCAACCGCAAAATCAATTAAGTGTATTTAAAAAAAAATAAACGGTTAAATAAAATAAAAAGTTACAGATAGACAGACCGATAGACCGACAGACATATTTTTTTTGCTCAAACTTAAAATCTCGACGTTTCAAATTTTTGTTTGCGTTACTATACTTCCACTGGATGTGGAAGTAATACTAAACACCTACTTACAACATCAAACACAAGACAACAAATTGAAAACTTCTTATAAACATGTGTCCGGAAATGTTACGGAATGGCTCCTAAATATAGGTTTTTAACATGCTTTTATTAGGTCGACCTGTATCTAACTTATCTATCTATCTATGTAATAAGGTCTAAGGAACTGAATTTCCCCCACTTCTAATTGTTGTATTATCATGAAATTTGGCAATTGTGTGTAGCTTTGATGACAATACAATATAGTATACTCAATATTATATGTTCAAAATGGCCGCCGCCCCAAGATGGCGGATTGTCATTTTCTTTACAACCCCCTTGATATGGGTATCAAATAAAGTATAATAAGTATAAAACAAATATGTGATCAAGACTTAAAAATTCAAAATGGCGGCTTCAACATGGCTGATAGGTTTTATCAATTATCGTCGGATTTCCTTGTTATGGGTGTCAAAAGAAAGGGCTTGATAAGTAGAAAACAAATATGTAAACAAATCTTAAAATTTCAAAATGGCGGCGTCAACATGGCGGATAGGTTTTATCAATTATCATCTGATTCGACCGAAAATCGGTATCTGTGGGTTGTCGAGGTTGCAGATTACAATTATGTGGTTCAAGTTTAACAAATTGTTTGTTTTTTGTCAAAATTCTCTCCTTAAATATGAGACTAAAATTAAAAAAATAAATTATTAGTTTAAAAAACGTGTTTTTTTTAGTTTCTTAAACTATTAATTTATTACTGATTATCTCAGAAAGGCTCTCTTGACAATTACCACATTAGCGTTTTCGAGAAAAAGCAGTTTAAACGAAATAGTGATTCATTTAATAATGAGCGTTATGATTTATCGAAGTAGGCTTATGTCATGGCAGCGTACATGTCACATAAGTATCTCGACATGATTATCTACTATACTCTGATTAATCAACAAGCTGTACCAGCCGCAGGATTGTACGCAACGGGATTGTTTTCCAGACGCAAATGTTATCACGGGTTGTAGCTATGTTTAAAGGAAGTATTCTTTCTATTTTTGCATGTAGAATCAGCATCCACAAGAGAATTCCGATATTTTGGGACATCCTGTGTACTGGGTGTCAACGTAATCATTAGACAAGCCTTAGTTTTCAGAGTTTTCAAGGTATGGAACTCAAACTTGGCAGGAGTAATATATACCAAGAATGGTAAATTTTTCACTATTTGGCACTTTCGTATCACTTCCGGTTTCCCCGGAAATAACTATAGCTTTGAAATTTTAAGTGGAAAACCTTGTATATTTTTACATTTTTGCATTCTGGAGATGATTTTAAGTACGATTGCATAGCTTTTAAAAAAAAATGAGACCACTCGATTTTTTACTTCCCCGTCCACGTAGTGATATTAACCCTCCGATTAAAGAACGTATAGATACATAATGTGTATTCGTTTATTTGTTGCTGAGATAGTTACAGTCTAAAGCACTTCAGTTCATAAGTTCTTGATTGGCTAGTCGGTCTGTTCGCGGCCGTTTCAGACACAATCGGTTAAGTGCGATTATCATAATCTCAGTTTGACGTGTCGACCATTAATATTAATAGGTAAATGTTTTTTCTGTTCTCCGATCAAAAAGTGATGAAGAAGTCATATTCGTATTATTTAGTGACAATATATTTAGTGCAAAATGGTGAAGTGCTGTGCCGTTTGCAGAAAGCAGTTTGGAAAAGAAGAAAATCGATCGTTTCATAAGTAAATATAAAGTTCATAATTGTAACATGACGGAGTTTAGTTTACAGTTGTAGTGAGGTGAATAGCAATTTAATTTTAATATCCTTTCAATACATATTTCCTTTAATATCCTTCAGAAAGCAGCTATATATTATTATACTCTTCACAAAAACGAAGAATATATTGCATTTCATCGGCACATTTCTAAAATAGTAAATATCTCGAGAAAAAATGTTATATCGTTATGTTAGTGAACGAATACTGAACAACTTTCAAAATATCCGTCTGTTCATCCATCACGTTTATTGTAAGCACGATAACTTAAGAAAGAAAAGTCCGATTGCATTGAAATTTGGAAAGTAAGTTAGCGTTAGCTAGAGGAAGAACTCTGAAAAAAATCAATGAGTAATTAAATAAGTTATTAATCATTGAATTAAAAAAAAATGTTTTCTTAATTTTTGTCATTTATACTTAAATAGAAATCTTGCGAAATTTTATTCTCTATAATTTTTTTTTTGTTTATACATTTTACTAATATATATATTTCATAATAATATATCTAATCCGTTGAAATATAATTGTCGAATAATGTACATTACAGACCATTTTTGTAGTAATGTGTGATGGTCCAATGGCTAAAGTTTTGCCTTGCAATTGCTCAGAAGTGTTTCTTTTTCATATTTTTTTCCATGTATTTTTGTTTACAACAAAGTTGGTATCACAAAAGGGCATAGCCGGATAAGTAGGGTGAAACGGCCCTCGGGCCTATCTTCATTGAGAAAAGGAATATAGTTAGCAATAAGTGAAGGGAACAATTTTGCAAAATATTAACGCAAAAGGGTGGCGCGTTTCACGAGGTGACGAGGGGGATGAAATTCAAAGGACCAATTTTTTGTGTCAAAATGCAGCAACCGAAAATTTTGGAAAAAATATATGTTGAACAAGTATAGGAGAGGATTCTCAGAAAAAATTATCGGTCAATTTGGGAAAGAACTAAGGGCGAGAAGACATCGGTATACTTTTCAAATATTTTTAAGGGTAACTTCACCCTCGTTGCACCACATTCAAAATTTTTTTGTAGCGTCTACTTTCACCCCCATATAACATATTTTTTTCGCAGCGTGGTCGGAACATTACGTCATAGTGAAAAAAAATCACGTCCGTGGTCTTTCGAGACTAGTAGTCTATGCGTAATGAAGGCAGAAACAGGCCTGTAACTAGGGGGGGGGGGCAGGACGGGCAGCGCCCGTTCTGGAATAAGTTTCGCCCGACCTACGGTGATCGCAATTTTAACTGTCTTTTTTCGGATTAAAAAGTTTTTTTGGATTTTTCTAATTAAAAAATTTTTCGGACCAAAAAAATTTTTTCTGGATTTCTCCCCCCCGCTCATTAAAAAATTTTTTGGATTTCTCCCCCCTGCTCATCAAAAAATTTTTTGGATTTTTTTACGGGCCCGCCCTGAAAAATTGTTTGCCCGCCCTGAAAGCACTTTCTAGCTACAGGCCTGGGCAGAAAGAGTAAATATTTCGTTTTGAGGGTGCTTAACATGATGGAAGTGGTGGGAGAAGTTTTTGACCGCAACCCCCTGAAACGGATCCTTTTATGATTTCATATATAAAAGGGACTGGGGAGTGATTTATCGACGGGTTATACTTGAAATAAAATGGAAGGGGGTTATAGAGTAAGTGGAATTCAGACAGCAGGTCGAGGGGGTTGATTAAACCTTCCCGACAGGTGGAATCATTTTTTTTTAAATGATTCGGTTCAAACGTGTACCTCCGTTTTCGGGGTCGCCGATCACGGGAAAAATATTCATTTTTTAGCTTCAACCCTCCTCATCCCTCAAACGGGCAGAAATCACTCCACACACACCAGAAAGCATGCTATACAGGATCTATTTTATTCCTCTGCATATCCCTTCATCTTTCACGGAAGAAAAGGTGGTAGCGACCTCGGGGGTTGCTTCAACCATTCCAAGGTGTAAAATTCATTAATTACACTTTGGATCGTCAATACGCCCTCCCCCGTTTTCGCAGGCGCTGATCATGATAAAAATATAATTAATGAATTTTATATCCCTTGAAAGGGTTGAAGCAACCCCCGAGGTCGCTACCACCTTCTCTTCCGTGAAAAATGAAGGAATATGCACAGGAATAACGATCATGTGCCGAAAAAAACCGTAAATCCTGGATAGCATGCTTTCTGGTAGTTTCTGCCCGTTTGAAGAATGACAAGGGGTTGGAGCTAAAGATGAATATTTTTCCCATGATCAGCTACCCCGAAAACGGGGGGATACGATTACAACCCGTCGATAAATCACTCCCCAGACCCGTTTATATAAGAAAACATAAAGGGATCCATAAAAGGTGGTTTTTGGCCGTTTCAGGGGGTTGCGGAGGTCAAAAACTTCTCCCACCACTTCCATCGTGTTTAGCATCCTCGAAAACGGGAGGGAACGGTAATTTCGTCTTTGCACGAAATATTTACACTCTTTCTGCCTTCATTACATAGACTACTAAGTTACCCTTAAAAATATTTGAAAAGTATACCGATGTCTTCTCGCCCTTAGTTCTTTCCCAAATTGACCGACAATTTTTTCTGAGAATCCTCTCTAATACTTGTCCAACATATATTTTTTCCAAAATTTTCGGTTGCTGCGTTTTGACACAAAAAATTGGTCCTTTGGATTTCATCCCCCTCGTCACCCCGTGAAACGCGCCACCCTTTTGCGTTAATATTTTGCAAAATTGTTTCCTTCACTTATTGATAACTATATTCCTTCTCTCAATGAAGATAGGGCCGGGGGCCGTTTCACCCTACTTATCCGGTTATGCCCTTTGGAAAGTCCAAAAACTAACCTTATTTACAAGAAAACTGCGAAGAGTATCCTATAGAATGTGTAACAATACAATTATATAAAAAGCTCAGTAAATCGGCAAAGAGTATAATGCTTCCACTAGTTTTAAATATTTACCTCCCAGCCAGACAATCTTGACATTGAATTTAAGGCTTGTTTAATTTGTGGTGTGTTTATTAAATATGCCATTCAGTAGTGCAGACGCATAATTTGAAATGACCAACATTCAAATAAAAGATATTAACAATTTAGCCATGTAAATATGTACCTATAATATTTACCCTCTTATTTTCAGAACGAATAGAGAAATGTAATTTTTATGAATTTTACAGATTTGTAACAATAGATATATTTCAAAGTTTAGGCTAATTAAAGTTGAAATATATCAACCACTATCTTACTGTAATATTGCACGCCTTAATCATGTTGAGAGTAAAGAGCCGGTAATGCAGAAATTACAATAATTCATTTTAATGAAAATATGTTCCTTTCTACACATATCCGCTACTGTTGCTTATGGCATGTTATGTTTATTTATCCTTTTTAATGGACATTAGAGATGGTACGAAAGAACCGAACCTGTTCTTTCGGAACAGGTACGAGCTAACAGTTCCGCGGAGCAGTTCTCAGATTTAGAAAATACTAGTTCCGACTCCGCTGGACTGTCATGCGTTTGAGCGGAGCACTGAGCACATGATAACGTTGTAGCTTCGGACACGGAGCCGGAGTGGAGTGAGCAGATCAGACTTGCGGACTTTTTGGTATTGGTGGCAAGTGGTAGTATTTGTGTGGGATGTATATAATAATAATAAATTCTGTTTAATTAGTGTTAAGTATTACAAAAATGTAGCTCTAGCATTTTTTAATTCGAGAAGTTTTAGGAATAGTTTGAAGCATTGGGTGAATATTTTGACTTATTTCCATGTAACAATGAAATGAATTGAAGAAATGGTAAAACTTAGAAATGAGATACCCACGGTTCTAAATCGCATTACAAAACAAATTAAAAGTATATTAATTTATAAGACACCCTCTACTCTTATTCAGAGTTCAAATACTAGTTCATATCGGTTTTGATATACAGGACGTATTTTGTATTGACCACTTTCTTTTCAAGAGCTTGGAGCTCTGGAGATTTCAAAATCAAAACACTGAATGGAGCATATAATTGACATGTCAGTTTTCAACCTTCATCAACCAATCAGCATTCTTGTTTAAAAAAAATCAGGACTCCAAGCACTTGAAAAGAAAGCGGTGTCATTATGGAGCATATGGAGCTGCGAGTGCGAAAGAACGGGCAATCACTAATGCCGGACTCGGAGCAGGTCGGAATCGGAACAGGTTTTTGGAACAGGTATACTTTTTTACCCGGAACAGTTCCGACCTGTTCCGAGAAAAATCCACTCAGTACCATCTCTATTGGACATATAATGTTAGGAGCAAACAAGGCATATAGTGAAGAGATGGCTGTTATGTATCTAGGTATAAGTTCTTCAATCAGAGTATTAACCTTTCTTTGGTGAATAATTATTAAAAATCGAGAAAGTACCCTTATCAAATAAGCCGTAGACATTGAATAAAACTAGATTCAAAACATTTATTTCGTCAGTAAAACAACACTGCAAATAATAAGTGTGCTGTGGGAACAAAAGAAGTTTGACAAATAATAAGACTCGCATCTACTGTTAACTTAATAAGCGTTTCCAGTTTGCTCTTTATCGTTAAATGTCCAATTGTTAAATCTTTGTTGTTGTTTTTAAAACCTATACAAGGGCTGAAAAAGTGGAGACGTCATTGATTTTTGAGAAATGCCTCAAAAATTCGAGAAATGCCGCAGAATTGAATACCCAAAGTTATCCGAACAGGCATTACTCATGTTTTCAATGTTTTCCAATTGCCATCGAAACAAATAAGGGTAGGAACTGATAACAATCGTGAAGCTTTTATCGTTGATGCGACAGAAATCAATCGCAGGTCGCTTTAATCATGTAGGAGGCGAACGTTTTTTTAGCGGTATGTAGATCTTAATTTATTCTATATCTGAGTAAAATTGGGTTCAAATTGAAAAAAAAATAAATAAAAAGTTATGAAGGTGAAGTGTGACACACTGTTGATTTAGAGAAAAAATGTGATCACGGGATACCTATTTCGAGACTACCAGCTTAAGGATAGGATTTTGCAGAGTGTGAGGGAAATATGCGTTTATTTTCGGTTTATTATAATAATAATAATAATAATACTTTATTTCCTTCAGATGAAAGACATTACAGAAATGTTTCATATAGGATACGTCAGTTACGGTTTCGCTATTATTTTTGTATTATAATAATATACCTAATTTAAGAGAAGAGAATACAATATATCTAATACTGCCTTTGGATGGGTGACCCACCTATCTTGGGAAATACAGCGTTCTCGTCCCACCTTCTAGAGGCTTGTATATCAGTGTATACCCGGAAGTTACGTAATTTCAGACGAGGATTACGTAGTGGATATACCATCCTTCGGAGGGGATGTAAAGCAGGCGGTCCCTTGTCTATTAAATGTTAGGCAAGTAAAAGATCCCTACTCTTCTTAAGGGAAGAGGTTCGGCAAAATTTCCAGGTTGGGGTAGCTCGTCTCCTGGCGTCGGTGATAGGCCCTGGTAGCGGAAATAGGCCGACGTTAAATAGTTAAAATAAAAAAAACTAATACTGCCTACAAATTTACAATATTTTATTTTATTACACATACACATTAAAAATTATCATTAAAATATTCGTCTATAGAATAATATACCTTGGGTAACAGAAGTTTTTTTACCTTCGATTTAAATTTATTTATATTCGGTATTTTTTTAATTACATCAGGGAGCTTATTAAAGATCTTAATTGACATCTGGTAGGGGCCTGACATTGTGCTAATTAGTCTGCAATGTGGTATATACAGTTTATCTCTATTTCGGGTGTCATGTTGATGTATTTCTCGTTTTTTTTTGGGCTATGAGCACTGATATTACGCCGCATATTATGCCGTAGGCTAACTTTGAATAGCATTGTCCATAATACAGAGTTAGAAGAGTTGTATCACTAGTATAGGGTCTCAGCTGTCTAAATAGGAATGACAGTGAATTTAAATTTTTGTACAGCAAGTTGTTGTGCGTTTTCGATCTCCGTCATGAAATTTGAGTAATCTGCATACAAGACGGGTAGAGTCTTGTCGTGGGATGAGATAAGTGTCTATTAGTCAGAAAAGATTTTATCCATTTTGGTGCTACCTCTCTTATTCCGGCATTTTCTAGCTTATTAAACAGAATTTCGTGTTGTACCGTATCAAACGCGCGGCTGAAGTCAAGAATATAGCCACTGTGTCTTTTTTGGTGTCTAACGCATCGAGGATATATTTAACACTTTCATATAGGGCACTTTCGGTATTTTTGTTTTTTGTGAAACCATGCTGAAAGGGGGATAGTTTTTATTTTTTTCAAGAAATTCCGTAAGTCGAACAAGAAAAATTTTTTCGAAGATTTTCGCAATTTGGTTTTGTATAGCTATAGGTCGATAGTTAGCAGGATCTGTCGCATCACCTTTATTTGTGTACACTGGGGTTATTTTCGATTTTTTTAGGATCTCTGGAAATTCTCCCTGTTATAGGGATGCATTTATTAAAAAAAGAAGAGGGGTTAATAAATTTGTACTTGTATTATAAGTACCTATTTAAAAAACCAAACATAGTATAATCTTTAAAACTATTTTAGACACTTGCTATTGTTCCAATTATTACAACTACATATATTTTGTATTTTAAATTTCTTTTGAACTTGAATATTGTAATTTGTCAATGAAAATAGTTCCTAATTTCATCATTAGAGCACGGCATTTTCTACATACAACATTTATGATAGACACTGTATATAGTTGTATTCGTTAGAGCAATGGGAAGTATCTGAAACTCTTTTAAAGATTATACCATTTAGGATCTTTTAAATATTTATACTAAACCGGAAATAAATGTATATTTCCCTCTCATCCTATCTTTAAATGAAAGAAACAAGAAAATATAGGTTAACTAATCTTTACTCATCAAAAACTGTTTGGCACCAAATTATAGGACACCCCGTATATTTCCTCGGAAACGTGTATTTAGAATTGGGTTTAAACTATAGCATTTTATATAAACTTTAACATGGTCAACTTATATGCACCTGCTCACTTTATACATTTTACACCAGTTTTTTGTGGCTGTAGTTTGCTATAAGACAACGTCGACTTCTAACAAGTTTCCTTTTGTTTGAAGCCCATGAGACTGTAACTTTAAAATGGAAGTGCTCTCTCTGCAATCAGCATTTAGTTCTCCAATGCTAAGGTTTATGTCCCTGCCAGAAATCCGTTCTAGAATAAATAATGAAGAAATAATTAATGAATAAAAAATCGTTAATACATTATGAGAGAGAATTGCTGGTGGGAAAAGCCCATTGCGACGAAAATTGCGCGACGCCTTCGACAAATGTTGAAATGTTGCATAATTTTCAACTAACAGAAATACTATGGGAGCCCACCCTAACTGTACGTGCACCCCCCCGATCCTTGGGGACAATGTTTCTCATAAAAATTAAAGCCTAAGGAACAATTTTAGATATGTCCCAAAAAAAAAACTGGCTGTATGGGGTCCAAAATGGGGTCCATGTTTATAAAAAAAAAATTTCAAATATTGTTTTTGTCATTTAACACAAAAACTAAAAAAGATGGAGAAAAACTTTCAGCATAAAAAACAAAGTGCATCAAATTTTCTACAATTTTGTTACTATACAATATTTGGATATGAGTTACCATTTTCCAGATAAATGATTCAGCTCTTAAAATAAAATATAAAATTCAATATAAAACGTAAGTAACACCTCATTCGCTTTCAGATTCACTACCGCTGTCTCCCGATACATCGAATATTTCTTCCAAGTCTTCTTCCTCTACTGCTTCATTTATGATATCGTTATCATCCTCCCTTTCGTCTATTATGATTTTATTTGATCTCCTAAAAAATTTCAGTAAGCGATTGAGGCAGTATTTTACCTGCTGAACACCAAAGAGGTTCTCCATTTTCTTGCCATCCATATAATCATTCCAAGGCTTTGGAATATTGTGAATATCTTCGTCGGCTAATCGCCAAATACATTTTTGCTTTAATGCAATGTTTTGATAGGAGTTATCGTTCTCGAGATTAATGTCTGCAAATTATAATATTATTATTATTATTAATTTTTTTTCGGTTGATTTTATTTTTTGTTATGTTAATAATATGAAGTTATACGCCTTACAATAATTGTCAAAGTTATTTCCTCTAAATGATCTACCGACATATGAATTTCCATGTTTTCTTAATTTTGGACTCATTTATCTGGAAAATATATGCTTTTGTAACTCCTATCAAAATATTGTATAGACAAAATTGTAGGAAATTTTATGCACGTTGTTTTTTGTGAAAAAAGTTTTTATCCATCTTTTTTAGTTATTGTAATAAATGACAAAAACAACATTGGCAAGTTTTTTTTAACATATGGCCGCCATTTTGAAAGTACAGCCAGTTTTTTTTTGGGGGACATGTCTAAAATTATTCCTTAGGCTTTAATCTTTATGAAAAATATTGTCCCCAAAAATCTTGTTTCTAATTTTTGTTCACCTTGCACTAGACGCAGCTTGATGAAGTTAATATAGGACCACCTTATAGTTTGAGAAGATTTCATAGAAACCTATAAGTAATGATTGAACAAATATTAAGAAAAACATACATTGGGGTCGAATTGATAACTTACTCCTTTTTAAAATTTTTGGAAGTAGGTTAAAAATATCCTTTGTGAAACATATTATCGAGTATAGTAATATCTCTAGCCCTACCTTACAATACTTCATAAATGAACGTTTGTTACTTTCAAAGCCAATATACCAAGAGCCTGCCTTTTTCGGTCATATCTGATAACTTTGATGTACTATGAAATATGCTTTTGTAACCCCATTAAAGGTCAACATAGTTGGCCAAGTCTGGGCCCCAGAATCTGAAACAAAATGGCGTATGGCCCATTTTTAAAATTAAATGTTTTCATGTTTGATATCCCCCCTGCAAGAAAAAATGAAAATTTACCTCAACTAGAGTTGCGCTATATATGCACAAAAAAATGTAATGGCAGCAGACGAGCGGCTAAAATCTGCCCTCCAATCTGAGCATGCGCGAGCTCCATACCACACAGTGTTATTAGCCATAGGTTAAGTTGGGTTAGGTCAGGTTAGGTTAATAGCTATTTCAATTATAGGCCAATAAATTTTCCTATGCTTTTCTTCCTTGACAATTACACCCTGTAGTATTGTTGAAAAGACACAGTAAAGGCATTTGATATCAATCCAAAGGTTGAAACCGGATGACTAATAACGGATGACTAATATGGAAAGGGGAGGGGGGATTAAAAATGAGACACGTATTATATTAGGTGTATGGAAGTTATCTGCCCCACATAACATTTTTCAATAATTATGAGAGCAGTAATAAAAAAAGATATAACTCTTAAAAATAAATTTGGGCTTCTTGCCATCGTAACAGAAATCGTGTACCAGCACCTGAATGTCCGCTCCATGCCACGAGTGTGACCAAGTAACGCATGTTGCAAAAAATATCTTGCAGGGGTCACATCGCCGCTACATTAGTAGAGCTGAAATAGCTACGGACGTTGTTTCTTTGCCGTCGCCAAAGGCAGTCGCGCCGGTCTGGCTTCCAACAGCACCCGCTCAGAATCGCAATGTTCCTCACAAAAACTTGATGAAAGCTGGCTCAGGCCGCGCTGCCTCTCGCTTTTACCGTTTTTTAAATCTTCTCCGCTAACGTCACGTGTCTCCTCAAGACTGATGGAAGCGGTGCCTTTATAGCCGGAGAGCTGGCAAACGATTTGTTCAGAAGGTTTTATACTTCGCTGAAATTTTCTAGATAGATAGTTTTTTCATGCCTAAAAAAGGAATCGGCTACTTAGCTGGACAACTCCGATCGGAAGTGCACTCAAAATTTGCGAAAAATGATGCTGAAAACAAATGAATTGCACCTCTCGAAATTTTGATGCACAATATTTTATCTTTTTAAATTATAAAAAAAAATGCCAGTCGACTTGGTTGGGCGCAACTTATAGACAGGCGACTCCAAAATTTAACTGTTAGGGTAAAAACACACTAGGCGTTTTTCGCCGAGTCGGCAGCCGACTCGGCAGACGACTCGGCACATGGTTCTATACTAAATCATAGAAACGCACACACGTGATTTTGATCTTAGGCGACACGCCTCGGCACATCGTCTGGACCATGGGCCGCTCGTTGAGGGGCGTTGACGCTCGTCTTCTCGTATATGGGTATTACATGTAACCGCACACACGAGGCTGCGTGTTTCAGTTGTAAATTTGATGCGTGCTTGCCAAATCAAATCTGTTTACAAATACTTTGCGTGAAATAACAGACAAGAATGGGTGACAGGTATTATATAAACTTTTTGTCTGGCGTTCCTTAACAATTGGATGTTCCCACATACGCCTATTTTTTCTTTTTTTTGATTGACAATATAATAAACCCAACAGAATTAATTCTTCCTCCTAGCTGTACTACTGAACTGACAACGTTGTATTTTGATGCTTTCTGCGACAACTAGTTAAACCGCTTCGTGTGTGTTGTTACAGGCGGCTGCCGAGTCGGCTGCCGACTCGGCGAAAAACGCCTAGTGTGTTTTTACTCTTAGAGTAGCTACTTAAAGTAATTTATAACGCCTGTAATTTTTACAGCATATTTTTAATGCTATAAAAGTAATTAATGTTAAAAGCCAGGCCGATCTGATAGTCACAAGAGGGTGAAAAGTGGTAAGAAATATTCACACAACACAGAGAATGTACAATGGCAAATTCCATTTACAGCCAGTTTCACAATCGTTGGTTATCTTTTTGGTTGAGTAACCGGAACCTGAAAGTTATAATTATTAGTAAACACAACTTTACCAGGCATTCTTATCTTCATAGTAATAAATCATTGGTCAAATCCTAACTACTAATTAACCAACAATTGTAAAACTGGCTGTTAATGTCACAAATTTTTATAATAAAGTATTGGTCAAATCATAACCACTAGTTGTTAGTATATCACAACTTGGTGTCAGATGAAAGTCAGTGCCGGTTTACCCATTAGGCACACTAGGCACGTGCCTAGGGGCGCCGAAGGCGATCCTCAATAACGATAATTCTGGAAAAAAAACGAAATTTTTAAATCTAAAACATAATATGCAGATACGCCTGTAATACCTACCTATTCTTAATTCATCATAAAAGCGAACAGCAAACACCAAATGGACAATGATAATGACGGATTTAATTAGATTTTGGATTGGAAAAATGCTAAAATTTATTATATCTAAAGGTCTACATTTCCTAACATAGAAGTCGCTTTACGAATATTTATAAGTTTGGCAGTTACGAACTCTACAGGGGAGAGATATTTTTCAACATTAAAATATGTAAAAAGAAAAAGTTACTTAAGAAATTCGTTAGAAAACGAAAGATTAAGTGAATTAGTCCTCCTACACTTAAATAGTGACCTGTTAGTTACAATAGACTCCAACAGCATAATATAGACTAGTTCATAAGTTCAAGGCCGTGTTAATGCTTGATAAAGCTCGTAAAAATATGAGTGAGGGCCCATTGGATTCAGAATGACGTCTAGAAAAATGTGCAAAAGTTTCGAACCCGCACATAAACAATTGCAAGAGTTATAAACAAATGAAAATTGAAAAAATAACGAGTTTCGTTTTTTTTGCAAGTAATTCGAAAACTATTAATATTTAAGAAATTTTAAAGAAAGCTTCTTAAAGAGGAAGAAATTTCCAATGAAAAGTCCCAACTCCCGAAACTGTATCTCTAATATTAATAATTTTAATTTAATGTTGAAAACAGAGCTATGCGCGGCGAACACTAAGCCGTTACGATGCTCTGAAAGCGGCCGTAATAATAAAAATATTGTTTTATGTTATTAAATATTAATTTAAAATTTTTAAAAAAATATGGTATTATTTAGACACTTAAAAGAACAATATCCCGTTGGAAAAAAAAATGTTTCACCGATTTTTCATAAAATGAGCCTATTGTTAATTAATAATTTTTTTTTAGAGTTTGCGTTTATATTTCAAGTCGGATAATTGTTAAACAAAAGCCACTAAAATTATTTCGCTTTATGGAGACCTTATGTCAACAATACTTTATGGGATTATGACATTGCGATGTTTTTAGTTGTTATAGTCTATTAGTTATTAATTATTTAACCTAACAAAAAATAAAAAAATGAAAAAGTGAGGTTGAAAATTTTTTTAATTAATTTTAATTATTATTACTGTTACCAAGCAGCAATTTTAGTAGTTTCTACGTAATAGTTGCCATCAGGGGAACTTTAAAGGTTTCCGCAACTAAGGACTGTTACGTAATGGGAACCATCCTTCTACCAAGTATTCACCAAAATGGGGAATAATAATTACGTAGCAAATTACTATTCCGGTACTTCTACCATTACCGTGTTGAAGACTAGGTTATTACGTAAACGGGACGTAACCAAGTAGTAGAAATGACTAACTTTTGGAACAGCTCAGCTGACCGAAATGAGAGCGCAAACTATATATTTAGCTCTCTGTTATTCGAATAGCAAATTAATGACTTACTGAGTTTAAGCACATGATATGTCCAAGGTCCAAGTTAAGGTGATTATATACAACATGCATAAGCATATATTATAAATCATGATGTTTTGCATTTACCCTGGGTGTGGATATTAAAACCACCACTTGTTTTCTGTAAAATGTTATCATGATGCTTCGATAAAAAAGACGCCCCCTCGAGAAAATGGTTTTTTCGGAAAAAAAATTTTTTGCAAAAATTATGTGTACAAGCAAAACTGCAAAATTTTTTATGGAAAACGTTTTTTTTTAAATTTTATATATTATAAAGTAATAATCTATTTAGAAAACATATTTGTAAATGACTATAATAAAAAGAAATTTTTTATTGAATTATATTTGTATCCGTGTCAATATGGCGTTTTCATTCAACAACAGAAAAATGACGATTTTAATTGCAGTGTAACTTAGAGGTTGAAAAAACCAAAATTATTTCCCTACAAGTTACATTTACTATAAAGTAGCAGATGCCACCAACGTTATAGTTGTTATTTTAAAAGTGGTGACGGCAACTGCAACAATTTCACTGTGTAGTTATATTTACCTAGATGTAGCAAATGGGACCAATGACGCTATAAGATCTTAGTAACTGTTGCTACCAACTTATTTTCATGTTGGTAGAATTGGCAGAATCGATATAGGTAATTTTTTTTTTTTTTTTAATTGGCAACGCGGTAATAACTGTTAAAGTGTCACTGTCACTGTGCGATGGGAATATGTGGATTATTAAAAATAACAATTATTATACTTTTTAAGTACTTTTTATTATCTGATATTATTTGGAAATAGCACATATCGAACAATATTTGATGGATGCCCCTGACGGTGAGCATCTTATGTCAGAGGTAGGTGTTTTTTATGATCTTGCTTTTATATACCTATTTAAACGTTTGGGTTTTTTAGGTTGCATTGATATTGGGAGTTTGCGGTGCCTGCCGTTGCGGTGAACTGACCTTCTTAAGCGTCGAAGATATGAGATAAAGAATAATATCTATATATATCCATACCAGATACCAAGACGAATAAATCAAGAAGTTTCACAGTTTTAAATGAAGGATTTTCGGTGAACCCACTTGATTCGATTAGGAAATATGTCTTTAAGACCGCAAAATGTGTCTCACAAAAGATTTTTCGTAAATTTTCAAGAGGGAAAGTGCACTGTCCAAAGCGTTGGATTAAATAAGCTCTCAAAAATTCCAAGAATTGTAGGTGATTATTTGCAATTGCCTGATGCAGATTTGTATACTGGCCATAGCATGCGCCGTTCCTCATCAACTCTTGGCCAATGCTGGGGGTGACATTACCACCCTTAAACATCACGGTGTGTGGAAATCATCCACCGTGGCGGAGGGTTATTTGGAAGATTCAGTCTCAACAAGATTGTTATTGCTAAAAAAATTCAGGGAGAGCAGCATAACGAGTCAGGCAATACAGACGTCGTTACTAGTATAGAGAAAAATTGTGTACAGAAGAGCAGTTTTCTTTGTGAAAAATCGAATATGATGACAATAAATGTTAACATAAATATAAATAAGTGTTAGTGCATGGATTCTTTGTTTTGTTAATTTTCCATATAATGGAGACAATAAATAAATTCCTTGGACTTTATTTTATATTAAAATTACTCTTTAGTGACTAAATCACTTTACCTCACTTTAGCTTACTACTTTATCTCACTAGTGACTTATGGGTCACTTTATACCTTCAAAGTCTTATCAATAAAGATCACTTTATATGAAAGTGTTGGATAAATATATTTATTAACGTAAGGTGCGTAATAATGGAAAAAATACATAACAGTTTTCATATTTATTTAGTGATCAGTTTACATTTAATTTCATTCAATTCAATTTATTGTACATAAATAATGTCTTATGCCGTTATACCGACATTGTCCGTTCCCCATCGACACAATATTTATTAAATTTGGAGTTTTTAATCGGCAAATTCATTTAATATGCTCAGTGGATCACTAACTGAACTATGGGTCAATCTGTGTGTTAAAGACAAGTTGTAATTTTCGAGCAGTACACAGTATCATTAATCACTACAACTGTTATAGTTTTCGATTACTCTTCTTGTGTTGATGGGAGCACTTTTGCACTTGTTGCCAAAGATGATGGTTTTGCTGTGGCGAAATAATCTATGTTTGCATCATATTCTGAAGAATCACTATTTCTCTACTACTGTTTAACTGTTTCTTCAGTTTTCTATAAAACGTGGATGAGTGCTGATAAACTTTATTTCGCTTTCACTGAGCATTTCAGATGCCGCCATTTTATTCAATGCCAGTAATTATATAAATTGTCTTAAAAGTTGATATTACTCTATAGTAGATTTTCAAGGTATATGTAACTTTTAAGTCATTTTCAATTAGTGGGGAGTAGTAAAGATAACTTCAAAGCCCCTATGTTCGTAGAAATAACCTCATTTTTACTCGAGATGTCACTAATAAGTTAGACTACTTTCAAGTGGTCCTTTGGTAAAGCTGTGCAGTCGGCATTACTACCAATTTTTACTTTGCAGTTGAGGATGCTTCAAAGTAATGCAGAGTAGTATCCGCGACGTTGCAGATTCTCCAGCAGTTACTTGAAAGTGTTATAACTATACAGTGCCTAAATTCAGTAGAATCTACTTAATTGTCACTACAAATGCATACCACAAAGTGAATATTACCCTGAAGTCGCAAAATTAGTAACAGTTATGTTATTCCTACTATATTAAAGTTCCGATGCCTCAGATGCCAGTTCCCATCACTTTGAATGCTGCTTGGGTTCTTATATTCAAAAATACTATAAGATTACATAAACTTTAAATTATTATTGCTATTTGTTTAAATAAATTTTATAAACAAATAGATAAATTATGTATTTTTGAAAAAAAAAATGTTGCCATTATATTTGTTATAAATATTTTATTGGAAATTTCTCCCTCTTTAAGAATCTTTGTTTAAAATTTCTTAAAAATATTAATAGTTTTCGAGTTATTTGCAAAATACGAAACTTGTTATTTTTTCAATCTTCATTTGTTTATAAATTTTGCAATTGTTTATGTGCGAAATTTTTGCACATTTTTCTAGACGTCATTCCGAATCCAATGAACCATCACTCATATTTTTACGAGCTTTATCAAGTATTAACACGGTTTTGAACTTGTGAACTAGTCTAATAGATCAGTTTGCATCTGAGAAAGCAAGAAAAAAGATTTTTTAAGTCTGCAAAGACAATTTTGTTTTGTTTTGTGTTTCGTTTTATTTTAGGATATATTTCTAGAACCTAGGTTTGTTCATTTTTAAATATTTTTTATTATTTGTTGGCTTTTTTAGTTGTATAGTTTTTGTTGAACCGTTTTTTCCAAGTCTTTTTTGTTTGCTGTTTTTTTGTCCTATACTTATGTTTTTCAGTAAAATATAACAAAAATGAGTTTTTCATCTGTACTTACTTTTAAACAAATGTAGGTTGGTTCAGGTTGGTCTTAAGATAACAAAATTAAAATTAAAGAGCAATAAAAACACCAAAAAAATCATTTTTTGGCAAACTATTCAAAGTGGCGCCATTTTGTTTACCAGCAAAAATTTTCGCCTCCGACGAATTTGCCTGCGACACTAGCACTAGCTTTCGCCTTTGGCGCCATTTCATTTAGCCACTAAGGGGGCGCCAAAAAATTTAGTGCCTAAGGGCGCACAAGTTCATAAACCGACACTGATGAAAGTAGTACGAGGGACGTCGTGAAGAATATACCGGCGCTTATACTAAAGAAGTAGGACATCTTGTGATGTCCTGAGTATTACGAATGGACATCCACAGTATGTTTTAATTAGGCACCGTGACATAAAAGGGTCTTCTAGAGCGTACAAATTACATATTGTAATGTTTTATTTTTCTTGTAAAATTGTAGTTTCTCTGACGTTGCTTAATACAGGAAATGTTAGAAAAACTCATAATTTTCATAGGTTATATCCCCAGAGCTCTGAATTATATCGGGTAAACTGCGGGTAGCTTTTTTTGTAAATTTTTTATCTGATATACATCACACAGTCGCATATATCTAAGTCCTATGAACGAAATATCTCAATTTCCCGAAAATTGTGGAATATGCGCAGTGGCGGATCCAGAGGGGGGAGCACAGGTACTGTCGTGAGCAAAAAAAATAGGACGACTATTTTTTTCTAATGTAAATCTGTCTTTATTTGCACACTTGCAATGAATTTTGACAAATAAATGACAATGTCACAAAAATTAAATCTAATACACAACTACATTTTAGCAAAAATACGTTAAAGACTTGTCCCATTTTTTTGCGTACGACAGTACGTGCCCCCCCACCGTGTCATTTATTTTAGTATTCGTTTTTTATTAAATAATAGTGATTTATGAACAAGAATATTAATTGTTATTGTATTATATATGTACTGTACGTGCCCCCCTGTCGTTTATTTTGGCAGAAAGGCCGGAGCAAGAAAAATGTGTTAATTTTTTATTTGTGAGCGGAAAAATTTTTGGTGGTAAATAATAATAACTACATATTTACTGAAGCTGCAACTATGAATGAGTATAATTTGGAAAACGAAACGAACATATCCGAGAAGGACAAAAATGTGGAACAAGGCAAAGACTCTACGCTACTTTATGTTTCGATATTATTCAATTTGCAAAAATAATATATTTTATATTTTTCTAATAATGCAACTCCCCAAATAATGCAACTTTGCAGTCGCCTGCTTATAAGTTGGGATTAATCAGGACACCTGCAATTTTTATTATTTAAAAAGGTGTAAAATATTGTGTATTAAAACTTCAGGAGGTATACTTACTTAATTTTTTTCAGCATTTTTTTTATAATTTCAAACAAATTTTGAATGCGCTCGGACCGGAGTTGTCCAGTCAGGCGGTCGATTCCTTTTTCAAGCATGAATAAACTATCTATCTACAAAATTTCAGCGGATATAAAACATTTTGACCAAATCGTCCACCAGCTCTTAGACTATTGTTTCATATATCTTGACAATTACGCACCTTTTTCCATGTTAGGGTTTCGATGTAAAAAAGGCATGTTCAAATCCAACTAGGCCTGCGACAGAAAGAAGCATAAAATTATGATAAAACAAAGTAATCAAGTACAGCTTGGGGAATAACGCTTCTTACTTTTCCATGTAAAAAGATACATAAACGTTTGTTCAGACAGCCATTAGGTTTTATTCATGAAAGGTGAGAACTTAATATTTAAATAACATTCATTATAATTCAAGAAATGGTGATAGTTGATAGAATTCAGCTTTAATTTATCAACAGTCAGGCCAATTTAATTTTATTGTAGAGACACGTTAGATATGCGAACTTGTCAATAGATTTAAAAAAACTAAAATAAATGATACTACATTGTGACCCAAATGAAATGAAAGGAAAAGGCCGATGATTGCTAAAGATAAATATTTGATGGTACGTAACTTTCAACATTAGATTGTAATATCCAGGTGGGGAAGACAGCTAAACTATGGTTTTGTAAATTATTCCTGTTCTTCCTCTTCTTCCACTTCTTCCTCTTCTTCTCCATTCATTGGTGTTTTTGCCACCATTATTTAAATATGGTGACTAAAGCTCAAGAGGATTTTTTTAGGATTTTTTTGATATGCTGTTACGAGACTCGAGAAGAGCAATTCCAGACATTTTTGGAAACTTCAAAATTTATTCGAGGTCCCTGGTTTTTTACCCAGTTATTTATCTAGTTTCTATATACTAAAAGAAAATATTGTAAGAAAATTTGTACGCTCGTTTTCGTACAGAATGGGAATAATAAGCCATTCCATCATTCAATAATTATTTACAAAATTCTGAAGTTTTATTTATATCTGTGATTTTACCAAATGTCTCACTTCTGGAGGATGGCGCGGTTTTTACTACACTGATGAATACTATATGATATGCTGAAGGTTAAATTGAGGTCGATTAAGTAGTTATTGCTAATATATAGCTAAAAGAGTGTTGAAAGATGCGAACTGAAAACTTATTTTTCAATTTGTACCATTGATAATGAAATTGTCTATTCATCCACAATTTACACATAAACCATCATCAGAGGTTATTATCTAAGGTCCAGTACCGCGTCCTTTAACAAAACCTCCTTTCTCGAAAGGTATTTCCCAAGTTAGTTTCATTTCCCAAGATGTGAACGGAAAACTTAGTTTCAACCTTAAACGCTCAAGGAGTGTTGAATTGAAAGACCGAGCAAACCATTGAGCTTACTTGAGGGCTTCTTCTTCAAGAGTATTGTCCTCCCAGAATGTTGACAATTAATCGCATGATTTGAACTTTATCGGCAGCTTTCCTGAAGACTGTTCTTGTGCTCAGTCCATACTATTGGTAGACATTTTTGATGCTGTCTGGTACTCAGTAGCCTGGTCTTATTGTATATAAAAATGAATATTAGTTATTTCACATAACGCTCTCAATATTCTCCAGTTTTCTTCTCTTTATGTTGTTAAGAACTCTTCTTGTTCATGCGTCGCAGTGCTTCCACATTTGTTATACTCACCGTTTACGGTATTTCCAGCATTCGTAAGTCTCTAGCTTCATTCTCAAGGTGTCTGTTAATGTCAATGTCTCGACACCATATAAAACAATGCTGATTAGGTAACAGCGAAGGCCACACGAGGGACATACAGGCTACAAAACTTAAATAAACCGACTCTCCACTTAGCAAGTTCGGGTCACTTGAGGATAGCTAACATAGTAGAAAATCCTCTACTGAAAATGACTATGTCAACAGAGCTCCTGGCATATTATGCAAAGATGAACTTGACATATTGACGGGTCTAGGACTGGAATAGGAACTGAAACGGAAATGTATGAAAAAAAGGCCAAGAGCGAGTATTCGCTTCCCTCTTGGACAACATTCCACGATATTCCAAGCATAATTCTAGCTATACTTGAATGTGTACGCGAGAGTGCTAATCAACAATACGTCAACCAGCAGATCTGCATTGCATCAGGTATACAGGCGGCACTAACGGCATCTTTAACAAGACTAGAATTGGACTGCCATGAAGAGCTGAAAATTCTGAGTGAGTGGAACAAAGTTAAACTACTCTAGGTGCCAAGACATTGCAGAATAGACGGAAATGAAGAGTTGATAGACTTGCTAGACAAGTAGCCGCTACCACATTCTTTGGCCCAGAACCAAATGCTCAGCTCAAGGGATTATCAAAGACTGGATCAAGAACAAACACAAAAATCGCTGGAGCAACATTCCAGAAAATCGTCATAGGAAAACACTCATTAAAGAACCATGCCCAAAACAAACTGAAGAACTACTCACAAAGAACAGAATGCAATGGAAAATTATAACAGAACTTCTAACAGGCGAACGCTTTGGTGTGAAGAAGCACCTGCGCACAATTGGAAAACTCTACGGCGACCTGAATTGCAAATTATGTGGAAGAGAACCAGAAACGGTCAGTCGCATTATATTCAAATTCGACACATTGCGTTGGCCCGCGGAAGATATAATATTTACATGCACAGACACAGACAGCAGACAAACCCCGAAATCATCAATACCCGCCCTGTCTCACACTTGTGTCACCTGATCAATAGCACAGAGGTAAAATAGGTAAAGTGAACTGGACATTAGAACACAATAAGCTCAGAAGACTGCAGTGCCTCGGAATTCTTTGCAGACGAAAAAACAACAGATTTGCTAATTTGAAGGGGATGTTTACGTGGGCCTGTTAAAATGTTTTCTGTCTTCTATGAAGAACATCTAGCTTGTTCAATTCTGCTTTGAACTTCTTAGGAATTGTGGCAGTTATTTAAATATCAGCTACGATATTATTTATAAAATTCATAGAAGACAGAAAACATTTTAACAGGCCCACATAAACATTCCCTTCAAATTAGCAAATCTGTTGTTTAAGAGGACAGTATTGTCAACATGGTCATCAATGACAACTCCATTTTCTGAGGTTATTTGTTTTTTTTTTAAATCAACTGTATCACTTAAACTCCATGTTGCATCTTCTGAAACCGCTCCCATGTACCAAATTTGTCCTAGGGATTAAGGCAGCGTGAAAAATTGATATGTAGACTCGTTCGGTTATTAAACACGGCATTTTTACATTCAATAGAGAAAGTTGATAGAAATATTTTATTTATTAAGACATGTGAGTGAAATTTTATACATATTTTCTTTGTTCTTTTTAGTAGTTCTTGGCTTTGAAATGTAACAAATGTTTGTTTGTGATAGAGTATCTTCTATTTGGGGCTAGAGATACTAGAAAGAACACGTAAGGGAGGTTTCTTAAAATATATTGGCATGGTCAGACTAGTATATAGAAAGAGTCAAGTTGACAAGTCTGTTCGTAAGGGAACTTCTTGTTGATATTCTAGCATGGGTCAGATTTAGATCAATGGTATATGAAAGGAATGAATGGTCTCTTTGAATGTTTTCTGCTGAATACCCAAAATAATATTTTATAAGAAAGTATTAGCGTTATGAAAAAGTTTAAGTTTCAGATTATGATGAAACTGGACTTCTTGAAGCCCGAAAATATCAAGCATATGGGAATTAACACGCATCTGTGTGATTGTGTGTCTGTGTGCATGTCTGTGCGTGATACATTTTTTTTCAAAGAAGGCTCCATGTGAAATTTATTTTCGTATAGACTATTTCGATGTTCCAAAGTAATAACTCCAGTGTTATATATTTTCGTGGAAACTTACTTACCCTTCTACGTCGCCACTGCCACACTGGGCCGTTACGTAAATAGCACGGAATAACAAGCGCAGCAGCAGATTATATTGAAAGTAATTCAGGTTTATTGGCAATAATCGCGCTGGATATGGCTTCTGCAGACATGCTCGGTCGAGATGGGGCTTTACTGCACCATCGTGAGCGTATCGGCCTGAAATAAAGGTGCATTATTATTTTCGGTTAGAGGCTACGTGCTCAGATTTTCTCATTAATTAAAATAGCGCTTGGGGAACAATGGTGGGTCGACGGCGAGAATTTCCACCTGTATGAAATATTAAGTACAATAAAGTTCATCTTTTGTCAGAAAACTGAGGGGTGGCTTAGGCGAGCGTGCATTGCAGTTTCTTGGGACTAAGTGTAGCTAGAGTGCACGATCTGCTTTTGATAAGTTTCTGTTCGTGAATACAAATATGGACGCATTGCGTATATTGTGTGTATACATCGCGTTTTGAACATGAACTATCTCTCTCTCTCTGTGACTATCATAGAAATAACCTTATTCTATCTACAGTGTGTCCCACTTAAGGACTAGCCACTGCTAGTAGATCTCGTAAAAAGGCATTAGAAACATGGTCTATTAATCCCGGAACTCAAAGCCACGGCCAACTACGACTGTTGTTTAAGTGCGAAATGTTGAAAAGTACTATTAGGGATTTTCTTTTTTTTAGAATATTGGAACGGATTCTTATTCATGAGCATCTATATACCTATTGTACCAATTTTTGTCGTGATAGTAATACAGGGTGGACCAAAACATTAAAAATAAGTCTTTAAAATAATTAAATTTAAAGTAAAGGCACACATTACTTTTGTATTATTTAAATTTTTATTTATTTCGAAACTTTATAAATAATTATCATAAACCTGTAAAAAAATTTAGATTTTTAGATTTGTAAGAACCTGAGCGGTTTGTGTTATTAAAACATGGTAGGCGTGGAAAACAAAAAATGTTAGTTGAAAAATGGCTGTCACTGTCACTGTTTAAAACCCAATAGTGCGTGAGTAATTTTTTTTGGAAAACTTTCGAAAAAAATATTAATTGACCTTCATTTAGGGCTTGTCAGTATCCCCCAAACCACATTTTATTTATTCCTGTGCATTTTCACCAATTCTTTTGACGTATGATATATCATACCATAGGAATATGCATGTAGAATATTATTCAAAAAAATTATTTATTATAATACATAATATTCAATAAATTTAAGAGAAAGTAGCAGAATATATCACATAGAATGGGTATGATATCTTCGAAAGCATATGTCTGGATGTAATCCTATGTTACATTTGACACAAGAACATTTTGTACATTTGCCACAATACCCACAACGTCTTTGTGTAGCAATTTTGTCAATCAGGTGATCAATTTTGTCATACCTAACCTCTTTCAATATATTCCTACTACATTTTGGTTTGGGGCCAGCTCAATGTTCAGGACCAGTTAAAGTTGTGAGAACAATTCTCCTCAAAAACTGCAGAAGGGACACTTTTGAATAGACAAAACGATAAAGAAGCCACATGTTGACTACCGATCCATTCAAGCAAAAGCGAATCATTGCCCAATACCATTTGCAAGATCTGATTTGTATACGATAGGGTCCTCTCATTTTATCGAACATATCCACACCTCCCGTCCATTGGTTATAGAGACTTATAAGTGTCGGTTGATCCACATCAACTTGCTTCCTTTGTTGTTTAGACCATCTTATGCACGTGCCTTTTGCCAAACAATTGTCTTTGTTTTTGATGTTGGTTGCGATATTCACTTGACTATTGTTATGCCATCTGGTGAGTTGAATACCACTATCAGAGTCAATCAGAGTATGAGAAGTCCCTCGTTTTTCTTTTTGCAGCTTTTTTAAAGGAGCTTTCTCTATACGGTTCAATACATTGAACTTCATTATTTTGCAGAAGTTCAAGTAATGGTAAGGAGTTGAAAAAATTATCCAAATATATGGGCGAAGGCGGGGGAATATATCTCATACAAAGTTTCTGGGTGACACTGGATCCTAAAGTTTTACTCTTGATTTTATCCTCACTTTATCCGCATAGGGGTTGAATTTCAATAAGTACCCTAGGGGTTGTGAGGCACTAAAATTTAAATCCATAGCGAATTGGCTTTCCCTTTATAAATTGCTCCATATTGTTACGGCCAAAATGAGGCTCCATAGCCTCATCTAATGAAAAAGAAGTTCTGAAACAAAACTAACATTCATACCGCCATCTGCCTACCGTATGATATATCATACGAAAAGTTTTTTCTGCTGCTGCAATTACAGAAAGAATTCATATGACTATGAAATGGTATAAGTACATCCTATAATATGTGTAAAGAATTATTACATGAATACAAGTCAAATAAATTACATCCAAATGAAAATAGTGAAACATAACCTTACCGTGAGCTCATTTTTTGCTGCATAGAAAGTTACTGGTTATAGAATGCTCGGTTATAACTTATTTAAGTATAAAACAATCGAATTTTTGTCCTAAGCTTATTGTCTATATATCCAAATAACACTTTAGATGTGTAAAATCACTGAATTTATCACACTCGATTTGTTTACTCTTCATTAGAGACAACCTAACCTCTGTATGATAAATCATACAATAGGCACTATTGGGTTAATATGAAACATCCCGATCGTAAAAT
The DNA here is from genome assembly GCA_936432065.2 of Rutpela maculata. Classification (NCBI taxonomy): domain Eukaryota; kingdom Metazoa; phylum Arthropoda; class Insecta; order Coleoptera; family Cerambycidae; genus Rutpela; species Rutpela maculata. Next base: position 207,082,111 of record OW386287.2, read on the forward strand.
TCACCATAATACAGTTGCCAGTATTAACAGTGTTTTGATCAAAATGGGGCTATAAATGACCTCCCCAATCAACACAGAAATCGCGTGGTTCCAGGAAATCAAATTAGTCCCCTCCCTGGCTGTACGCCCCCCCCCCGATCCTTGGGGGGGATATTAAATTAGAGTTAAAAGTGTTGATAGTGACATCTTTTGGATTCCTCTGGCTCATTCCAATAAAATTAAATGTAAATTACTCTTTGAGACTGGAATCCAAAAAATAAAATTGAATTAAAATACTCAAAATCGTAAACTAACATCATTAAATACCCCATAGACAACAAAAAATAATAATAAAAAAAATTCCTCCAGAAATATAAGCGATTAAAATCTGCCGAATTTTAACCACTCCTGAAACGTGACGTCAGAGGGTGAAAGTCGGATGACGGCGTCAAGCGACACGAATTCTGCTTTCGCATGCTCATTTGTCAGAAACAACTATCAGTGAACACAATCTAACCTAAAATTCGTTGGAAAAACATCTTCAATATTCTGAAATGTCACAAAATGCTACTTTTGGTTCGTTCGTGCCGAGCCGAGTTTTCGAATTTCGCCATGCAATTTACGATCAGGTTTATCTGGAAGACTTCCTCTTTACGTCGCGACATCGTACGGCCGTCCCAATGGTGTTTTTTGAAAAATATGAACGTGTCAAAATTGTATGTTTTTGCACTTTTTTCGGCTCCGAAATGTAAGCTGTTTTTTGCTATTTTTCGCAGATATCTCCGAAACGGTGGGAGTTAGCTCGAAATAAAAAATAAGGACAAACGAGTATTTTCCACTACGAATCTTTTCCTATCACCAGACTTTTGATTTTTTTTTTTTTTTCGTTCGGAGATAACTACAGAAATGTCGGCGACGTACGGCAAAAAATCGCAAATTTTGAGCTTCTACAGTTGGCAACTTTTTAATCTTGGCTCCTACGCCAAGACACTACTCTAGCTAATTTAAACATAATTAAATTTACTAAAACTCTTTTTTTTATTTTTTGAATTCCGACAAAAATTAAGGAATTAGAGGGGGCGGGATTTGGGACTCTTTTTTTTTCGGTAAAATTTCTCCATTTTGTCACCGTAATTAATCGGTAATTAACTGAAATCGATCTCATTTACGATGTTCACTTAATATCATGTACTATTTTGACTCTCCGTTAATCTCGGCCCTTCGAAACAAAGGCTTCTGAGAAAAATTATTTTTTTAAGATTTACATACACTCTATAGGGAAACGTGTAATTTCCTACATTTCCTCGAATATCTCGATAATTATCGTTTTTTTTTTGAAAAATTTGTAGACAACTTATGTAAAGATAATTAATTGAGCTTTCCGACAATTTTTTTATTTTTTCTCTAACATAAAAAACAAAAGACTTATGACCGAATATGCGGACGCCTCAAAGCCAACCGCCGCCTGGTCTATTATTATTTTATATATAAATACACACTTTAATGAAATAAAAAAAAATAGACAAGTTCCCCATTGGCAATAAAAGAAGGCTTATTAACTTATCCGCATTAGCAGAAGAGTACGACGGACCTTAAAAATGTTCGGCATTACTGGGCCTTCATTCATTTACTGGATGCGACTCAGTCAGCGCGCCTTTTAGGGAAAGGAAAGATAAAACCTCTACTTTCTCCCAAATACACTAAATATATCCGAACATTTCAATATTTAGGGAGCAGCTGGAATATTGATGATAAATTAGTCGCATCATTAGAGGAGTTTATATGTGCCATATATTGATCAAAGAAATGCGCTAGCGTGGACGAGCTTCGCCTAATTGCCATTAGACAGAAATGTGGTGACAAAGATTTGTCTTTATTTTATCAGTTGACGCTAAAGTTGATTTTTCTTCGATTCCACCATCAAGAGCTTGTCTTATCGAGCATATTAAAAGAAGTGTTTACCAAACGCGTATTTTGCGATTACCAGACGAAGGTATTCACAATATTCCAAATCCTTGGAATGATTATGGATGACAAGAAAATGGGGAACCTCTTTGGTGTTCAGCAGATAAAATACTGCCTCAATCGCTTACTGAAATTCTTCAGGATATAATTCTAAATCAAATCGAAAGTGAGGATGATAACGATATCAAAATGAAGCAGTAGAGGAAGAAGACTTGCAAGAAATATTCGATGTATCGGGAGACAGCGATAGTGAATTTCTAAAGCAAATGAGGTGTTACTTTTTTATATTGAATTATGTTTTATTTTGAAAATGGTAACTTCTATCCAAATATTGTATAGGAATAACATTGTAGAACATTTTATGCATTTTATTTTTTGTGCAGAAAGTTTTTCTCCATCTTTTTTAGTTTTTGTGTTAAATGACAAAAACAACATTTTCACCAGTTTTTTTAACATATGGCAGCCATTTTGAAAGTACAGCCAGCTTTTTTTAGAACATGTCTAGAATTGTTCCCTAGTCTTTAATATTTATGAAAAATATTGTCCTAAAGGATCGGGGGGGGGGGGGGGGGGGGGCACGTACAGTTAGGGTGGGCCCCCGTAGTAAATAATTCTGGAATACTTTAATCAGAATCTACAGAATCCACGCTCCAGTATTAGGGAAGCCAGTTTAAATTTAAATATCCCGAAAAACCGCATTTGGAGATGTTTGAGGAAAAATGGAAAGAAATCCTTCAAACCCAAGTTTCTGCATACCCTCGAAGTTGGTGACACGGAAAGAAGAATTTTCTAAAAAAAAAAATTATATACTAACGAAGCAACCTTAACCACAAACGGTGTTGTATCTTCACAAAATATTAGGATGTGGTGTGACGAAAATCCACATTGGGTGGTGGAATGCAAGAGACAATATTCCGCTAAGGTGAATGTATGGTGCGGAATTATTGTATGTAATATCACTAGTGCTTAAAATTTTAACGAAAATTTTTTCGAAAGCGTGTTGCCTGGTAATATAAAGAGTGCAAATTGGCAGTTTATTATCTGATTAAATCCCGACCGCTTTAGCGGGAGGGATTTAATCTTTGATAATAAACTGCCAATTTGCACGAGTTATATTAACTAGGGGCAACTTAGCTTGAGAAAAAATTTTTAGATAAAATTTAAAGCACGAGTGGTATTTGTGGAGAATATTTCACGAATAAATAATTCATTAAGTATATCTTCAATATTATGTTCAGCAATTAATTGCCTTCAGACGTTTCCTTGTTGCTTTTTAGAGATTACTCACCTTTATCTTCAATTTCATCATTTACGTCACATAAAAATGCATTTCCAAAGCGACTCATCTAATAAAAAACAAAGTAGGTTTAAATTATGACAATCAAGAAAAACAATATACGTTATACCATAGGTACTGTAACTTATAAGACTAGTCGTCACAACAAAGCACGCTTCGACCAATCACATTACCGGTGAAATCACACAAATTGCATATTACCAATCTATCCCTTTTACGTGCTAAGGCTGCCGGCTCAGATGGTATGGTACCGCCATCTAGTAACGCTAGCTTAACTTAGTTACTAGCCTAAACAGTGAATTGAATTATTATATTAAAGTGTTTATTAATATATATTTATGTATTTAATCCTTGTTTCTAATTTGAGAAGTTTGATAGTTAAGTTAAGGTTTACTTGTTTAAGTAGAGAGACTTTAAGTGCAACGAATTATAATGTATATAGTGATACTGCAGAGTTTTGATTTTCCAAATAAGTGTTAGCTGCTTTGTAATGATTGATGAATTACCATAAGTAAGTACCTACATTTGTGTATTTATCATGAAATAACTGATTTGTGTGCTTCGTAGATATTCATATTTAATTTTAGTTGTGAAAATTATTTTGTAATTATGTTAGATATTAAGCCATTGAAAGCTGTGTACCTATAATTTGTCCCGAACCTATGTAAGTTCCACACAGCATTGGCTTTTTAGGTTATTAATACAATACTACAATTTACATTAACAATTAGTAATAAGCTAGAGAAGATATTTATAGATAACATTTAAAAGCACGATTTGTCCTATTTGCCGAAAACATGTCACGACACAAAACGTCAAAAAATTTTCGCAGTATTTGCCGCTGCAGCGACCTAAAAAATTAGAGCGATAAATTTTGCATGTTGGTCCTGTCAAAAGCAGATCTAGCTTGAATTACCACTAATAATGACATTTGATTGGTGCAATGTTGTGAAAAAACGGGCTCTCATTGGCTATAGCCTTAATGAGTGAAATAATCAATGAAAAAATCATTTGACCTTACTTTTTTAATGATAATTTGAACGGAGCTGCGTATCTTAAATTTTTACAAAATGAGTTTAGCAGTGAATGAACTACCTCTAGATTATCGGTATAATTTACATTCACAATTTGATGGAGCAACAATTCATAATGCCGTTATCGTGAGGAATTGGTTAAATTTAAATTTTCCTAGTTGTTGGATAGGACGAAATAGCCTTTTAATACATTGCCTGCCGCGATCCTCAGACCTCACGCCGCTAGATTCATTTATATGGGGGATAATTAAAAATAAGGTTTAAAAATCAAGACCACAAACAAGGGACAATCTTTGCGATCGCATTAGGGTGGCTTTCTGCAATATCACTAGACAAACCCCAAAGAAACTAATTAATAATAATCGACGACGAATTGAAAAGTGCATAATGGACAGTAGTTGTCTAATTGAGATGCATAAAATTTAGTTTCATTTGTAACCAATAAAAATAATAATAGAGTAATGTGTTCTTTTACTTTAAATTTCGTTATTTTAAAAACTTTTTTTTAATGTTTTGGGCCACCCTGTATTACCTTCACGACAAAAATTGGTATACTAGGTACTTAGGTGGTCCTGAATACGAATCCCTTCCAATATTCTAAAAAAAATGCCTAATAGTACTTCTCAATATTTCGCACTTAAACAATGGTCGTATATGGCCATGGTTTTGAGTCCCGGAATGAGTAGAACATATTTCTAATGGCTTTTTGCGAGATCTACATAATAAAAAAAATACAAATCGGTTCGTAAATAAAAATTTTACGAGGGTGGCTAGTCCTTAAGTGGGACACACTGTATATATATTTTATTTATCTATAGTCATTAGATAAGAGCCGCTTATCCCACATGTTTTAGTTAGGTAATGAACGATATTACCGCACTAGTGTGGTAATGAGATAGTAATACAACAAACTTCTGAAAACCATTTGTTCATATACTTTTCAAGACAATATGTGAAGCCCTACTCATTATAAATAATAACAACGCATTCATTACAATTAGTTAAATTGATACCTGACGACAATAAGTTTGAAAAAGATTAATTTAAGCTCACTTCTTGGTTTTGAATCGCTGCATTCTTGTTTCCGCCGAGAATATTTGAAGCACTACTTTTCTTGTTTTTTTCACAACTTTCTATGTATCCTTTAGCGACTGTAATTGGTCTCCTCCCTCCGTGCTTCTTAATAATTAAGATATCCATTCCAGTATCAGCTAACTGTGATGCAGATGGCTTCCTGAAGTAATGACCAGCGTATTGTTCAGGATTGGACAAGCTTCACAATAAATAGTTCTGAGCCCTGAACGCGCCCTATATATTTTTCGACGCTGAATCCGAATCTCATAATTAAAAAAACCATATACCCCCAAATGTTTGCACTATAGCCAAAAATAACCTTCAAAATGGGGTAAAACTACCATATACATCATGATAGAATGTGAATAGGTAGAATATGTGAATAACGTACAGTTTCTGTATTCAGCGGCCAAATTCTAAAATGCTGAACGAAAACCACCCATTTTTGTTTTCGTGAATGGTATTACAATTCGAAAACACTGACCTTCATCTGTTACATTGTGACAGTTCAAATCCGTGCCGGTGGCAAGCCGATAAATCTTTTAGTGCCAGTTAATCACTTTTACTAAATCCAGCCTTTCATTGATTTTAATTGTGAACCAAAATTTTCATAACATTTCAGCCTGATGTCGCTCCCTAAAACAAGTCATAAGGTTATGTTCTAATCAGTATGCAGTTATTTAAATAAAAGATATAAAATAGGCTACCTTGGTATTCCAAAATATAGTAAATATTTTAAACTCAGAAAAGTTTGTTCAATGAATTCTGTGGGGCGAGCGTAGAGGCGACTTCAATGTGAATATCAGTCAATATTCCGTTGAAGCAACGTCGAGCGCGGTTAGTACTTGGATGGGCTCCCATCTTGGGAAATACAGCGTTCTCGTCCCACCTTCTAGAGGCTTGTATATCAGTGTAGGGAAGTTACGTAATTTCAGACGAGGATTACGTAGTGGATATACCATCCTTCGGAGGGGATGTAAAGCAGGCGGTCCCTTGTCTATTAAATGTTAGGCAAGTAAAAGATCCCTACTCTTCTTAAGGGAAGAGGTTCGGCAAAATTTCCAGGTTGGGGGTAGCTCGTCTCCTGGCGTCGGTGATAGGCCCTGGTAGCGGAAATAGGCCGACGTTAAACAGTTGAAAAAAAAAGAATTCTGTTTTGTTTTTAAGTTGACAAATGTCAAAAGTCTCATTTAGGGATTTTTAATTAAAGAACAGGCCTGATTAATCAATTGGCGCAAATTCCGATTTTTTGTGATAAAAAGACAAAAAAGCGGTAGACATTTTTCATTTCCTGGAAGAACAGGGGTATGTTCTCCATGTGTTAAAGTTATAAATTTTGTTAAGAAAATAAACCTAATAACATCTAAGGTTTTTTTTTTTCTGTGGACCATAGAAATTCTGCCCTTAAGCCCTAAGCCTGCTGGTTTTTAATTTTCTTTGCCAACTGATGGTTTATAATTTTTATAATTATTATTTTTGGAATATCACAAACCATAATTTGGATATTGCCGTACTGGAGCCTTAGTCTAAATTGGTACCAAGCGATAAACTGTACAGAGCTGCATGCTGCATGACTTGTGTTGGGTGCGAAGGCGGCTCGGAAGCATTCTCATACGTAGCGAGAGGTGATTTGCTGGCGCACGGTGAACCTATTTGATCGGTAATCAAATGTGGAGTACAGGTACTGTAAATTATTAATTTTTGGATTCCTGCTTGGGGTCAAAGAATTGGAAACGGCCAAGTTTGCATTCAGCGATATAGAAAATCTAAATTCCATTAGTCCGTTGTCGTATACTTATTTATTGACCATTTATTTTATCACTGTTGTATCGTATTATGTAAATGTTTAAGTGATCCTCAGCGTAGCATAGTGTATTCTGTTTGTGAAACCCTGAACAGCTGTTTACGGTCCTAAAATATACATAAACTGTATACAGATTTATCGATATCCATATTTAATAGTCTCAAACTTTTCTTTACGCTAATGCTAATAATGTTTACCTAAGTGTGATTCATTTAATTAGAAGGGTTTTAACTTCAACCCCATATCTCAATTATTTATTACTTTATTATTTTGTTCTACCCATTTACAAGTATTTACCTTCTAATCTTTATATTAAATTATATTGTTTTACATTGGTTTTTCCTTTAAGTTTTGTGTCTTGTTCTCCATCCCCTTCTGCCAATTAACTTTGGCTGGCGCCCGAATAAGTTTATATTAAACAGCTTTTATTATTAATTGTGCGATGAATAAATAAATTATGGGGAGGTTATTGCATTAACTGTCAGATGTCACAAACCTTTCCCACGACCCGCTTCCGACACTAGAGCTGCCGTGACGAATTTTGGTTGGTTACCTTAGCAATGTTTAGTTAAAACTTTGGATTTTTTTTATCGATATCTTTCACATTTTCTTTCCAAGGGCGCAATTAAATGTGTAAATTAGCTGATATCCACATTGATTTCCATGGATATAATACTCCGAAATATCTAATAATACGCCCAGAGAGAAGACTTTTGAGTCTTTTGATAAATGCTCAAAATAAGCTAACAAATCTTTTTCGTTGGTTATCTACTTTTTTTTAGTGCACACATTTCTCGTCCAGGCGACTTTATTTATGCTCGTCCAACACTCTTGAATAATAATAATTCTACAAATCCCCTTTTCACCTTTTCTAGGACATTAAAGATTCCAGATGTATATTCAAGTTTAGACTGCACAAAACCAAAATAAATTATATTTAGAGTATTAGTAAACTCTCTGCGTAATCTGAACTGAATAGAAGTCTTATAAGCTTCTAAATCTGTTATTTATCTGAGGTACATAGGAAAACTCAAAATTAATTTTTATTATTAATATTAAATTACTCTAAGATCCTTGAACGCCTCGAGGCTTTGAGGAATCGCGTTATTTATATAATTAAATTTTATAAGTGCGAGTTTTGTTGTGAAGGACATTGGGACACATTCAACTTATTTTGAAAACATCAATTAGATATATTGGAGATGTTATTTCATAACGAAGTAGAGTAAGCAGCCAACTTCCACAATGTCAGTCATAAATACATTAAGGAGCAAAGGGCCGAGAATTGATTCATGCAGAACACCAGATGTTGCAAGGTATTAGATATACCTAAACCTACATATCTAGTGATTACATGAATACATGACATTAATAAGCCATTTACAGTAGATATATTTGAAAAATCAATGTGTTCCGAAACATTCGAATGTTGAGTATATGCGGTGAAATATTCGTAAGCAGACATTATGACGATGATATGACATCTTTAATGTACATAAAACATTTTTATTTCGATGCTATAAACGGAAATGAACAGAAGAAATGGTGTAGAACAAATTATGTGAAATGAGCTTACTACGTCATTATAGAAGAAATGAAGTAATTTTGATATTATTACAAATGTAACAAATAAAAACAGTTTAGCCAAATTATTAGTTATAAAGACAAAACAAAACATATTGAAAAACTAAGTTGTATGAAATATGTAACGATTGTGATATGTTATACAGAGATCATCACGGTTAGTGGCCAATTAGACGTTTAAGAAAAACTACAAATAATTTGAAGCTGAAAATTTAGGAAGAGGGGTGATCTATTTAATGAAAATAATGTCACATATGTGACACTTCCGCTTATACCGGAAGTTAACATCAACTTCTCTATTTTAAATGGCTTGCCTTATTTTTTATACTGAATTCGAATTCTATTCATTATTTTCAGGTAACTTTCAATCTAAAAAACCAATGGTTTTTGAGGTATCTCGATGAAATCTGAATAACATTCGATGTGGTACCTTCCGAGAACCAATTTTTCCCCATATGTCGATGAGAGATGAAGCTTAAGTGGGCTCAAGCTACAAATATACAGGATGTTCAGAAAATGAGGTCCCCTTCTACAAATTCAACCTAAATTAAATCGCTTATTTCAAATGGAACATATAAAATTTTTAACCCTATTCGCTTCCCTCTTGAATTACCTTTCAATCTATATGCATTCCCTACAGCTAAAATGTACGGTTATTGGGTTATTTAAAGTTATTGGTCAAATTAACATCAATATCGACAATAGTGTGCCATGAGAATACAGTAATTTACAATAATTTTGTAAAAGAATCACAGTAGATTCATTAAAGTTGCTTAAAGTTCGTAAGGGATGATAAAAGGCTCGATGTATTTGTGTTTTGTACTCTCTCTCTGGAACAAAAATTAAATGTACAGAAAATGCATGTATAATATCAAAATCATTTCTGGGAGAAGAAGATGATTCCATAACCTCCACTCAGAAGGTAGTGATCCAAAACTGTTTTATTTTTATCAACGTTCTCATTGTTTTGTTGCATTGTTTTTGTTGTAGATTAAAAATTTATACAAATTTCATAATGTTTTTTTATACTGCTTTCAATAAATAGCTCACTTAGACAGAAAAATCCTTGAAATTTTTCTCTTTACTTGGTTTTACCTTCTGAGTGGAGATTATGGAATCATATCCTTCTCCCAGTAGGAAAAGATTTTGATATTATACATGTATTTTCTGCACATTTAATTTTTTTTCAGAAAGAGAGTACAAAACATAAGTAAATCAAACTTTTTACCATTTAGTATGTTAAATTTGAAATAAACGATATGGAGGTCGAAGTTGTCGAATATGCACCTCGGTTTCTGGGCACCCTGTATATTTTAGGGCATTTGTAGCTTGGGCCCGTATAAGCTTGATCTCTAGACATATGGGAGAAAAATCGGTTATCGGAATTTACCATAGCGAAGGTTATTAATTTCCAACCATGTTTAGTTTTCGCGTCAGATTTCATTAAACATGAAATATCTCAAAAACTATTGGTTTTTTACATAGGGAATGATATTGAAAGTTGCCTTAAAATAATGAATAGAATTCGAATTCGGCATAAGTAATAAGGCGTGCCATTTAAAATAATGAAGTTGATGTTCAACAAATGTCACATATGTAGAATTATTTTCAGTAGAGCACCCTGAAAACTCCTTTTAATTTTCAGCTTCAAATTATTTGTAATTTTTCTAAAACTTCTAATAGGTAATAGGCCACTAGCAGTGATGCACACTGTCAGAATGGTAGAAGCATAGATGCAAGGTTAAAAGACCAGAAGAGATATTTGAGATAATAAAAAAGCAATAGAGGTTTCTGTAAGCGGAGGAAAACTACAGATTTGTTTGAAATTCTAGAGATTAAGAAAGCCATGATAAATAATGAACCGATAACAAAAACCCAAATTGAACTTAGCATTACCTTCTTTATTAACATCGTTATTAATTCCGAAATTGTAAAAAAAAATTGATAATATAATTTATAGTATAAATATTTTCCTGCTCACTTAGTTTAAATTTTAAGGCTCTTTGATAATCGTCGAGAAGCCAAAACATATGTCAGATAAATCTGAATTAATTTTGTCAAACAAAAAGACGAAATTAAGCATTCAATAATTATAGGTTTAGGTTTAAGCGATATTGGTGGAACTTTGTGATTTATAACAAGAAACTCCTTTGTATTAATGAGACACTTAATAAATAATAAGTATAAAATATGGGTTATTATATTTATCAGATAAAAATTATTCCAGCTCACGGTCATTAGCAATAAGACCCCTATTTATTACTACCCTTAATATCATTTATAAATATAAACCTAAATTTATAAGTCATAATAGGGGCTAATTTATTATCATCGATTTTATTGGTAGTAGCGTAATGCTAAAAAGGATATATAGGAATAAATAAAAATTTCATAGAATATTTACATACCATTCGTCCGTTTGTCCGGCTGTCAGTGACGGAGCTCTAGCCCCTCAAAGTTAATATGATCTTAGATCATAATAAAATCGCTGCCCGTGGAATCACTACATCCACATCCAGATTTTCCATCCAAATCTCACATTGAGAAAAATTTGAATGAAGTAAAAAAACTGTTTAAGGCCTTTGGTTCTTGTACACACACTAAACCACAATTTTATTTATTTCACCCCTTTCAATAATGGGTGGGGGCTAATGCCAAAAATTTTTTTGGGACCTTAGCTTCTCTTGTATATACTAAATATCAATTTTATGGACTCTTACTTGCTCGATTTACCTGTTTACTCCCATTTACCCCAATTTACCCCCAACTCTTCAACAGAATAAGATAAAAATATAATGTAGTTCCAGATCTCATTAAAATACATATAGTGTACCAAATTTCAAGTCAATATCTTTTTTTTTCCTGGAACCTAAAATCTTGACGTTTCGTGACATTCTAAGCCTATTTGAACAATACAAATTTTCTTTTTTTTTTGTCATTACTATACTACTATACTTCACTGGATGTGGAAGTAAAATAGTTTGTGACAGGTAAAAACCTACAAATGTTTTTTTACATTTGCGTAACCAATATGTGCTAAACATCAAGAGTTACAATTTACAACGTTTTCTACTGCAGTTCGAAGTCACAGTTAAACCAATTTATACCAATTGAAGTTTGCAGGAAAATCTCCAAAACCTCAACCATAGGAATGAAGAGAGTCTTATAATTCCGAAAAAATCGAATTCGAAATTTGAACTGATTAGACATTTCATGGTCCCAACATACCATGTATTTAGTTTTTAGGAGGTCCTCAGTGGATTTTTTTCCTTCTTATTCCCTCAAATAAGTGTAGTTTTCTGAAGAACAAAAATTCAAAAACGGTTTTAATGATTTTGTTCATGTCTGCCTATCTGTCTAGAATATGATACAATTTTCGTCTCCATTTCCTACCATATCCGAGAGGAGTTTTTTTTACACTTTCATATGCCTAAAGTGTATTAAATAAAAATATGATATAAAAAAAATCATCTTTTGAAGGTAACATTTTACCTCTGTATGAAAAGGAGAGAGGACAATAACTAAGTCTTAATAGTATAGGACCTAACTGGAAAAGCACTGAACATATTCCAAAAATGTTTTTTGGAATGTATTTGACCCTTATTCGAAAACAAACAAACAAATTGACAATGAAAGGAGTTTCTTGCTTGCTTTCCATGTATAAAGTTTCATCCCAATCGTTCCAACACTGCTATTTCTGTTGATGTCCGATTATCCGGATCAAGCGGGGCAAAGTCTCTATGCATTAGACCTTTCCTGATAAATCCCAACCAATACGTAAAAAGTTTTATCTCATTCGGCTATGGTATTCATCTAGGGTTTCTCCCGATCTGGGTGAACCTGGATGAAACCATTATCCCTAAAACCCACCGCAGCCAGGAGAGAAAAACAGATAAATACGGGTGCAACTGAAAACCTTCTTTATTATAAGTTTATTAAAAACATGTTTCTAAATAATATACAGTGCCTGTACTTTAGGATGGGTACAAGGTGGACCAAATTAAATGAGATTTGGGGTTTTCTCTAAAACTATGGCTGATAGACAAAAACCAATATAGGTGTCCTGAGCTCGATTTTTGAGAAACAAACAATGGGGCAAACCGCGATCGTATATCTTTTTCGACTACCGAGCTACAGAGCGTTTTTGGAAAATTGGCATTTTTGGATGACCTCTATATCTCAATTACCAAGTGTTGAATCGAAAATCAAGTAACACATTCTTAAGGCACTTTTTTGTGTAGAATCCGTTGCTGATAAGAAGAAAGTTATGCATGCCTTAGTTTTCGAGATATAGACATAACTTGTGTTTTTTAAATGGAACTGTACATTATTTTATTATTCGATCACAACTTAAATTAGCTATCCAACGATATATCATATGTCATAACTATCTCTAGAAAATGTGGTTAAGCAGGTAGAGAAGCAGTAGAAAATATTGTTTTAGAAACTGTAAGAGAGAATCCTAATATATCGTCTCGCGAAATTCAGGAAAATTTAGGAATCCCAAAAACAACTGCGTTGCGTTGCTTAAAAAAAAATAAATTCAAACCCTACAAAATTAGGATCAGTCACCATCTATACCCAAACGACTTTCAAAGGCGTCTCGATTTTTGCCAGTGCACATTGGCACGAATCGTGATTGGGATAATTTTTTTTTTTAATACTCGTTATTTAATTTCCAAAAAACGTAAGAGAGCCGATTTTTGAATTATTCTAACCAAAATTATTGAGCTTAGCCAGAATGGTCATTTTTAATTTAAATCTTCAAATAAAAACTTTTTTCTTATTCAATTTACATAAATCTTGTTACTTGTTGAGGTCGCTGATTACGAATCTGATATCTAAATTGTCATAAACCGACCTGCAAGATGGCGGAATCAATGGCGGTTATAAAGTGCTAAAAAATGATGAAAAATTAAATATTTTTGTTAAAGTTTATGCCGAAATCGGCTCTCTTATGTTTTTTTGGAAATTAAATAACGAGTATTTAAAAAAAAAATGATCCCAATCGGTTGCGAAATAAGTGCTCTACATAATTTTGAACGAAAAAATCACGATTCGTGCCACTGTGCAGTGGTTTTTGCGTCAATGCAATGAAGTGCTAGGATTTGAAGGAACAATTATCTGGACAGACGAGGCCCATATAACCAGTGCCGGAATTTTTAATCGGCGTAGTAACCACCATTGGGCTCATGAAAATCCACACGTAACCGCTGTAGCTAGTCACCAGGACGATTTGGAGTTGGTGTATGGTGGGGTTTTATCGGATACCAAATAATAGGTCCTCATTCTTTTCACAGTAATTTGAATATCGAAAGTTTTATTAACATTTTTTAATTTACCAACACGATAGCGCCCCAGGTCATACGTGAAATGAAACACGAAATGGCATCTACTTTAAATTAAAAAAAAAAACACAAAAAGAATAAACAAAAAAAATCGATTTGCACAGCCTTCTGCACGCGACGACTGCCTAAAATTTGCGTTTCTGGCATATTCACGGTAATTTCATTCATATATATGATTGGCATACATTTTAAAAACGTTGCACCTGACTGGTCATGTACCGCCAGTCTATAAAAGCAAAATATGCTTCTTACACATTAGTAATGTTTGTTCAAGGCTTTTATTAGAATAAATTTTTGCGGATACCGTGCGTTTTGCTAATTTGAGAAAATATATTTCTCTATGAGGAGGTGTTACAGCTGTTAATAAAACTAACATATCAACAACAACAATATTTTCTGATTCAATATTAATTGCCGTTTGTATGGTTAATGTATCAGCATCACCTTCTGCTTGAAACGGGAAAATATTTTTATCAGCTAGATTCTTCCTTAACATTTCGATGAATCTGCTTCTGTTATTGCTGTTTGCAAGGAACTTTTCTTGGCAAATTTTTAAAGGCATATTTTCATCAAAAATTAAAAAGATAATTCACTATTACCAGTTACAAATTACAATGAACCAACCACCAGCTTCTGAATATTTATTGAAAACGATTTTTTTCATATAAAACTGGGTGTGGCTCTGCTTGTGGATGTAAAAATGTGGCTTAAATTGTTCTATAGCATGTTTACTATGTGAAGAAGTTAGCTGCTTAAATTCTCCACCAATGATATTAACGAATGACATCGAAAATGGAAACGTCGGAAACAATTACTTTACATGATTATCCTTGCAATAAAAATTTATAGTTATTTATGTCATTAAAATTTATAATAACTATTATTTAGCATAGGTTGTCAATAAATTATTTTCTACAAAAAATTGATGTATTTGTATTATTTAACGTTTCTTTCATTTATTTTCTCTTTCTGGAGCTTCTGCCATCTTCAAATTAATTTTAAAAAGTTTAATTTTTTTACAAATTCTTTATAAACGACCTCGAAAACTATAACAATCATTCTTTTCTTAAAAGAAATATTAAAAAATTCCGATAATTGTATTTTTCGTTGAGATTTCCAAAAGTTTCAATTTTTTTATTTTTAATTTACGGATTTTCGAAATTGCGGTAATTTTCAATGGGTAAACTTTTTAGTTTATGGCATTAGAAATCCAACAAAAAAAAATCATTCAAATCCATCATTATAGCTGGGTTCCGTCATTTTTCATTTATAGTGACTAATTGCACTGGACTGACTACAAGGTAAATCAAGGCTTTTTATAACATAAATTCTATCGTTCGTAGAAAATAGAACAGATATAAGATCGAAGGCAGGCGACTTGGATAAAAGGGCAGTATATTACATACAGCAGTTGCTGTAATTATGCGTCCGGTTCGTCGTGTTTCTATCAACGCGGCAACCTAGGGTCGCCTTAATATATCCATTATTCATATTTACGCTGTTTTTGGGAAAATTGAGTCATCACACAGGGTTTGTATCAAATATATTTTAATTCTTTCTCTCGCTGTTGACGCAATAGCAATTTTAAAAGTTAATGAACACTAGAAACAGCTACCGGCTAAAATTCCTTGTCTATAAATATAAGAGCGCACTCTTCATAAAAAACGACCCTGCTCTAGAACTATGTAAGTTGTATTATGAGGGGTCCATGACATTCTGTGTAATGCAGAAGAGCCATATTCCAAAGGCAATGAGTTATGTGCAAACATGCACATATTGCGAAGACTCTGAAGGTGGAGACATGGCTTGAGTCTTGAGTTTTTGTCCTCTTTATAGTTGCGGACCAACGTCTCTGGGAAGCCGTTCTGCAGCCGGAAAGAATACAAGACAGCCTTTTAAAGCTGACCTCGTTGCAATGTGAAATATAGGACCATAGCGCATTTAAGAAAGACGTTATACACTGCTATCGCGCGTCTATATGGGTATGCTCAGCAGCGAGGCGTTGGAGTTTTTGAAGGGTGCACTTGAAATTAAAAGGAAACATATTTAAGCATTTGCTTAAAATCTCTCGGTGTAGATTTAGAAATAAGGAAAGTCCTGGGTATAATTAGGACTGGAGTAAATTAATAATTATGGTGCAAAGTAGTGGAGTGCAATTAATCTTTATTTCGTAATATGTTTTCTGAGGCTGAATTTTTGGGATGATGCCCTTAAAAATTGTAGAAATAACAAGCCAATTTACTGAGCTTTTTATATAATTGTTACACATTCTATAGGATACTCTTCGCAGTTTTCTTGTAAATAATGTTAGTTTTTGGACATCCTAAATTTTGTAATACCAACTTTGTTATGAAAAAAAATATATGAAAAGAAATTGAAAATAAAAAAACATCAGCCTGCCTGGGATTCGAACACGGGATCTTTGGATTGCAATGCAGTTAATCAATCAATAACAATTTATTATAAATTCACATTACATTAGTGCCCCTACTCGGAACCCGGTCCAGAGCCAACCACATAACCACGGCGGGCAGCGTCGTGTTGAATGCATGATTGGGCGGGGCGGGCCCGGTTGGGCTGGAACGATAATTATGTATATTATGTTAGCACTCTTGTTCGCCGTGGGCAGACTTAAAAGCTAAATTAAGAATTAAAAATGTGTCCACAAGGACCTAAAACTAATTAATAGAAAAAGCACTGTAAAACTATCACTCGCTGGGTAAGAGCACTTTTTTTAATTTTGGTGTCTGACACGGGAAAATAGAACTCAACGAAAAAACCCGTTCGAAGCAATTCCACCCTGGTGGTCTTCCCGTCGTCAGGAAAATGTAGTGGAAGTTTAAAAGATGTGGTACGAAATATTATGGTTTTTGGGAATTTGTTGGTCGAGATGGAATTTAGAAACAAAAAGGGCAAAGGAACAAAAAAGGATAAAAACAAATAGAACGTATAAAGAGAATAGAGAAAGTTATAGGTTTTAATAAGGATTAAAGGTAGGGAAATAAGAAGTTATCGTATAGGAAAGTGTGGCTAGAGAGGCTGTCGCAAGATAGGCAACGTATGGTAGAGGGTGTCGGATATCGAAAAGGATTGCATTATGCTGTCTGATTCGGGTTATGTTGCGGGTTAGCGGACTATCGCCCAGTTTGAATTCGTAAAATTTTTGAGAAATTTCTTGAACGTAGTCCGCTAGTGGGGTTATGTCGTGGCAACGATCATATAAATCTCTGAGGGAGGTGTATCTGTCCGAACCAGAGATGAGGCGCATAAATTTATGTTATGTTCGAGATCTCGAAGTTTTCTCATTGTCGTGGACGGTATGCTACACCACACCGGCGCAGTGCCGCGTATGTGATGGCCGGCCTGATCACCATCATGTACAACAATGTTTTATTTGTCGTGTTAAGTCCGCTACCCCTTGCCAGGAGCGAGATTCCTGGACATGAAGTAGGCCTTGAGTACCGTCTCGTTAACGTGGGTGTTGAACGTCAATCGTTTGTCCAAGTTAACCCCCAGATACTTCACGCACCGTTTGATTGGAATTTCTTAATAGCCTAGGAAATAGCGTACAAATTCGACGACGAATGGTTACCGTCTGCCAGTCGGTAATCGAAGAGACCATATAAGTACAAAATTTTGTTCTCTCTGGAACGGCGCACGCGTGAACCTCGAATAGAAAAAAAAAATTTAGTTTCTATTTCCGGTTAACGCGCGCGCCGACCGAATGTTTCGTCTGCCAACGTAATTGGGGTATGTGAAGTACATATACTAACTACCTATGCTGACAGATATCGATAATCATTCGATTACCCATTTTCAATAAGTAATTAAAGTTTTCATAATTTTTTGAAAAAAATCGGGTTTTTGGAAATTGTTTAGAAAATAGTATTTTTGTTTTTTTACTTCCACGTCCAGTGGAAGTATAGTAACGACAAAAAAAAATTTAAAAATTTGTATTGTTCAAATAGGCTTAGAATGTCACGAAACGTCGAGATTTTAAGTTTGAGCGAAAAAAAAATTTCTGTCTGTCGGTCTGTCTGTAACTTTTTTTGTGCGCACGATTACTCTGGAACCGTTTGAGATATTGACTTGAAATTTGGTACACATATGTACTTTAACGAGATCTAGAACTAGATTATATTTTCATCTTGTTCCGTCGAAGGGTTGGGGGGTAAATTGGGGTAAATTTGGGGAAAATAGGTAAATCAAGCAAGTCAGCAGTCCATAAAATTGGTATTTAGTATATACAAGAGAAGCTGAGGTCTCAAAAAAATTTCGGCATTAGCCACCCCCATTACCACCTCCACCCCATTATTAAAGGGGATGAAAAAAAATTGTGATTTAGGGTGTGTACAAGAACCAGAAACCTCGAAATGTTTTTTTACTTTATCCACCCCCACTACCACCCCCTATCACCACCCCTACCCCGTTACCGATGTGGGGTATCATTTTATGGGTTTTTGGGGTAGAGGATTTCAAATATTATATTATTAATGTTCCATAAACAATTATTTCCACACACAAAATTTTTTCGTTGTGAGTGACTTAGATAAAAAATCTGGATGTGGAAGTAGTGATTCCTTGGGCAGCGGTTTTTTACTTTCCTACGACAAACTGTTCCAGAGATATAAAGGTTTAAAGATGGCACTTGAGCGGATACGCAAGAAAATTAGGTATTTTAAATTGAAACATCTCTTGATAAAATCATTTATAATAATGAAACGAAGCTTATAAAAAAACCGCTGCCCAAGGAATCACTACTTCCACATCCAGATTCTCTATCCAAGTCACTCACAACGAAAAAACTTTGTATGTGAAAATAATTGTTTTTGGAACTTTAATAATATAATATTTGAAATCCTCTACCCCAAAAACCCATAAAACGATACCCCACATCGGTAGTGGGGTGGGGGGGTGGTGATAGGTGGGTGATAGTGGGGGGTGGATGAAGTAAAAAAATATTTTGAGGTTTCTGGTTCCTGTACATACACTAAATCACAATTTTTTTTCATCCCCTTTAATAAGGGGGTGGGGGTGGTAATGGGGGTGGCTAATGCCAAAAATTTTTTTGAGACCTTAGCTTCTCTTGTATATACTAAATACCAATTTTATGGACTCTTACCTGCTTGATTGACCTATTTACCCCAAATTTACCCCAATTTACCCCCCAACTCTTCGACGGAACAATATGAAAATATAATCTAGTTCTAGATCTCGTTAAAGTACATATGTGTACCAAATTTCAAGTCAATATCTTAAACGGTTCCAGAGTAAACGTGCGCACAAAAAAGTTACAGACAGACCGACAGACAGACAGACCGACAGACAGACAGACCGACAGACAGACAGACCGACAGACAGACAGACCGACAGACAGACAGACCGACAGACAGACAGAAATTTTTTTTCGCTCAAACTTAAAATCTCGACGTTTCATGACATTTTAAGCCTATTTGGACAATAAAAATTTTTAAAAATTTTTTTGTCGTTACTATACTTCCACTGGACGTGGAAGTAAAAGGAAGAGTTTGGGATTAAAAATGTTATTTAATTAGTTTACTTAACTGTATTAATTTTATTTATTTATAACAATCTGTGTTTTTAATAAAATTAGACATATACTCTTTTGTGGCCATTTTTAAACCACCATTTTTTTTTTTAATTTAGACCTTATACTCCTATTCAGCGACCTAAAAATCATAAGTATATGGATTTTCGTGAATTTATTTGTAACATTAGAAGAATTATTAATTTTTCAGTATTTAAGGGTGATTTCAACCCCATAAGTTTTGATCTCACAGTCATATTCAGCGAAGTCAAAAACATAACTCTTATGGATTTTCGTTAATTTATTCGCAAAATTAGAAGAGTAATTTTTTTTACGGATTTTCGAAATTGCGGTAATTTTCAATGGGTAAACTTTTTAGTTTATGGCATTAGAAATCCAACAAAAAAAATCATTCAAATCCATTCACTATAGCTGGGTTCCGAGGTATAAACCTAATTGCATTGGACTAATATACAGATAAATAAAACAGAGAAACAAATGTTCATAAATAGGCGGTCAGTTTTTAAAGCAAATACTGGGACTCTCGTATTTATCCTGATAAGAACACAACAGAGAAATCCTGCGTCTTCGTCTGAAATACTTTTATGGTTTTGAAACTTCCAGTAAGCCGCTATCATTAAGGGGGCTGGGGGAGTGGAGCCGAGGGGTATGTGTGTGTCTCTGGTATGTGTTAGTCCCCCAGAGTGTTAGGGACTGGAGCGCAGGCAGTATCCAGGCTGGACACTATCGATCAAACCTTGGCCGGGCTGTTCGGTCGGTCCGAATATGCGTGGGGTGAGTAAAATATATAGCCCTCCTTCTATGACATGAGTTGTCAAAACCGCAAGCTTTCAACTTTCAGTGCGAACAAATGCTTTACAGTTTTTTTTCTATGGAGTTGGTTTGCTCTGGACGATGATAAAAAGTCATTAAACATATTAAAAGTTATAAAACTTCGATTTAGTTTGTTAAAAAAATTTATCCGGAAATTCAGTTCGTAGTTCATACGAATACAGGTTGTTACAAAATTATTTCTTATTCCAAGGGTCTTAGGAGATAAAGAGACGATTAAATGGAGCCAAGTTGCGTATTTTGGTACGCAAGTTAAGTAAGCATTATTTAAAAATTAATATCTTTTATTTCTACTTACATTATTATTAGAAAAATATTATTTTGAGTATTTAACATATAACGTTCAAAGAAATCATTCATTCTTTTCATATATTATTGCTCCAAGTCTGATCACATTAGAATATCAAGAAATCCCCCTACGAGACATCTTGTCAACTCCTTTCATAATATCAAACATTTAATATTAAAAACAAGAAAATAACCATTATTTCTATATACTGATGATCTAAGTCTGATCGTAGTATATTATAAGAATCCTACCTTACGAGACATTCTATCTCTAGTCATACCTAGAGGATGATATCCATCATTAACAAACATTTGTTACATTTCAGTAAGCAGAACTAAAAGCAGAAAGAAAATGAGTATAAAATTTCACTCGCCGCATACATGTCTCAAATAAACAAATATTTCCTGCCAGTTTCTTTTACATGAAAATATTTTGTTATTATCTTCTAATAGTAATTTTGCGTCGAATGGAATGTATACCACTCTTGACGATTTCTAAAGAGAATAGAAAAAGTTGATGTTTTTTGGGAGGTTTAATCAGTCGAAAGTATAAGTATCGCTAAAAATTGTGAAATAAATTTCACAACTTTTAGCGATCTTTTTTGAAGGCATTTTAAAAAAAAAAATTTTTTTGTTCAATATTTGAGTTTGGTATGTTATGAAATGAATTTCTGTATACAGGGCCATGCGGTGGGGGGAAGCGAAGAAGCGGCTGCTTCAGGGCGCAAAACGTTTAGGGGCGGCAAAATTGGGTACATCATGCGGTAATTTTTCGACTCTTAAAAAATTATTCTCGAGCATAACATATATTTTTTTTGTAAACTCCTTAAATTTTAATAAAACAGTAAAACTGTGCCTTATTAGCTGCCTATCAAGAAACCAGAAACCTGTCATCGTTAATCAGGGCGTTCCTACCGGGGGGAAATTGTGTGTTCTACACGCAGGCGCCATATTTAGGGGGGCGCCAAAATGTGAAATAAAAGTGAGGATTTTAATTTATTAATAAGAAAAATAAATCGCATCTTAAGCCAAGTGTAGTGAGGTTTTTCTTAATTTCATAAAATAAAATAGTAAATATGTAGGTACATACCTACTTAGCTAGAAGAAAGGTCAGGATCTTAAAAAGATCGACTGAAAAATTATACCTCCAAAACAACGGAAATTTCCTTAAAATTATAGAATTATTAAGTAAATTTGAGTCAATTTTAGAAGAGCATTTAAGAAGAATCCAGACAAAACAAAATTTAGGTGTAACTTATTTGGGAAACAGAATTCAAGACGAAATAATAAATTTAAAGGGTCAAAAGGTTCCTCAGTAACCTTAAGGAAGCCAAATATTATTCCAGACATTAGTATGGTTGTAAGAGTGCTGACTCTCCATGGTGTCCAGTACGTTCCTCAGGAGTATTTTCTGTTTTTTTTTTAACGCGGAAGATACGACTGGAGCTGGTTTGACGGAATTGCTGCTAAAGAAACTGGAACAATTAAAACTAAATATTAAGTATATGAGAGGCCAAGGATACGATAATGGCGCGTATTATATACAATATGCCTGCCATAGTTTGATCTTGGTAATAAATGATGCAGCATCTGCCTCTGGAGAAATAGCAGCTTTTTTCCATAGTTCAAGAACTTTATGTTTTTTTTGTCAGCTTCTACTGACAAATGGGCAATTTTAAAAAAGCACGTCACAGTTTTGACATTAAAGCCTCTCAGTACAACTAGATGGTCAAGCCGAATCGACTCATTATACCCTCTGCGATATCATTTGGGGGGAAATATATGATGCACTCTTCGAAATATATACTGAAGATAAGGATACAGACACTAGGAATAAAGCCGAGGGCCTAGCAAAGAAAATCTTGAATTTCAAATTCCTTTGTAGTATTGCTGTCTGGCATGAGATTCTATTTGGAGTTAACATAGTTTCAAAAATGATGCAGTCGCCAAAATTTAATCTTCCCGAATGCATGAATTACTTAAAAAAATCTGGTTTCATTTTTAAATAATTACCGATTCCCCAAATGCTAATTACGGCCAAGGAAATCGCATCCGAACTTGAAATCCCTGAAGAATTCCCTGCAGAACAACAAATTCGCCCCAGAAGAAACAAGATCAACTTTGACTATGAGGACAGAGAATTTGAAATTGAATTTTTTAATTTCAGATTGGATGTTACCTTAAACTCTGTTGAGGAAAGATTCGAGCACGGCGACAAATTTGAATTTCTTTACAACATTTTTGAGCTAAAAACTGTTAAAGAAGAAACAATAATAAATAATTGTAAGGATTTGCAAATTGCCTTGCAAGATAATGATGACAGAGACTTAGATGGAGTTGAGTTACAAAATGAACTCCTTAATTTGAGCAGAAATATGAATAAGAAGCTGGATCCGTTAGTTTCGAACGTTCACTTGAACCAATTTCATATGAAAAGGAAAAATTAACCGTCTTAGACATACAATTTTTCTGGTAATATTTGCCAGCAACTATAGTTACTAGCAAATATTACCAGAAAAATGGTACGTGTAAGTCGAATTGTAGTTTTTATTAATTGTTCCTTTTCATATGAAATTCGTTCAAGTGAACGTTCGAAACTTCAGGTACGTTGTCCGATTATAATATACCTACACCTATTTGATTAAATCAAACAAGTATGGTAATGAATAGCGTGAAAACAAAAAGAAATGGCTAAAATAAGATTTCGTCAGTAAATAAGTCCTGAAAGGACAGGGATATTAATAACTTAAGGTTAATTAGAAGTGTAATAAATAATAAGACAGCTGAATCTTCAAGCTGTGAACGCATACTGATTAGGGCGTATTAGTGATGAAATCAGGACCTCATCTATTATATGAATATATTAATCTCTTGTATCTTCAGGATTTAGCAATAAACCAAATATTGGTATTTCGGCAAAATGAGCCAAACATATAGGCGAGTGGAGAGACTTGTGAAATCTTGTATTTTTATCGTAAAAAAGTTAATTGACGATTCTTATAGGAAAAAATGTGCTGAAAAAAAAGTCCAATGCAATTTTTCCTTAGACCGACCACAACATTGTTATAAACAACGTTTAATTGTTTATAACAATCTAGACAAAAAACGATAAGTAAGTAAGGAACCTTAATTAAAAAATTAAGGTATTTCTAAAACGCGTTTGAGACCAACTTCTATCTTGAACCGTTATTTGTTATACACAAATTAACGTTCTTAATTAACACTTCTTTTCTCTGACATTAAACGCTGTTTTTATATTCTATTTCATGAAAAGTGTAGTATATCGTTCATAGAATTCGCCATTTTTTAAATTTCGATATCTTAAATGTTTATCCATTGTTTAAACAATCAAAATCATTTGTATATCAACTAATAACTCGCTCTTAATTGAATTTTTGGCTATCAGACCACATGCAATCGGTAAATATCGATACTACCTTCCATTTTTATATGGTCTGGGCAAAAAAAAATGTTTTTATTTGTTTATATATACGTTTAAAAAACAGCCCTATCAACAATTGAAACATCTCCGCAGTGGAGCATCCTATCGAGAGGGGGATTATATTTTTTACGCGCTTTTTTTTAGTCAGTGGTTTATGGGGAAAAAGCAACTTCTCAAATTTTTAATATCTCTCTCATTTTATAAGATATCGATTTTTTTCTAAAAACCTGCCAATTTTTCCATTTTTTTTCCTATTAGGCCTTATTGTGTTTCGTAGGAGCCGATCGTTGTAGGTTGTTATAATACTTTATAGTAGCTCTTTTAAAATTATAAAAATAAGTTCATTTTTGCATGGTAATCAGTGGAGTACCCAAAATCGGTATACGTTCACAGATTGGGGAGCATTTTTTGAGTTTTCTACATCAAAATACAAAAAACGGAATCTCATTTATCTCTGGAATGTTCAAGTTTAAATTTGGCACACATATAAAGGGACTAAATAGCTTTACCTGTAAATACAACAAATATTTTTTTCAAACTTTGTTGATGTATTTTTCACATGAAATAAAAAATATTTTGAGGCCTTTGGTTCTTGTACACACACTAAATCCAATTTTTTTTTCACCTCCTTTTATAATGGGGTGGGGGTAGTAATGGGGGTGGCTAATGCCAAAATTTTTTTTGAGGCATTAGCTTCTCTTGTATATACTAAATACTTATTTTATGGTCTCTTACCTGCTTGATTTACCTATTTATCTCCCATTTACCCAATTTACCCCCAACCCTTCAACGGAATAAGATGAAAATATAATTCTCGCTAAAATACATACGTGTACCAAATTTCAAGTCAATATCTTAAACGGTTCCAGAGTAATCGTGCCCACAAAAAAATTACAGACAGACCGACAGACAGATTTTTTTTTTGCTTGAACTTAAAGTCTCTACGTTTCAGGACATTCTCTAAGCCTATTTAAACATTAAAATTTAAAAAAGAAATTTTATCGTTACTATACTTCCAGTGGATGTGGAAGTAATATGAGAAATGGACGTATGGACAATATACTACTTTTCACGGAATAAAATTAAAAATAGCATTTAATTTCAGATAAAGAAAATTATTAATTAAGAACTTTAATTTGTTTATAACAAATAATGAAAGATTCAAGATAAAAGGTCGTACTTGGTCTCAAATGACGCGTTTTAAAATTTTTTAATGAAGGTTTCTTTATGTAGGACTTGCCGTTTTTCGTTTAGATTGTTATGAATCATTAAACATTGTTTACAACAATGTTGCGGTCGACCTAGGGAAGAATTGCATTCAACTGTTTTTTTCAGTGCATTCTTTCCTATAAAAATCATCAAACTTTTTTACGACAATAATAGAAGAAAAATCATCGATTTTGACTCTTCCGCAACTCGTCTAATATGGTATGGAGATTTTAAAGTTATAATAATTTAATAAAAGTATATAAAAAAACTTAGCCATATTAAGCTCTGTGTATTTAATTGCTAATGAGACTCTGACACTCCCACAATTGCGTTAACTAATTAGATCAAAGCTCGTGCATGTTACAGAAAGATAAAAACCACATTTTATGTTATTGCTACTTTTTTTCATGTAATGTTGGTTGTAATTATTTACAGAGTGGATATTATTGCACAAATGTTAAATATTACACTATTCGCTAGTACGAAAACGAAGAATATATTGGATTTGATCGGCTCATTTCTAAAATCGAAAATATTACTCGTAAAGAAAAAAAATTCCGTATCATCTCTGTTAGTCATTGAATTCAGAACAATTTTGAAAACATCCGTCTCTGTCTGTATTTTATGCGATCACTTCCACGAAGTTTCGTACCGGTGTGGCTGCTTAAGGGGTTGAAATAGCTGTTTTACCCTCATAGTCCAGTCGAATTAGACATCATAAAAAATTTTGCGTACTGCGGACTTTTTTTTGTGGAAGTTGTTTAAGAGGGCATAATAAGCAAGCACAGAAAACTACACCATGTGCGTCCCCTATTTTTAGGGGTTGAAACTTTGAAATTTTACTTATGTGTCCATATCTGTTTCCCTATTGCCCGTAGGGCTCTTTACCAAGTTACACTTTTTGAAGATTCATCTCTCCTCTACATAATATATATATATATATATATATATATATATATATATATATATATATATATATATATATATATATATATATATATATATATATATATATATATATATATATATATATGTTATATAAAATTATACGCCATATCATCAAGATATAAAGCGACATTACAGATAGCATCATATTACAGTATTAGATAACAGCTTCCTTTGAGAATTGCTTACGTAGATATTAAGTTTCATTTTAACTTCTCACAATATTATGCTGATTAGCTAGCTTGCATTTCCTTTGTTCAACTTTGGCTGACACATCATTTGAAAACTTATAAATAAGACTAACGAGCATTTGTACCTTCAGTTATTAAACTCACTTAGAATGAAACACTTCTAATTATTATTATATTCCTTCTTCAAGAGCCAACGTTGGCTCCATTAAATAAATAAACCTTTTTTAAAAAGTCATTCATGTGAACCGTGATCTAACATTGGCGCAGTCGGTAGGATCCGTAAACATCATCAGAACAAGAAGCCTAACTGGTAGTGAAGCGTAAGAGAACAAGGAAAACATCTTCAGAAGGTGCCTAACTAGTGCGTGTACATCTACGAGAACAAGGAGACCTTCCTCACTGGTGGTGGCGGATCCCAATCCCTTGACGGACGAAGAACCTACCCATGGAAACGAAACTAACGTAAGTCATTTTAAGAATCATCTCGTACCATTTTACTATTTTATTATTTTTCGCAACTCATTTTATTAAAAGTGTATTATACTGCTAATACACTCGGCGCACAAAGCCAGTTCTCTTGTCAAAGTGAATCCATTCCTTTACAAACACAACGAAACAAGTTCATTTAATTTTAAGTTATTTATTTTCGTATTATACTGCTAATACGAAACATTGTGTATTATACAGCTAATATACAATCCATTTATGCACGCAACGTAACAAGCTAATTTAATTTAAGTTCGTATCATACTGCTGATACGCAACCAATTTTTATTTCAAATAATCTCTAAATACAAAAGCAACAATGCCAGATAGAGATACAGCTCAACCAGTAGCACCCCAACCAATAGTACCGGCACCAGCCGAACAACAACAACAACAACTACAACAACAACCAGAGCAAATTGAGCCTTACAAGCTCTCTGAAATTTTTTCACTAATACCAGAATTTGATGGCAATGCCATAAATTTACAAACATTCTTAAATTCCTGTCATTGCGCCCAAAGCATGGCAATTGGAGATCAAAAAATTCTTTTGACCGTCCACATAAAAAATAAATTAAAAGGCAAAGCTGCCGAATTAATAAATTCGCGTAACCCTGGCACATGGCCAGAAATAAAAGCACTTTTAGAAACTCATTTTGGAGATTCTCGAGATTTAACGGCCCTAATTCAGGACCTGCAGCGCATTCACCAATTGCCAGGTGAATCCGCCCTAACATTTGTTTCGCGTTTACAAACGCACAATGCGAAAATGCACGCTGCAGTGCAAAAGCAAACTCTCACGACAACGCAAAGAGCTGCACAATCAGATCTCATCGAAACGATGACACTTAACAATTTACTAACGGGCTTAGAACCAAACTTAGGCCGCATCATTCGTGCTAGCAATCCTCCTAGTATACTAAAAGCCGTTAGCAGAATCCGTAGAGAGCTACAACTTTCCTACTTCGAATCACAGAAATTCCCAAAAAATAACCAAGTAAAAAATACAATGCCTCCTCAGCAAAAACGACCACAAGGTCCCAATTTCCAACAAAAATTTTGTTCATTTTGTAAAAGAAACGGACATGTAATAAGTGAATGCCGCACAAGGCAACAATCGCAAACGATGCCAACAACGTCACAGAACTTTCAAAGACCAAATTATCAAGGAAACCCAAATTTCCACAATTTTTCTCAAACCAATCAATTTAATCAGAGGACATTTCCTCAAAATAATCAATCTAGTCAACCACAACAAAACAGGCCCTCAGCCATAAGACCGAACCCGAATTTCAATCAACAAAGACCCTCTGCTATTCAACCAAACCCAAATTTCAACCGTTTTAATCAACAAAAAACGCATCATTTAAATTACGAACCTTATGAAAACCAATGCGATTTTAATCAATACAGTGACTATTCTTCTGATTACCAAACTGCAGAAGATACTTACGAAAATTATAACTTTGAGACTAACCAAAATCTCCAAGAGAATTATACAGCTAATTCTCAATACGAACAGTACGAGGATTATACTGCTAATCCTCAGGATTTTCGATTAGATCCGGAGTACCCCACGGATACTCCAACACAACAAACAGAACAATTCGAACCAATTGCAGAACTAGAAACTCAAATACAAACTATGAACCTCAACGACAGTTTCGACCCAATGCTGAATTTCCCAGAACAAACGTTCATGTAAATACGCTTTCCCATACCCTACTAACTGTAAACTCAAAAAATCTCTATTATATGAAGGATGCAACTGGTAAATTTAAAATTCTAATTGACACAGGCGCAGGTATATCAATTTTTAAACCTAAAACAGCTGAAAATTACAGACGTAGATCTCCTGAAAATGTAATCATACAGGGTATCACTGATCAAAAAATTTATATCAACGAATCTGTTCTCATCCCCTTTTCAGATGAGTCACACAAAGTTTATATCTATAATCTAGATATAGATTTTGATGGATTATTAGGCGCAGACTTCCTAGAACATTACGAATGCAAAGTAGACTTTAAAAATAAACAACTAGTCACAAATTTCAAAACCGTACCACTATTTAAAGTTACGGAAGAAACTGCAGTAAATTTACCTTTACAACCGACTATTAAACCTGATACAAAAAATTCAAATTTAAGCAACATCAAAAATTTAATTTCTATTGGACCTCGCATGGAAAAAATTTGTAAACTAAAATGTAACCTGCGAAATACCGAGGCTATACTGTTAGCCCAGGAAAACGAGAAAGTACGCTTACCAAATGCTATTGTCAAAATCGATAACAATGGAGAATTTTTAACCTCAATTATAAACGCGAATGCAATACCAAAAACGGTAAATTTTTCTAACATAAAACTAGAGCCAGTACAAAAATTCAAATCAATTTTCAATTTAAACACTCAAAATTCTGACTCACACCTACAGACGGACAGATCCTTTGAAATTAGGAACGAATTGCGCTTGGATCATCTAAACGAAGAAGAGGCCGAAATAGTAACGCAGCTTTGTTTAGACTTTCAAGATATATTCTATTTGGAAGGAGACAATTTAACTTTTGCTAACGAAATTAAGCATTCCATTGATACGAACGATTCAAAACCGGTTTTCACAAAGTCATATCGCTACCCTCATATCCATAAAGAGGAAGTCAAAACACAAGTCTCTAATATGCTTGATCAAGGCATCATTAGACCTTCGATTTCTCCCTGGTCCTCTCCGGTTTGGGTTGTACCAAAAAAACTCGACGCCTCCGGTAAACAAAAATGGCGAGTTGTAGTGGACTACAGAAAACTCAACGAACTGACTATTGACGATAAATACCCGCTACCCAATATTTCCGACCTCCTTGATCAATTAGGCAAATGTCAATATTTTACAACTTTGGACTTAGCCTCCGGATTTCACCAAATCGAGATTGATGCAAAAGATATTCAAAAAACTGCTTTCACAGTTGAAAATGGTCATTTTGAATTCGTAAGAATGCCTTTTGGACTTAAGAATGCTCCATCAACATTTCAAAGAGTGATGGATAACATTTTATTAGGTATCCAAAATGAACGATGTCTCGTCTATATGGACGATATTATTGTTTACTCCCCTACTATTCACGAGCATATTTCTCGATTAACGGAAGTTTTCAAACGATTACAGAAAGCGAATCTCAAAATTCAACCCGACAAATGCGAGTTTCTCCGCAAAGAAGTCGCTTATTTAGGACATCTCATTAAAAAAGACGGCGTAAGACCGAACCCTTCGAAAGTTGACGCTATTCTAAATTTCCCTCAACCGAAAAATCAAAAAGAAATTAAATCATTTCTAGGCTTAGCCGGATATTATAGGCGCTTTATCCCTAATTTCTCCAAGATTACCAAGCCCTTAACAAAACTACTACAAAAAGACATACCATTTCTCTTCGACAATGATTGTATAAATTCTTTTCAAAATTTAAAACAAACATTAACGACCACTCCGATATTAATCTACCCCAACTTTGATGAACCTTTCGTTCTAACCACTGATGCGAGCGCATTTGCCGTCGGCTCAGTGCTGAGCCAGGGGCCCATTGGCAAAGATTTACCCATTGCCTATGCTTCTAGAACCTTGTGCAGTGCAGAAACTAAATATTCAACGATTGAACGCGAGCTTTTATCGATAGTATGGAGTGTAAAGCACTTTAGACCATATCTGTATGGTAGAAAGTTCAAGCTTATCACCGACCATAGACCACTCACCTGGCTATTCTCTATAAAAGATCCAGGAAGTAGACTTGCCCGTTGGCGACTCAAATTAGAAGAGTACGACTATGAAATAATTTATAAACCCGGTAAAATCAATAAGAACGCGGACGCACTTTCCAGAATCAAAATTAATCATTTTTCCGAATGTTCCAAATTCTATTCAAAAGTTCTAGCCGCGAATGACGAAGAGTCAGACGACGACGAAAACCCAGACGATAACAACGAAATCACTAACGAACAAATTTCCCGAGAATTTGAAACTTTCACCAACCTATATAAAACAACATCTTTAATTGACTATTCGAAAATCAAAGCCTCGAACAAACAACTTTTGTATCGAGAACATAAAGATATTATAACCTTCTTCCAACAAAATAACTTACAAGACCTACATCACAAAATTATTGAGGACATATTCGAAGAAAACCCCGAATTTCATAACGATAAAATCAATATTGTATCGAGCAAAACAGTCAGACATAGGAGATATTTTATCATTCCCCTACCGTTTGATATCGAATCCGTAATTGAACATTTATTTTTGGTATTATTTAAAAACCAAGATGTTCTAGATCTCTCTAAGACATACTTTGTCGAAAATAACTTAGACCTCCCCATTCTTGAAATCCTATCATTCATTTTTGCGGAAAAAGACTTAAAAGTAGTAATTTGTCAAGATATCGTCAGAACTGCCGACGAAGATGAAATTCCAATTATATTGGAGCAAAATCATTTTGGTAAAAATAATCTACACCGTGGAATAAATGAAACGATTCGAAGAATTAGAGAAAAATACACTTGGCAAGGTCTAACTAAAGACGTTGAAAATTTTATAAAAAATTGCGAAACTTGCCAAAAGACTAAAGTATGCCGGAAAAACCTTAACAACCCTCTAGTGGTCACAGAAACCCCAAGAACACCATTCGAAAGAATTAATATCGATTTATTTGAATTCCCAACTCGAAATTACGCTTTAACTATTCGCGACGAGTTAACTAAATTTACACAAGCCTATGCAGTCCCGGACAAATCCGCAAAATCCGTCGTAAATACCTTGTTGTTATACTTTCAACATTACGGTACCCCGCTAAGAATCCATTGCGATTACGGTGGCGAATTTGACAACCGTTTGCTCAAAGATCTCTGCACCCTCTACGACATAAAATTAACTTATTCAAGCGTAGGACATCCCCAATCGAACGGATCCATAGAAAGATTTCATGCTACTTTAGCCGAAATGATAAGAATCCACAAAACTGAAAACCCAAACGAACATCCTTTCACGATTCTACCATATGCAGTAATATGCTATAACAATTCGGTAAATAAAACACACGGTTTTACCCCATATGAACTTATCTTTGGTCATACGTCTAACAGACCACCTGAAACCTTATATAACCAAAAAGAGTTAATAACCAAATACGTTAGAGATTTAAACAACAGAATATCGCACTACTATAAAATAGCCCGTAGTCGAACACAATCTCAAAAAGAGAAAGCAAAAGTTCGTTTCGACAGAAATGTTCCCCAAAAACGATCTGAGTACAAAATAGGTGACTTAGTTTACGTAAAAGAATCACAAATCAAAAACAAATTGCAAAACAAATTTAACGGACCTTTTAAAATAAAAGAGATTTTCCAAAATTCTGCTACCTTATTAAACCTCGAAACGAAACAAGAAACCAAAGTAAATTTTGATAGAATGAAACCATATACTGAAAATTAAATTTATTTTCAGGTTTCTCCTGCTGTTCGGATCAGCACTCTGTCAATACAAAATTACCCCAATCAATAACACCGTTGGTGTATACTACCACCAAGACACGGACATCGTGGTGACAAATGACAAATGGACTCTACTAGTGCATAAAAACATTTCATCCCTCAAACTAGCTTTTGACAAAAATCAAAATATCTTAGACAGAATCTTGTACACTCTCCATAATGGTGATCATAAGTCAATTATTTTTACGAGTGAAATTAAAACAGACTTTAACCTTTTAACACAAATATCCAACTCTATAAAAATGAAATTTGACGAAATCTTTTCAGATACAAAGAGATATAAACGAGGAATACTTAACGGTATCGGTACAATATTCAAATCCATAACTGGAAACCTAGATGCTGAAGATGGCCAGTACTATACTAATTGTATAAATAAACTAAATAACGACGAACATCAATTGGAAAACTTAATAAAAAATCAAATTTCAGTTACGACTTCTGTTATTAAAAACTTCAACTCGACTATACAAAAATTACAAATTGACGAGGAAACGTTTAACAAAGATCTCGAAGAAATCGAACGCACAATTCAAACCATGACTCAAGCTATTGAGGCTGCTCATATAAAACTAAAATTCTTATACATTTCCGAACAACTAATGGCGAGCTATTTGTATATCGAAGATAATTTAAACGACATTCTAAATTCAATAACATTTGCCAGACTAGGAATCATTCACACGTCAATCATAACCCCTAATCACTTAGTGACAGCACTACAAGAAGTTTCACAGAGCTTACGAAGGAACAATTTGCCTCTCCCCATTAAATTATCGGCAGTTGCTAAGTATTTGGATATTATTGAATTACAAGCGTTTCAAATGGATTCTAACTTAGTATTTGTTTTAACAATACCACTTGTTGAACCCCAAAATTATAACACCTATCGCCTATATCCTATCCCGATACTTGATAACAGAACTGGTCTACATCACATTTTATCAATTTCACAAAAGTTTATCGCGAGAGACGATGATTCTTTAATGTACATACCTATACAAAATTTGAAAGAATGCAAACCTCTTTATTTTGGAACCAAACTATGCTCAAACCTATACGCTTATCCCATCGATCAAAATGCCATATGCGAAGCCAGAATCCTCAAACCACTAGCTAGACTCCCAGAAAACTGCCAGACCTCCTTCATCATCAGCCAAGGGTACAATGTCCAAGAACTTGAAGACAACTCATGGCTAATAATTAATTCCGAACCACTTCACATTACCATCAACTGTCCAAAGAGAGAATCCACAACAGAGCTAATCAACAAAAATTCCATCATCAAACTACAACCAGGATGTTACGCCTACGCAGGCATCACCCGAATACAAGCCAGTGCTAAAGACTTTTCCGAAATTAAGGACAATTCACATCCTATCCAAATTCCTTTTGAATGCTGTAATCACATGCCCGACAAAATCAAAATTCCAAAATTAAAACCTCTCAAATTAAACAATCTCGACGTAGAAGACCTAGATATTGCTAAAAACAAATTGGACCAATATTCCAAAGACCTGGATGACCTCATAAACGAACCTTTTGTGACCAAACACATATCTTGGTTCACATATTTCATAATCACTCTCATCATTCTATTAGTTCTACTTTACATAACCTGTAAATGCAGAAGAAGAAGATGTGGAGCATTGCGAATCCAACCCTCAACGGACAACCCTCCTTCACCTCCTTCAGAGCGAAGCAGAGTTTTTACCAAATTTCCTAGACTGATCCCTCCAAGAAAGCGACCCGGTATTAAACCTCAAGAAGAAGAGGACATCGAGTTAACATAGACTTTCATATGTGGAGTTTT
Source organism: Rutpela maculata (assembly GCA_936432065.2). Classification (NCBI taxonomy): domain Eukaryota; kingdom Metazoa; phylum Arthropoda; class Insecta; order Coleoptera; family Cerambycidae; genus Rutpela; species Rutpela maculata. The sequence continues at coordinate 207,116,507 of OW386287.2, forward strand.
ACCCTTGTCTATTAATTTAGACCATTGTATTTTATTCTTATTACATTTATGTAATGTACTACTCGCTTATTATTATTATCATCTACCAATTTTAACTTTTATGTATTTTATTATTTTGCTTTGTATTAATTCAACATTGTTTCAATTTATTTTGCATTATATTCATTTAACGTTTTTAACAATTTTCAAAAGTTGCTGCATAACATCAACTTTTTTATTAAGGGGGAAGTTGTTATATAAAATTATACGCCATATCATCAAGATATAAAGCGACATTACAGATAGCATCATATTACAGTATTAGATAACAGCTTCCTTTGAGAATTGCTTACGTAGATATTAAGTTTCATTTTAACTTCTCACAATATTATGCTGATTAGCTAGCTTGCATTTCCTTTGTTCAACTTTGGCTGACACATCATTTGAACACTTATAAATAAGACTAACGAGCATTTGTACCTTCAGTTATTAAACTCACTTAGAATGAAACACTTCTAATTATTATTATATTCCTTCTTCAAGAGCCAACGTTGGCTCCATTAAATAAATAAACCTTTTTTAAAAAGTTATTCATGTGAACCGTGATCTAACATATATATATATTACACATTTGCCGTAGGACAAACGGTTTTGGCAGTACGAGGCCGGAAAGGTCGCGCTGTCCGAATTTAGGGGTCTTCTGTACAGGACAAACGGCTATTATTTCCAATCTACAATACTACACATACTAATGCCCTTAAGGAGGGATGATGATTTGTGAAAAAACTTTCATCGAATACCGCGCGGTTTTCATGATACGGAATGTTGAAACTTTTAAAACCACTTTTTTAAAAAAAAAGTGAACCTACTTTTTTTCGCTCATTTTTCTATCATGCATGTACGACACTAATATAAGAAAATGTACGTTGGTTTCATTTTAATACAATCGTTGGTTTAGGAGCTAGAGAGCAAAATATGCCAAAAATGGCTATTTTGGTATTGTTGCATTAAAACAACCAAAACCAGTATAATTCTGGTAAATGTTTCTGTTTATCCTAAAAGTCCAATTCATTACGCATAGAAAATGTGTTTTTGTATTTAAGTAGGATGAACACTTATTGTGTAATAACGATTTATGTCATGTGTTCTCCAGTCTCCTTTTTCACAATTTTTTTTTTGACTCCTTATGGTTCATAGTAGGGCAGAAAGCATTATACACGTGGACAGGGCACATAATAGGGTGTTAAAGTGGGTCTCTTGTTAAAATGCGATAGGACGTACCGTTTTCGAGTAAAACGCACTTGTTTGGTTATGTTTGCTTTGAGTTTTCATTGTGTTCTGAATTGTGATCTGATAAATAAATTCTACATTTTGATGTTTTCTTTCTTAGGAGTATGTTTTTTAAATCATTTTCCGATGAAATGGACATATAATAGCTGTTTCTCGAGGAAGATAAAATTACTGTGGATTTTGTTATAGATACAAAATAAGTTGCAATGATGATTCGAGACAAGCGTGAACCTTCAAATAGGGGAGTGAGAACCCCATATTCCGTCCGAGTCCCTTCATTTTTTCATTAGCAATGTCCCTCATAAACAAAAAAAGCAAGAAACGACACATAGTTTTATTTTTTCGTAGTCAGCGGTGAGTATTTACTAGTCAGTCGATGAAAAGTGTGATCTGAAATAATTTTTTGCAAACAAGTCCGTTTTACTCGAAAACGGTACGTCCTATCGCATTTTAACAAGAGGTCCATTTTAACACTCTAATATGTGCCCTGTTCAGGTATACATTGCTTTCTGCCCTACTATGCATAAGGCCGCAAAAAAAATGTGAGAAAGGAGACTGGAGAACACATGACATAAATCGTTATTACACAATAAGTGTTGATCCTACTTAAATACAAAAACACATTTTCTATGCGCAATGAATTGGACTTTTAGGATAAACAAAAACATTTACCAGAATTATACTGGTTTTGGTTTTTTTAATGCAACAATACCGAAATAGCCATTTTTGGCATATGTTGCTGTCTAGCTCCTAAACCAACGAATGTATTAAAATGAAACCAACGTAAATTTTCGTACATACATGAAAAAAAAAATGAGCGAAAAAAAGTAGGTTCACTTTTTTTTTAAACAGGGGTTTTCAAAATTTCAACATCCCGTATCATGGAAACCGCGCGGTATTCGATGAAAGTTTTCTCACAAATCATCATCCCTCCTTGAGGGCATTAGTATGTGTAGTATTGTATATTGGAAATAATAGCCGTTTGTCCTGTACAGAAGACCTCCAAATTCGGACAACGTGACCTTTCCGGCCTCGTACAGCCAAAACCGTTTGTCCTACGGCAAATGTGTATACATATATATATTATGTAGAGGAGGGATGAATCTTCAAAAAGTGTATCTTGGTAAAGAGCCCTACGGGCAATAGGGAAAAAGATATGGGCACATAAGTCAAATTTCAATGTTTCAACCCCTAAAAATAGTGGACGCACATGGTGTAGTAGGGTGTAGTTTTCTGTGCATGCGTATTATGCCCTCTTAAACAACTTCCACAAAAAAAAGTCCGCAGTACGCAAAATTTTTTATTGCCCCCCCCCAAAGGCGCCGACATTTTTGAGTGCTTAAGGGATCTACAGACGATCCAACCAACCAACCAACCTTCTCGGTACACTTTCAAAATTGCCATGCCAACTCGTAAAAGTGAGCTGGTCTGCTGGAATTCCAGCAATCTTCAAAGCGTACCGACAATGTTGGCTCCAGCAAGTTAGGTTGTGACTAGACAGACCCCTTTTAGTAGACCTGAAAACAACTATACACTACAGCTGCAATCTGGGAGCAATTGCCTGCTGTTCAGGTTCCATTTAGACACGTCTCTTGATATTAGTGGTGCAGTTAGGCTCGTAGTTGATGAATATGTGTTATATGTCTTTTTGCCTATATGTCTAGATTTGTACAGTAGTGGCATGTTAAAATATTGAGTCGATGCCAATGTAAGGTAGAAGAGAAGAGAAATGGACAAATAATATGCTGAAAAGAAAGAGATTTAACCTACGCTGTTGCCACTTTTCTCTCTAGCTACTTTTAGTCGTCAAGATAATCCTTCCTCTTTTACTGAATTTTCTTTGTGATACATTTGCGTCAACTCATTCTGTTTCTGTCATTTCTTCATAATTAGACAAAGATTATGTTTTGAGGACATGGGAGAACTATGGATAAAAAAAACGACACGCCCATATTTGCCTGCCTGTTTAATTCAGACATCCCAACGGGAGGTGCGCACGTGTAGGCTGTGGGAGGAGCCTCTTACCTGTTGCCGACAAAGCTGCCTAGATTTGACATTGGGGGAGATTGGGGAACGTAAATTATTTTACGCCATGTTAAAATACGCAGCATAAATCTAAATAAATTTAACAAATCATGATGTTTCTATGAGCTACTATTAATTAAATTATTTTAACAAGAAACCAATTGCAAATAAAGCCGTATTAATCGATAATTGAATTTCATCCGATTTCGCATTTTCTTTTTACCCCACTTTATCCTATCATTGCAGAGTATTCGCTTAGACATCCCCACCTAAAATCTCTGTGATCTGGAAAGGGGAGAAATCAGAAAGACAAGTAGCTTTCAGATTTTTATTTTATTTGAGCCATTGCGTGTGCGTTAAACAGTACTATCGTAGTCGTAGGTAACTCTTTTAAAATGACGATTTATACAACGGAAGAACGAGTGCAAATTATTAAATGGTATTTTGGAAATAATACGGCTGCAGAAGTTGTCGCCCGATTTGTTTTTACATTTGAGGATCGACCCGTTCCGACGGAACAAACAGTTTTGAACATTGTTCATAAGTTTGAATCGTCTGGATGTGTAAAATCTTGCAGAAAATGTAATAATGAAGGTGGTGACAACGATGGCAGACAGATGAGTGACGAACGGGAACAGAGGGAAATAAATGTATGTAGTTTTGCGGAGGCACATGCCCCCTGTTCTAGCAGGCAAATCTCTGCCGAGCTCGATGTACCTGACCGTACGGTTCGGGCAATTTTAAAACGTAACAAATATCATTCTTATAAAGTTGCCGTCACACAAGAAATTTTTCCCGATGACTTTATTCGACGTATGGTATTCTGTGAGACCATGATGGAAAAGGCGAACGAAAATGAAACTTTCATTAAAAATATTTTATTTACTGACGAAAGTTCATTTTCGCTGCACGGTCGTCACAATTCATCCATTACTAGATATTGGTCCCGGGAAAATAAATATTTAAGTATGCCACACCGAACTTAGTACCCACAGAAAGTCAATGTGTGGGCTGGAATTTTAGGTAATTCAATAGTTGGCCCCTTCTTTATCGACGGCAACCTTACAGCACAAAAATATTTAAATTTGTTACGTGAACAAATTATTCCGGCCGTTCGAACTTTGGGCATTGACCTCGAAGAGATTTGGTACCAGCAGGATGGTTGTCCTGCTCATAACGCGATAGTGATACGTAGATTCCTAGACACTACATTTCAAGATCGCGTTATAAGTGGGACAAGCACAATTAAGTGGCCAGCAAGGTCTCCTGACCTAACGCCCAGTGATTTTTTTTTATGGGGGTACATGAAAACAAAAATTTATGGACACGAACATCAAAGAGCGCGTAACCTTGATGAGTTACGTGAGAAAATTGTTACTGCCGCACAAAGTGTGACGCCAGATATGTTAACAAACGTCAGGACGGAATTCTATGATCGTTTGGGATATTGTCTAGCACAAGAAGGCGATGTTTTTGAACCAATAATTCGTTAATTTTTAAAAGAGTTACTTTTCATTTTTCATAGTATTATTATTTTATTTATTTATTATGTACTTATTTATTTAAAGAATTTTTATTTATTTTATTTATGTACCTACGGAATGCTAGTTTAATTTTCACGCCACATGGCCAAAAATGTGCAAAAATAAAACAGTATTTTAGTTATTTGAGCATTAAAAAATGTATCAAATAACTACCCTCCAGCAAACTCCAATACGCGTAACATCATTTTTGACAAGAGTAATACATACCAACGCATCTTGAAATGTACTAAACAATTTTTAGGAAACTGCTGTTTTCATCATAAACGTCTCAAGCTGTAGGAGGAACAATAAGAGGGGATAGAGGGCGGAACTCTTAACATGCACAAGTGCTGGCATCGTTGTTATAATATCGGTCTCTTTCGAGTACATTATTTTCCTCTTTATATTTCACTCTATCTTATTATGGGGATCGACCCAAGAAATTTGGCTGCCACTACTGTATATTAGGGTATTCGTAAAATGTATGATGCGCCTTTCGCGCATTCCATGTTGTTCGATCCATTTGACATAAGTAGTTTTGCTAAGTAACATACCAACTGCGATAATTGTTCCGCGAAAAAATACACAGCTACATAAAAGGAAAAATATAGTATTCCTATATATTTTGCGCCTGGATCAAGTAAAGAACATTATATAGGCCAGGATCAAGAGAAGATCTACTCGACCTTTTTCTTTTAATGATTTTCGCGGCCTACGCTATTCTACATATATTTAGAACAAGAAATCCTGAGGATTGCTGAGGCAGCAATATTGGTAATATCTTTCAATCTCCATAGATTAGTTGATCCAGAAAAAGTACTACTCCCACCACTTCACATCAAACTTGGTCTTATGAAACAGTGAAAGCTTTAAGTAAGGAAAGCTTTAAGTAAGGAAGGAGAAACATTCAAATACATAAAACAGAAATATCCAAATGTTTCGTATGCAAAGTTAAAGGAAGGAATATTTGATGAACCTCAGCCGTACAATGCTCAGATGTTGCAGATGCTTTTTCAACTTTTTTATTAACGGCATTACAAACACATTGCACAAGGTTGCATCAAAATCCATTCATTAGCACTCAAATTAGAGATTCTGGTCATTTTAGCGCTCCGCTGACTGGACTATTAGCAAATGTTAGTATCAATGTCATATTAGTCTTCTTTTAAATACTAACCTCAAATTTTTTTAACATTTCGGGATTCTACACTTAAATAGTTCAAATTATGTACATAAAACTCGGGTACCATATAAAAATCCATTAAGTAAATTCTCTCTTTCACAAAATTGGGTTTCATTATAAACAAATATTAAACACACAATGCAAACGTAACACAGCACTGCCACCAACATGATCAATGAAAACATGAAAATTCTCTAGAATTGAATTCTCATTATATACGTCATTATTTATCGCCTTTTTATTTTCAAAACCAATTTTTATTTTCATTTGTTTTTAATATTGTAAATTTTAAGGTATTTTTTGAGGTTAGAAAATTCTGGTAATTTTCTAGGCGACTTGATTTCATATTCAGCGTTTCAAAATTCATAGAAATACAATATTTTAGTCATTTGCATAAGTGTTTCTTTCTTTTTTCACAATATTGAAGAGTTTAAACGGTTTGTTGAGGTTAGAAAACTCTGGTGATTTGCTGAGGGAATTTCGACATTGGATTCGTATTCAGCGGTCCAAAAGGAATATCATATTTTGGTCTTTGCACAGCACTTTTTTTTTTCTTTTTTGTAGCTGTGATATTACTAACTGCTTTTTATCTATTTCTGAAAAATCCAACAAATCTTTCATAGACAACTGTGCAGAATTAACTTTCTTCCGCAACCGCTCATGTGTTTTGATTGAAGGAGAGAATTTATCTGCTCTCCTGACTTATTCTTAAAACGTTCAACTATTTCTTCTTTAATATTGACAACGATTTGCTGAATGTATTTTTTTTAAAACCTAATATACCAGTTTTCGGCATTAACTTTTATTTTAAAGTACCACGCACTGTTTCAACTTGCCACCTTATCTGAGTAACAAGTCGGTAGCTGTTTGCTTCTGAAAGTTATGCTAATTAGCTTTAATCATAGCTAATTAAGATAATCCTTTGCAATGTATTATTACCCGACAATTTAATTTGTATATTCACTGTGCTCCAAAATGTAGACTACAAACTATATGAAACTGCAATCGCAAACAGAAAAAATATAGTGATATTTCACAAATACATTTCGTGTTCGTTATTTATTAACTTTCTTTACATTTTCCTAAGTTAGATGGAGAAAAACAAAACACATGGCATCGGAAGTTTAAATGCGGCGTAGCCACGCTGTAACTGCTTTTAAATTCTTTTCAGTGACGAAAACGTTGTCAAAACTTTTTAACAAACACGGACTGGCAATGTAGAAGTTCGATATGGGAGCGGAGTGGGTGTCACGTTCCCTCGTACCTATCCTGACGCCCCAAGAGACTCAGACCTGCCAGATATCCGAAACGAGGACTGCCGCTGCAATTTACTTGATGAAGGGTGGACTAGGGGAGCCCCACGGCTCCGGGCATATCCTCTAAGCGCCTACCCGAGAACTCGTTCCCTTGTCCGTTTCGCTTGGCAGTCTTGACACCCTTGATATCTGAACGCACGATATGAACGGAAATTATTGCCATTCATATTTTAATGTGCGGCCAGAAATGTTATAGATAAAAATGTCACATTAGGCATATGAATATTTTAGTATTTCATTTTCCTACAATATAATCGTCCAATAATGTGCCACGAAAATTGTATTTGTTTCTTTTCTACTGATTGTTACCACCATAGTTGGAATTTATATATTTAAGGGTGGCGGTGCCGTGCTTAAGAAAATGATTTCGTAATTCGACAATTTCTCCTACTAGTGGAGTCAATAGAGGCTGAAAATAAATATGCATTATTTTGGAATAATTACGAGAAGCTTCGATTTTCCTAAAACCCTTTGATATCACTTTTACATAGCTTAAAGTAAAAAGTTATAAACATATAATCGTGAGGAAATTGTTTATTAATTATTTAAACAAAAAGAAACTTTTTTTAACAAAATTATTATAAGTTGAAAAATTTTAAAGCAATTTAATTCAAATTGACATATAAGGAGGTTTTCGAGGTCGCTGAAACAGATTATGATGTCAAAAAATCGTAATTCAAATTGGCTGATCCAATATGGCCGACTTCTATCAAGCAGTAAAATAATACACTATGCAATTACAAACACAATTTAAATTTTCACATAAAAACTTAAAAAGAAGCTGAGAAAAGTGATATTGTACATTACAAGATGATATGTGAAAAGTGCCCAAAATACTTTTAAATTGCTCTGCGGGCACACACACAGCACAGAGTGTGGGGCAGGTGATACGTACTGCTTACCGCGAAGATGTTGTTTTACTTTCAATCTCTATTATTCAAGCATTATAATTTGACTCATAGCCCTGTACTACGTGAATATTTTTAATATGTTTTCGATATTTTAAACATGATAAAAATTGTAGAAACAATCAACATTAAGTCGATTTACCGAAAAAAACTTGAATTTTTCAATATTTCGTGAAAAGTATGGGTTTATATACACTGTGTCTCAGAATAGATGTAACAAGAGGTGTAATGGACCAAAAATTTTGGAATTTTGGAATGGTATTTGGGAATTGAGTCCTGCTTGTTGTAAAACTAAAGTATCCCAAAAATGACTTGATTTGGTATTCTACAGGGTGTTTTATAAGTAAAGTTGTAAAAATCACCAGTAATAAAGTACCTTTATTTTTCAAAATATGAAAAAATTCCACTAAGAAAAGTTATTTAGAATGCAATTTTATACCTCTATACCAAATTTCAGGAATATAAAATTATTTTTTTTGAAACTTCCTACTTTTTCGATAAATTAGTATTTTATTTTGAACCATTCAATTAAAACTGCATAGAAATTATTTTTTGTGAATTAATATTTAAAGTTATGTAGAAGCTAAAAGTAGGCTATGAGAAAAGCAGTTGATACACATTTATCATTTATTATTGACATATCTAACGTAGTCAATATTATCCTTAATTTCTGTTTCAAATTAACGAACCAAGCATAAAAAATTAAGTGAAAATGGTACTCGCAGTGCGTGAAAAAATTTATATTGTGCAATGCTACGGAATTGGCGGTGAAAACTCGCTAAGAGAAGTGGTAAGCCAATTTTATTTGAAATTTCCAAACACTGCTTTGTCACGTACTCAGGCTATGAGAATAATTAAAAAGTTTCTGGCTACTGGTAGTGTTCTTAACATGAGAAGAAAAATAAAAGCATATGATGAAGACAATGTTGGGGCTATTATAGCTCATGCCTCTGTTATAGAAAGTCCTAGGATGCCACTAAGAGAGAAATCAGCTCTTATTAATATTAGCAAGTCTGAACTCCAAAGAATTTACAAGGCAAAGAAAATTAGGGCATATAAAGCAAATTATAAACATACGCTGGAAGAGGGAGATGACGGCCGTAGGTTGGATTTTTGTTTGACCATTGGAGAAAAAATCATGGAAGAGAGATTTTTTCATCATTTCATAATTTTCTCAGATGAATCCATATTCACAACCAATGGTGTTGTTTCATCTCAGAATTGTCGGTTTTGGGCTTCTGAAAATCCAAATTTTAGAATTCATTGTAGAAGACAGTATTATAAAAAAGTGAATGTGTTGTGTGCCGTTTTTTATCACGTTGGAGTTATTGGACCTTATTTCATTGAGGGAAGGTTAAACCAGCATACTTATTTACAGCTTCTTGAAAGATTTCCTGAAGAACATTTAAATATTTTACAAGATATGCCTTTAGTTCATTTTCAACATGATGGTTGCCCTGGCTACTCCACAGAAATGGTTAATCGGTGGTTGAATTTAAATTTTAGAGAAAATTGGATTGCCAGAAATGGACCGATCAAGTGGCCGGCGAGATCCCCAGACCTGTCAATATTGGATTTCTTTTTATGGGGTCGCCTCAAGCAGTTGGTTTACACTGAACCACTTTCTAACGATGTAGCAGTATTGAAGCAGAGAATTACAAATGCCGTAAACTCCATACCGTTAGATCATATTCGAAACAGTTATAAGGACTTCAGGCGAAGGATCGAAATGTGTGTGGATGTGGGTGGTAGCTACGTCGAATAATAAAAAAGTTGTAAACATTGTTTTGTATTGGTCAATAATTAATTTGTTTGTGAATCTGTTATGTTTTTGACATTTATTACTTGTTATAATTTTTAAACCTCATTAATCTTCTGTTAGTAATTGTTTCTTGTTTTACAATTAGTTCGATTAACATTATAGCTTCTTACATCTCGTATATTCAATTTTTTATTTACCAATAGCCTACTTTTTGAGATGATTAACATTTGCTCCTACACAACTTTAAATATGAATTCAACTCTTAATTCTCAAAAAATGGAAAGTTTCAAAAAAATAATTTTATATTCCTGAAATTTGGTATAGAGGTATAAAATTGCATTCTAAATAACTTTTTTTAGTGTAATTTTTTCATATTTTGAAAAATAAAGGTACTTTATTAGTGGTGAATTTTACAACTTTGCTTATAAAACACCCTGTAGAACACCAAATCAAGTCATTTTTGGTACACTTATTTTTACAACAAGCAGGACTCAATCCCCAAATACCATTCCAAAATTTTTGGTCCATTACACTTTTTGTTACATCTATCCTGGGACACACTGTATATTCCAAAATTTTTTCATCATCAGATTTACTTATTTTGGGTCCTACTATAAACATATGCTGCACAGGCAGGCTAAATAAATTTTTTTATAAAAGTTATTAACGTTTATTTTACTCATAATTTCAAGAATTTTACAGCAAAAAAAATGTTTTTTGTTTTCGTAAAAAAAGGGGGTTAATTTAATTTTTAAGGTAAATCCCCTTGAAGCATCTTAAATTACACATTTCAAGTTTTAAAAGTCGCACCTACAAAGATTAAATAACGCGATTTAAACCAGTTAGTTATATAATATACAAAATTTTATCATCTTCTCAAAATTTTGAAATTTTGGAGGTGTACATCTGCAAAAATAAATTTTTGAGATTTTTTTCACTCATCGGATCTTTTTATACATTACTTCAAGAGTAAAATGTGAAAGACCCAAGTTTTTATCTTCATATTTTTAGAAATGGTAGAGCTTTAACCTATTTCATCGCAAATCTCTTTATGTTCCTACTTCATATATGTACTATTCCTACATACGAGGCGAGAGTAGAGGCGACTTCAATGTGAATATCAGTCGATATTCCGTTGAAGCAACGTCGAGCGCGGTTAGTACTTGGATGGGCTCCCATCTTGGGAAATACAGCGTTCTCGTCCCACCTTCTAGAGGCTTGTATATCAGTGTATACTCGGAAGTTACGTAATTTCAGACGAGGATTACGTAGTGGATATACCATCCTTCGGAGGGGATGTAAAGCAGGCGGTCCCTTGTCTATTAAATGTTAGGCAAGTAAAAGATCCCTACTCTTCTTAAGGGAAGAGGTTCGGCAAAATTTCCAGGTTGGGGGTAGCTCGCCTCCTGGCGTCGGGGATAGGCCCTGGTAGCGGAAGTAGGCCGATGTTAAACAGTTAAAAAAAAAAAAATCTAATAGCTGCATGTTTCTTCTTTCATTTAAGCTTTTGTGAGGTAAATTTTATTAATTAGTTCAAAAGTTACAACAAATTTAGAGTAGCGGGTCCGAGGCCGCGCGCGGTACTTACATGTTTCCGCGTTCCATTTTCGTGCGTTAAACAAAAAAATCACACACATTTTTGATCGTACAAAAAAACTTCATATACATTTTTGATGTGAAATTTCCCGTACTTTCGAATGGCGCAATAACTTTTTGAAAGAAAAAAATATTTTAAGATATATTTGACAAAGATTGGTATTCTGCAAATAGTTTGTTTAACAAAAAATTACGCTCAAGGACTATTGTTGGTAACTTTTGGCATGTTGTTCCTGACATGTTCAGGGATGTATTCTCAAAAGTTACCGCTTCCTGGAATTTTTCCGAAGGTAAAATCTCTATTGACTCCCCTATACATCCCCGAACTGATTGAAACAATATTTTGATAGGCTTTTAGAGAAAACTTGATAGAACAATACCAGAATGTTGAAGTCAACAAACATTTTTTTTTAATTTTCACACAAGAAAAATTTCTTTCCTTCTTTAGTTTTCAATAGCGTAGTATTATGTGAAGTTGTCTCTAAAAGCCTATCAAAAATTTTTTTTAATCGGTTCAGGGATGTAGGAGAAATCATTGAATTACGTTCACGGTATCGCCCGCCTTAAAGTACAGAACATTTTCTTCTCCTAATTAGCAAGCATTTTTCACTTGATTAATTTTGATGTTTTTTTTATTACTAAAATTCTCTTCACACAAAGTAGTCACTAATTTTTATTTTTTTTTTATTTTTTCATGTGTAAATGTAAACGCAAAATCAAGAACTTTTGTCTCTGGCTCTCGATTCACTTCTAGCGGCATCTACTTTAAAGTCGCTTTAAAAGATAGGACCTAACTGCACAGCACTCAGTCACAGATTTAAGAGCAGATACACCACTACCATCGACACCTTTCGTATCCAGGGGCGGATACAGTATTTACTTCTGGGGGGGGACACCGGAAGTCTCGAATACCCCTTATATACGTTTTTTTAGCCATATATTATCTATTAAAAATTAATATTAGGCATATTTCACACTGGGGGGGGGGCAAGGCACGTGCCCCCCCCCCCTAGATCCGCCACCTTTCGTATCCATTTCTGGGGATCTTGACCTTTTATAGTCCATGCCAAAGTTGCAAAAACTCCAAAAGTGCAAAAGTAGCACCCATTTTCCCTAGTGATAGTCGCGCGGTCCCTACCCCCCTCAAACTGCCCCCAAACGCAAGAAACCATTTTTCCCATTTTTCGTTGTCAGGCATTCGACGACATTTTGGATCAATTTCTTTTTGAGGAAACTCAATATGTCTTATAAAATTTCGCAACCTGACGTGACCACCCCCTCCCTGAATACCGAAACATGCAAAAAACATCTAAACGTGCTGAAAATTGTTTTCTACGCGTTTTTAAGGGCGGGGAACACGATGCTGATATTATTTAGCCTCCCACCCCCAATCAACTACCCCGAATGCATAAAACCACCCCTTTTCCCCATATTTCGTTATCAGGCATGCGAGGACTTGTTGGATCGGAGGGAACTCAATATGTACTGTAAAATTTCGCAACCAGACATCCTAACGACTCCCGGGGGTTGAAGCCACCCCCTCCCTCAATTCTGAAGTGTCCCTCAACGAGAAGGTTTTAGAGAATGTAACCGTTTTCAAGGATGGAGAACACGATCGTGGCATCAGTTTCTCTCTTATTCCTGTAAAACTATCCTTGCATGCCCAAAACCATCGGTTTTTCTTACAAGTGCTCATTGAATCAGGTTTTCTGGGAGAGAATTTTTTTATTGCAGCTTAAGAGGATAGGATGGGAAAACATTATACATTTGAGGGTAGTTGGTTAGGGGTGGGAGGCTAAATAATATCAGCATCGTGTTCCCCATCCTTGAAAACGTGTAGAAAACAATTTTCAGCACGTTTGGATGTTTTTTGTATGTTTCGGTATTGAGGGAGGGGGTGGTTTCAATCTCCGGGGGTCGTTAGTATGTCTGGTTGCGATACAGGACATACTGAGTTTCCTCAAAAAAAAAACGATCCAATAAGTCTTCGCATGCCTGACAACGAAAAATGGGAAAAAGAGGTGATTTTTGCGTTAGGGGTAGTTTGAGGAGGGTAGAGACCAGATCAATGGATTTGTCGTAAAAATTAGTATTGAACTACTAGGTGTCTAAATGATGTTGCCATTTCAAAAAGTTGACAATTTGAATTTGAATTTGATTTCGGAAATTTTGGTTTGTCGTAGCTACTAAACCAATTCGAAAAATCTTACATTTCTGTTATTGTTTTAGTCTATTTGATTGATTTGAGTGCATTCACTGTATTCTAGATGCAAAAATGAAAATAGCCCTAAAAAAAATCAAGTAGTCTCAAAAAATTTTTAAAACTACGCAGTCGTATTTAAAATCATCTCCGAAATCCAAAAATGTAAAAATATGCAGGGTATTCCATTTAAAATTTCAAAGTTGGGATAATTTCCGGGGAAACCGGAAGTGATGGAAAAATGCCAAATTATGGAAAATTTGCCGTTTTTGCTATATATTGCCCCTACCAAATTTAAAACTTATGTCTTGAAAACTCTGGAAACCATGGCTTGTCTAAATGTCTAATGATTCCGTTGACACCCGGTATATAGGAATTATCTTAGAATATTTCAATACATCGGGGAATAAATTAGATTTATTGACCAAATTAATAAAAATGTGAGAGTAAATACGCTAGTACAATCATGTAATAGAAAGGCCAGAATTTTGTCACGACCTATCGTGCATTTAGGCTTGATTTCTTTTAGAGAATTTAAAACTTCTTGCTCTATAAACTGTTCTATTGTTAAAAAATCAGTATCTGCGTCACGATTGTCCAATTGGATTAATTGAGGTGATATATGAACTATAAAAATATTCAGCAAAACCATTTACCAACTCTTTGTTGCCAACAAAATGTTTATCAGTGTAGTACATATCTGTACACTCAAAGAAATAGTATGGGTAAATTCAACAAAAAAAAATGGTTAACTAACAATATCGTTAATTTTGTTAAACTAAATTATATTGATGGTATTTTTAAACAAGAGGTGATTGTTATTTTAATTGATAAAAAGTTGTCGTACAACAAAACAAACATTAACTTAAAAAATAGATGAATAAGACTATTATTTTTTTCGTCTGACTATTATTTTGTTGAATTCTGTCAAATTAAACTAAATAATAGTATATTTTATTTTTAACTATTGTCGAATTGTAATTGTAAACCCAGTAGCAGTTTGCTCTTCTATTATAGTTGACAGATAAACCAATATTATTATAGAGTTAACCCGCAGTTCTGTTTACATAAACATAACATCGTTCTGCCACCCACTTTGATGAATTAAGGCGTCGCATCAGCGCTTTTGATTGCAAATAGTATGGGTTAAATCAATCAAAAAAATAGTATATATATATTGTTCATTTTGTTAAATTGAGGTATATTTAATAGTATTTTTAAACAAAAGGTGATTGTCACACAACAAAATAAACATTAACTTAAAAAATAGGTGCATAAGACTATAATTTATTCATCTTAATAATAATCTTACTAATAATTTGTTGAATTTTGTCAAATGAAACTAGATAAATAGTAGACTTTATTTTTAAGTATTATCGAATTGTAATTCTAACCCAGTATTAGTTCGCTGTATTATTGTACTTTGTAGACAAACCAATATTATTGTTGTGTTCTAGAAGTTCTAAAAGGGAATTACCATAAAATTTGCTTGCTTACCACGTAGTCTATTAGAGAAATTATTCCTAGATGACGCCACATACAAATCACTGACAATAATCAATCATGCATTATCTTATACTCTTATGAATTTGTAGAAAATTAATAACATGATTGCAATGTTCAAATTCTCTCAGGGATCATCGATATATTAGGATGGATCTTATAAACGATCTTTAATCTTTGGTTTGGGTGGTCTGATGTCTCAATACTGAGATTTTGGCTAACCAAAAAAAACTTCATCATACAATA
Source organism: Rutpela maculata (assembly GCA_936432065.2). Taxonomy (NCBI): domain Eukaryota; kingdom Metazoa; phylum Arthropoda; class Insecta; order Coleoptera; family Cerambycidae; genus Rutpela; species Rutpela maculata. The sequence continues at coordinate 207,132,038 of OW386287.2, forward strand.
AAGTGTAGATCAACCTAAAAATTAGTTGGTGAACAAAAAACAAAGTCGTTGTACTATTTAATTGTAGACCAAATTGAAAATGGTTAGTGAACATAAAAAAATGTCATTGTACTATTTAATTTGTTACAAGAAGATATGATTATTAAACTACTATTTGTTTACGAAAACAAATAAAGTTGTTGTATGACTATTCTTTTCTGATTGATTTAACTATGAAACTAGATAGGCGCGATTTCATATGCTCTTTTTGGTTGAATTCACCTATCATTTTCTTTGAGTGTAGGTAAATTATTACTAGGTTTTTACTGTCGATAAACTGCCAAAACTTGGAATATAATAATTTATTGTCGATATCCTAACTGTAAGGAGTAGTTTATTTATTGTCGTAACATTGGTCAGACAGCTGTCTTTTGAAAAATTAATAGAATTAATTTAGGGTTAACACACTTGAGCTTAGGAAGACGGAAGCAAATGACCGTGGCGGTAGCATTAAAACCGGCTACAACAGACGGATTTTTATGTTTAAGAGTAAGACTAACAGAAACACCCTGTCGTACAGGAAACATACGGTCACCATGGGGGCCTTAAACGCTTATGCTTAAAGCGCGAATCACACAATCTAATTAACATAATCATGCTGCTAATAATTACACACGCCTCAGTACCCAGTGTGAGGATATACAGCACGAAACAAACCATAGGCCTTTAAATCCTAAGAAGATGGACGCTCCATTGTGGTAGAAGTGCTATGTGGTATTTTAATTTCTGTATGGAAATGATGTCATAAGATGAAAAATTTACTGAAGGAAGCTTATTTAACAAATTTAAATCAAAAAGTAATGCAAAGTTAGAATGGTAAAATCAGCATTATAGTCAAATATTCAGATTATTTTACCATCAGACAACATCAGCGATGTTTTGATATAAAATAAAACATTTTGTAAGAGTAATATATTTTTTAATTTTCGAAAATCAACACACTAGGTCTTATGGAAGAAAAAATCTAAATAATTCAATACCTCGTTTCGAACAATACAAAAATCTAATAGCGTTTTCGAGTGACTGTACAGGGTGGACCAAATAAGTTGGGATTTGAAGCTTTCTCTAAAGCTATTGCAGATAGACAAAAACCAGTATAGTTTGATTTTCGAGAAACATACAATGCCGCAAACCGCGATCGTCTATATTTTTCGAGTACCGAGCTACGGAGCGTTTTTGGAAAATTGGCATTTTTGGATGACCTCTATATCTCAATTACCAAGTGTCGAATCGAAAATCGAGTAACACATTTTTAAGGCACTTTTTTTACTATAATCCGTTGCTGATAAGAAGAAAATTATACATGCCCCAGTTTTCGAGATATAAACATAACTTAAAGTAGGAAAAACTAAACTACAATAAATGTTCGAATTGTCTTCCATTGACATCTATGCATTTCACACCGTCTCCTTACAGCATTTGTTGCATTTCCAATCATGACAGGAGTTATTGTCCGAAACCAGAGGCGTAACTATGGCAGTGCCCCGTGGCCCTTTAGCCAGCGCCCTGGGGCCCCGGGAGACCAACGGCCCCAGCTGGCGCCCCGGGAGACCAACGGCCCCAGCTGGCGCCTGGTTTTTTCGGATTTCTCCCCCCCGCTCATCGAATTTTTTTTTTTCGGATTTTTGTCGCCCGCTCATCAAAAAAATGTTGGGATGAAAATAATTTTTTTTTATTTCTCCCCCCGCTCGTCAAAAAATGTTGGGATCAAAAAAATTTTTTTGATTAGGATTAGGTATTAAGAAAATAATATAATAGGGGGCCCCCAACAATTTTTCTTCTATGTTATTATAGTCCAAGAGCCAGCGACAGATTTTCATGACCAAGTCCCTCTCAAGCGGTAATTAGTGGAATGCATCAGAGAGTTGTATTATAAAGCCTCGTGAACGTCAGCTGCTGTTCCATGGGTGGGATGAGCGGCGGTAGCCTCCCACGCATGGAGAAAAAAATATATTTTTGTCATTTCCTCTCGACTAAAAATTTGTCAAACTATAGCTAATCCAATATCTTGAAGAAAAAAAAAAGTCAGCTGACTATAACATGGTGTATTATACGTCAGCTGGTCGGTTGAATATGAAAAAAAAAATTATACATTCAATGATTTCCTCTCAACGAAAAATTCACCTGATGATAGCTTATATGCTACTGTGAATGAATATAATTGTCAGCTGGCTGTACCTCGGTGGAAAGAGCGTCAGCTGATACCTTGAAAGTTGTAACGCAGAAGTTAGGCGGGAGTATAATTAAGTAGGGAGTTCATTTCTAAAGAAATATTTATGAACTTTTCTCCTGATTGCATATCGATCGAAGTCATCCACCATATCAACATTTTTTTTTAAGTTTTGGTTGGTTTTTGGCACCGAAAATTTATGGTTAGTGGTATACTCTCTGACAATTTTGTAAACACTGCGGCCACACACTCCTGTCATATTTGCCACTTTGTTTACAATTTCATCTTTGAGTAATATACGATTTTCTTGAATCTCATGCTTATACACGCTTAAAATTCCATTGATCTTTACGTTGAAATGAGACTTTTTCGACCTTTTTTTAAGAGGAGGCAAAGGACAATGTTAAAAATAGCTGATTTTTGGCCCCTATCCCGGAACACATAAAACCGAGAGAAAATGGTTGGAAAAGGCTCAAGATTAATAAAAATACATCTTCGTGGTACCAAAAGCCTGGGGAAATTTTATTCCACCCCTAAAAACATAAAAACAACCACTAAAATGCTATAAATAGTAGCTTATACTGAATGTGAAAATTATATTTATTTTATGATAACTATTAGGTATCGATTCCATAGAGATAACAAAAAGGTAAAAACTACCCCTTCCACACCCTATTCGGGGGATGGAACGAGATACACAGCATCTAACATTAAGAAAATAGGTACCAAGGTGATTAAAAATGTATAAAATGATTTTTTAATATTAGTTGAGCCAGACCTTCAACTGTTCCTGACCTCCTTTTCGAAAAGAACCCCTATAAGGGTATGAAATAATATTCGCAGCAAGTATTATTATAAAAAAACGCTTTAGTTAGCGACCCTGGAAACCACCAAAGTACCCTATTCAGGATGCAATTCTATTCAAAGTATCGGATACTAAAAAAATGCCGCGGCACTTAGTAATGCACCAAATTATTTTCTACTAGTAGAAGGGACAGACATTCACTTTGTCTTGACGTGAGTATCCTTATTACGAAAAAGTACCTCTATATCAATATGAAAAATATTTACCGCACGTAATATTACAATAGATCTTTGTGGTTTTAGTCAACACATTTTTTTAATAAAGAACAAATAGCGAGTTATTTAGCAAGCTCTAAAACAACCTTACTACCCTATTCGGGTGGTAGAATCGCATTCACCGCTACAAATACTAAAAAATAAGAAACAAGGTGATTAAAATGAATCAACACCAACTCCAGTTTAGGGATGACAGGCACTATAGATAACTAATGTTAGAAAAAAAAAAGATTATCAATTTATGAAATATATAGAATCATATGAAAATATTACAGCAATACTGATTACCTAATAGTATCCCTATAAAGAAAAACTGGCGTTATTTAGAGATGTTAGAACAGCATCTAGTACAGAATATTTGTAGAACAAATTAAAATAAAATGAAAGGTTTCTATTGGTTCTTATGTCTGCATTTAATAGATATACGTTGAAGATAGTTAATCACTGTAAGGGGTTGAAAATGATATTAGTTTATCCTCTGTTATATTATTCCATGTAAAGGTACTTCTGGGTAAGCTTCACTTGTTGGAGAAAAGGGTACAATAAATATGTAAATGAATACTTGCAAAGAAGGATCATTTGGCCATCGGTCACTTATTGTGTTCTCCAGGATGCAGCACGAGGAGGCGATCCTTTTTGCATTCAACATTTTTTTCTATTTTTTTATCTTACTGGTGAACTAACTGTATATAGGTAGCAAAATTTTAACTATAAGACTATGTGTATGTGCAGTATTATAGTATTTAAGTAAATATTATATATAGATAGATATTAAATAGTGTAAAAATTAAATGTTCACACGCTTAAAATGGCAAACGAGTGTCACTAGAATACTTCTGCGAAACCAGAGTACATAAATGTATATAATAATGTAATAATTATAATTTATTATTTATTTTTTATTATAACCCTTATAGGGGTTGTTTTTGAAAATAGGACTCAGCATTCCTATTTTCAGATCAGTTGAAGGTCTGGCTCAACTAATATTAAAAAATCATTTTGTACATTTTTAATCACCTTGGTACCTATTTTTTTAATATTACATGCTGGATATAACGTTCCATCCCCCGAATAAGGTGTGGATAGGGGTAGTTTTAACCTTTTTGTTATCTCTATTGAATCGATACCTAATAGTTATCATAAAACAAATATAATTTTCACATTCAGTATAAGCTATTATTTATAGCATTTTAGTGGTTGTTTTTATGTTTTTAGGGGTGGAATAAAATTTCCCCAGGCTTTTGGTACCACGAAGATGTATTTTTATTAATATTGAGCCTTTTCCAACCATTTTCTCTGGGTTTTATGCGTTCCGAGATAGGGGCCAAAAATCAGCTATTTTTAACATTGTCCTTTCTGTAGGCTCATCAGCTGTATCCGTGCTATTAGACATTTTTAGGTGTCCTTGATATATTTGATACACCGAAAAAGTATTTAAACAGAACACAAAGTCAAAGTCTTGGTATATGCTCGAGAGGCAAAGACACTTATTTAATATACTCATAGCATATAAATAAAACACAATAATCATATCACAAGGTACGGTATTTACGAAGATGCAATTTAAACAATGAAATGAAAAGTAAACAGATGCAACAACGATGTACTTTCAACTGAGTCTGGTACGCACCTGTACCGAAACCGCGATAGATGCTCCCGCCTAACTTCTGCGTTACAACTTTCAAGGTATCAGCTGACGAGCTTTCCACCGAGGTACAGCCAGCTGACATTTATATTCATTCACAGTAGCATATAAGATATCATCAGGTACATTTTTAGTTGAGAGGAAATCATTGAATGTATAAATTTTTTTTTCATGTTCAAGCGACCAGCTGACGTATAATACACCATGTTATAGTCAGCTGACTTGTTTTTTTCTTCAAGATATTGGATTAGCTATTGTTTGACACATTTTTAGCCAGGTGAAAATGACTAAAAATACTTTTTTTTCTCCGTGCGTGGGAGGCTACCGCCGCTCATCCCACCCACGGAACCGCAGCTGACGTCCACGAGGCATTATAATACAACTCCATGACGCGTCTCACTAATTATCGTTCGAGAAGAAATAATTGACCAAATTTTCACCTGGCTCCGGGTCTATTAAAACGTTCTCTATGTATGATATTTTTTAAATAACCCCCAAAGCCAAAAGTCGGCAGGAGTTATATCGGGAGATCTAGCTGGCCACAAAATAGGACCATTATTTACTGCGTGTTTCGTTTGACGTATGACCTGGGGCGCCGCGACCTAGTGATGGTAAATTAATCTTTGAAATTGTCTTACAGGCATATTGTCTACAAAGGGCTCTATTTCTTGTCGTAAAATGTTAATAATTTTCGATATTCAAATTACCGTGAAGCCCATTGGTGGTTATTATGCCGATTAAAAAGTTCGGCACTGCTTATATGGGCTCCGTCTGTCCATATAATTGTTCCTTCAAATCCTGGCACTTCATTGCACTGACGCAAAAACCACTGGCAAAAATCGAGACACCTTTGAAAGTCCTTTGGGTATAGAAGATGACTAATCCTAATTTTGTAGGGTTTGAATTAATTTTTTTTAAGCAACGCAATGCAGTTGTTTTTGGGATTCCTAAATTTTCCTGTATTTTGCGAGGCGATATATTAGGATTTTCTCTTACAGTTTCTAAACCAATATTTTCTACAGCTTCTCTACCTGTTTTATTATATATTTTTGCTCGAGGTTTTACAAATGATCCAAACTCTTTTAAATTTTGTTGTAGCCTTTTGAATATTTTTATGTCTGGCTGTCTCTTTTCTGGATATCTAAAAATATTGTTTAGGTGGCACTTTTGGCACAAAGTTTTGCTGTCTATAACTTACCTATTAAAATAAAGCTCTGAAGCTTTTGAATCTTCTTCGCATTTTATAAAACACTTAATCATATCATATTTTTCACCATTACTAAATTGAACAATTTTTAACAATGCTCACTTAGAAATGCGATAAATATGCATTGATGTCAATGGGAAACAATTCGAACATTTATTGTAGGTTAGTTTTTCCTGTTTTTGGCAAAATTATTTTATATTATAAGAAGTGTTGTTGTTAATAGTTTTCCATGGCCTCCTCACAAATATATTAAATTTTTCGAAAATTAACCACTTTTTCTAGAGATAAATATGACATATGATATATGTTGGATGGCTAATTTAAGTTGTGATCGAATAATCGAATATACTAAAAAAAAGTACCTTAAGAATGTGTTACTCGATTTCCGATTCAACACTTGGTAATTGAGATATAGAGGTCATCCAAAAATGCCAATTTTCCAAAAACGTTCTGTAGCTCGGTAGTCGAAAAAGATAGCCGTTCCCATCTAATTTGGTCCACCCTGTACATAATGGTGCTATAATCTCAAATTTGATCATACGCCGTTTTGCTCGTCCTAATTTCATATTACTTTTGAATTTAGATTTGTTACAATATGAGCTTCCAATCAGTGCAGTTTTTATCATGTGACACAGATTCCCCCACAGAAGTTATTTGTAAGAACTTTTCAGCCGCTAGGGCTTTCTACTCTTATTTGTTATAAGCAATATAATTCAAAGACACCCTTCAGCGCACTAGAGGACGAAGGATTCATCTACGATCAAGGATTACAATTGGCTGTTTAGTCGAATGTTTGTTCATTAACTAAATAAAAATTCTTCAGTTAAACATTATGTTTTAAAATTAGGTGGCGTTCCAGCAAATCGAGATTAAAGAAGTCCTTGATTTAAAACAGCACTAAATGTAAATTTGACCACCCCAGTCTCTACTGAATATTCATGTGCCCTCCCACCAGAAAAAACTTTGTATAAATAATATTATCGGATATTCCGAAGGACCCTTCTCCGTACGTACCTAACATTAACTAAAGGATTTTTTGTCCTGTATCGATTCTGCTATGTCAAAGCCAGCAGCTCTCATGCTTTCATACCCTCTTTTACGTCGAAGCCTTTACCCCTTGGAAACCTTATATTAGCGGGCTAGTGTTTGGAGTCCGAGTGTGCTTCCACCCCCGTAAATGTCGGGATGCGACCCTTAAGGATAGGGATGGGTCATCAACTCATACCCCCGGCGTGGGTGGTAGGTGAACATGTCGGATAAGGGTCTGCTTAGGGTGGAATGGCAATCCTTACTGCGGTTGAAATGTTTGCTTATTATAAGGTTCTCTCCGTTCTCTTCTTCGCTCTTACGCTCCCTTCTCTACAGGGTGCTACATCGACAGACTTTCAGATGACAAAAAGGTTTCCTAATATTAAATTAGCAATTAATATAAGAACACGATACTATGACTAAAGAGAAATTACGCTGTCGCGCAACATTCCCCTTATATTCTACGGGCTAGTGACCACCCGTCGGCGTCGGGTGTGCTCTATTCTTGTAAAGCACACCAGTACTCAGTTTCCCTAATAAAAGTCATGTTTAATGGGTTAATTCTGTAAAAAACCGATTCTAACTATAGCCTTTTGAAAGGGACGATTTTACTATAAAAATAGGTATCCATTAGTTGGTCTGTACGTACATATGTACGTATAAACGTACGGAAACATTATACAAGTCGCAATTCTTACCGGATCCACTTGATTTTTGTATCGCTTTATCTATTATCAGAATTGAACCCTACTGAATTTCATAATGATCTGTCATGTAGTTTAATTAAAAAATAAATAAATAAATAAATAACAGAGGCACACACGAAAAAAAAAAGGTTTTTTCCAGATATCAGAATATCATATTTCCGTGCATTTTGAACAATGAACACAAATTTGAGGTTCAAATTGCGAAATTTCTCACCATTTTTTTTAAATCGTGAGAAACATCATATTTAGGCATTTTTTTGCAATTTGTCCGAAATAAGAAATATCTGATGGTTTAAACGCTTCAACAAATGTCATGAGTACTTCTTTTTAACCGACTTCATATGACTCAGTGACGCACAATGGTGCCTTTTGTAAAAATGGGCGTCAAAAATTTGTCACCACGTCAGTTTTTGATGAAAATTAACAAAATTTGTTATACTAGAGTATTTGGGTACGCTGAATTCAGTTTTGCTGCCTAAATTTTGTTTTCAAAATGGCGGCTTAAAAAATTCAGTTAGAATAAAGAAAAAAGACGAATAATTCAATAAAATCATTGAATTGGGTCCAAGTTGAGGTAAAATGTTGTGTTTGGATGTATACATTTTATACATTCATTACATTACATTACATACATTATTTATACATTCATGTATAAATAATTTTAGTATAGATGTTTTTTAAATTACTTCCACGTCCAGTGGAAGTATAGTAACGACAAAAAAAATTTTTTAAATTTTTATTGTCCAAAAATGTCATGAAACGTCGAGATTTTAAGTTTGAGCGAAAAAAAAAATTCTGTCTGTCGGTCTGTCTGTCTGTCGGTCTGTCTGTCGGTCTGTCTGTCTGTCGGTCTGTCTGTAACTTTTTTTTCTGCGCACGTTTACTCTGGAACCGTTTAAGATATTGACTTAAAATTTGGTACACATATGTACTTTAACGAGATCTAGAACTAGATTATATTTTCATCTTATTCCGTCGAAGGGGGGTAAATTGGGGTAAATTTGGGGTAAATAGGTCAATCAAGCAGGTAAGAGTCCATAAAATTGGTATTTAGTATATACAAGAGAAGCTAAGGTCTCAAAAAAATTTTTGGCATTAGCCACCCCCATTACCACCCCCGTATTAAAGGGGATGAAAAAAATTGTGATTTAGTGTATGTACAGGAACCAGAAATCCCAAAATATTTTTTTAATTCATCCACCCCCACTATCACCCCCCTATCACCACCCCCCTCCCCACTACCGATGGGGAGTATCGTTTTATGGGTTTTTGGGATAGAGGATTTCAAATATTATATTATTAAAGTTCCATAAACAATTATTTTCACATACAGTTTTTTCGTTGTGAGTGACTTGGATAGAGGATCTGGATGTGGAAGTAGTGATTCCTCGGGCAGCGGTTTTTAAAATAGCAAATCCAATATGGCCAAAGAATCAAAGATCACTCTGAGAACTATTTTTTGTGCTTTGCCTTAATTTTTTTTTTAAACACTTGGAAAGTAGTCCGTATATATGTTTTTGAATTCTCACAATTCTAGTCTTGTGGTAAATTGACTATTTTGACAGTTGCCAGCTGCCAAGCAGCTGTCAAGTCAACATTAACAATTCAAGAACTTGAAATAATCTATAATAATGATCTTGAAAATGTTATATTTCTCTGGTTACTGTATTTAAATTTGACGTCAGATTAAGAATTTTTACACTTAAAAGCTGTCAAAACAGTGTCAGATTACCATTAATTATTGAAAACTTGAAATAATTGTACAACTTTATGGTTTTGAGGTCACTAAATTCAAATTTTAAGTAAGATGACCGATTTTAGCAGCTGTCAACTGATGAACACTGAGTAATAGACATATTTTACATTAAATTTTTATTCTAAAAACCAAGAAAAATTACAATATAAAAAAACTTTTATTACAAATTGAACCTGCTTTCTCAATTTCATAAAAGCTGGTAATAGTTTTGGCAGGTGTCAAGTACTTAAATAATTTTTTTCTATCTTTGACTGTCAGAAAATTTCTTAGCTGCTCAGAGTTGCAACTCTGTCAAACCCTGTTAATCCGAGTTAAAAAAGTTTAAAAGTTATTGGAACTAATAATACTTTGAGTAAATATTTTTAAAGATTTTTTTGCTAGGACTTCTGGTCAAAGATAACAAAATTTGACTTATAGGCCTAAGTAAAAGAAACAAATTATTTAAGCACTTGATACCTGCCAAAACTATTAGTAGGTTTATTAAACTGAGAGAGCAGTGTTCATCAGACAGCTGCCAAAATCGTTAACCTTACGTAAAATTTGAATTCAGCGACCTTAAAACCATAAAGTTATAAAATTATTTCAAATCTTCAATATAATTAATGGGAATGTAACACTGTTTTAACAACTGTCAACTGTAAAATTCTTAATCTGACGTCAAGTTTAAATACCGTAACCAGAATATAACATTTTTCGAGATCATTATTATTAGGGATTGCAATACCGGTTAACCGGTTAACCGGTTAACCGGTTATTAGGACAAAAAACACATGATGATAATTACCGGTTATTTTAATTTTTTACCGGTTATTTCGGTAAATTCTAAACTTACGATATGTCACGTATTCAACGTTTCTATTTATGTCAGTGACTAGTATTCACTAAATACAGAGTGACTGTCCCAACACTGAGCACTTTTAACAATAAATAAATAATATTATAAAAAGTAAAATCCAGACACCAAGCTCTAGAATTTATGTTTATAATTTTTGTTATTTAAGTTGATATTTTTGTTATTTACAGAATAATTATTTATTTAAATTTATTTCATTTGTATTTTTTCCTTTTGATAAAAAACCTTTGGTTTGTTCATTATATTAAATATACGTATATCATAGTATATTATTCAACGAACATATTATTCACGAGGGTGAAGTTTAAGACACGAGCCGTAGGCGAATGTCGTAAATCACCAGAGTAGCCATTATATGCGAGTAAAATACTATACATTGTCCACGACTATTAGATATTTTTGTTAAATTGTTTACTGAAGAAATTAATTGAAGAAATTAATTAAGTAATATGTAAAATTATTGAAAATAACGTTGACGTTTAAATTTAATTTGACACATAACGGCCTACTCAATCAAATTTAAACACGAAATTGTGTGATAAAAGAGGGTTTGTTTCTGAAACGCTAAATAGTTATCTATTCATAAATTTGATAATAACAGTAAAATTGTTCACACAATTGTAGCTATGACAGTTAACGAATAATTATATTTAAGAAACTAGCCATAAATTCTACTAAAAAGTTGGGAGATTGCACTCGAATTGAAAAAATAACTGCCCGTGACTTCTTATAAACAACTGACTGTCCTTATTATTCACTAGTGAATACTGAAATCATTATTCACTGCAGGGAATAATGGATAGCATTATCCTTGAGGAAACACATACATAATGAGTACATTATTTAATAGTCGTGGGAAAAAATTTTTTTTGTCAAATTTAGATAATTTTGTACACGGAAAAAGATAATTGCTATTTTCGCCACCCTAATCATTCATTCTAAAAATTACCGGTAAATACCGGTTAACCGGTTATTTCCATTTTTATTTACCGATTTACCGGTTATTAAAACTTCCGGTAAATTGCAATCCCTAATTATTATAGATTATTTCAAGTTTCTGAATTGTTAATGGTGACTTACGCACCTATGCAGCTGGTTGGCAGCTTCAACTGTCAAAGTCTTTAATTTACCATTAGATTAGAATTGGTAAATTTCAGAAACATATACGGACTTCTTTCCAAGTATTAAAAATAAAAAATAAAGCAATGGCACAAAAAATAGTGATTTTTGATCCTTTGGCCACATTGGGCGCCATATTGGATTTGCTACTTTAAATTTAGAAAATATCTGTACTAAAATTACTTATACTACGGGAGCCCACCCTGAGTGTCCGTGCACCCCCCCCCCCCCCAATCAAGATGGAGAAAAACTTTCTGCACAAAAAACAAAGTGTATAAAATTTTCTACAATTTTGTTCCTATACAATATTTGGATAGGAGTTACCGTTTTCCAGATACCACTGTTACCGTTTTCGAGGTAAATGTCTGCAAATTATATTATTATTATTATTAATTTTTTCAGTTTATTTTGTTTTATTTTTATGTTAATAATATTTTTTTTTTAGGACATGTCTTAAATTGTTCCTTAGGCTTTAATCTTTATGAAAAACATTGTCCCCAAGGATCGGGTGGGGGGTGCACGTATAGCTAGAGAGGGCTCCCCGACTATTATACAATGTGTCCACGGCAAAGCAGTATTTTAGGTGTAAATGACAATTTTTTTTGGATTACAAAAACAATTTCTTGTATTCTGCTCTTGCTTCACCCAAAAACTATTTTTAGTATCTTAAGGCGCCGTGTAACGGCGTCTTAAATTGAGGGTGTCAATACGGTACGTAGTTCATTACGATTTGTGACGCATTTGGTTGTATCCTTTGGTCCGTGCAAGTTTACCGACATCCGATGGATCGCGGTAGCACGCACCACGAACCGCGAACTAATAGCGAACCACCCCTGTCAGACGGCGTGTGGTTCGTGATTCGTCGGGCCAGGTTCGGCGAACCACGCGCCGTGTAACGGCGCCTTTAGACTTTAAAACATTTGTGGAGGGCGCTGGTAACAGCTTAAAAATTAAAATCGCATTAGGTAAAGTGCCTTTTCTGTGCGAAATATTGAAAAATTTTATTAGAAAAACTTGCTCAGAATTAAAAAATATGTCGTTGAATCAAAGTACAGAACTAAAAACATTTTTTTTTAAATAAAATATTATTATTTTTTTTTAATATTATAAAATTTGCAGAAGACCGGTTTTTCATCGACATCATTTTCTCTGATGAAGCAACTCACCAATGATGTTGTGTCTAGTCAGAATTGCCGCTACTGAAGCGGTACAAACCCAAATTTTAGAATTGTTACAGGTAGTCAATATTCTAAAAGAGATAATGTTTGGTGTCCAATATCCTACAATGGTATAATCGGACCATACTTCATTGACGGTAAATTGAATCAGAATAACTCCTTAAATCTACTGGAAACATTTTTCATGAACGTTTACATACCTTACCACTGGACGAAAGAGCACGTTTGCATTTTCAGCAAAATGATTTTTTAGCCCACAGCACGCAAATAGTAAGGAATTGGCTGAATAATAATTTTGCAGAAAAGTGGATTGGATGATTTGGATCCTTTCCGTATCCACCCAGATCGCATGATTTGACTATTTGGATTTTTATTTATGGGGTCATCTGAAGCAAATTATTTATTCCTATGATTTAACAACGGATGTAAATGTACTGAAAGCTATAAATGCTATAAATTCAATTGACCTCCAAGCTATTCAAAATAGCTACAAAGAATTTAAGAACAGAGTTGAGATATGTGCCGAAAATGGAGGAACATGGGTAGAATAAATGAATTTAAATTATCATTACATTTATAATATTAAAAAAAAATAGAATTTTATAAATTAAAAAAAATGTTTTTAGTTCTGTAATTTGGTATAACGTCATATTTTTTAATTCTGAGCAAGTTTGTCTAATAAAATTTTTCAATATTTCGCACAGAAAAGGCACTTTACCTGATGCGATTTTTATTTTTAAGCTGTTACCAGCGCTCTCTATACATGTTTTCAAGTCCAAGATACTAAAAATAGTTTTTGGGTGAAGCAAGAGCAGAATACAAAAAGCTGTGTTTCTAATCCAAAAAAAATTGTTATTTACACCTATAATACCGCTTTGCCGTGGACACATTGTATATGAATATATACATCCAAACACAACATTGGACATCTGTAGAATACATACCACATATATATGAATATCACTTTTGTTTTTTATATCCATAGTGATATGCACATATATGTAGTATGTACCCTACAACATCATTTTTACTGAATTTCAAACTTAGACAATGATTTTATTGAATTATTCACCTTTTTCCTTATCTTGCCTTATCAATTAAGTTATTTAAAAATGTGTGAAAAATGCAACTCTATTAAGTTACTTACTTGATTATCTCGCAACCTTAGTGTTCACTATGATCCTCTGATAACGGAAGTATCATAGGCAGACGCCAGACGTATACATTGCTGATTTTAGCTTTAACACGGTTATTATGTAGCTAGCAGTATAAAATTAGATATAAATAATTTTTACGATTTAAGACAGGATAATTAGAATATAGGATTAAATATTAAATTTATTTAAATTAGAACAGTGGATTTTCACCCATGCCATTGACCATAAGCAGTCGAAGCACGTAAATAAATAAAACATATTTATTATCTATTTTAATATTAAAAAAATGAAGGGAGTTGAATAAACAGAAAATACAATAATCACACTGGCACACAAAGAAAAAAAATCCTATACTAAGTACCAAACTGCCATACTCTTATGTATTTTGATGCGCTGAATTCTAATATGAAGTTAGAATTGTCCCATCACGTCACGGTTTTTTTCCAAGATCAAAATACCTAGTAATTTGTGCAACAAGAGTGGATATGATATCCATATTGCACGATAAAGAAGTTTGAGCGCGACACCGCGTCGTCTTTCGAGTCCGATATGTAATCCAGTGCCGGTTTATGAACTTGTGCGTCCCTAGGCACTAAATTTTTTGGCGCCCTCTTAGTGGCTAAATGAAATGGCGCCGAAGGCGAAAGCTAGTGTCGCTGGCAAATTCGTCGGAGGCGAACATTTTTGGCTGGTAAACAAAATGGCGCCGTAGGCGAAAATTTTTTGCTGCACCACTAGTTTGAGCCAAAAAATGATTTTTTTTTGTGGTTTTTATTACTCTTTAATTTTAATTTTGTTATCTTAAGATGAACCTGGACCAATCTACATTTGTTTAAAAGTAAGTATAGATGAAAAACTCATTTTTGTTATATTTTGCTGAAAAATATAAGTATAGGACAAAAAAACAGCAAACAAACAAGACTTGGAAAAAAACGGTTCAACAAAAACTATACAACTAAAAAAGCCAACAAATAATAAAAAATATTTAAAAATAAACAAATCTAGGTTCTAGAAATAGATTATCATTGAATAAAACGAAACACAAAAGAAAACAAATTGTCTTTGCAGACTTAAAAAATCTTTTTTCTTGCTTTTTCAGATGCAAACTGATCTATTAGACTAGTTCACAAGTTCAAAGCCGTGTTAATGCTTCATAAAGCTCATAAAAATATGAGTGAGGGTTCATTGGATTCAGAATGACGACGTCTAGAAAAATGTGCAAAAATTTCGCACATAAACAATTGCAAAATCTATAAACAAATGAAGATTGAAAAAATAACAAGTTTCGTTTTTCGTTTTAAATACGTAAATTTATCTATTTGTTTATAAAATTTATTTAAACACATAGCAATAAAAATTTAAAGTTTATGTAATCTTATAGTATTTTTGAATATAAGAACAGTAATAATAATTAAAATTAATAAAAAAAAATTTGAATCTCACTTTTTCATTTTTTAGTTTTTTGTTAGGTTAAATAATTAATAACTAATAGACTATAACAATTAAAAACATCGCAATGTCATAATCCCATAAAATATAGTTGACATAAGGTCTCCATAAAGCGAAATAATTTTAGTGGCTTTTGTTTAACAATTATCCGACTTGAAATATAAACACAAACTCTAAAAAAAAATTATTAATTAACAATAGGCTCATTTTATGAAAAATCTGTGAAACATTTTTTTTCCAACGGGATATTGTTCCTTTAAGTGTCTAAATAATACCACATTAAATTAAAATTATGAATAGAGATAAAGTTTCGGGAGTTGGGACTTTTTATTGGAAATTTATACCTCTTTAACCCTTTCAAGACTGATAAAATGCGACAAGAGATACAATTATAGCCCTCATTACTTATAATTATCATCAAAGGATGTCTACTCTTAGAGACTTATTATCTGAATTGAAAAAAAATTCATGGTGAAGGTATTGTCTACCAGTACTACTATTATTATCCATTTTTTTTTTCAAGAAATAGTTCTGGATTCAAATATGTTTTACTACCGGATCATCACTAGTGGATCTTCAGTGCTGCGTACCTCTACACGTGGAACCCTCAGACATCATTGTTCTACCGAATACATAAGATCAAACAACTTTTGACAAACGATTCTCAACATTATTTTAAATAATGAAAAAGAAGATAGGTACTTTTTTTGTCACAATATTCACATAATTTCATTATTTCATTAATTCATTATTTTTCTTAAGTTCATTTTTGCATACATAAGGTGGTTCCACAGGATAACGACTAGTCCGCAAAGGGTTAAGAAGCTTTCTTTAAAATTTCTTAAATGTTAATAGTTTTCGAGTTACTTGCAAAAAACGAAACTCGTTATTTTTTCAATCTTCATTTGTTTATAACTTTTGCAATTGTTTATGTGGTTTGATACTTTTCCACGTTTTTCTAGACGTCATTCTGAATCCAATGAGCCCTCACTTATATTTTTACGAGCTTTATCAAGCATTGACACGGCGTTGAACTTGTGAACTAGTCTATATTATGCTGTTGGAGTCTATTGTATCTAACAGGTCACTATTTAAGTGTAGGAAGGCTAATTCACTTAGTCTTTCGTTTCTAACGAATTTCTTAAATAACTTTTTCTTTTTACATATTTTAATGTTGAAAAAGATCTCTCCCCTGTGTGGGCTGAAAAACACGAAAATCTGAATTTACAGATGGCCCACTTACTAACTTATTACTATGTATCTAAAACTAATTCTGGTAGATTTTTAGCCAAATCGGTGAATATCTAGCTGGCCCACCAGGGCCTTGAAAATGAAAGAAAGGGCCAATTTTTCGATTTTTAACATTTTTTAAATTGACATTTGAAATTTTTTTTGACTCTTCATTAATGCCTAAATGCGTGTAGCAAAAGTTTTTCGAATACAATATTTTTCAGTTCCAGGGAAATTAGAAATTTGTCATTAAAACGTAGAATTCGACGAAAATAAGGTTTTCTGTATAAAATTTCTAATTTCCCTGGAACTGAAAAATATTTTATTCCAAAAACTTTTGCTACACGCATTTAGGCATTAATAAAGAGTCAAAAAAAATTTCAAATGTCAATTTAAAAAATGTTAAAAGTCGAAAAATTGGCCCTTTCTTTCATTTTCAAGGCCCTGGTGGGCCAGCTAGATATTCACCGATTTGACTAAAAATCTACCCGAATTAGTTTTAGATACATAGTAAGAAGTTAGTATGTGGGCCATCTGTAAATTCAAATTTTCGTGTTTTTCAGCCCACCCTACGTGTACAGTTCGTAACTGCCAAACGTATAAATATTCGTAAAGCGACTTCCATGTTAGGAAATGTAGATCTAATAAATTTTAGCATTTCTCCAATCCAAAATCTAATTAAATCCGTCATTATCATTGTCCATTTGATTTTACTGTTCGCTTTTATGATGAATTAAGAATAGGTAGGCATTACAGGCGTCTCTGCATTTTATGTTTTAGATTTAAAAATTTCGGTTTTTTTTCCAGAATTATTGTTATTGAGGATCGCCTTCGGCGCCCCTAGGCACGTGCCTAGTGTGCCTAGTGGGTAAACTGGCACTGGGATAATCCACTCGAGTTGTACAGTATACTTTTTCTACGACCAGCTTTAAAAAAACTACAAAATGTATTAAACATTATATATTACACAAATACACACTGATAATTACTTTGACAGCTTACGCACTAACTTGAATTTAAAACGAATAGTTGCCTATGTACTTAATACACGAACTGTGATTGGTCGGTTTCTTATTATATCCATCCTAGGTAGTATATGAAATATATCCGTTTAGTTAACTGGAATTGCCTACTTATCCATTCTACAGACTGTACAGAAAATTTACATAAGGGAGCAGAAAAAATATAAATTAATCAATATACATTAAATGTAGGATTACATTTCATTACATTTTTTAGAGGAAAGGATTCCAATTTATTTGGTCGATTATACCTTATATAAATAATTAGAATGTACTGGTTCACAAGACACACTAAGACCATTTTTATGTGTGTGTGTGTATATAGTGAATTTAACTCGTTAGAAAGTAAAAGTTGGATATGCTGAGAAAAAATTTCTTTGAAAAAGTATGTAACAGGTAGAGATGGGTCGTTATCTCTGTAACGCTATTTTGTCGCGGTATTTTCAGGTAACGTACCGTCGCGCTACTAAATGATAAAATAACCGGTTACTCGGAGCGAACGGTTGGTGCCTGACTGCGCCTGCACATAACGCTGCCTGTCAACGTTACCAGCGACCAACGCTTGTAAACTTTAACCAGCGATAAGCTGGAAAGATGCAATGCCGTACCAGAGCTTATTGTTAAGCTCTTTACTGTGGCCCAACTAAACTAAGATAGGTTTTATATAGTGTTGCCAAGCGTTGTATAGTTATTCAACTTTTGCATCTTTTGACCTGGCTGTATATAATTTTCTATTCCTAATAAAAATCTGTAAAATTTGGTAGGTATGTTTTCAGTTTGTCAGAAAAATTAGATGTTTGTTAAATTTTTACTTCAAATATGTAAGAATTTACAGCACAAATTGTTTACCATAGATAAAATACTAGTGTTTACTTTTACTGTTTAGTAGGAAAATGGAAAAACCCAAATTAACAAGCGTTCCTTATGCATTGGCAAAGCATCGAATAAGCAACTGCATAGGACAGATTACGTTACATTACATATCCTACCCTCCGTTTCTGAGTTTGGAAAATACCACACGTTACACGACAAACGCGATCTCTTCTACTCAGTAGGCGCGTTTGATAGAGCGAGCCGGATCATTTTACTTCTGTCGCGTCGTTCCAAAGTAGCGGTATTTTGTCGCGGTATTTCTCTGGAGCGATCGCGATTGTAACGCTACATGAGTGGAACCGCTTTTCCCATCTCTAGTAACAGGGGCAAAAAAAGTTTCAAGGACTAAACGATTGGAAGAGGTAAAATGACAGATTAATTTCGAGGCGAGTTCTGTTAAATATGAAAATTTGAGACAGGTTTTCGTAAATAAATTCATTTTAGAGCTCTTTTTCTCTAGCACTAACAGATGTGAGTTATTAGAGAATTACAAAGATTAAAAATTGATATTTTAATTAAATTTTAATTTTTGATTAAATAGATAAGTATTTTGTAAATAAATTCATTGTAGAGTTTCTTAATTTCTAGTATTACCACAATAAGCTTATCAAAAGAATGCAAAGATTTGAAATTAGTATTTTCATAGATATATTTATCTTTTTTGAATTTTCATAGATTGCTTTTCCTGCTGTTTGCGAAATCCTATAAATCTTTACTTCATATGTAACCAGTTCAAAAGAATAAAAAAAGTGGAAACTACAATCCATTACAACTTAAATTTAAACCAATAAATTGAGAAGCGGCATTATTGACTTGGCTTGACCTTGCTACTAAATATCCTTTGAGGAGTGTACCGATACGCCAAGGACAATTCAATGAAACCGCGTACTGTCAGTGTTCCGAGCCGAAAATATAACTTCATAATACATTAAGTAAAGTACGGGGAGAATCAAAGTCTCAGAGTGGAAGTTTTATATGCCGATATCCTTTAATGGAAGAGAGGGGAATTTTGAACTGAAAAGATGCCCCTCAGAAATATTCATTCGTGGTGCAAAGCAATAGAAATAAAAATATAACTTCTTTGTTTTACAAATATCGGATCACATTGTTTCTAACTGGGACTAAAATATTATTCCAAAAATTTAAAGTAGATTTTTCCGAATTATATTACTTAGTATTTTAATTTAATTTCTGGATTTATTTTATTTTATTTTTTTACAAAAATGAGTCCTTTATCATAGTGGGGCAATGAAAAGTACTTACAAAAACAAAAAAGAAAAAAAATTTTTTTCACCTAATCTGGTAACTATTATATTGCAGTCTATAAAGAGTGACTTGGAGCTGAAGGGGTTAAGCCTTTAAATAGTTCTTTAAACGTTTCTATAACATGAATAACAAAAAAATGATGACATGACAGAAGTAGTGTGCTTCTACATGTTTTTTTAAACAAAATCGTCATAGTAGTAATTAAAAAAATGTAATTCTTAAATACAGTCTTTCATGAACATATAGCAATGACTAGACGCTCAAATGTTTTCGTCCGTTTACAGCACTTGCTTTAGAAGAAAAAAATATTACTTTTAGCGAAAAAATGGTGGAGTTCAAAAATTAAGTTTATAAACAGAATGAATAGTTTTTTTATATATATGCAGAATTAATCGTTTCGGAGTTATTTAAGTCTAAAGATGGCGGCCACACATTTATTGGATAGAGTATTTAATTTATATGCTGAATATCTTAGAAACTGTGACACTTGCTGCGAAAATGCTAAGGATTAATATATTAAACGTTAAAATTAGTCTTTGTTTGTTTCTGCATCTTAAAAAATAAAGAAGTTGACCAAGACAACGTGCGTTTTCACATTTTTTAAATAAAAATTCCGTCATTCTGTTGCTGTAATGGTAAAGTAATTAAAAAAAATCTGAAATGCTGTTTTTCGTTATTATATAGCATCACCTTAATTTTTTTTGTCCTGTTTAAATATTTCGTTTAGAAAAAAATACACTCGTCATTATGGAGTAGCCATTTTGATTTTCTTTAATATCGACTTCTGATTGGTAATCAGCGATCCCAAAAACATGATTATCCTACGGTTCAAAAATAAATCAACGATACCCTCTCAAATATTGAATATCTAAATTTAGGGGTGGTTTTCATCCCTTGGGGTAAGAGCAAGTATCGGGACGATATAGGAATTGAACTTTTACTATAATAATTACCCAAAAGAGTTATCCGGAATGATCTGCTGTTTACAAGAAACGTAAAAAGATCCATCAGCTCTTAACGGAAAAAACTAAAAAAGCTTATTATCAAAATAAAATTGTAAATTCTGCAAATCAATCTCAATCTGCTTGGAAAGGTATGTCCGAGTTATGTAATCGTAACAAAGACCATAATAATATAATGAACAAGGATGGGGTTCAGTAAGAAGTAATTGCTTCATTATTCAATGATCTTTTTATTAAAACACCTAAAAATATAATTGATCAAATTCCGAAATTAAATAATTCATCTTTAAATAATAATAATATAAATGTACAAAACAATTCATTATTTCTTAATCCGTTTACCGCTAAGGAAATGTTAGATTTACTAACCAAAAAATTAAAAAACAAGAAATCATCTAGTACAGATGATGTTCCAATGTTTATAACTAAAAAAATAATTAATTTAATTAACCAATTGAACCAATTACGTATCTTGTATACCTTGTATACCTTGTCCTTTGAATTGGGAAATTTCCTGATATCTAAAAAATTGTACCTGTTTTCAAGAAAAATGATCCAAATTGTATAAAAAAATATAGATCGGTTACCGTGCCTTTAGGCTTTTCTAAAATATTCGAATATTGTTTTATGGATAGATTGTCGAAATATCTCGAAAAATATCAAATTTTGACTAAAAATCAGCACGGATTTCGCAGTGCATTCATTTTATGAGAAAATATTAAACTTTCTTGATGCCGGCGAGTGTCCTGTTGAGATTTTTTGTGATCTCAGCAGGGCGTTTGATTGCGTTGACCGTCAGAAATTCTCTGATTTGAATAATTATGAGATAAGAGGAGTAGCGCTAAGCTGGGTTCAAACTTTTCTTGAAAATAGGAAACAATGTGTTAGTATAAAATATAACAATAAAGATGGTTTTGACAGCTCTGAATGGCCTTATTTGACATTGGGAGTTCCACAGGGTTCTGTGTTAGGTCCTGTCCTATTTTTACTATACGTAAGTGAATTAGATCCTTTAATTGTTTCAAATAAAATAGAAGAATGTTTAGAACTCAATTGTATTAGTTTATTTAATATGCTAAGTGGATGGTTTTCCGAAAATGTATTATATTTTAACGCAGAAAGAACTCATGTGTTAAGATTTCATAACAATCAAAAACAGTGCAAACTGTTAAATTTTAATATAAATGATACTCCTTTATGTACTGAATTAGAAACTGTTAAATTTTTTCACTTAGACAAAAATCTAAACTGGAAAGTTCATTGTAAAGCTGTTGTTTCAAAGCTTGCCTCCTTATTTAGGAATATAAGAACGGTGCTATGTGCAGAACAACTTATTTGTTTATATTACGCACAAGTTGAATCTCGCTTACGATATGGTGTCTTCTTCTGGGGAATTCCACATTTGCGTCTCATGTTTTTATTGCCCAAAAACGTATTTTAAGGTGTATTGCTGGGGTTTCAAATACTCATACTTGTAAGGAAATTTTTTAAAATTACATTTTAACTTTACCAAGTAAGGTGGAGTGGGGTAAGTGGGGACTAAAAATTTAAAAGGTTGACTTTGAAGTCACGTAACTTTATGGAAAATTGAGATACATTGGTGTACTTTGAACAAGAAATAGTATGTTATACTCACAAAATTCCCATATATTATTTTTATTAATTCAACGGTGTTCTAAAAAAAAAAAAAAAATCAGTTCTGTAAGTTCACCTGTAGTACCCACTTGTCCCGGTGACTGGGGCAAGTGGGTTTTTCATCTCTACTTTTCATATGAATAGTTATATTCTCAATTGGGGCAAGTGGATTAATCTGCACGATTTTAGCTACAAAACGTTTTTTTCAAATCTAAAATATTCCCAAAATTATGGGAGTTTCGAACTTAAGTTAAGTTAAGGTATTTTTCTGGAGTAAAATAGTAAAATGCTATTAAACTATTTTATTGCAAAAACAGAACGAAATGATTTAAATAAAAGTTTTGTACAAAGAAAAAGTTCATTGGGCACGTTTAGGGAATGCAACCGCTGAGAATAATCACTCAACCTGATAGTCCATAGTACATCGCTCTTTTTTTTTTAATGATTAGTAACAGGCTGAATTTTCGTGAGTAGCTTCGTTTTGACGAGACGTCCAACTTTTCTCTCTGCGAAAATTCTCGGTAGTGGTAGCTAATAGCAAAAATTATTTTTTCTATTTCACACGAATTAGACAATTCGACAACAAAAGTTGGGCGTCTCGTCAAAACGAAGCTACTCACGAAAATTCAGCCTGTTACTAATCACTGAAAAAAAAAAGGGCGATGTACTGTGGACTATGATTACTTTATTGATTCAAGTCAATTGTTGTGAGTTTGCTAAACGATGTAAAGCAAGTTTATAATAAATGTCACTGCAAGTGAGTTAAGTCTCACCGATGACTAAACTTAGCGTGAATTTTTGTTGTGGAATAAAACACTCAACAGTTGACGATTAGCACATTTTCAGCATTGTCGTTTAGGGAACCGTTGCGTTCCCTAAACGTATCCATTTTATAACAAAATAAAAATAAAAAATTGGAAAAGGGGCAAGTGGGGACTAATTCCCACTTTCCCTTAAGGACTAGTCCCCACTTGCCCCGCCAACAAAAATAGCGGGGCAAGTGGGGACTATGGGGCTAAACTTGGGAAACAGGGTAATAAAATTTTTTTAAAATTGCAAGAAGTAACATTAGTGACATACAACATCAGCAGTCTTGAAAGTTTGACATATTATAGTCTGCTTTCATAGAAGACAACTTGAAAATCTCGATCAAATGTAGACAATTTCCAAATGAACAAATTGATGCCTTAAAAATGTTCCAAAATCTATACCCAATACGTTGCAGCTGCATGGAGATCTGAAGAACAATCTACTGTGATTTAAATTTACAAATAGGATTTTTCTCACAAATTATAATAAAAATACCCACTTGCCCCAGATCCCCACTTGCCCCACTCCACCTTATATACATCTTTGAAATGTGCACATATGTTTTAAAAAATCAAGAAAACTTTATATTAAATAGCCAATATCATAGTGTAAAAATACGAGACAAAAAACAAGGAAAATCAATATTATTATTATTATAAAAAGAATATTATTACATTTGAAATTATTTTTAAATTTTACATATTTTTTAACTATAGATACTGTACTATTATTAAATTATTCTAAATCTCTATAGTCTCTGTAGCTTTCGGATTTATAAGGTTTTCTTAAGCAGAGCCACTCTGTCCTATGGGTTGGATATTGTTCCACGACCTTTTTCTATGAACTCATCCGCTAAATACTTCATCGTACTATCGTTGCAATCAAGTATAGACGTAAACAGTCATTCCTGCCTACTTCTTCACAATCAAGAAGCAAAAACTAAAACCGACGCGAATCCCTCGGACAAAGAACTTTTCTTGTTTTCGACAATGATCAGTGCCGAAGCCGTACTTATTTTTTGTTGTGAACAGCCATCCTTCGCAACCTTACAGTTGCTGCCCTTCCCTCGCATCTCACATGTCATGCGGGGGTGTACTGTTTGCGTGTCTCCCCTGGCGAAGTCACACAAGCCGCCCACAACCCACACAGAGCTTTGTCCGACCTGCACCCCACACAACTCGAGCGCGTTTCGCTGGTTTCGCCGCAGCACAGGGATATCAAAAGAAAAATGTTACTTTGACTGCTGTGCGCTAGAATATTCCTAGTTGAGTTCATCGTCTAACTGCGATTCCTCTGTACACGTAAAATGCTGGAAAATGCGAAGGGAAACCTGCAACAGCTTAAATTTTGTTTCTGACACTCCTGATGAATGCATTTTTATTTATCCCTGGTACTTAACTAATGTAAGAGTTAGTTAATATTTTTTGTTGAAATATTTAATAATAATAATAATAAAGTCTGAATAATAAAGTTAATACTCCAGGCGATAAGTCAAACAAATCCACTATTTTTGTCAAATTGAGGCGAAGAGAGGAGATAATTTTTTTTCTATTCATCCCACGCTCAAAATGGTGGTGTACAGAATTGAAGGTAATAGAATTATCTTATGGATCTATCTGGGTACTTAGTGTAAAATAAAACACTTACTACTTGTATGCGTGCCCTATCACCATATACAATCATCATAAGAACTTCTATTCTCTGAGATACAGACAAACGCATTTGTTATAATGCAGAAGATACAAAGGGTCTAGCAGGATAAGATAGGCCCCAGAGAGGTATTTTCAAAATGACTTGTGTTATGATATCGGTGAGTAATAAAGTTACCATTGACACAAATTCAGCCTCCGATCTTCCTGCGAGATAATTGACCATATTGTATAGGCTAGAGCGGGTATTACTGAAAATTATTTTATTAAAAAACTATTGCAGCTAAACTAAAAAAACGAAAACTCTTTGTTAGATAATCATTGTTCTATATTATATATTTTTTTGTAGAATTTTTCAACTATATTTACTATTTAAAAAAATTAAAAGTAAAAAATTCTTATTTTTTTTTCATACACAGAGGTACAATCACAGAATATATAATATAGCTTACTATGTCTAGTATTATCACCAAAAGGTGCATTCAAATCTCTCTTTAATATAAACTTGATTATAAATACCGGGTAATTTTTTTAGTTGGTACAGCACCTTTTTCTCGCTTATTATTAAAGATAGAGTTTTGAAATTTTGCAGGCATGTAGGGTGGCCCATCTCTATAGGGGGTAAATATTTTTTGCGTATTTTTTAAGTCTCACCCCACGAAAATATACTATTA
Source organism: Rutpela maculata (assembly GCA_936432065.2). Classification (NCBI taxonomy): domain Eukaryota; kingdom Metazoa; phylum Arthropoda; class Insecta; order Coleoptera; family Cerambycidae; genus Rutpela; species Rutpela maculata. The sequence continues at coordinate 207,157,548 of OW386287.2, forward strand.
TACTAGGAATAATTTATGTCAAAGTTTCAGATAATTCGGTGAACGGTAACCCGTGCCGCATTCAGGTAGAAATTTGTAGATAAGATTTTATTACGGTAATACACTTAAATTTTACTTAAAATACAAATATCTACCTCCTTTCTCATAATGTTTTATTGGTGTAATTATTTCCTAGAAATTATTTGTTTTGGAAGTTTGGAAATATAATGCACCTACGGTAGGTTTTTATGTCAGTTTGCAATTGTGTTTTACAGTGGTGACATTATAAGTTCTAGCATACGTTCCTTTTTGAAAAAACATTTAACGATGGCTGATGTTAGATCCTTACGAAAGGATACTTTCATTTACTTAGTTGGACACTATTCGTCACAAATCATTGGCAATAAATTGCCGTCTAATAGACAAGTATTACAAGTGCTCTTTTATAACATTCGTGAAGTGAAGCTAAGTGTACATGAAAGTGCTAAATTAACAATAAAAGAGGTGTCAGTTTTTTGGGATAAAGCTCGCATTCCGACACGACAGGATTTTCATTGTGTTAAACAACTAGATAAACTTTATGCAGAGTGGAGGAACTTACAAAAATCGGCTAAAAGGGCCAGTGCGGGAGTAAAGAAAAAAAATTCGTTGAAAAATTGGACGATCTTTTTGACATTTCTCATGCAAATGCATTGGAGTTGATGAAAATAGATGAAGATAAGCAGTTTTTAATTAACCAAAGAAAAAAGGGACGTCCTGGATTTATGCATGGTATTGATTACCAACTTGCTTCTCAAGTAAAATCAGCTGAGGAGAAATTACAGAAATTATCCGAACGAATGCAACGAAGTCAACAAGAAAAAGCTAGATTAGAGGAAACAGTCACCTGTCCATCATCAAGTAGTAATTCAGCCGACTCCAACGAAAATGAAGATGAAATAATCGAAGCCCAAGAAGAGTTGTTACAAGACCAGCCTTGCCCGTTACAGCCAAAAAAGAGGAGATTGTATGGAACATGTAACATCATCACACCAAAAATAGCCGCTGCATTTGATGCTTGCAAAATAAGCGACAGGTATGGAGTCCATATTTTGACGGCAGTAGCAGAAGCACTAGGACATGACACCACATCTTTGTCCATCAGCAGAACCACACTGAAGCAGTTTATGATGTGCTTTGTGAATGGAATTTGGACGAAAAGGTAATAGCTTTGTGTTGTGATACAACAGCATCAAATATGGGTTATATAAATGGGGCAGCCACACTATTGCAACAAAAATTAGAAAGAGATATTCTATATTTTCCTTGTAGACATCATATTTTTGAAGTGGTTTTGAGAAGTGTGTTTGACACAAGAATGCCTTCCTCATCTGGTCCAAATGTGCCACTATTTAAACGTTTTAGGGAATTTTGGCCTAAAATAGATCAAAATAAACTAAAAACTGGATTTCAGGTATCAAAAATTAAACACATTTTACAACCAGTTAAAGCCGAAATTGTAAAGTTTCTAAATGCAGCTTTAACTTTGCAACAGCCTCGTGATGATTATAAAGAATTTTTAATGCTTTCTAAACTTTTTGTTGAAGAAGAGCCCACTCACACGACATTCTATCAACCAGGGGCATTTCATCATGCACGTTGGATGGCCAAAGCCATTTACTGTCTAAAAATATTTTTTTCCAAGATCAGTTCCAACTAACTAAAAAAGAAAAAATAGGTATTGAAGATATATGTCTCTTTATTGTAAAGGTTTATGTAAAGGCCTGGTTTACAGCGTCATTTGCTAGTAAAGCACCGCTTCATGACTTAGACTTTTGTAAAGAACTCATTAATTATCAAAATATTGACAAAGAAATATCTCAAGCCGCAAGTAGGAAAATAGTGAACCATTTGTGGTACCTTAATTCAGTAAATGTTGGCTTATCTTTCTTTGATGACGATATTTCAGTTACCACTAAAAGAGAAATGGTTAAAGCTTTGAATAGGAAAGCACCAAATCAAGAGGGTATTAAACGACTTATGATTAGTAACATTACTGACGTTGAAAACAAGGAAATTCAGGACTTCATATGCGAGAACACTAAACAGTTTTTTCAAAAATTACGTTTGTCTATGGAATTTTTGGAAAATGATCCAACAACATGGAGGGAAAATGAAAGTTATACCCGATGTTTCAATATTGTAAACAAAATTAAAGTTGTAAATGATGCCGCTGAGAGAGGAATCAAACTTATTACCGACTATAATGACATTTTAACAAAAAATGAAGACCAAAAACAGTTTTTACTCCAAGTTGTAAATGATTATAAATCACAGTTTCCAAATGTAAAAAAAGGAAACCCTGTCGCATGCTTTGGCCTAGTGCAAAAAATATTGTTTTTATTACTATATGTCTTGTAGATTTAGGATAATATTTGGTACTATGTATGAAAAAAACGTTTCATAATAAAATACACAAAGATAAAACGAGAGTTTTATTTCAAAAACTTCTAGTCTAGTTTTCTTAGACTACGAATTTACAGTAGTATGACACATGTCATAGTCACAACAGATAATGTCTTTGATATTTGTATGACTTGATTAGTCATTCTAAAGATAAATGTTGCTGATTAAAAAAAAAAACAATGCATCAACCAAATAATGTAAATAATTCCATTTACTTTTATTATTGCATAATAATGCATTCTGCGGCACCCCTTGCCTTCAATTTGCCTCAATAATATTTTGAGGGGACTGTTTTTTCTTCAAATGGAACCATTTGCAGGGGTGAGAAATAAAAAATTTCGATTTCGAAAAAGATGGGCCACCCTAAGGCATAGTTACTGAAATTTTTTGCACCTAATGCACTTTTTTAAATTTTTCTGCTGTTTCCCGTCAAATAAGCCACCATTTTAATTCAAACACTTTTCAACTCTTCTCTTGACACTTTCTGTTGTGTTTTCAATAAACTGGGGGTTCATGTCTTGGCAGATTTCATAAACACGTGCTTCCAAAGCCTCTCTTGTTTCGCATTCGAATTCATTATCTTTAATGTGACCACATAAAAAAATCCAATGGATTGAGACCCGGGGACCTCGCTGGTCATGTAATCGGCCCGGAAGTTCCGATCCACCTGTCCTCAAAGATAACTGTTAGAAGATCGTCCACCACCCTTGCATTGTGAGGCGGGCCTCCTTCTTGCATAAAATAAATTTCTTTAAGTGCTGCAAAGATAAATTATCTAGATAATTTATCTTTATATCTTATCTTTATCTAGATAATTTTCTTCCAAGAAAGGCAATATGTTTCGGGAATAAAACGCTGCATTGAGATTTTGATCATAAACAACAGGTATAATCAGTTGGTTGTTATTAAGCCCAACCCAAACATTGAACTTTCAAACTATCTGAAAGTTGCTGGATTTAGTTAAGTGTAAATTAACTGTGAACCAGTAGTGTGGGTTATGTCGATTGAAAATGCCGTTATTGGTAAAACTGGCCTCATCACTCCAAATTACTTTGCGCCAAAACTCCGAATCTTGATTTTTTGTCATGAATCATTCGCAGAACGTAGTTTCTCTGGGAAAATCTCCCGGAAGTAACTTTTAATGTAACGAGTATTTGTAAGGATGCTGACCGTATCGTTTCAATATTTTCTGGATGGATGAATATGATATGTCAAATTGCACTAGTTGACGAATTGAAATAATTGAATTTTCCGCAACGGCCAATAGAATATTTAATTCATTATCCTCTTGCCTCGTCACATAGCAAGTTCTGTTTCGTTTCACTTTAAATTGTCCTGAAGTTCTTAAATTTGTAATTATTATTTTTTTTTAATCGACGAACAAGTCTTCTTTTCTCGGGATATTCTGCATTGAAACTACGACAAGTTGGTAAATATCTTTGACCATTTTGGTTAAAAATCATAAGGATGTTAAAGAAATCTTCGTTTGTATAATCATATTCCATTTTTTTTACTATTTTTTTGTGAACTGACGCCAGAAAACTTCGAAGACGACAACGCAAACTTCTGTTGACTTGACATGCGCCTACTACGCGTTTTGAAGGCAATTTTAATCTGCCACAAAATCATTCCATAGGTAACTCGATTTTTAGTGCTTCTCAACACCTGAAATCTTAAAATCGCATATTACCTCAAAAACGTTCCTCTCTAACCTAATAAATACCTTTTTTACATATTCTAATTCAGAAAAAATCTAGTTTTGAAATCCAAAAGAAAAACTATAGTGTTTCATTTGAAAATCGAAAGTTGACGTCACTTCCGGTTAAACGGAAAACAGCAGAAAAATTTAAAAAAGTGCATTAGATGCAAAAAATTTCACTAAGAGTGCCTGCAAAATTTCAAAACTCTATCTTTAATAATAAGCGAGGAAAAGGTGCTGTACCAACTAAAAAAATCACCCGGTATATAAACAAGTAGTTATGTGTTTGTAATTTAAATAAATAAAGTAAATGCTACAGTTATTATTTACGTTAAAAATAAGAAAGGTGCAGTATTGATAAAAATAAAGTCCAAGAAAATATATATTTATTATGATAAAAATGATTACATAATTATTACAATATATGTCCTCCTGAATAACTACGTGAATATTTTCTGATGTAAATATGTTAGATAAAACTTCTGCTGTACGTACTATGCGTGAGACAAGTAATATACGGCTGCGGCTATATGTGAACAGCATTCTCCTGTTGTTATGCCATTGGGACAATCGCAGCAATATCGGCGTATGCTTTGAATTGTCGTTCCATTAGGTATATAATCAATGTAAGTGTGGTAAGTTTTACTGTTGATATGCCTTGATCTTGCTTCCAGATTTAATATGTTGGGCGCTTTTCTATAAATATATATATGTTGCATTAGTACACTGTGAGCTACAATTTGAAAGAAAATGAATGAATTTTTAGCTTATCTTTTGTGGGAGAAAATGCAAATTATATCTTGAAAATTCAATTTTTCACAATTTCCGAAATAAGGGGAAATTCGCGAATTAAGTGTTGAAGGAGATTTTATACGCCTTCCGGATTAGAATTCAGCAGAAAATTGTACATCAAATACGATATTTTCCAGCGTTATGCCTGGCGGGTACTTAGGACTGTTAGATAAACGTCTCCAGAATCTGGACTATTAATTTTGTTTGACAGAGATTGTACTTAACTTCAAAAAAGGTAGTACAACCTGAGATATGAAAATGATCTTCTTTTAGTTGTTTAAATTGTTCTCTTGACAGTAAATCATTGAAATTAACTTAATAATGGAAATATAGATGTCAGTTGATGCTGATATGTTGATAATTTTTTTTTAAATTTCTGGGAATAGACTAAAAATAGAACCGATATAAGTTTAATGATATCAGATGGACATTAAATGAGATTACTTTTGTTAAAGTCGCGCCCAACATATTAAAACTGGAAGTAAGATCAAGGCATGTCAACAGTAAAACTTACCACATTTATATAGATTGGAACGACAATTCAAAGCAAACGCCGATATTTCTGCGACTGTCCCAATGAAATAAGAACGGTAGGATGCTGTTCACATATAGCTACAGCCGTATATTACTACTTTCATGCCTGATATATTTCACGCATAGTACGTCCAGCAGAAGTTTTAACTAATATAGTTACTTCAGAAAATATTTACGTAGTTATTCATGATTACAGCGACGAAGATTAATAATTAATAATTTGTATCATAATAAATAATATTTTCTTGGACTTTATTATCTGACAAAGAGTTTTCGTTTTATTAGTTTAGCTGAAATAGTTTTTGAATAAAATAATTTCCAATAATACCCGCTCTAGCCTATATATGGTCAATTATCTCAAAAACGCAGGAAGATCGGAGGCTGAATTTGTGTCAGTGGTAACTTTATTACTCACCGATGTCACAACATAAGTTATTTTGAAAATACCACTCTGGGGCCGCTGACCCTATCTTATCCTGCTAGACCCTTTAAGTAATTATTAATTCAACACTGAAAAGAGAGAACTGCCCCCAGCCTACTTAAAAAAATATTACAGAAAAAACCTATTCGGCCACTCGTTTTTGTAAGGTCATCTAAAAACGTGTTTTATAAAAATGAAAAATCCAGACCTTCGGTTAATTCTTTGTCATTATTTACTGTTCATTTGCCATTTTATTGTAAAATATCACAATAAAACAGGAATTATTTAACTTCAAAAAATAATATATTTAAAATGTCTGAAGCTCCAAATTTATGAACGCTAGACGCTAAGTAATCAGCATTCCATATAGATTCTAAAAATGAAAAAATATACAGGGTGTTCTATTAAAAAAAAATAGATGACATCATAATCGAAATAACGATGACGTCGTAGCTAAAAAAATTAAAGTAAAAATGGGCAATTCAAAATAAAATTATGCGGATTTTTCCAAAATATTTTCGTATTCAGAAATAATGATGAATTTCTTTCATACTTTATTCACACAGGGTATATTAACACTAATTATAAGTATTCAGCACAGCTCAAATGCTAATATCATTACCTCATCAGCTGTATCCATAACTCCATCAAGTACCCCTTAATAATTTGGTTTACGCCATTTAAAGCGGTTAAGTCATTAGTTAATCACTTCTTCGGTATCGACCGTTAGCAGTTTTCTAACTGAAGAACGTGGCAATGCAGGCTGCGTGGCGCATTCTGAAATTACGACGCTACATAATCCAGTGATTTCTGCACATTCATTTAAGTGGCTCAAGCGAGACAACTTTTGATGGGTTCTCTTTTACGATGCACTCAGGTTTAATGGTCACCGATAGCACTGCCTCTGCAGTTTACACACGTTTGCAAACCACCATTGTACAGGAACAATGTAAATTCATTTGAAAAATATCTAGATTTAGTGAAAAGTTGCAACCGCAGAGACCATTATTCAAAGGTAGGGTTACTCTACGGGGTAGTTTGAAACATCAAAGTAGTTATAATACCACAACATATTGTTTGATGGGAATACATGGCCATGGGTTTATAGGGTCTAAACCGGCAAATGGAGGTTGACATTTATTGCTGCCATACTCAGGAGAGGTCTGGTGGGAAAATTCATATTATTTTTGATATTACTAACCAAAACTATCAGGATAAAGCAGAATGTTTATTGAAGTGAGGTGAGGTACGGTACCGGTTTCAGTGACTGGGCTCGATCGGCGAAGTTAAGCACATCCGGGCGAGTCCATCACTTGGATGGGTTACCATAACTCATCTCGCCGTCCTGGTTAAGTGGTAGAGTAGCATTAGCTAAACTTCGCCAGGACGTTAATATAAATAAGGCATTTAAAATTAAAAAAAAAAAATAAAAAAAAAAAAAAAAAAAAGTTGTCCCAAAAAATACTAGAGTTGAATAGTACAGTACGCGAAGCAGTAAAAATGGTAAAATAGGTATGTCCACAAAATTTTAATTTCAATTGGAAATCGTAGATTTATCGCTATTATAAACTAATGTAACAATAAAAAAATATATATATTTTTATCGTCATAGAAATGACCCCAATGCAGCGAGGCTAAGAAACGTTCAGGGACGTCTTAAGCATTCTTGAGGCCCTGGCCCCATATGCAAATGCAGGCCCTCCTTTTATAATTTTGTTTGCAATCAAAAAATTAGGTTATATATAGTATCACTAATGTGTTATTAACTATAAACTACATTGTGTATAATTTTATTCTAGAGTAATCTAGAGAGGTTGTTTTCTACATTTCAAAATGGTGAAATCATGAATTATGTCGTCAAAGTTAATAGTCTGTAAAATGTCATTTTCAATACTCATAAACTTAAAGTATTTAAGTGTGATTGAGTCATGCAATTTCTTATTTCACTAATTTTGGTGACCATCATAGACAAAAAAAATCTCATTATAATTTCAATGTTTGGAAACACTGCAAAAATTTTTTCGTTGAACATATAAGTATAAAGTACATTGATTCCAATCGAGTCATTTTCTTCTATAAGTTCATCTTCATCTGCAACAGTAGATTTGTCTTTTTTCTCGTTTTTCTTTTTTTTCCTCATTTCTTTTTCCTTTTTCCTTAGTTTTTCAATATCCAATCCAGCGTATGCCTTGAAGTGTTGACATTCCACAATTAGTTCTTCCACATTAATGTCTTTATAGTAAAATTTTTTCAGTTTTTTGCATTCTCTTGCAATTTCAGCCTCACTGTTATCACAAATATTTTCTAAAAACCCGAACATTTCGAATACTTCTTCATATTTTTTGCTACGTAATTCTATATTGCAAATTAAATAGTCGATTATTGGTATGTATAATTCAACTTTAAATTTCTCGCTGCTCTGAAGAGTTACCTCGGTGTCTCTATTTCTTTCAAAAAAAGAAGATTCTACCACTGCGTTGCTTTACTTGTTTGTAAGCATCTCGATACTCCTTTGTAAAAAATTTTTCTTTCGCTTTTAACTCGTAATATTCAAAGTGCTCTCTTTTTTGCTTTATATAATCCATTAATGATTTCAACAATTTTACAGATGTAGATAAATTCATATTTTCCTTCTGTACGAATAAATTTACTTTGCCAATACGAGTCAAAATATTATTCCAAAAAATAATCAAGAAAGTGGTTTCTAAATCATCCATTTTGTGTGATAAGGTTTCCGCAGTGAGGCGTGTATCTGCTGGTTGCAATTCATCATTAAGTAAGGTGTCAAGGCTCATTTTAATTTCCTCGTAACCGGAATGCAAAGCTGTAATAGCATCTGCACGTTCAAACCAACGCGTATTTGATTTATATTTTGAATTATTTTAATAAGTATATTTTGCTTTTGCTTTTTGTATTGTGTGTCGTAATTATATTAAAATAGAAATAACCTGTAAATGGACATGTACGACGAGGCCCCTCGGAAGCCGAGGCCCCCGGCCATGGCCCAGTTTGGTCATGCCTTAAGACGTCCCTGGAAACGTTCCCAGGCAGAGGCTAGTAATATGACGTCACCTACTTTGCAGGTACGCAGGCCTGTATGTGTAATGCGGGCCCGTTGTTTTTTATTGAAAGACTAATGTAATATTATTGATCAGCATGCTTTAGAACCCCTATATCCAAATTTTGAAGATATTTTGATTTATGATTTTCGAATTACGGCCCCCTAAAATTATATTTTTCAAATATTAAATAATTAATAACTTTAAAACGACTTGTATTTCGAAAAAAGTCATTCTTCGTTTTCTATTTAAATTCACTTTTTCTACAACCCAGCATTATCTGTACTTTCAAATTTCATAGACTAAGAATTTTCATTGAAAAATGACTAAACAGTTTGAACCAGCTGCCCTGTAAATTATTCGTGCATTAAGGATTGCCGAATTTGAAAGCATGGATGACAGTGGGTGGTAGAAAAAGTGTTTTTAAATAGAGGAGTTACTTTTTTTCGAAAAAAAATCCGTTTTCAAGTCACAAATTGCTTGGTATTATTTTTGGTAATTTTTCAATAAAAAATCTTGAATTTAAATAGAAAATGAAGAATGACTTTTCTTCGAAATACAATTCGTTTAAAAGTTATTATTTATTTAATATTTCAAAAATATAATTTTAGGGGGCCATAATTCGAAAATCATAAATCAAAATGTCTTTAAATTTTGGATATACGGATTTTAAATCATGCTGAACAATAATATTATATTAGTCTTTCGATAAAAAACAACGGACCCGCATTACACACACAGGGCGGCATGCCTGCAAGGAGATGACGTCAATAGCCTCTACCTTGGGAACGTTTTTTAGCCTCGCTGCGTTCGGGTGATTTCTATTACGAATAGTTGACAAAATTAAAATATTTACTACTAAAAAAAAAATCTAATTTTGGTACTAGGGGCTCTAATGAATGGTTTTAAATAATGTTAATGTATATTATTTTTTTTGTGGACCTGCCTATTCCCGGGTTGAAAACAATTGAAAGATTTTACTTAATTTTTTTGCAATGTGCTTCATAAAATACCTAGATCAAAATCTATATTGTCTCATTACCTACTTTTTATTTTTAAGGGTGGAAACCAGCCTTAAATACTGAAAAATTAATAACTTCTAATTTTACGAATAAATTAACGATAATCTATATCTTATATTTTCGAGGTCGGAGAATTTGACTATTTTAATATTTTTAATTTTTACAAGAACAAAAATGTTTCTCCCAGTTGTTTTTTGAGTCATTTTAGATTTTAACGTTGTATATTTTTTCTGAACCTTTCGGTGAAAAAAACCATTCGACTTGTTTGCTAAAGTCCATATTTTTCGAGTAATTTAAAAAAAAAACGTCTAGGAATACGGATTTTAGGGATGAAAATTGCAATTTTCAGTTCCCAATATTTCGAAAAATATGCATTTTAGCAAAAACGCGTATATGACCTTTTTTTATAATTTGATTCTCTATCGGATTATGTTTTTTTTTATTTTTTGCGACAACTCCTAAGAAGGGATGGGAATCGCCCCCCAACCAAAAAGCAGGAAAAATGACAATATAGATTCTTATGTATATAAAAAATCAATACAAAAAAAATAGATATAGTTTCTCTTTTGATTTAACTGCAGCCTTCGGTTCTGTTAATCCGGATTCATAATTATAATAACATTATGACCGATGCTCAATCTAATTTTACTTCCACATCCAGTGGAAGTATAGTAACGACAAAAAAATTTTTAAAAATTTTTATTGTTCAAATAGGCTTAGAATGTCACGAAACGTCGAAATTTTAAGTTTGAGCGAAAAAAAATTTCTGTCTGTCGGTCTGTCTGTAACTTTTTTTGTGCGCACGTTTACTCTGGAACCGTTTGAGATATTGACTTGAAATTTGGTACACATATGTATTTTAACGAGATCTAGAACTAGATTATATTTTCATCTTGTTCCGTCGAAGGGTTGGGGAGTAAATTGGGGTAAATTTGGGGAAAATAGGTAAATCAAGCAGGTAAGAGTCCATAAAATTGGTATTTAGTATATACAAGAGAAGCTAAGGTCTCAAAAAAAAATTTGGCATTAGCCACCCCCCCATTACCACCCCAACCCCATTATTAAAGGGGATGAAAAAAATGTGATTTGGTGTGTGTACAAGAACCAGACACCTCAAAACATTTTTTTACTTCATCCACCCCCACTACCACCCCCTATCACCACCCCCACTACCACCCCCTATCACCACCCCCACCCCGCTACCGATGTGGGGTATCGTTTTATGGATTTTTGAGGTAGAGGATTTCAAATATTATATTATTAAAGTTCCATAAACAATTATTTCCACATACAAAATTTTTTCGTTTTGAGCGACTTAGATAAAAAATGTGGATGTGGAAGTAGTGATTCCTTGGGCAGCGGTTTTTAATAAAAAAATGAGGCAGTCTCGTTTTCTCTGTTTTCGTTAATTTATTCCTTGAAAAGCAAAATGTAGATACTCAAAAATGTTAAACACTTATTGATGCAATTTTTCATGTACTTTCAGAATTTGAGTTCAGGTTTGCTAAAAACTGTATGTGCTGTTTTTTAAAGTGGAATAGGTAACGAATATTTCCGAACTTGCATTAAAGAATCCTTAGGCTTCGTACGAAGGCGTGTTAATATTGGTGAATTTTATTTAATTTTGTCTAACCCTTCGAAAAAGCTTTGGACAAAATCTACAAACCATTTCTTTACTGATAGGCTCTGGAAGGTATGTTATGGATGATTATAAATCGTTTTGATATTTTCTATCCACAATTGAGCTATGTGCACTCGGTCATGAAACACCCTGTATATGGTTTTGGTATTTTTGCCAATATCTCATTGTCTTTACTGTGGACAATCAGGGACAAGGCGTTTGCACTGTAATTTGAGCAACAGTCGAGTTTATTGATATCATGTTGAAAAACTAAATGATATTTCTGAGTTACTCCTCTATTTATTGATTAAATTAAAATTTCCTTATGAACTTTTTTAATTATTGGTTGTCAGTATTTACGTTCAAAGGGATTATGCTGTTAATAAGCTACTGTAATTGATGTCATTAAAATTTCGAACTAAAAGCATTAACTAATTTGCCTAACCAACTGTAATGAACGAGGGCCTAAAGCACTCATAACGAAAGCTTCTTTACTACTATAGTATTATACGGTAAAATAAAACAAAAAACTAGGAGAATTTATACTGCGTGTACCAAACCATAATCGTCTGAAATGTTAACGACAAAAAAACTATTGGAATAACAAGGCATACAATGCTCTTTAGGGTATATAGATCCTTGAGGTAAAGTTTTTAACCCAAACGTTCTGTGGTTGGACCGCAAGACATCTACCGCCCCGCTTTTAATGGCGGGGAACACGATGGTGATAATGTTTTCCGACCTATCCTCCAACCACTACCCTAAACCGAAAAAACCGCCCCTTTTTCCAATTGTCTGGTGCTAGGCTTGCGAGGGCTTGTCGGATTAGGCTTTTTTTGGTCAATTTAAATCAAATAAGAAAATATTTACTACGAATTACCTAACCCACCTCCGGGGGTTGAAACTACCCCCACCAACAAAATGCCACGAAAAGAACGAAAATCAGCTGGAAAGCGTTATACCCTCGTTTTTGAGGGCGGAGTTGAAAATCAATAACGACGAAAAACTGAAAAACCGCTGCCCAAGGAATCACTACTTCCACATCCAGATTCTCTATCCAAGTCACTCACAACGAAAAAACTTTGTATGTGAAAATAATTGTTTATGGAACTTTAATAATATAATATTTGAAATCCTCTACTCCAAAAACCCATAAAACGATACCCCACATCGGTAGTGGGGTGGGGGTGGTGATAGGAGGGTGGTAGTGGGGGGTGGATGAAGTAAAAAAATATTTTGAGGTTTCTGGTTCCTGTACATGCACTAAATCACATTTTTTTTCATCCCTTTTAATAAGGAGGTGGGGGTGGTCATGGGCTAATGCCAAAAAATTTTTTTGAGGCCTCAGCTTCTCTTGTATATACTAAATACCAATTTCATGGACTCTTACCTGCTTGATTTACCCATTTACCCCAAATTTACCTCAATTTACCCTCCAACCCTTCGACGGAACAAGATGAAAATATAATCTAGTTCTAAATCTCGTTAAAGTACATATGTGTACCAAATTTCAAATCAATATCTTAAACGGTTCCAGAGCAAACGTGCGCACAAAAAAAAGTTACAGACAGACCGACAGACAGGCAGAAATTTTTTATTCGCTCAAACTTAAAATCTCGACGTTTCATGACATTTTAAGCCTATTTGGACAATAAACGTTTTTTTAAATTTTTTTGTCGTTATTATACTTCCACTGGACGTGGGAGTAAAATAAGCATTTAGACCATGAATACTATAGACAAGGATAACGCACGGCGTGCTTTCAACATTTCCGTGAAACTGGAAAAAAGAAACACGCGTTATAGATGGCGCAGCGCTCACGAGCACACTGAAGCTCGAGCTGTTCATTGGCTAATGACATTAGCACACTGGAACGCGAGCTGCTCATTGGCTAATGACATTTTTGTTAGTGTTACTAGCGCCAACTAGGGATCGCAATACCGGTTAACCGGTTATCCGGTTATTAAGACAAAAAACGCATGACGATAATTACCGGTTATTTTAATTTATTACCGGTTATTTCGGTAAATTCTGAACTTACGATATGTCACGTATTCAACGTTTCTATTTATGCCAGTGAGTAGTATTTACTAAATACAGAGTGACTGTCCCAACACTGAGCACTTTTAACAATAAATAAATAATATTATAAAAAGTAAAACCCAGTAAAGCCCTAAGAAATATAAGTAAGAGAGACATTGACAATATCGTGCGATAGGAAATTGAATATTTCACTGCCGCAAATATCCGTGGAATACATTTAGAAGTATGTTATTACCAATTCTTATTAACTTATCGACCCAATATCGATTGAGGAAGGACATCTTCAGCTGGTGGTATTCTATGCACAAATATCAGACGACTAACAGATATAGCTTTGAAAAACTAACCCTTTTAACAGGCCGTTTTTATAAAATATTGTATGTTTAGATTAGGTATTCAGTAAATGTCCTATTTGAGTGTATATTTATAATTTTTGTTATTTAAGTTGAAATTTTTGTTATTTACAGAATAATTATTTATTTAAATTTATTTCATTTATATTTTTTCCTTTTGATAAAAAACCTTTGGTTTGTTCATTATATTAAATATACGTATATAATAGTATATTACTCAACGAGCATATAATGATAGCTATTATTCACGAGGGTGAAGTTTAAGACACAAGCCGTAGGCGAATGTCGTAAATCACCAGAGTAGCCATTATATGTGAGTAGAATACTATACTTTGTTCACGACTATTAGATATTTTTGTTAAATTGTTTACTGAAGAAATTAATTGATGAATTATTTATATTATTCTTTTTGAGTAATATGTAAAATTATTGTAAATAACGTTGACGTTTAAATTTAATTTACCAAGCCGTTCTTTGACACATAACGGCCTACTTAATCAAATTTAAAAACGAAATTGTATGATAAAAGAGGGTCTGTTTCTGAAACGTTAATTAAAGTTATCTATTCATAAATTTGATAATAACAGTAAAATTGTTCACACAATTGTAGCTATGACAGATAACGAATAATTATATTTAAGGTTTCAGAAACTAGCCATAAATTCTACTAAAAAGTTGCGAGATTGCACTCGAATTGAAAAAATACCTGCCCGTGACTTCTTATAAACAACTGACTGCCCTTATTATTCACTTGTGAATACTGAAATCATTATTCACTGCAGGGAATAATGGATAGCATTATCCTTGAGGAAACACATACATAATGAGTACATTATTTAATAGTCGTGGACAAAAATTTTTTTTGTCAAATTTAGATAATTTTGTACATGGAAAAAGATAATTGCCATTTTCGCCACCCTAATCATTCATTCTAAAAATTACCGGTAAATACCGGTTAACCGGTTATTTACATTTTTATTTACCGATTTACCGGTTATTAAAACTTCCGGTAAATTGCAATCCCTAGCGCCAACTTTTTCCTTCACATTTTGCGAATCGGTTTTCATCGGAATTCCCGTTAGCGTCTGTAGTCCTTGTCTTTATAATTCATGATTTAGACTATAAAATGACCGTCATATTATAATGTTATAATGCTTACCGACTAAACTACTGATATTGAACCAACTCCCCCCCTCCTCATTAGGGGTGGTTTTCGTATGGTTTCAATATTAATAGTTTAGTTAGTAAGTAGTTACTATAATTTAAGGGTCATTTTATAATCCAAATGCTTATTTTTCCCTGTTTTTCGTAATTATTGTTTTTCAACACCTTCGTTAGGGGTGGTTTTCTATTGCGCATAGTGCAGTGAAGTTCATGTTCGTTACTCAAGCATTATTTTGTTGCAATTATTATTAACAGAAGAGTTATAATAATTGTTTTATTTTTTAAAATATTGTTGGTAGCCAGTAAATGAGGGTGATTTTCGCGTTTGCTCGCAAAACGAAAAAATACATTGCCCTACATTTACCAAGGAATAATTTGAGACCAACGGGATCAATTTACTATGCAACAAGAGGCAAATTTCAGGCTTATTTTGCGGTCACTTTTTCAAGTCAATATCATAAACCATTCCAGAATAATTGTCAGACCGACAAATAGGCAGAAATGTGTCTATGCTCAAAGTTAAAATCTCGACGTTTCATGACCTTCTAAGCCTATTTTAAAAAAAGTAATTTTTTTTGACGATTCCACATCCACTCTTTGGATGTGGAAGTAAGAACAACAAAGCAAATCTTAAAAAACAGTCTGGTATATTATCCTGAAACTAATGCGGTTGTGAGGAATTATTGGCCTTAACTTACTTATACTCTTCGCAAATACGAAAACGAAGAGTACATTGCATTTCTGCTTTGATCTTCCCAGTTTTTAAAAAAGGTGACACCCGTAATATGGAAAACTACCGACCGACATCTGTTCCTCCTGTAATCTCCAAAATATATGAATACGCGATGTTAGGTCAGCTTCTTAAATTTTTTTAAGTAAACAACGTTTTAAATGATGGACAGCATGGTTTCCGTTCTGGACACTCAACTGTTACTGCAATTCACTCTCTTTATGAACTTTTAGAGGCAGTTGAGGCGGGCGAAAGTCCGACTGGGATCTTCTGTGACCTCAGTCGAGCATTTGACTGCGTTCAGCATGATCTATTACTTAAAAAACTATTCGAATATGGAATAGGAGGTAAATCATATGATTGGTTTGCCTCCTATCTTAGTGATAGAAAACAGATAGTAAAAATACAGTATACAGAGCAAAATCAAAAATCTTTTTATACATCAAACATACTAGATAATAAAGTTGGAATGCCGCAAGGTTCTGTTTTGGGATCTATACTGTTTATCATTTATATTAATGAACTTCCAGATATGCTTACTGAGGCCTTTGTTTCATTATACGCTGATGACGCCACTCTTCTTCTCTCTGATAGATCTCCCGCTATACTTCATAATAAACTTAATACTACTGTCACCCACTTATGTAGTTGGTTTAGTAGTCACTCATTATTTTTTAATGCTTCTAAAACAAATTATATGACGTTTCATACGCGTCAAAATAATAATATTACTTCTATCTTAGATATTAAAACCAATAACGTGAATATTGAGGAAAGAAATTGCACAACGTTTCTTGGCATAGTTCTTGACAATACACTTACATTTAGTAATCACTGTAGCAAATTAGTTAGTAACTTGCACTCTAAATGTTTTCAAATTAGGACGTTAAAAAGTGTTTTGGACACGTCTGGTCTAATAATATTTTATTTTGGACAAATTCAATCTAGATTAGCTTATGGCATTACTTTATGGGGAGGCTCCTCTAGTGTTCAAGAAGTATTTATTGCGTAAAAACGCATTATAAGATGTATAGCGGGTGTACCACCAATTCATTCATGTCGTAATCTGTTTAAACAATATAAAATTCTTCCCCTTCCGTGCCTATACATTCTAGAATTGTTATTATATGTATACAAAAACCAAGGTAAATTTGATAAAAATGAAATGATTCATTTTCATAATACACGTCACAAAAAAAATTTCCATATACCAACTAAACGTTTAAATATATCATTAAAGGCACATAATATCCTCGCACTGAGATTATATAATAATCTACCAGAAACCTATAAAAACTTAAATAATGTACATTTGTTTAGGAAACATATTAAAGAATATCTTTTAAATATGTGTGCATACTCTGTTCAAGAATATTTTGAATGGGATAATAGTTGTTGATACTTGACCTGCCTGTATTTTATTATTTTAATATTTTAATATGTGATTATTTGAACAATTCTCGTGTACACTTTAGCTTAATGTATATAAGTATGTACCTATTTATTTTATTTATTATACATTTGCATATTGTTATATATGTACATATATATTTTTTGACTGATTGTTTTATTGTATGTATTTATCTATTTCTGTATTGATAAAATATTGTCATATGTGGATGTGTGTCTATTGTATATATATGCGATTTGACATGTTATTATGTGCACGCGTATATATTTAATTTATACAAGTACATACTCTGGTACTGTTATTTTATTGTACAAATTTGACTTATCCTATAGCACACTGTATTGCTCTTACTGGATCAATAAAATATTCTATTCTATTCTATTCGATCGGCACATTTCTAAAACCGTAAATATCGCTCGCACACAAAAAAATGTTCATATCATTGTGTTAGTGAACGAATTCTGAACAACTTTCAAAATGTCCGTCTGTCCGTCCGTCCGTCACGTTTCTTGTAAGCACGATAACTCAAGAAAGAAAAATCCGATTATACTGAAATTTGGACAGTAAGTTAGTGTTAGCTAGAGGAAGAACCCTATTGTTTTTGAACAAAATCGATCGGTAAATAAAAATGTTATTAATGATTTAAATTTGAAAAAAAAAGTTTTTTTGATTTTTATGTTTTTGTAATTGAATAGAAATCTGGTGAAATGATATTTCATTTTAATGTCTGAATATTTATATATTTTACAAGTATACATTTCATAATGTAATATACAACCGTGAAAATATGATTTTAGCTCGTGTCTTATAATGTAACAATTTACATTTTTTTACGTGTAAGGTGGTGGTGTAGTTTTTACACTTTTGACTCGGAATCCAAGGGTCCCGGGTTCGAAACCCAAATGGGGTAAGGTATAATTTTTTTTAATTTTTACTTTATTTTACACTTTTACCAATTAAATTCGTACTATAAAATTAAAAATCTCTAAAACTAACATTATTTGCAAAAGAGTATCCTATAAAATATGTAACAGTTATATAAAAAGTTCAGTGAACAGGCGAAGAGTACATTTTTAGCTTGTTTAATTTATTTTTTCTCTAATTGTAGTGAGCATTTTTGTCTTCATTAAGTCATTCTCTTGAGACTTGGCAAACAAAAAATTAAGTTCTGTGAAATCATCACAAAATTGATTCTTGTAGAATAAGAGTTTCTGATCTCTTTTAAAAAGTTAGCGAATTATGTTTTTAATTTCTATATCCTGGGCTGAAATTGTTTAATCTCATACTTTGAGCTTAAATCTTCCCACTTCCCTCTGTAGGTTTACAAGAGTAACGTCCACACGAGAAATGTTAAGCCGAGGTATTATACACATAAGTTTCGACACGCCTAGTTCTAGCACATAAGCAAACGAAAGGCTTACATTCTAATTCTTATTCATAATGCCCATGTTACATTCACAGGACAGAAAGGACAGTTCGGCTGTCAGTATTGCGAAGCTAAATAGTCCTATGTTGAAAATAAAGACCCATGCATAACACTTATTTAGCATAACAGTGTTAGAACATTATTAGTTGTTGAATGTACAGGGTGGACCACATTAGATGGTGAAGAGGTTTGTATCTAGGTCTTGTATATTTTTCCCCTTTTCGATAAAAAGAAAAAACATAACAACGTGATCGTCTATTTTTGTTTAGTTAGGACCCAAATTTACGTTGTTATAGTAATTTTATTGAACAGGTTCTTTTTAAAGTTTGATATTACTTGTTTCTATTTATCGATTTAATTTATTTACTTTAATTTTAGAAGTTCTCATTTAATAATTCTCTTTACTTTTGGTACCTTTTTATTTATTTGTATTCTACTTATTAAAGATTTCAATGTGATTACAATTTTATTTAAGCTCTTATTCCTGAAAAGTAACATATTGAAAGAAAATACCGAAAGTGTTTTAATACATTTATTTAAAGACAATCGTCCTATTCATTAGTATAGATTACACATTTATTGGGCAACTGCCACATTTTATATGAAAATAATACAAAAATAAGTTGGAACAATAGTCACAATAATTTACTATAAGTTTAAATTAATATTCATTGGGGCAAGAGCCACAAAGTATTCTTTGTGAAAAATCATCACAATTACTTCCATAGAATAGTCAGGTCAGCTATGCAAACAATAAAATAAATTGTTTACAATAACAATAGTCATTACTCGTGAAATATTTATAGTTGGAGTCGGACATACGTAAAATCTGACACAAAACTCGGGAAACCTCCCAGTAGTGATATTGTGATAAAAAGACAATCAACAAAATCCTGTTTAACTGCCACGTCAACTGACGTAGGTTTGTTTCGGTGTTTCGAAGATTCGTAGTATGGCTAGTTACAATTGTACTTGGCCGAGATCAATGGATCTCAAATTTAACACCTGATGTATTTCTAGATGAAATGACAACCAACAAAATCTTGTGATTGTCTTTCGAAAATATTCGAAAATATAATTGACAACAAAGAGCTGTGTTCAGATCTTATCATATGTAAATAACAGATATGTTCCAGTTATAACCACAGAGATGACAATTAAGAACTCTGTAAAGCAGAATCCTGCAAAAGTAAATAATTGCCAAGTCTAAAGCTACAACATCGCGGATGTGCAAATAGCGTTTGTATAGTTAAGCTGAATATTGCCCGGACTATAACAACAATCGTAATCATATTTTAAAATCCAAAAGAAAACTTCCCATTTATAAATCAAATAAAATAGTAAGTTAATTCTGAATATAATTAACTATACGGTGAAATAAACCAATATAGTATAATTCCAAATAAATTAGCTAATCAAAAGGTACCACAGTATTGTCGCAATCGCGAAGCCGATGATATAAAGTCGTTTACTTTACTGATATTTAAATAAATATGATTTGATACATTGTTATACTACCAGTATTTCTTCTCCCCCAGTATCCAGACTAAATCCTGGTGTATTCGAGAAAAATAGGTCTATGAAGACGCCGAAGCGTGCTCCTATAGACTAAGTTTCTAGTGCTCAATAGAAAATAGGTCTATAAAGACTAAGTTTCTATTTTCTAGCGCTCAACAGAAAAATACTAAGTTTCTTGTTGGGTGTAAAATGTTTGACAGTTAGGACCAGGTTAAGCATAAGTAGATGGTTCTAGCATAGTTGCTTGGTTTGATCTAACTGACCAAGAGACCAATTTGTTGTCGCTTTTTATATAAAATTTCCTACGCGTTGTGTAAGAGAACATATCTATTTGATATGAAAGAGAAGTGAGTTAGGTAATATCTCCGCGGATGCTTATACGGCCTGGCCTGTTCTTTGTTCTCGTGCAAACGTGGCTAGTCCATTACTTTAATGTGTTTATACACTCAAAGAAATAGTATGGGTAAATTCAACAAAAAAAAATGGTTAACTAACAATATCGTTAATTTTGTTAAACCAAACTATATTGATGGTATTTTTAAACAAGAGGTGATTGTTATTTTAGTTAATAAAAAGTTGTCGTACAACAAAACAAATATTAACTTAAAAAATAAATGAATAAGACTATTATTTTGTTCGTCTGACTATTATTTTGTTGAATTCTGTCAAATTAAACTAGATAATAGTATATTTTATTTTCAACTATTATCGAATTGTAATTCTAACCCAGAATTAGTTCGCTGTACTATCGTACTTGGTAGACAAACCAATATTATTGTCGTCTTCTAGAAGTTCTAAAAGAATTACCATAAAATTTGCTTGCTTACCACGTAGTCTATTACAGAAATTATTCCCAGATGACGCCACATACAAATCACTGACAATAATCAATCATGCATTATCTTACACTCTTATGAATTTATAGAAAATTAATAACATGATTGCAGTGTTCAAATTCTCTCAGGGATCATCGATATATTTGGATGGATCTTATAAACGAATCTCTAATCTTTGGTTTGGGTGGTCTGATGTCTCAATACTGAGATTTTGGCTAACCAAAAAAAACTTCATCATACAATAAAGTGTAGATCAACCTAAAAATTAGTTGGTGAACAAAAAAACAAAGTCGTTGTACTATTTAATTGAAAATGGTTAGTGAACATAAAAAAATGTCATTGTACTATATAATTTGTTACAAGAAGATATGATTATTAAACTACTATTTGTTTACGAAAACAAATAAAGTTGTATGACTATTCTTTTCTGATTGATTTAACTATGAAACTAGATAGGCGCGATTTCATATGCTCTTTTTGGTTGAATTTACCTATCATTTTCTTTGAGTGTATTAACACCATAAAATCTATGAGTTTCGAGGCACGAAACTGCGTTTAAAAGAAATATTCAAAACGATTTCTATACAGGAATAAAATTATTTTAAATATTATGGAACTGTAATTTGCATATTTAATAGAAGGGAAGTTTTATAGCGAAAAATGATAAAGCGAAATGGTTTCTAATTATTAGGCGGTAATTTAGTTTTATCCAAAAATAAGTAAAATTTGATTAACAACTTAGGAAATTCTTTCACAAATTGACGACCTAGATACGGGGCGTCTCAATGGGATTTGGGGTTTTCTCTAAAACTATGGCAGATAGACAAAAACCAATAGAGGTGTCTTGAGCTCGATTTTCGAGAAACAAACAATAGCGCAAACCGCGATCGTCTATATTTTTCGACTACCGAGCTACAGAGTGTTTTTGGAAAATTGGCATTTTTGGATGGCCTCTATATCTCAATTACCAAGTGTCGAATCGAAAATCGAGTAATACATTCTTAAGGCACTTTTTTGTGTAGAATCCGTTGCTGATAAGAAGAAAATTATGCATGCCTCAGTCTTCGAGATATAGACATAGCTTGTGTTTTTTTAAATGGAATACCCTGTAAATTATTTCGTTATTCGATCACAACTTCAATTAGCTATCTAACGATATATCATATGTCATATTTTTCTCTAGAAAAAGTAGTTAATTTTCGAAAAATTTAATATATTTGTGAGGAGGCCATGGAAAACTATTAACACTTCTTATAATATAAAATAATTTTGCTAAAAATAGGAAAATTAAACTACAATAAATGTTTGATTGTCTTCCATTAACATCTATGCGTATTTATCGCATTGCTAATGTCAAAAACTAATTTGTGGGTTAATTGTGAGAGAGCATTGTTGAAAATGGTTCAGTTTAGTAATGGTGAAAAATATGATATGATTAAGTGTTTTATAGAATGCGGAGAAGATTTAAATTTAGCTTCCGAGCTTTATTTTATTTATTTATTTTTTTTATCTATTTATTTAACGTCGGTCTATTTCCGCTACCAGGGCCTATCACCGACGCCAGGAGACGAGCTACCCCCAACCTAGAAATTTTGCCGAACCTCTTCCCTTACGAAGAGTAGGGATCTTTTACTTGCCTAACATTTAATAGACAAGGGACCGCCTGCTTTACATCCCCTCCGAAGGATGGTATAACCACTACGTAATCCTCGTCTGAAATTACGTAACTTCCGCTTATACACTGATATACAAGCCGCTAGAAGGTGGAACGAGAACGCTGTATTTCCCAAGATGGGTCACCCATCCAAGTACTAACCGCGCTCGACGTTGCTTCAACGGAATATCGACTGACATTCACATTGAAGTCGCCTCTACGCTCGCACCAAGCTTTATTTTAATAGGTAAGTTATAGACAGCAATACGTTGTGTCAAAAGTGCCGCATAAACAATATTTTTAGATATCCAGAAAAGAGGCAGCCAGACATAAAAATATTCAAAAGGCTACAACAAAATTTAAGAGTTTGGATCATTTGTAAAACCTCGAGTAAAAATATATAATAAAGCAGGTAGAGAAGCTATAGAAAATATTGTTTTAGAAGTTGTAAGAAAAAATCTTAATATATCGTCTCGCAAAATAGGTACATGAAAATTTAGGAATCCCAAAAACAACCGTGTTGCGTTGCTTAAAAAAAATAAATTCAAATCCTACAGAATTAGGATTAGTCTCCATCTATACCCAAACAACTTTCAAAGGCGTCTCGATTTTTGCCAGTAGTTTTTGCGTCAGTGCAATGAAGTGCCAGGATTTGAAGGAACAATTATATGGGCAGACGAGGCCCATATAAGCACTGCCGGAATTTTTAATCCGCATAATAACCGCCATTGGACTCATGAAAATCCGCACGTAACCGCTACAGTTAATTTGTCAAGGACGATTTCAATTTGGTGTATGGTGTGGTTTTATTGAATACCAAATACAGTGTCAGAAAATGTTTCATTTGGGTCGGCAATGAGAGGAAGCGAGAGCGAAGCAACTAGGCTATTCTTTTTTATCGTATAACACATCCTACTTGTGCCACCTGCTTTCCCCACCACATGTGCGTGGGCAGCTCTGTCTGCAGGGGCGGACTGGCCCACCGGGACACCGGGACGATTCCCGGTGGCCCGCACTAATAGTGCGTCGCTGGCGCCGGCTGCTTGGCAAGATGACCAGCTAATAAAGCAATAAAGTGGCCTGCGAGTTCAAAAATCCAGCGCCGCTAAACTGTTGTCAGTCCGCCCCTGTCTGTCTGCGGGAAATGTAAAGAATTATTTGACTCGTTTTGAAAGTAAAACGGGTTAAATAATTTCAGTTATTAAAGCACGTAATAATATTACCTATACTGAACAGAGCCAACTACATCCATTCTTTGAATAAATGGTACTGAAATTTTTAATAGCAATGATGTACGTGTTTTCTTGATAGCGCGTCATTATTTGCTCCCTCTACTAGAGCACTGGTACACGCCTTTATTGTAGGCGGTCTCTCAAGCCACCCAAATCCAAAATCTTCCGATACTGTATAGGTCCTCATTATTTTCACGGTAATTTGAATACCAAAGATTTTATTAACATTCTACGACAAGAAATAATAATAATTTTATTTCACTCGACTTTCAAAAAAAAGCATTGGAATACAGTCAAAAGTATAAAACTATAACTAGGACTACGCGAATATAAAACAGAGGCAAATAGAATAAATAGAATAATAATTATCAAACACAGACAGTACAAAATAAAATTTAAATATCAGGTAATAGTACAGTAAACGAAGTTCAAAATGGCGGCCAAATGAGAAAATTTTGGATGGTTTGGGACACCTGGACCCTCTATGCAAAATCATGCGCAAAAAAATACCAATAAATAGAGCCCTTTGTAGGCAATATGCCTGTGTGACAATTTTAAAGATTAATTTACCAACACGATGGCGCCCCAGGTCATACGTCAAATGAAATACGAAATTATTTAAATGCTCAATTTGGGGAAATTGGACAGCGTGATCTACCAAGAAACGCGGAAAATAAAATGGTGTACTAGTCTTTAATGTGGGAAAGCCCCTGCAAAATTTTAGAGGATTCTGAGGTAATTTAGCATATTAAATTATTAGTAAATTTGCGAAGATACACTCCTGACCTACTCCTGAATAGGTCGACGAACTTACTTGTGAAAGAACGTATTCGAGTTGTTTACATTTCCTTAATTGGCGTAAAAAGTGAAGCCCTCCGGCGAGATAAAAAAGAGGTCTACACACGATCCAGCGGCAGGGAGCCAACATTGTCGGTACGCCTTGAAGATAATTGGAATTCCAGCGGACCAGTTCACTTTTACGAATGAATTCAAAGCATGCCGACAAGGCTGGCTTCCTGCCGCCTTTAGGGATCGTGTGTAGACCCCTTTAGGGGTCCCTAAAGGGATCTACACACGATCCAGCGGCAGGGAGCCAGCCTTGTCGGCATGCTTTAAACTTATTCGTAAAAGTGAACTGATCCGCTGGAATTTTGGTTCCCTGCCGCTGGATCGTGTGTAGACCACCCCTTAAAGAGAGCCCCGTTTTTTGTTTTCGGTCGAACAATAAGGACACCGCCGTGTCATTGACCGGTTTAACTAAATATCTCGTACATCTGCTTGTTGTTTCAGCATGGGGTCAATATCTTCGATTTATTTCGATTTATTTCGCTATTTTTGTAGTGTGATTTGATTAAAACCAAAAAGTCACTTCTATCTTATCCAGCTTTGCTGTCAGCAGTGTCAATCCCAAGTCAAAAATAAGGTAATTTTTTTGGTCATTTTTAAAAAATTTTTCATTTTTGAACTCCTTTCGGTGGGGACAACCTACTGTTAAATTTTCCGCATGTCATGGTAGATCACGTTGTATATCACTCAGGACTAGTTTATCAATGTCTAGTTAGCTAAGTTAACTAAATTGATAACTAACAATTAATTTAGCTAACTGAACATTAATAAACAACAAAGTAGTTTAGATATTGTTTAATTTTTAGGAAATAATGGTCCTATGTATGCCAGCTAGATCTCCCGACTATTGGCTTTGGGGTTGTTTAAAAAACATATATAGAGAAAGTTCTAATAACATAGAAGAATTGGAAAATAAAACATTAGCCGCGTTTCAGACAATAACTCCTGTCATGATTGAAAATGCAACAAATGCTGTAAGGAGAAGGTGTCAAAAATGCATAGAAGTCAATGGAAGACAGTTCGAACATTTATTGTAGTTTAGTTTTTCCTATTTTTGGCAAAATTATTTTATATTATAAGAAGTGTTGTTGTTAATAGTTTTCCATGACCTCCTCACAAATATATTAAATTTTTCGAAAATTAACCTCTTTTTCTAGAGATAAATATGACATATGATATCGTTAGATAGCTAATTTAAGTTGTGATCGTATAATGAAATAATTTACAGGGTATTCCATTAAAAAAAAAACAGAAGCTATGTTTATATCTCGAAAACTGAGGCATGCATAATTTTCTTCTTATCAGCAACGGATTCTACTCAAAAAAGTGCCTCAAGAATGTGTTACTCGATTTTCGAGTAATTGAGATATAGAGGTCATCCAAAAATGCGAATTTTCAAAAAACGCTCTGTATATGACTTAGGACCAACAAAATAAGAGCTTTTCAACCTCTTCTAAATGCATATCGGACATTTTAAATTAAGAATCAGTTCAGAATACATGCATATGACAGAAAATGTGAAATCTGAAAAACTCAATTTTTGTAGATGTAGAAGGGCAGATAGAGCAGCGAAACAGAGGTAAAATTGTGTCGTTTTTTTTGTCAGCGTAGAACAAGATCGGACACAGTGGGTATTACCGACAACATCATTTTACACATAAAAACACGAAATACGACATTTTTTAGTGGTCACAGATATTCTTATTTAAAAAAAAAGTGTAAAATTAATTTTTTTTTTAATCATGTTTTTTGTACATCTATTGCCATATCTCAAAAATGAATTGAGCTATCGATGTGAACTTTTTTTTGTTATAAAACACACACTTAAGCGCTTCTTTCTATACATAGGATTGCTAATAAAAAAAATGTGAACATGACAAAAACGTAGATGACCCTGAAAGTTTAGAGAATACGCCATCAAATTTTCACTAAGCGAGGAACTTTTTTGTTTTTGAAAATTTTGTGTAACATGCTATGAAGAAAATCAAGTCAATAGACTAAAAAAGTTTTTCGAAAAAAAAAATATTTTCATTATTAGCAATAGTTTGCTATTTACGAATTTTTTAGTATGGAGGAAATGTCGAAGCGTACGCGCGGCATTTAAGAATAATAATGATTATGTATTGTGTGTAACGGAACTTTTCATTATTATTTTTTTATGTTTAGAACTGTTTTATCACGTTTTAGGATCTGAAAGGATAACTTATTTTTTCCAGTGGCGCATTAAGGACTAAGATTGAAGACAAAAAGAAATTAAAAATCTTAAATAGAGTATCTGGGATAAAAATGCATTGCATTGGGATCTTGGAAACGTTAAAAAATAATTAGAGAATATTATTTAGGTATTATGCAAATCACAACTTACACACTTTTTTATTTATTATAAAAATACCTACTTTCTGTATATTGTTGCCCTAATCTGGGCACGCTAATATACTAGTTAGGTAAATACTTTAAAACACTCATTATTGGAGAACCAATCAAAACAACTACTCTTCTAGCTAATACTGACGAAGTATTGAATTACATGATAGGATTCTTAGCATTTTAAAGAAAAAAATATTGAAAATACTTAAATCATTCATTTACATTTAGTCATTCACACTTTTTTTATTTAATATGAAATTATCTACTTTCTGTATATTGGTACCTTAATCGGGTCACGCTAATATACTACTTAGGAAAACACTTTAAAACACTCATTATTGGAAAACCAATCAAAACAACTACTCTTCTAGCTAATACTGACGAAGTATTGAATTACATGATAGGATTCCTGGCATTTTAAGGCAAAAAAATTTATTGGAGATACTTAAATTATTTATTGAAATTCAGTCATTCACAAGAACTATTGAACCTTACATTCTATTTCAACTCTAGAAAAGTTGTACAAGTTTTTTCGAACTCGTTAGTTCTCATCAGTAGAGTATAGAAACATTCATTCATTATTTACAAGCCTATTCTTGATTTATTTTGTTACAATCAATTATTTTTATTTATTTGCTTTTATCATGATTAGAGAATATTATTTAGGTATTATGCAAATCACAACTTACACACTTTTTTATTTATTATAAAAATACCTACTTTCTGTATATTGTTGCCCTAATCTGGGCACGCTAATATACTAGTTAGGTAAATACTTTAAAACACTCATTATTGGAGAACCAATCAAAACAACTACTCTTCTAGCTAATACTGACGAAGTATTGAATTACATGATAGGATTCTTAGCATTTTAAAGAAAAAAAATATTGAAAATACTTAAATCATTCATTTACATTTAGTCATTCACACTTTTTTTATTTAATATGAAATTATCTACTTTCTGTATATTGGTACCTTAATCGGGTCACGCTAATATACTACTTAGGAAAACACTTTAAAACACTCATTATTGGAAAACCAATCAAAACAACTACTCTTCTAGCTAATACTGACGAAGTATTGAATTACATGATAGGATTCCTGGCATTTTAAGGCAAAAAAATTTATTGGAGATACTTAAATTATTTATTGAAATTCAGTCATTCACAAGAACTATTGAACCTTACATTCTATTTCAACTCTAGAAAAGTTGTACAAGTTTTTTCGAACTCGTTAGTTCTCATCAGTAGAGTATAGAAACATTCATTCATTATTTACAAGCCTATTCTTGATTTATTTTTTTACAATCAATTATTTTTATTTATTTGCTTTTATCATGATTAGAGAATATTATTTAGGTATTATGCAAATCACAACTTACACACTTTTTTATTTATTATAAAAATACCTACTTTCTGAATATTGTTGCCCTAATCTGGGCACGCTAATATACTAGTTAGGTAAATACTTTAAAACACTCATTATTGGAGAACCAATCAAAACAACTACTCTTCTAGCTAATACTGACGAAGTATTGAATTACATGATAGGATTCTTAGCATTTTAAAGAAAAAAAAATATTGAAAATACTTAAATCATTCATTTACATTTAGTCATTCACACTTTTTTTATTTAATATGAAATTATCTACTTTCTGTATATTGGTACCTTAATCGGGTCACGCTAATATACTACTTAGGAAAACACTTTAAAACACTCATTATTGGAAAACCAATCAAAACAACTACTCTTCTAGCTAATACTGACGAAGTATTGAATTACATGATAGGATTCCTGGCATTTTAAGGCAAAAAAATTTATTGGAGATACTTAAATTATTTATTGAAATTCAGTCATTCACAAGAACTATTGAACCTTACATTCTAAGAATCCTATCATGTAATTCAATACTTCGTCAGTATTAGCTAGAAGAGTAGTTGTTTTGATTGGTTCTCCAATAATGAGTGTTTTAAAGTATTTACCTAACTAGTATATTAGCGTGCCCAGATTAGGGCAACAATATACAGAAAGTAGGTATTTTTATAATAAATAAAAAAGTGTGTAAGTTGTGATTTGCATAATACCTAAATAATATTCTCTAATCATGATAAAAGCAAATAAATAAAAATAATTGATTGTAAAAAAATAAATCAAGAATAGGCTTGTAAATAATGAATGAATGTTTCTATACTCTACTGATGAGAACTAACGAGTTCGAAAAAACTTGTACAACTTTTCTAGAGTTGAAATAGAATGTAAGGTTCAATAGTTCTTGTGAATGACTGAATTTCAATAAATAATTTAAGTATCTCCAATAAATTTTTTTGCCTTAAAATGCCAGGAATCCTATCATGTAATTCAATACTTCGTCAGTATTAGCTAGAAGAGTAGTTGTTTTGATTGGTTTTCCAATAATGAGTGTTTTAAAGTGTTTTCCTAAGTAGTATATTAGCGTGACCCGATTAAGGTACCAATATACAGAAAGTAGATAATTTCATATTAAATAAAAAAAGTGTGAATGACTAAATGTAAATGAATGATTTAAGTATTTTCAATATTTTTTTTCTTTAAAATGCTAAGAATCCTATCATGTAATTCAATACTTCGTCAGTATTAGCTAGAAGAGTAGTTGTTTTGATTGGTTCTCCAATAATGAGTGTTTTAAAGTATTTACCTAACTAGTATATTAGCGTGCCCAGATTAGGGCAACAATATACAGAAAGTAGGTATTTTTATAATAAATAAAAAAGTGTGTAAGTTGTGATTTGCATAATACCTAAATAATATTCTCTAATCATGATAAAAGCAAATAAATAAAAATAATTGATTGTAATAAAAGTTAAAAAATAATATTATAGTAAATGGAAAAAAAGTTGCGCAACTAGGGGGCTAATAAAATTCCATAAACAGAAGTTTAGGAAAAGTAATAATTTTGGAGTGTTTTGATAAAAAGTAAACTATCGAGTTTTCCTTTTTTGCGTTATTATTGGAGCTAAATAGAAAAGACAGTTTCTTAAATCACTTTTTTTTGAACGTGGCAATCTTAATATTTGTATTCGACATTTCCTGTGTCAGAGTCCCTATCCGAAACTCCCATGCATTGCATTTTTACCCTAGATCCACACAATAATTGAGTAAACGTGTTATTTTCGCCTAAATTAGGTAACAAAAAAGAAAAAAATATCCTAAATTAAGTCTCTTTTAATTTCCGAAGCCCTAATTATAGAAACCCCGTTTCCATGGCTTGTGCACAAGTTTATCGTTCTCCTCTATTACTACGCCACATAAAATCCACTCCATTTTACAATGAAACTTAGATTGCTTTTTTATCTTAAATATTTTTTTAGCAGATAATCCACGCACAATTCGCATAATGGCCATACGTTCTACAATATAATACAAATGGTAATAAGGGAAAGAATATCGTTACACATTTTACTTCCACATCCAGTGTAAGTATAGTATCGACAAAAATATTTTTGAAAAATTTTATTGTCCAAATAGGCTTAGAATGTCATCAAACGTCAAGATTTTAAGTTTGAGCAAAAAAAATTCGGTCTGTCGGTCTGTCTGTAACTTTTTTTGTGCGCACGATTACTCCGGAACCGTTTAAGATATTGACTTGAAATTTGGTACACGTACCTATGTATTTTAATGAGATCTGGAACTAGATTATTCCGTACTAGATTATTCCGGGGTAAATGGGGGTAAATAGGCAAATTAAGCAAGTAAGAGTCCATAAAATTGGTATTTAGTATATATAAATTACCCCCATTACCAACTCCCACCCCATTATTCAAGGGGGCGAAAAAAATAAAATTGTCATTTAGTGTGTGTACAAGAACCAAAGGCCTCAAAATGTTTTTTACTTTATCCACCACTACTACCAGCCCCCTTCCACCACCCTCAGCCCCACTACCGATGTGGCATATCGTTTTGTAGGTTTTTGGGGTAGACGATTTCAAATATTTTATTATTAAAGTTCCATAAACAATTATTTCCACCTTCAAATTTTTTTCGTTCTGAGAGACTTGGATAGAAGATCTGGATGTGGAAGTAGTGATTCCTTGGGCAGCGGTTTTATAATTTGACTTTCGACGAAAACAAATAACGTTGATTGTACACCGCCCTGAGACTAGTTAGTTTTAGTGGATGCGGGCGTATTAATACTCAATTTCTGCAATTCGCGCGCTCCAAAAAAATCACTGTTCCTAAACTATCAAAGACACAATATAGAATTATGCTATCAAAAACTTTTTTGGTCTTTTGGCTTTATTTTCTTCGCAGCATGTTATACAAAATTTCCAAAAACAAAAAGTTTGTAACTTGACTGCGTATTTTCTGAACTTTCAAGGTTATCTAAGTTTTTAACAAGCTTAAAAATATTTTAATTAACAATACTATACACAGATAGAAGCGCTTAAGTGTGTGTTTGAAAATAAAAAAAAGTTCATGTGGATATCTCCATTCGTTTTTGAGATATGGCATTAGATGTTCAAAAAAACATGATTAAAAAAAAATTCACACCTTTTTAAAAATAACAATGTCCGTGGCCACTAAAAAATGTCGTATTTCATGATTTCTAATTAACATTGACCTACTTAACGAAATGGTATATGTCTCAGTTTGTTCTAAGATTAAAAAAAAAAACTCGAGAAGGAAGCGACTTTTCCCCTGTTTTTTACTCCACTAAGAATAGTTATTTGCAGTCGGCCGCGCCCGACGGTTACTTCTATTCGTTGGTAATTGGCCCGGGTCGACCTATAACTAACTATTCCAAACAGAAAAAAATACTCACTGAATTCGTTTAACACCAAAAATCTGTTAATGTTTTTTCTCCTTATTTTTCACTTCGGTTTTTGTGCTTAATGGTAACAGTTACCTACTGGGAGCAAATTGTGTCGGTGGGTGTTATAATTACGATGAGCCCACCCAAAGGATTCAAGTATAGAGGCCCGAGCCGGGTGCGGTTTTATGTAAAAACGGGCGGGTGGAGTCCCATGACAAATAAATGCGTAGGGTTCCGCTAATGGATGTATGAGGAGAATATTTTACAGACATGTCCGGACTAAGGTTAATTGCCTGTCTCCTCGGCACAATCTGTCCCTTTATGTAATTTCTAGGTAAAATATGATGCCGAATTTTCTTTGGGTAATATATTGAGTCTAATAATTTTTTTTATCTATGTATTTAAAACACGAATCGTTTTCTTCTATTAATTAACTAGCGGCTCCAACTTGGCCGATTTTGATTATCTTTTTTGAAAATTGATGATCATCACTACTTTTTTTATTAGTATCTGTCAACGCAAAACAAAAAATCTATAAACTTGACCGCTAACTCACGATTCAGTGCTTCTAGGAATATTTTCTTTAAATTAGCTTTAAAATATCGAATCTAACTGCACAGTTTCAGCACACAGCATAATAGTCTAGGAGATAGCTACATATCATGCGTGTAATGGCAAGTTAGACATAGGTAGTAGAATTGCAACATCGCGTGTGCCAGTTGACTAAAATGAAATAACAGATCTGAGTAGCTGGGATATTTCAGTAGTCGAGTGCCGACAGGCGGGTTTTGCTGTTGCTGAGTTGTCATATCTCTCGCGCTACGTGGATGTACATGTCTAATCCACAATTACACGAACTGTATATGGGGCCTGGGATATAACATGTTGGCATTGCTGTTATGTTTTAGCAAATATTTTTCTGAGTATTTCATCTTATGTGAGTCAGACCTTCCCCCTGCCAGCCATGCCAACATTTTTTCTCCATGCAATTGGCAGCACTGGCGACATCAATTATGATCAAAATTGGAACGTAGTATAACACTTTCTGACCAGGCCGAAAATTTTCTTTGTCAACTCTCGTTGCTGGAAAACCATATGCCAACATTTTCTGCTTGCCCATTTTCCAAATTTTTTGCTAAAAAATTGGACTTTTTCCTAAAACGGGCTAAAATTGGTGCTTTTCAAAAAAAAAAATGTTCATCACCTTCTCAAACTTGTAGTTTTTGTACCAAAGAATAGTCTCTGTGGGTGCCAACATTTGTTTCTCTATAAACAATGAGGGTGAACTACTGCTGGTTTCCTGGGCATGTGAGGTCACAGTTAAAATATAGGTTCGTTTTGTAAATAAATGACCACGACTTCCACCGAGAGCATCGAGTCATCTTGGGCATGTCCACACTCCAGACCCATAGACAGAGGGAGGGAGGATAGCCAGTTCTGTATGCTGCAACGTTCGCCACTTGCCAGAAAAGCTGTGACGTCACGGCGAGACCTAAATCTGTTGTTTACGTTTCTGACGACATTGTCTCTCTGTGTTTGGTGGTATGATTATTAAGTTTAGTCTACTTATTTACTGATTTTTCTTTGTAAATCTCATATGTACGTATAGTTGACCTAAACTTTATAAGACACGTAAAAAATTTCAAAGCTTTGCCGCCAAGCACCTTAGGATAGAGTGGGGCATGCTTTATTTTTTTACAGCGTATTAAATAATAAATATAATGTATTATTTAATACATAAACATCATTATTCTCGTGTGAAGTATGTTCTGGCATGATTAAAATAAGAAATTACCAGAAACACGCCTGTATCAATTATGATTTCAAATTATTTTGATATAATTACGCAACTCCCTCCTAAAATATTTGACGACCTAACGCTGGTTATAGTTGCTATAGTAACCGTTAGGAGGGAGTTGCGTAATTATATCCAAATAAATTGAAATTATAATTGATACAGGTGTTTCCGTTAATGTCTTATTTTAATCATGCCAGAACATACTTTACAGGAGAATAATGATGTT
Organism: Rutpela maculata; assembly: GCA_936432065.2. Taxonomy (NCBI): domain Eukaryota; kingdom Metazoa; phylum Arthropoda; class Insecta; order Coleoptera; family Cerambycidae; genus Rutpela; species Rutpela maculata. The sequence goes on from OW386287.2 coordinate 207,191,513, forward strand.
TTATGTTTTAAGTAATACATTATATTTATTATTTAATATGACGTAGAAAAATAAGGCATACCCCGCTCTATCCTAAGGGGATTCGCAGCAAAGCTTTGTGATTTTTTACGCGTCTTGTTCTTGTGACATTCTGGGCAACTACACATCTTCATGTGTGTTTTATACGTTCCTTTAAGTTATAAAAACATTACTGTAATTGTGTGCAGAAACAGGGACATACCGTCCCCTTTATCACGTATGGGCGCATCTGAATTTTGCATATTTTATAGGAGGGAGCAAAAACAAAAATGTGTGACATTGAAATGCCCCTATCATTTCTGTTTCGCAGTATTTTAAAATGATATGATATGTACTTTACGCTCATTTAATATTATATTATTATTATTATTATTATATTATTAGTTAATATACCTCTATCATACTTTTTTTAAAGGACGAAATTTGCAGATACGCCTTTACGTGAAAATATATTTATTTCGTTATGTAAGATACGTCTATGATAGAAACGATAAATAACCATTAAAAAATGGTGAAAATGGGTGTGATTTTTTATTTAATAGCAATTTACGCAACTAGTGTATAAGGTGTAAGGACTTTACTTTTCAGTTATTCCATTAAAAACAATGCATAACTAAAGTATTTTACTGTTCTAACAAAAAAGAAACAAAGTTTTACAATGCTGTAAGAAAAAAAAATAACATGTTGAATGTAATGTTTGAAAAGAATAACGATGAATTCATTGTTGGTCATGGGGTAAAGATCTAAAAAATTCTTACCACTCTGGCAGTCGAACTGGTGACTTTCCTGTACAGTCGGTATTTTTTGAGGGATCATTATTTAAAGCATGAAGTTGCGTATTGTATACGCTACTCTTCGAAACGATTCAGAGTAATGGAGTCGTATTCTTTATCAAGATGGCTTTTTTTGAAAAACAATTTATTTGGAGATTTATTGGTCACTATTACTTCCATGATATTCGGCCACGACACATTATTGCCTCCATCAGTTTCTCTAATTGTCAGATTTCCAAGTTGCTTTGAAAAAGACTTGAAATCTTTGAAAATCATCGTAATTCATTGGTATAACTCTATAGGGCTGTTTCCGCCGTGCTAATCGAATTATAGGGTGAAGCTGGGCAGGATTATAGTTGTTTCCTGCAGAAAAAATTACATTGGAAATGGCACTATGAACAGAAATACCCTCATTCTGCTTATGTATAGTTTCGAAATATTGTAAAGATATTTCTTCCAACGATGAGAATTTACTCAAAGAATACAGCAACATTGCAAGGATAACAGTATTCTTATTTTGGCCAAAATTGTCAAGTTGAAATTTTACAATCGGCTTTTACAAAAAATTGCGTTTTACTTGCTGCAAATCAACTACGGCACATGCTTTTATATTTTTGGGCTTTCTCTTTACATTCAGGTTTACTTTTCCTGACAGCGGTTTTTTCTGGAATATGAGCATTGTACTTGTCTTCTAAACTATTTTTTACGTTTTCGTCTCCTGTTCGATAAGTTACACAAAGATAAGTTTTTTCGCTTAAAAAATCTCCTATACAAAGAATAACTTGCCTTTTCATTAGTTCTTCCTTGACTTTCTAAATCTGCGAAGTACATGGAGTACATCTTTCTTAAAGGAAGATCTGGATGAAGATACATCCTCGATGTCTTTGCATGGCAATAGTGCGATTCAACTTTGGGATATCTGTTTATGTGTTGTTCTATTGCATTATTCAGATTTTTCTCATTTTCTTTGATTTCACACTCATGTGTCTGCCACCTCTTTGGTCTTTTTCTAATAAAACACCTAAATCATTTATTTTAGATACATCTTTTCTGTGATTACTAAAATATTCCAAAATAGTTTCTTACACACAACATCCTCATTATCCACTATCAGCTTGTATATTATAGCACACTGCCTATGAGATTTTTGTTTATTGGTAGTAGTTCTTTATGTTCCATTAACCTCCAAATGACGCGTCAAAAATACCCTCTACATGTTAAGTCACCAATGTTATTGAAAACATCAAAAATTTGATGCCGTTGTTCTTCGTTGATTTCAAAGCAGTTTAGCAGTTTTTTCCATAAATTTTGCATGTTGCTCGTACTGTAAGTTACGCCCGACCAGTATATCCGTGCCAGCCAATATTTTATCACATGAACAGGCGATTGTCTGTTATACGCCTTTACGTGAGAAATCATGTAGAGATTTTGGCAAATACGCCCTCAATGCATATATTGTTTGTGACGAAACTATAAGATATATAGTTCCGCCACTTCGTGAGATGAAAATTGCACCCAAGAAAAGCCTAGAACCGGCGTAACTCAATTTTGCATTTTTTGTTAGTTACGCCCATACGTGATAAGGGGGACGATACTATTGCTTGCACTATTTTGGACCTTTATAGGATGTAAAGGACAATTATTATTAATACTGTTCTATGGTGATTTTGTTATAGAAGGTAAAAGAAGCTTAATAATTCATTTATTCAACTTACATATTGTTATTATTCAAAGAGAAGTGAAGAAAAATGCCGGGAATAAGGTGTGAAGTATATGACTGAAAATAACACGTATTGTATAAAAAAATCTTCTGGTCAAAATATTATTTCTAAGTTTTTCAAAACCCAAAGATCTGGTATCCAAAACCATAAAAAGGTGGATGGATAAGCAGGTGCAAAAGACATCATAAATTTAATCCAGATACAACTAGGATTTGTTCGGTTCATTTTATGGAGACCGACTATGAACGAGACTTGCAAAATGAATTACTAGGTAAAAATACGTTTTCTTTTATTATATGTGTACCTACTTTTCCGAGATGTTTTCTTATGCTGGGTGTTTTTATAATACATATTTTTCATAATTTATTATTTTATTTAAATCATTTTTGTCAGATTTTTCTGTGAATTGAATCATAATCCACTGTAAGTAGATAATATAAGTTTTTATCAGATTTTTTTGTAAATCAAGAATCAATATCCGCCATATAGAAAAACCGTAAATATTGCTCCTCTGCAAATATTTTTCATATCATATCGTATCAATGTGTTCTTAATAACTTTTAAAATGTCCTTCTGGTTGTCAGTTCGTCCGTCCGTTCATATGTCTGTCTGTTCGTCACGTTTCTTGTAAGCTTGATAAATTGAGAGAGGATTAAATATAGGCTACCTAAAAAATCAACTTATTCTCAAAAAGAAGAATTATTGAAAAAACGGCTAAAGTTTAATGTTTATATATAATTTGATCAATTAGCAGATTTAAGATGCTAAGTTTAACATTGGGTATAATATAAATAATAGATATAAACATTTTTTATTATTATTCAGAGTATTACAAAACAATATATAAGGAGTTAATTACATATGCAATTTAGATGTATGAAACAATTGCATACTGCATACTTTATCAGCATTAGACATAACAAATTTATTGTTGAGAAATATAATGTTAACTATCGTCAATATTAACTTTGAAATAGAATTGATTTAAATGTTCCAAAATTGATAGTTGCAGTTTTTAAAAATATCATCGATATTGTTGTATACTTTACTTTGGTTCGTCGTGTTCAATACAATGAATTGGTAGAGGAGTAAGAAACGTAGAAAAAACGTAAGTTGTTTTTTATCCTTTGAAAACATTTGTTGAATAGTGTAGGTGCCAAAGCAATAATGTATGTACATGTCTAGATACAAATAAAACGAATTGAATTTAAAGTATAATATACAGTGTGTCCCAGGATAGATGTAACAAGAGGTGTAATGGACCAAAAATTTTGGAATTTTGGAATGGTATTTGGAGATTGACTCCTGCTTGTTGTAAAACTAAAGTGTACCAAAAATGACTTGATTTGGTGTTCTGCAGGGTGTTTTATAAGCAAAGTTGTAAAAATCACCACTAATAAAGTAGGTACCTTTATTTTTCAAAATATGAAAAAAGTTATTTAGAATGCAATTTTATACCTCTATACCAAATTTCAGGAATATAAAATTATTTTTTTGAAACTTCCCATTTTTTCAATAAATTAGTATTTTATTTTGAACCATTCAATTAAAACTGCATAGAAATTATTTTTTGTGAATTAATATTTAAAGTTATGTAGAAGCTAAAAGTAGGCTATGAGGAAGCAGTGGATACACATTTTTCATTTATTATTGACATATCTGTCAAACGTAGTCAATATTATCCTTAATTTCTGTTTCAAATTAACGAACCAAGCATAGAAAATTAAGTGAAAATGGTACTCACAGTGCGTGAAAAAACTTATATTATGCAATGCTACGGAATTGGCGGTGAAAACTCGCTAAGAGAAGTGGTAAGCCAATTTAATTTGAAATTTCCAAACACTGCTTTGTCACGTACTCAGGCTATGAGAATAATTAAAAAGTTTCTGGCTACTGGTAGTGTTTTTAACATGAAAAGAAAAATAAAAGCATATGATGAAGTCAATGTTGGGGCTATTATAGCTCATGTCTCTGTTATAGAAAATCCTAGGATGCCACTAAGAGAGAGATCTTATTAATATTAGCAAGTCTGAACTCCAAAGAATTTACAAGGCAAAGAAAATTAGGGCATATAAAGCAAATTATAAACATACGCTTGAAGAGGAAGATGACGGCCGTAAGTTGGATTTTTGTTTGAACATTGGAGAAAAAATCATGGAAGAGAGATTTTTCATCATTTCATAATTTTCTCAGATGAATCCACATTCACAACCAATGGTGCTGTTTCATCTCAGAATTGTCGGTTTTGGGCTTCTGAAAATCCAAATTTTAGAATTCATTGTAGAAGGCAATATTATAAAAAAGTTAATGTGTGGTGTGCCGTTTCTTATCACGTTGGAGTTACTGGACTTTATTTCATTGAGGGAAGGTTAAACCAGCACACTTATTTACAGCTTCTTGAAAGATTTTCTGAAGAACATTTAAATATTTTAAAAGATATGCCTTTAGTTCATTTTCAACATGATGGTTGCCCTGGCCACTCTACGGAAATGGTTAATCGGTGGTTGAATTTAAATTTTGGACAAAATTGGATTGCCAGAACTGGACCGATCAAGTGGCCGGCGAGATCCCCAGACCTATCAATATTGGATTTCTTTTTATGGAGTCGCCTCAAGCAGTTGATTTACGCTGAACCACTTCCTAATGATGTAGCAGTATTGAAGCAGAGAATTACAAATGCCGTAAATTCCATACCGTTAGATCATGTTCGAAACAGTTTTAAGGACTTCAGGCGAAGGATCGAAATGTGTGTGGATGTGGGTGGTAGCTACGTCGAATAATAAAAAAAATTGTAAACATTGTTTTGTATTGGTCAATAATTAATTTGTTTGTGAATCTGTTATGTTTTTGACATTTATTACTTGTTATAATTTTTAAACCTCATTAATCTTCTGTTGGTAATTGTTTCTTGTTTTACAATTAGTTCGATTAACATTTGCTCCTACACAACTTTAAATATGAATTCAACTCTTAATTCGCAAAAAATGGGAAGTTTCAAAAAAATAATGTTATATTCCTGAAATTTGGTATAGAGGTATAAAATTGCATTCTAAATAACTTTTCTTAGTGGAATTTTTTCATATCTTGAAAAATAAAGGTACTTTATTAGTGGTGATTTTTACAACTTTGCTTATAAAACACCCTATAGAACACCAAATCAAGTCATTTTTGGTATACTTTAGTTTTACAACAAGCAGGACTCAATTCCCAAATACCATTCCAAAATTCCAAAATTTTTGGTGCATTACACCTATTGTTACATCTATCCTGGGACACACTGTATATAACCGTGAATATAGTAAATTTATTAAGATAATCCGCATTTCAAATATTTTTATATCTCATAAGTAATTGTTGTAAGTTACTTTCCCACTAAGAAAATATGTTTTCGTTCAAATAGGCAATATTCATAAATAAAGTTTAAAATTGAAATTCTATGCTAAATTCACTATTGTAAATATCTTATTTGATTGTTGCGAACCTTAGAGCTCTTTACTAAGAAAAATTTAACAACATTGCAATTCTCTTGTATTAGATCAGATTTTAAATAAACATTTGTAACACATTTTTTACGATTTTTCTGTATATATTACAAATATAAATAGATATACGTACTATGTATATGCATAAAGAAATAGGAAGTAGGTAGGTATATCACGTTGTTGAAATAGTAATTTCAATGCTTTTGTTAGCATAAGTAAGGTCACAAAATACAGAACTGACAGATTTGGACATTTTGTGTTAGCTATTTACTTATAAAATAATCAAATAGAATTATGTGTGTTTCATTAATAGTACAGTCGAATTGATTTAATTTAATTTTGTTCAGCGATAACATTCCACCTGAAATTTTATTGTTGATTCTTATGTATTGCGACTTCCTGATTACGAAAACAATTTCCGCAAAAAAATTTCTTGTGCGTCAAAAGTTATATGCACTTTTTGACGGACTTTCACGGATTTTCAACTTATCTGCTTAATATATCTTGTACTAGTAATCGTATGAAAAGGCTATAGCGGGATAAGAAGATAAAAATTGCCCCCTCCTGGATTTTTATTTCGAATTGGCCATTCGAAAACCCCTTCAGCCAAATTTTCAGCCCCCTAGGTGCTAATAGGGTGGTCCTATCGTAAAAAACGTGTTTTTTCGAAAAAACATTTCTCCTGCTCGACTGTTTGCTCCAAAAAATCTGAAAAAATTCATCGACATGTGTTTTTGAGAAAGAAAACACCCTGATTTTTCTCAGATTTTTCGGATCAAAACTAAGGCGAGGAATAATATTTGAATTTTTCAATGATTTTTTAAGCAATCAAGGCTAACTTCTAAATAACAATTTTTTATGTACTTTTTCCCGTAATTTCGAATGCCGGTATCAAAATTACCATTTTCAGACCGGAACATGCTCAAAAGTTGAAAAATCCGTTTTATCCCCATTTTAACCTCCCCCAATAAAATTGTGGGAGATTACTAAAATTGGTCCAAAATCGATAACACCAAATCTTTACGTTTTGAGGTCCCGGGAATCCAAAAAAGTGGTTTCTGAAAGCTGTCTGTTTATGTATGTGTGTATGTATGTGTGTATGCATGTTAGCACGACAGCGGCGAAACTACTAAACGGATTTGGATGAAACTTTGCATGAGGGTTTCTTTAGTGCTCCAGAAGATCTGAAAAGGTTTTGGTTGAGATCGGATTACGTTTAGTGCCGTTTTGGCACAACAAGTTGTTTATTTTATGATTACTAATAATTTGTAATCGAACCATTGAAAAGCAGTAAAAATTCCGATTTCAACGATATGTCACACTTGCACCCTTTCGATTTGGTTTCCGCGAAAAAAATTTAAAAACAAAATAACACGCTTCTTGTGTAAGATATATTTTATGGTCTAACCTAACGTTCGGTAGACTAGTGTGTTAAAGCATGCAGACTACCATACACGTTTTTTTTAAGAACGTCAAGCCAATTGCGTTGGTTGGAGACTTAAATTCCGCTGCTGGTCACTATATATTTTGGAAAATCTTCTTTTGACCGGTGTCAATTACTTTCGCGCGCGAAAGATTTTTTGACAGCTGTCAGATAAAATGCGTCTAAAAGTTGTTAATTGGAGAACTATCACTTTGTCAAAATATTTTGTCACTAACTTTATTGGGGGGAAATGTCACTTTGACAACTGTCAAAATTCTAGTTCCAAAACTTTCCTGGGGGAATTTATTTTTGACAGTTGTCCAAAATTTTTTAAGTTGGTATTGCACTTTGTTTTTAGGTTATGATTGTTTATATAGTTTTAAAGTTATGACTAACGGAAATGTTTCCGGCGATGAGTCGGAAATGGGTTCAAAGTTTTTAGACTTTTAATGTCAATGTCACTTTTATTATGATTTGATGAAAAACTCACTCTGGACCCAGTTAAGGGCTGTCCGTAATCACACGGGCTCGTTATGGGTTATGTAGACTCCACACAGCTACCACCGGCTTTAAACTTTCTCTTCTCTCGAAAAAAAAAAAAAAAAACAATTGGCTTGACGTTCTTAAAAAAAAAACGTGTATGGCAATCTGCACGCTTTAACACACTAGTCTACCGAACGTTAGGTTAGACTATAAAATATATCTTGCACAAGAAGCGTGTTATTTTGTTTTTTAATTTTTTTCGCGGAAACCAAATCGAAAAGGTGCAAGTGTGACATATCGTTGAAATCGGAATTTTTACTGCTTTTTGAATGGTTCGTTTACAAATTGTTAGTAAAAGGCACTAAACGTAATCCGATCTCAACCAAAACCTACTCAGATCTTCTGGAGCACTAAAGAAACCGTTATGCAAAGTTATATCCAAATCCGTTTAGTAGTTTTGCTGCAATCGTGCTAACATACACACACACACATACACACACATACACAGACATTTTTCAAAAATCACTTTTTTGGAATCCTGGGATCTCAAATCGTAAATATTTGATGTTATCTCAATTTTCGATTTTGGACCAATTTTAGCTCGAATTTTAGTAACCTCCCACAATTTTATTGTGGGGAGGTTAAAATGCGGAAGAAACGGTTTTTTCAAATTTTGAGCATGTTCCGGTCTGAAAATGGTAATTCTGACACCGGCATTCGAAAGTACGGGAAAAAGTACACAAAAAATTGTTATTTGGAAGTTAGCCAAATATGACCTCCGTTGCTTAAGAAATTATTGAAATATTCAAATATTTTTCCTGGCCCCAGTTTTGATCCGAAAAATCTGAAAAAAAGTCAAGGTGTTTTCTTTCTCAAAAACACACGTCCATGATTTTTTTTAGATTTTTTTGAGCAAACAGTCGAGCAGAATAAATTTTTTCCGAAAAAACACGTTTTTTACGATATGAGCATTCCATTAGCACCTAGGGGGCTGAAAATTTGACTGAAGGGGTTTTCAATGTCCTTTCGAATGACCAATTCGAAATAAAAATCCAGGCGGGGGCAATTTTCGTCTTCTTATCCAGCTATAGCCTTTAAAAAATACTGGCTTATTTGAAATAAAATTCTTAAAAAATATAGACCTGTCCGATATGTATTGGACAATCCGCCATCTTGGAAAAATAGAAAACACCAGAAATGGCCAAAAAAATCAAAATTGAATATATTTTCTATAATAAGAAGGGGCAAATTCACCAAAGTTGGCAAAAATAAAACTCATTTATGGTCAAATATGCACCAATCCCGGGCACATTATGTCAAATAGAACGGTCAAAGATGGCGGACGAAATAAAATTTTTAATTCTTCGTCAATTATCGAGGAGGCATTGTACGTCACTTTTTTTTTCGATTGTACATTATTTTATGTACTTTTAGGGGATAGATTTTATTTTTCTTTTATTTTTAAAAAAGTTAATTATTTAAAAAAAAAATACATTTTTTACAATTTTCAAAAATGTATTTTCTTTAACCCTCCTTTTTATACCCAATTTTCATCGAATCAAAATGAAATAGAAATATACTGTAAGAAAGTTTCGTATAACTTCAATAATTTAATACAAAATGAAACTTCATTAATTTGAAAAGGAAATTTATTAAGCATACGCACGGTAATAATAATAATAATAATAAATGAATATATGATCAATAATCAGAACCAAGCAGTCAAGACTAGAGTAGTATTATTTTTTATGAACAGAATAGCACTAAGAATAACGAGGGCATTCGTCGTTTAGAAAAAAATGTTTGCGTAGATATTTCAATCACAAGTGACATGAGATCACCGGTTAGTTAAAAAAAAAATTTCTAGCTAATAGTAAAAATAAGAATAGCTTTATAAAATTATTTCGCAAAGAGTTAATAAGATAATGACTTTAACGTTAAAATATGCAGAGAAGACGCCGATACTACAATCGTTAAAACTGCTATTGATTTGAAAACCGAAGACAATCAAGTTAAAAAAGTTGGTGAAGATATTGACCTTTTGGTTATAATGACTCAACTAGCATGGAATCATTATAAAAAAATCAATTTTTTCAAGCCTAAGGTTACTAAAATAATTGACAAACATTATGATGAAAATAGAATTATCTGCAATTCCACCTACTGAAGAGGTAATAGAAAAACACTGTTTAAGTGTTTATTTCCAAGTCCAAAAATGGTTAGGTTCTGAGAAAGATCCGTTACGATTCGGGTGGTTTAAAACTAAGAATGGCTTAATGCCTAAAAAAATACTAAGTGATATTTCTTGTAAATATAAGAAAGGCTGTAAAAATAAATCAGTGTAGAAAACTGAGTATATAATTTTCTATTCTACGTGTCTATTATAAAGGAAATAATTGTGCCAATGCTTCTTCTATCTTTGGTGAATCGGTTATCGATGAGACGGTAATGAAACTAATATAGTATATTTCGTTTTATTTCGATGAAAATTAGGTGAAAAAGGAGGGTCTTTGAAAATTGTAAAAATGCACTTTTTTGAATATTAAAAAAAATGAAATTTATCCCCTAAAAGTACATAAAATAACGTACAATCGAAAAAAGAAAAAAGTGACGTACAATGCCTCCTTGATAATTGACGAAGAATTAAAAATTTTATTTCAGGTGGAATGTTGTCGCCGAAAAAATCAATTCAACTGCACTTTGGAGGCGAAATGACAGTTTCAGATAAGTATTTAACTTTTGCCGAAATAACTATCGATAATTAAAATATCTTTAGCCTATATTAACAGAAATTAAAATTTTTTATGACCAAAAATTATCCAAACTTGATTTTTTTTACATAATTCCATAGAATTGCGTGCCATATTAAAACTGAAACATCAGCACATTTTTACATGCCAGTAACATGTGTAAATTAGATTAGATAATACCCCATCACATTTGCTGTTGTTTTATTTTCGAACTCAAAAATACGCCCGTATCCATCTCCCTACTTGACGTCGGCAATCAATCAAATTCATCTGTTTGCTGCCGCGTACCAATCGAGATACAAACAATCGTTTTTTTTACAATTAGGACAAACAGGAAATCAGTCATCCTTTTCCAAACCAGAAGTAAAGTAAATGAAACATGTAATCAAGAACTATTAAACATCTGACATGATGCGATGCAAGCTGACTTGTTGTAATACCGGTCAAGCGCGTATGTTGTTAAATTCTTGTCAGCGCCGCACAATGGACAATTTTTCTAATATTAGGAGGAAAATATTTAAGAAATTAAATGTAAAAAAAACTTTTTCAAAACAAGCTTTTATTATTCAGGTATACTAAAATGAAAAAAATTAAAAAAAATTAAGTAATTGTCTTAAAACCTTCTCGTATTTTTTTTCTATTCACTCGACAAGCTTTTAAGACAATTAATTTTATTTTTTTAGTACACCAAAAGCTTGTTAAAAAGTTTTTTACATTTAAACAGTACCGGGTTCTTCGCCATTTCTTAGAATACAATGTCTCATTGACTGATTGATTGATTTATAAGCGTGCAGTGTGGTAGGCATTGCTGCCACTTCCAGGGTTATACAGCTGGGCCTGCTACGTCCACGCTGGGTTCGATTAGGGTCATGCTTGTTGCCAGCGGCGAGAGCCTTATGGCGCGTATTAAAGGAATGTGGGATGGGAGGTGTAGGTATTTGTGAGATGCGTTACCGCATTGTGTGGGAGCGTTTAAGCTTCCTTTTTTGTGTTCTCAGCCTCTTCTGGGTCTTCTTGTGCAATATGTTGCCGCATTATGCTGTGTCGTGTCTTTTTGTGTTTCTGCTTCTTCGAATCTTCTGATTCCTCAGTTTCCGATGCTGGGTTGGATTTGGGTCATGCTTGTTGTCAGCAGCGAGAGCAGTGTAGGTATTTGTAGAATGCGTTACCGCATTGTGTTCGTGATATTTGATGTGTATGCTTCTCTTTTTTGTGTTTCTGCTGTTTGTGCTCCTCTTTTTGTATTTCTGCTTCTGCAAATCTTCTTCTGAGTCTTCTGATTCCTTCGTTTCTGATACTGGTAGAGTATATATCGCTGAAATTTCTTTGTAGAATCCATCTTTTCCCCTCACTTTTCTTACCCAGTAAGTTTGGTCCTTTCCCAGTTTGTTCATGATCCTCTCGATTGTTGTTTTCCACATGTAACATGCTCTCGCTATTTTTAGTTTGCTGCTGTTCAGTGTTAGCGCTTTCTTCAATAGATGTGTTGGATCCCTTCTTTGGACATGTCCCCAGTACTTCATTACGTACATTTCTATCCTTTTTGTGGTTAATTATGCAAAACCTCACTTGAAAATTTACTTAAGAAATTTATATTATGACCATACTTTAAGAGTAATGCATTATTAATCATTACGGGTTTAATTTATAATAAATTCATTTGAATATTTTTAACAATTTTATGAAAAAATAATTACTTGAAGGTTTACCTAAGAAATTTATATAACCATCCTTTAGGAACAACGCGTTATTAATTATTTCGGGTATAATTTAAATTAAATTCGTTTGATTATTTTTAAAATAATCATGAAAATTAATTTACTTGAAGGTTTACGTAGGAATATTATGGCCTTACTTAAATAATTTATTGCCTACCATAAATTTGTCGACAGCTGTCAGCTTTTAAGGGATTGATGGACCTAAGCACGTCTTGGTTTATGTTTCTAAGAAAGTTATTTATAAATAATACGTTACTTATCTGTGATATATTATTACTTCTCTTCTTTTCCTTTCCCTTTTTGATTTGGTTTATTCCATTACATTAAAAACACTGTGGAGTTCTGTATCATGTATGTGATTAATCACTAACTATATTTCTCACAGAACTGCAAATCACACACACCGAGATATGTACTACTTTTTAAACACCTACCACCCACTTGGTACCTTAAAATTATATCTTTTACACTTTGCATTTAAGTGATGGCACATAAAAAAGAATCTGCCCTCGGCCACGTCTCACTTTGATCTGCCAGCGTCTGAGTGAATAAACGATGCGATCAAATAAACTACAAATTCTAGTGTTAAAGCTAAAAAACACACTTTTTGGTGCCATATTATTGTACTGCCAACAGAACTACACGTGTATGTAAAATTTCAGCTCAATTGAACGTCGTTAAGTGGTTGAAAATTGACTTGCAATATTTGAATTGAACACAAGAATTGAACTAAACATCCTGACATACATACATACAAGTTACAAAGCAAGTTAATTACAAAATTGCCAGTCGAAATTAATGTATATATTCATAGTTGAATAATTGGACATCATGAAACAAAATAAATTGTCTCTTTAAACCGTACATGTTTAATACCAGATTATAGAAGAAGACTTGAATTTCGACATTCAGTTTCTAGTTTGTCACTGGTAACGAATTGATTTTGCTTAAGTGTGCGTATTTTTTTGTGCACCATATCGTAAGTGGTTTAGCCGGATACGCATGGGCGAATTGCCAGCGGTAGAAAACTCTTTCGTTGCCTTTTTCTGGAGATATTTCAATAAAACTTCAAAAAGTGACACTTTTTCAATAATTTAAATTTCGTAAACTACATACTTTAGCAAGATAGACCAAAAATTATATGAAAGCGGTTATTCTAGAGAACATGACGCGTATTTTCAACATGCTCCTATTGACTTGACCTGTAACGTTGTAAGCAAATCTTACAACTCTCTTTTTAGCCACTTCTAATTGTCGTATAGATTTGAAACTTTGCAAACTTATGCAATTCTGGTGACAAAACAATAATATGGCATCATTGACCGTGTATAATGACGGAGGCGACTCCGCCATAAACTCGAATTTTCCGCCACAGAGAGAGAATAAATTATAGTTTCTAACAAAAATTAAAAAACGCTTTTATGAACAGCACAATAAAAAGTTAAAATAAATTATTTATGAGTAGCGCACTAAAAAGTTAAAAATAGTCATTAGAAAATTAAATTTAAAAGCGTGGGACGCACTTAACATGCATTTTTTTAAAAGTATTTTTTTTTCTATTCATATAATTATATGAAAATATGAAAGTGACATTTTCACTTCTACTATGCTCCTCTAAATGGGTCGAAATTTCGAGATAGACTATTAGGCAATTTTTTATCGGCAAATTGGTTAGCGTACTCGATTCGCAGTTGTCTCAAATACCTCTATACAAAATTTTAGCTCGATACCTCAATTAGAGTGTTTGTTATTCAATAGCCAAATTTAAAATTTCTCACTTTTCGACTGGCCTGGTATAAAAATCGGTTAGGTTTACTAAAAAGAGAAAAACAATTCGTACATGTGACTTGCTATAACTTTTATTTTTAAACTTATTACATAACTTTAAAAATAACGAAGTTAAATGAGGTTCTGACGTTCACACGACCGCCATGTAGGTACATAAAATAAAAAATGGAACCACCTTCAAAAAATTTCGCCGAAAATTGTGAAATAAAATTTCACCTTCGCGTCGCCCAGTTAACTGAACCTTATTACCTAATATCGATATCGAAATCGGTTAAAAATACGTTTGCATTCGTAGGGGAGTCAATAGAGGCTGAAAATATGCATTATTTCGGATAATTACGGGAAGCTTCGGTTTTCCTAAAACCTTTTGATATCACTTTTACATAGCTTAAAATAAAAAGTTATAAACATATCATCGTGAGGAAATTGTTTATTAATTATTTAAACAAAAAAAAAACTTTTTTTTTAACAAAATTATTATAAGTTGAGAAATTTTAAAGCAATTTAATTCAAATTGACTTATAAGCGGTTTCTGAGGTCGCTGAAACAGATTATGATGTCAAGAAAACTTAATTCAAAATGGCTGATCCAATATGGCCGACTTTTCGATAAAAATTTAATTAAAAATTACGGAACTCGATAAATTTCAAACAAATTTCGCTTGGACTGACACTGTGGGGGTTTTTTAGGTCGCTGAAATAGATTATGATGTCAGAAAGTAATAATACTAATTGGCTGATCCAATATGGCCGACTTTTTGGTAGAAATTTCATTAAAAATGACGTAACTCGAAATTTCAAACCAATTTTGCTCGGATTAACATATTCAATATGGTATTGGTGGACCTCAAAAAAATAATATATCCCGATATAAAAATCAAATTATTCAAATTATAGTGAACGATATTTTATTTTTAATTATCGATTTCTTCAGAGAATGGAAGTTCGGCCTACTCTTCTTGTTCCTGCTCTTCTTATTCCTCCTCTTGTTCCAAAAATATATGACGGTTTGTGCAGTCAGAATCGGCACAAATAGCTTTGTACCACGTGAATATTTTTAATATGTTTTCGATATTTTAAACACCATAAAAATATTAGAAACAATCAACTTTGAGTCGATTTATCGAAAAAACTTGATTTCTTCAATATTTCGTGAAAAGTATAGGTTTATATGTACTATATATTCCAAAATTTTTTTTTACATCAGATTTACTTATTATGAGGTTCTACTATAAAGGTATGCTAGACAGGTAGGCAAAATAAATTTTTTATAAAAGTTATTAACATTTATTTTACCTATAATTTCACGAATTTTCGAGCAATTTTTTTTTTATTTTGGAAAAAAAAGAGGGGTAATTTAATTTTTAAGGTAAATCCCCTTAAAGTACAAATTTCAAGCTTTAAAAATCGCATCTACTGGGATTTAATAACTCGATTTAAACCAGAGTAATAGGTGGTTAAAGTTAGTTATATATATCAAATCTTATCACTCTCAAAATTTTGAAATTTTGGAAGTGTACATCTTCAGAAATAAATTTTTGAGATTTCTTTCACTCATCGGATCTTTTTATACATTACTTTAAAAGAAAAATGTGAAAGACCCAGGTTTTTATCTTAAACATTTTAGAAATGGTAGAGCTTTTACCGATTTCCTCGCAAATCTCTTTATGTTCCGATTTCATATACGTACTATTCCTACATACATTCATTTTTATATTGGAAAATACAATAATCCAATAGCTACATGTTTCTTCTTTCATTTAAGCTTTTGTGAGGTCAATTTCATTAATTAGCTCAAAAGTTACAATAAATTTAGTGCAGCGCGCCCGAAGCCGCGCGCGCTTCGCGAGCCGTACTTAGTGTCGCCGCGTTCCATTTTCGTGCGTTAAACAAAAAAATCTGGAGCCTATATTTTTGATCATACAAAAAAACT
Organism: Rutpela maculata; assembly: GCA_936432065.2. NCBI lineage: Eukaryota > Metazoa > Arthropoda > Insecta > Coleoptera > Cerambycidae > Rutpela > Rutpela maculata. The sequence goes on from OW386287.2 coordinate 207,207,601, forward strand.
TCATATACATTTCTGATGTGAAATTTTCCGTACTTTCGAATGGCTCATAAAATATTTTAAGATATATTTGATATATTTGGCAAAAACTGGTATTTTGCAACTAATTTGTTTAATAACAAATGACGCTCAAGGACTATTGTTGGTAACTTTAGATATGTTGTTCCTGACATTGAAATCAACTAAAATAGATTTTACTTTATTTCATAGGGGGGTTACTCAATCTGCGGGTCCTCAGGTAATCGGTGAAATGATGTTTTCAGAATGGACAACAAAATTATGTGATTTTGACAAGATTTTATTTAAAGTAAGCCCACCTCAAAGATATGGTTGACTTCTTCTAAGCACACTCACAGCAACTCCAATAGAACTGCCTTAATTGCATCACCAAAAGGAACTTCCCTTTTGGTCCATTTTACGCTGACCTTCGTTTCTGTCATTCTGACAACTGCCCGCCTTCTTCTTAAAATTGCCGTATTTCGCTAATCATACGCAAATAAGCTCACTATTCAAACCGATCAGTTAATAAATAAGGAGACAGATCTTAACAATAGAACTTAACTAACTAAACAAACGTATGTGGATAGGATAATATGCTACATGTTCAGAGATATATTCTCAAAAGTTACTGCTTCCTGAAATTTTTCCGAAGTGAAAACCTCTATTTACTCCACTATCGTTAATTGTCCATTTTTACATCGTCCACCATCAGAGAAGCCTGAAATCAGTATGTATCAAATTTCATGTAAATCTTCAAAAATATTGCAATTAACGCAGCCATATTGGATCTTTCTAACTTTTAACATCAGATTCATTATTATCAGCTACTTCTAAAACACCCAGTTATCAGTTTTGTTTGCAGTTCCGACGAAATTTGAATTTTTGATCACAAAATTAAATTATGACCAGCGACTTCGCCATATTCTCGAATATTATCTACCAAAATTTTGTTTCCAATCTTTGCTCACCTTATACTAGATGTAGCTTGTTGAAATTAATATGGAACCACCGCCGAGCCACACCTTACAATTTGAGAAGATTTCATAGAAACCGCCCAAGCGAAGTAATGATTGAACAGGCATAGAAAGAAAACATACTTACGGGTTGAACTGAGAACCCTCTCGTTATTTAAATTTTATGAAGTCGGTTAAAAAACCGCTGCCCAAGGAATCACTACTTCCACATCCAGATTCTCTATCCAAGTCACTCACAACGAAAAAACTTTGTATGTGAAAATAATTGTTTATGGAACTTTAATAATATTATATTTGAAATCCTCTACCCCAAAAACCCATAAAACGATACCTTACATCGGTAGTGGGGTGGGGGTGGTGATAGGGGGTGGTAGTGGGGGGTGGATGAAGTAAAAAAATATTTTGAGATTTCTGGTTCCTGTACATGCACTAAATCACATTTTTTTTTCATCCCCTTTAATAAGGAAGTGGGGGTGGTAATGGGGGTGGCTAATGCCAAAAATTTTTTTGAGACCTCAGCTTCTCTTGTATATACTAAATACCAATTTTATTGACTCTTACCTGCTTGATTTACCCATTTACCCCAAATTTACCCCAATTTACCCCCCAACCCTTCGACGGAGCAAGATGAAAATATAATCTAGTTCTAGATCTCGTTAAAGTACATATGTGTACCAAATTTCAAGTCAATATCTCAAACGGTTCCAGAGTAAACGTGCGCACAAAAAAAAGTTACAGACAGACAGACCGACAGACAGAAATTTTTTTTTCGCTCAAACTTAAAATCTCGACGTTTCATGACATTTTAAGCCTATTTGGGCAATCAAAATTTTTAAAAATTTTTTTGTCGTTACTATACTTCCACTGGACGTGGAAGTAAAATACGTGCTATGCCGGCATTTGAAGTTGTATTGAAATATCTTCAGAGTAAGTCAAAAGCGGGCAATGAAAATTAGATATATTGTTTACTCATAGCATTACCTACACGTTGATATAGTTAATAATATGGCTTTCTATCGGGGGCAATTCGCCAATACTTATCCGGCTATACCCTTTCACATTTCACACCTTTAAACAAAAATATACTTCTCAACAAAAACATAACTAAAAATAAAATGTCAATAATATTTTCCTCCCAAATATGACAAATTGACCACTGTGCGCCGTTCTCTTGGCGTTCCCCCTGTTACCAGAACACCCTGTATTTAAAAAAGCAGAACTACAAAGGTTATCGTTGGGGTTGAGGTCATGCCTGCGTCTTGTCCCCAAAACTTCCTCGTTCAATTTCTTTGACAATCATAGTTATTAGTTTGTCGTGTCCCGTGGTAGTTCTGTGACCATGTGGGGAGCGCCGGTGGTGGGGATGGGGACGCATGCCTTTAGCGACGAGCAGGAAGGGAACGCAACGCAAGGAATCACCGGGCGGGGAATATTTCACTTGCCCGCTTGACGTTCAGTAGGCTTTGACGTGGCCGACGTGAGGCCACTTGATAAAACTCTTATTTATAAATAAAAATAAGCCATATCGAGCCAATAAAACAAAGTGTATTTGTACGTAGTGGAGCCGTAGAATTTTTGCGGACTGGTTCTGTGTTTTCCTAGGTGAGGAAAAAAGTGCAGCTTCTGCGGCATTTTTAGTTACAAGAAAATAAATAGGTATATACTTACTTAACAGTATAAAAGTGCTAATGAGACAGATTAACATTTCTCCGAGATTAAGATAATGACATTTATTTTGACTGCAATTTAGGAAGCGGGTTAGTGTTTGTTCGCCGACCTATCTCAACGTTCCAAACAGTTAGTTGGTCACGGACAATTATTTGTACAAGGTTATTTGGGTCTGGGGAATTAATTTGTATATTTTAAATGCCTGCCCAGCCTTTGAACTGATTCAACAACTGTAATTAAAGCAATTACCTGCGTCGAATGTCCCATTTCCAGTGACTTAAAGGAGAGAAAAATATGTCAGCTAAACGAAAAGCGTCTGCAATTATTCAGCATCACAAGGTGAGGCAATTTTAAAAGTAGCATTTGACTAATTCATGAGACGTGTTTACCTATCGATCTTGCTTTTTTAAATGTGACTGGCTAAAATTTATGTAGAAGCTTGCTAGAAGCGAAATATTATAGAAATAAATTTACTGGGCTGTTGACATTTGATGGCTCGAGGGAAAATGTGATCCACAAGTCTGTTGGGAATATTCGAGGGTGCGACTGTTTAGAATTAGGCGCACGTTTCACTAAAAAAACTAGATGTAAACATATTCGCTGGTTTATTATACACCTAATTATTGAACATTTTTTAGGCTAAGCAGTCTTCGCGGTTTTTGAGAATTAGCTAATTTTTGCTATATTTTTAATCTTAATCATCACCTGATAGTGTCATCTTGGTTAGCGAAATGCTCGTTTGTATACCGTGCAGTGTTTTTATTTCTGTACATGACATCTTCTTTATTACGATGTTTAATAATCTTGTTTTTACCGACTGATTTTTGCAAAAGCAATAGGGTTCTTTCTCCAGCTAACACTAACTTCCTCTCCAAATTTCAATACGATCCTTTTTAAGTTATCGTGCTTACAAGAAACGTGACGGGCGGACGGACAGACTGTGATATTTATGGAGTTCCTCAAAACACTAGCTTAACTGTTACTTAACATAGAAGACAGGATCAAAACTACAAGCCTAATAATAATGATGGTAATGATGATAATAATAATACTTATTAACCATCTCGTTAACCATTTTTGATACATTTAGGATATATGGCATGTCAAACATAAAAGGCAAACTTATTTAGTCATAAACATATTATTACGTAATGTATACATACAAATTTTATCTGTAAATAAGAGCGTCAAACTTATAACAACTTATAACCTTTTTGGATCAGGAGAGCTAAAAAATCAATGTAATAAATAGGAAGAGCTTCCCCAGCAAATTATATTATAGGATATGTGCAAGTATGCCAACGTATGACATGTTTTTACTAGCCCAGTTTCGTCTAAACTATTTTCCATTTGTAGTATTGCAAGATAGGCCTTATTTAGTTGATTAAGAATGTGTTTAATTTGGAGACCGAACCATAATTTGTAATTAATATACTTTCCAAGTAGCTTAAAGGTATCAGATGGATTTATGCCATTGTACAATGTTATATTGTGCAGGAGAGGTTTTTTAATATAGAAATGTCGTCGAAAATGTATAAATAACGTTTCCTGAGTATTTAACTTAATAATCCTTTTGTGACCAAGTGCTAACTTGTTCAGAGTTACAATCACTCCTCAGATGTGTCGACTGTCAAAGTTGTTGTGGAATCATCTGCAAACATATTCAAATGTCTATTGCTTGTGTGACTGGACAGGTCATTGACATACAGCATAAGTAATGGTCCCAAAACGGAACCCTGGGGAACTCCAAGCAGAAGTTCTTCTAGCTCCCAAAATAATAAATTTCCCCTGATACAAATTCCTTGTTTATAGTGTCAACTGCTTTTGATAAACCAAAAGACAGAAAAGCAACATATATGCCCTTTCTACATTTTGGTAGTCGTAACACAAAGGTTATCCAGCAAAAGTACCCGTTTTCAAATTATGCAAAGTATTTCGCTCAGCTTGTACTCTTGAAAACTAACGTCAAAACAATTTTCACTAAAAATGGAAAGCTGCAACTACTGTGTGCCTCTGAAAATTTACTACTTCCAACTAGTCATAGATAATTAATAATTCTTTTATACTGAGCAAGGAGATCGAAAATTATTCTGACGTTTTTTGACATTGTCAATAACACAGGGACATAAAATAAAAAAGTGGTCTTTTTCTGGTACTCCATTCTGTAACTCATATGTATTTCGACGTGCTGAATACGATTTAGGTGTCCGTTTAGCTCCATTGGCCACCATTTTTTTGTAAATCGCGAAAATAACCTGAAGAAAAACTCATAATTTAGGTTATTTTCGCGATTTACTAAAATATTGGCGGGTAACGGAGCTAAACGGATGGATATAGATGGCGGGTAACGGAGCTAAACGGAGTTAAACAGAGCTAAACGGATGGGTCTACAGACGATCCAGCTGCTGGGACTCGACAATGTCGGTACGCTTTGAAGATAATTGGAATTCCAGCGAACCAGTTCACTTTTACCAATGAGTTCAAAGCATGCCGACAAGGCTGGCTCCCTGCCGCTGGACCCCGATTCAGCGGCAGGGAGCCACCCATGTCGGCATGCTTTGAACTCATTCGTAAAAGTGAGCTGGATCGTGTGTTATAGTTTGTATCACGTATAGTTTGTACCATCGATAATTCAGTGATATAAAAAAGCTGGCAAAGAAACGTATCAATTTCAGTATATTGACATAAAAGGCCATAAAAGTGTTCGGCTTCTTTATTATCATCACAAAAAAATGGTCATATATTTCCTAACAAAAATATAGGCCACTCCCAGTGAAATATAATTGGTTGAAATTTTCTCTACCGGAATTATGACAGGTTGGAATAAAGTATGTGATCAACGTGGACCGGCGGGCGGTACATTAATTAGAAGCGGTCGGCGTCCTTTATGCTTTTTTGCGAGCTTTTTTATATCGATGAAGTATATGTGGAATACACTATAAAGGGATCTACACACTACAGGGAGCAGACCAACCGACCTTCTCGGTACACTTTGAAGATTGAAGTGGTCTGCTTGATTGTCGGTACGCTTTGAAGACCTGGAATTCCGGCAGACCAGTTCACTTTTACGAGAGTTGTTATGGCAATTTTCAAAGTGTACCGAGAAGGATGGTTGGCTGGTTGGCTGGTTGGCTGGTTGGCTGGATCGTCTGTAGACCCCTATACTTGAATATCACCGGATCCTCCACAATTTTATAGAAAATCGCGTATGCAATATATACTACTCAGACACAAAAAAAAAAAATGAAAAGTGACCTGTTTCTGGGACTCCATTGAGTAACCCCCATGTATTTCGAAACGGACACCAGATTCGTGTTCGATACGTTGAAATACATATGAGTTGCTCAATGGAGTACCAGAAAAAGACCACATTTTTAATGTTTGTTTAGAGTTTGTGAGCAATGGGTAGTTAATTAATAAGAGCGTGTATGTACATATGTGAAATACTCAACTAAAGATTCTATTTATTTTGCGAAGGGTCCTAAAAACCTGAATGCAAAAGGCAATAATAGACCTGAGTGTTACGTATTATAAATATATGCTTTGTTGAATCTTATATAATATATAAAAAATGTATTTACATTTATTTATAAAAGAATTTGATATGGGTGAATTTTTAGATATAAATATTAAGACCGACATTAAGACCTAAAATATTAAAAATTAACTTAAAAAAACGAAAAGTTACAAGTAAAAAAATCACAGAAATTTGAGGAATTAGAAAACTTAAAAACTTTCCAGTATTTATAAATGATTCAACTATTTTTGTGTAATTTATGTTCAGTAGCCACTTTTCATTTGATTTGTTTAATATTTTCTGCGAGCTTATTGTATTATCTAGGGTCTAAGTAGACAAAACATTTTGTTCTTATAGTTTTTTGTGAAACTACTACCTTTACTTGTTTTTTATCATTACCTCTTGTGTTGTAGATGTGATAAACGAGTGTTGTCTCTGAGTATATTTTGTATTGGTACATTAATAAACATTGAGAGTATAGATTACGCATATTTAACAATTCTGACTCTGTGTAACAATTCAGCAGGATAAAGGTTAAGTTTTCCTTATAAAATCTTTAAATATATTTTTTGGTAACGATGTATTAAGTACCTAGTATAGTAACGATGTAATGTTAGTTTTGTTTGCACCTCCCCAGCAGAGGCGTAGCTATGCACGGACAATTCTGGCAGTTGCCCGGGGCCCCAGGCTTTTAGGGCCTCCTCGGGTCCCATGAAATATTAATATCGCGTTGTGTTCGCATTCGTAGCGATGTGTTTTCCCTGAAATAATAATAATATCGTGTTTGCATTCGTATTCGCAGCGGTGTGGTTTCTACTGAATATACCAACTCGGAACTTCCCGTCTTCCCCAAGCGAATGCGAGCTTCTCAACTGCATCACGAGATACGTGATACGGATCAATCAGAAATAGTTTTTCTTTCTGTCGTGTCACTTGTATCAGTGTGTTTCCAGGGACGGCACAAGGTAAATTTTCCACCCGGGCGGGAATACTTTTTGGCACCACTCCCTGAGAAAATCACGAAAATTTCACAAGCGTACTATGTACTAAAGTACAAGGATATCCTTAGGACCACCAGATCACCACTTTTTAAGTTAACACAGAATTGTCTCTCGATATTTATGTTGCTGATAGTACATCCAAAAATAAAGGTGCTCTAAATGACTAATAAGGAAATTATACCCCTTTAAAGGGAAATGATAAATATCAGTTCTTCTGAAATATCTTCCGACCGCCTTAAAATACAAAATGCATATTTAAAATTTAGATATAGCCCGTCTGGACATCAGTTTACATAGTGTCAGTCAAACCCTATCTTCTGCTTAAGGTGTAGTTTTAGGGGGTGGCTGTCGGTATTTTACCTGTAACTTTTTTATTTTTTACATATTTCTAAATATTCTTATAAAAGATAATTTTCAGATAATTAGAAATAAAAAAAATATTCTTATTGCATTCCCATAAACCATTCTCAAGTAATTTATGTTTACACATCAATGTGCATTTACAACATTTTATTAATAATAATTAATTTGCATTATATATTTTTTTTTGTCCACACAAACGCTATTATTATGAGAGGACCATACCGCCACAAGTTTAGTTAGAGGAAAGTTTCTCTTTATTATTTTAATGTTTCACACAAAACGAATTGCCATCTATTTATTTTATTTATTTATAAACAGTAATAAACAATGAAATACAATGGTATGTTGATATAACAATTTTCTGAATATACTGAATTTTTTGTGAATGAATGCTGGCCTTCATTTATGTAAAATCTTTAATAATCGACTCCGTGTCAGTCAATAACAGGACGAGAAGTTTGAAGTATACGTAGTGAGGTATCTCAGAGCTAAACAAAAGCGTTTGTGTTACGTTTTTGAATTATTTAGGAGGTTTTAATGTTATTCGACTAATCGGCATTATTACCATTTTAGCTGATATAGATACTGATATTATTTGATATTATTTTCCAACGAAAAGTAATAAAAATTGTACAAACAATTTTTGAACTCAGTTTGGCGCCCCTCCGCGCTTGCGCCCGGATTGCCTGTGTGTGTTTCTTTATACGAATAGTGGAATGTATTTTCCATATTCGAAGATTTGGCGGAGTCGCCGGTAATTTCAATTAATTACCAAACAGCAGGGTATAGTTTGTACCACCGATAATCCAGCGATATAAAAAAAGTTCGCAAAAAAACGTAAAGGGTACCGACCTGTATCCATTTCAGTCTATTTACATAAAAGGCCATAAAAGTGTTCGGCTTCTTTATTATCATCACAAAAAAATGGTCACATATTTCCGAAGAAAAATGTAGGCCACTCCCACTGAATATAATTGGTTTCAATTTTTTCTACCGGAATTATGATAGGTTGGTGGTCAACGTAGACTAGCGTTGTCAAATTGGACCGGCGGGCGGTACACTAACTAGAAGCGGGCGGCATCCTTTATGCTTTTTTGCGAGCTTTTTTATATCGCTGAAATATTTGTGGAATACACTATATTATGTTCCTTTAACATTCACAACATAAAGAGAATTTCACAATAGTTTCCTTCACTAGTAGAAGTTAAATAAAAAATAGAAGCTACTAAAAATTGAAGAAAAGTCGAACTGCCTTCAAAAATATCTCTAAAATATAAGAAATAAAATTTCACTCAGTTTAACAAATACCTGTCTATTTATTAGTGAAAAGTATCAAGGAACTGTACCTTATTCCCTAATATCAATTTGAAATCGGCGCAAAACGTATTTTTGAAATTAGATATTTTTGCACCGACTTAGAATTGATATTAGGTACTTAATAAGGTACAGTCCCTTGCTACTTTCCACTAATAAGTAGACAGGTATTTGTAAAATTGAGTGAAATTTTATTTCTTATTTATATCTTTTGTTTTTTTTGCGTATCACTATCGTCTATCGCCCCAGGGCCTAATGTAGCCTAGCTACGCCTCTGCACCCCAGGTTATAGTACCATATTTTAAAATCGATTCAATCATTCATATAATTTTAATGTGGTGTTTGTTTGATATATCTTTTAATTAACTGTAGTAATTGCAAGATTTACATGAAATTTGTTATGTGGAGATTTTTGGATTCTGTCTTATATATAATGATCCTGACGTTAAAGCTTAAAAATTCGAAACAATGAATATGATATTTTACTGTGTAGAAACTAAATGAGGTCACTAAAAAGGGCGAAAAAAAAAAATTGTTAAAAAGTCGCTAAAAATTATAAATAAAATTTCACCGGCGCCGGCGCCCAGGTAAAAATGAACAAACAACGCATTCAATTGTATTTTAACCGACTTCGATATCGATATTAGGCAATAAGGTTCATTAACTGGTCTACGGTGAAATTTTATTTCATAATTTTTAGCGACTTTTTTTGAAAACGCTAAAAAATTTTTTTTTCGATTTTTTCTTTTATGTATGGCGCATTTATAAAACTTATTACATACATTCATTAAATAACTAACTGAAGAAAATAGCACCTACATAAAAAATCGTTATCCTCAAAATATATAATCCTTAAAAACATAAACATATAATGATATTAGTGATATTAAGTTAAGGTTAGGGTCAGGCGGGGTAAAAATTAGACAAAATGACATCTTTCAATTTTTAGGTTGCTTAGAATCGAGTCATATTTAATGAATGAATGGTATCTTATGTAAAAATGACAGGAAAAACTATTTTTTCTGAAATCGATCGGCAATGTCTACATTTTCGGCGCGATTTCAGATCGAAAAATGAGCAATTCCAGTATTTTAGTCCGTTGCTAAGAAACTATCAGAAAACAGACTGGAAAAGATCCGTTGCCAAACAACGATCAACAAAACCGTACGGGAATGTTACTTTCCCGGCCTAGGCCGGGAAAGTAACATTCCCGTACGGTTTTTTATGTATATTTTAGACAGTAAATAAATACACGCAGACAAACCAACTCACATTAAAATTGCATTTATTAGTAAGCAGTTAGATTGTAATGAAGAAATGTTATGTATTAATACAAATTCCTTAATTTATAATACTATTGATTGTGATTTCAGACAAAATAGTATGTGTATTTCGGTGTGAAAGCACATTCCCGGACTTCAATGCTTGTTGGTCTCGGCTAGCGCCTCGGCCAACAATTTGCATCGTCGTCCGGGAATGTATTGCTTTCACACCTAAATACACAATATACTATTCTATGTCTTTTTTTTACTAAAAAGTACCGTTGACAAACAAAAATAAACAGTGTCTCATTTTTACCTTCCAAGTGGGGTAAAAAAAAAAACAGTGGAGGGCAAATGAAAGACAAGTGATTTATTTCCATTCTTATTGACGTCGTACAAATGGAAGTACAAAAATAAGACAGAGGAGGGTTTTTCTTTTATATGTAATTTATTCAGATGTTTTACTAAACAAGAAGGGCTTGCAGAAGGGCTAAGCTTCTCCTAAATTAGGAAGCTGAAATGTGCCTGCCTCAGTCTGCCTATTTGGTCTCTTTAGTCTCTTTACCCCGCTTATATTTTTTTCGTTAATATCAAATTTTTGATGATTTAAAACTAGCAGATTAATAAACTTGATCACAAAATATGAAGTTTGGCACTTCTAGTTGACGTCTGCCAAATACGGACAATGCAAATAGAGAAATTAAAAAATCGCCAAAAAAGTACTAAGGTGCATTCAAAATTTTTATTAGTCAATTAAAGACTTTACTGAATAATATTTTTTCCCGCATTAACAGTAGGCATAAGACCTGATTGGATAACATAAAACAGTTCTGAAGGTACAAAATAAACTTGAATAAAAAATTAAGTTCAATTTATTTCAATCTGGATATCACCTTGTCTTTTATTTACCCCGCTACCTGTCTGTCTCATTTTTACCCCTCCTGACCCTGAGTTTTTTAATAGGCTTGTTGCAGAAAATATAATTTTATTCTTTTTAGAATCTTTACTTAATACAAAACACATTGTGTAAAGAATTTTTTCTTATTTCGGTATTCAACATTAAAGTTTGAATAAATCCGTTAGGCGAGCAAACAATGCGTGACATCATGTAACAGAAGACGCCACAGCGCTAACCCACATTTTAAGTAATAATTCTATTTATGTAATAGCTTCATAGTGGAGCGAAATAGACCATAAAAGTATCACCGTTCTCGAGAAAAAAATCAGCGTAGAACCAGACCAGACCTTATAGTTTTTATAAAGTAAACATACATAATTCTACATAAGAAAAGGCTATTTTCGATATTTTTTTTAGATACAAATATCAAGACCTAAAATATTAAAAATTAACTTAAAAAAACGAACAGTTACAAATAAAAAAATCGTAGAAATTTGAGGAATTAGAAAACTTAAAGACTAAAAATCGCGTTTTTTAACATTTACACTGCTATATTTTCAAATCCAATTGAGCTGTCGATCTGATTTTTTTTTAAATTCAAATACAAAAAAAAGCGCTTCCAATTGTCTTTCTGTTTCTAACAATTATTGTTTATTATTTTCTTTAAACAGCAATGAACTTACTCGACTTATTACTTCACTAAGAATGTACTCATATTTTGACTAAGCGACAAACTTTTTTATTTTTGCAAATTTTCATATACATGCAGCGAAGCAATTGAAGCCAAGATGCAGGAGAAGTTTAAAAAAAATTTATCTACGACTTATAGTATTTTATTTATGAATATTTTTGTGACGCAGTAGCATATAGTGGTCTACAGACGATCCAGCCAACCGTCCTTCTCAGTACACTTTGAAAATTGCCATAACAACTCTTGTAAAAGTGAACTGCTGGAATTCCAGGTGTTCAAAGTGTACCGACATCGAGCAGACCACTTCAATCCAGCAGACCAGCTCACTTTTACGAGTTCGCATGGAAATCTTGAAAGTGTACCGAGAAGGTCGGTTGGTCTGCTCCCTGCCGCTGGGTCGTGTGTAGATCCCTTATGTCATACACCAGGCAGGCGTACGACGTAAATTATCCGATTGATCTTTGAAATAACCTTTTTCAGTCGAAATAACATTTTTCAGTTTGAGACAACTTAAACCCTTTTAAATATGGTACACTTAAATACACATTATCATTTAATGTCACAGACTGAATACAATTAAGTAATTGTAGGAAATAACCGCAAACTGCACGAATTATATGTCCGAATCATTGCACTTGCAGAGATACACTGTTAGATGACGTTGTAGAAGAACGCACTACCGGGCGTCAAAATGACGCGACACCAATTTATTTCTCAGGGGGCGCCAGTCGCGTATTACCCCGTTCTTCTACCTCCCAGGCGGGTTCGAGATAAGATGCACTTCGGTAGCCGAGTAATGGGACCAAGGCGGCACTACCACAGATCGGAAACTACGCTCTCTCTGGACCCGAATTCCCTCGTTAGGGGTTTAGGCACCTCTTAATTTCCTGAATTTTTGCATAAAAAAAATCCCAACCGAAGAATTTCTCTGCGGAGGGATTAGTTTTGGTACGCGAAAATCACGTTTTGGTCCATTAATAACGGAATATATTTCTCAAAAAACGCATAAAAAAATCCCTATCAAACCTTCGTAAAGCAACCAGAAGGTCGAACGTTAATGCGAATTAACTCGACACATCTGGCTTTCTCTACGAAAGTTCCAGGGATTATAGACCGTCAACAGGCCTCAAGATCAATTAAGAAATATTAGTTCAAAGAATCCGTTTATTTAACAGAATTGGTTATACAAAATTCTCAAGAAAGAATCGTGCCTTCCCCAATCAAGGTAGTGACTTTCAGACCATACAAGCGAGAGCGCTCACGCTAACGATCGATTAGGTAGAAAAGATTCATACGTACCTTCTCAAAATCAAAATGTGAGCTTTTAGAATCATTTCAAACTCTGGGTAAATGAATAATTAAGGCTGACTGAAATTAACTTAAAAAAGTTTTACTAAATGAATTTAGTTTCGCTAGAGACTACCTAGCTTTAAAGTTCTTGTATCGTGGAGATTCACGTACTCAAACACATTCAGAGGACTTATTACTGCATAAGTTGAGTGGCGTTCGATCAGTCCACGACTTACTAACCCTTATCACAGTCGATTAATAATATCGATTTGGCAGCGTCTCACCTTCGAGCGACTATTAGGCAAAATTGAATTTTTGGATTTTTATGCACAAGGCGTTTTCCTGTATAACTTTGTCATTTGAAAAGTCCTGTTATTGGCTTTTCTACCATCGCTTTGTCTGGACCACTCAACGCGCTCGACCAAATTGCGAGCCGCTGGGTCAATCCAAACTCTTTCTATGTGAGAAACCGGCCTTGTACATGTGCATTGATTTTTATCAATTTTTGCTTATCGGCACTACGCCGGCTTTGACAAAATCTTCTATTTTGCCTTTCGGATGCAGTGCATCGTTAAAATTTTATGCTCATACTTTAGAATTGGGCTTTCAATGACTGTACCTCAAAGGTCAATGTCTTTGGTTGAGGAATAAAAATAAAAAATAATTTAAATTATATTTTCGTGGTACTTTTTAAACTGACTTTGTGGTACTTTTGAAAAATCCATTTTAAGACCAATTTCAGCGTACTTTTGAAAAATCGATTTTCGAGCCAAATTTCAAGGTACTTTTGAAAAACTAATCTGCGGGTGAAATTTTGGCGTACTTTTGAAAAATCGATTTTCAAGCCAAATTTCAAGGTACTTTTGAAAAACTAATCTGCGGGTGAAATTTTGGCGTACTTTTGAAAAATCGATTTTCAAGCCAAATTTCAAGGTACTTTTGAAAAGTTAATCCGCGGGTGAAATTTTGGCGTACTTTTGAAAAATCGATTTTCAAGCCAAATTTCAAGGTACTTTTGAAAAGTTAATCCGCGGGTGAAATTTTGGCGTACTTTTGAAAAATCGATCTTCAAGCCAAATTTCAACGCAGTTTTGAAAAATTAGTCTGCAAGTGAAACTTTGGCGTACTTTCGATAAATCGATTCTTAGGCCAAATTTTGACGCCCTTCCAAAAAAAAATTATTTTTCAAAGTCCAATTTATGGTACCTTTGAAAAAGTATATTATTCATAAATCTTTGTCGTTATATACTTCTACTCTGATATTCTGAACCAAAAACATTTTTCCTAAGTGAAAATTCGGTGTTTCTTCGAATTTTCACCTGGTCATTTCCAACGCCTTATAGAACCCAAAACGGTCTTTATGGACTGATCTGCGCCTCTGCAGATTCCCAAAAATGTCTTTAAATGAAATTTTTGCCTAAGTCGAATTTTGATTATGTCTTCAACTTAGGACGATTTTGGAGAGTTCTACAACAACGTCAAGTCCAATATGAGTATGTTCTCAGATTTGCCCCTTCTCCCCGATATTAGTCGGTGATTTAAATGCTTTCCAGTTAGAAATTATGAAAACATATTTGATAATTGCTAATGTTTAGTAACACTCTAATAATATATATAAAAATTAATTTGAAATATACGGCACATGCAACAAGCCTATTCTTTGTGGCTATTTGATAACTACTTGACAGCTGCCCACTGTCAATATCGGCAATTTGACATCAGATATTAATTCGCGACCTCAAAAACTTAAAGTTAGACATTTAAATTATCAAAATACTTTTTTTCAAAATGTGATAAAAGACGATAAGAAAAATAGACTTTCTGTCCTTGCAGGGATAATCGCATTAATAGTCAAAAGTAAAAATAATAATCGAATTTTGACAAATTTAAGAGTAAACTAGCTCTTGATGATTAGTTAAAAAAAAAATTACTGCAATCGATTGTGAAATAAGCCGCGTCTCAATTTTTGTCCAAAAAAGCCATAAATTTCCCACTTTGCGACAGGACGGGGATATTTTTCGTTCCTTACCGGGGCGATCCAGGGCGATCTAAAACGATCCGAGGTAATCCACGGGCGATTTGGGGCTATCCGAGGTAATATACAGGCGACCTGAGGCGATATGTCGTTCCGCAGTTTTCCCGTGAGTTCCTCTTCCTTCTAATCCTATTTGAAAAAAATGTTTCATCATTTTTAGGTCTTTCAATTTTTTTTTTTTTCAAAAATTTTTTACAAACTTTTTAGTGGCCTCTTTATATAGCTTCTACTCAGTAAAATAACCGTCTTGACTTTTTAAGCTTAAACATTGGGTTAGGCTCGTTATCAGAGAAGCCTGAAATCAATATATATTAAATTTCATGGAAATCTTCAAAAAATGTTGCATTTATCGCGGCCATATTGTTTTCTTCATTTTGAATCTCAAATTTTGATATGAGATTCGTTATCAATTACTTCTAAAATACTTAACTACAATTTTAATGCAATTCCAACGGAATTTGGATTTTTTATCACAAAGTTAAATTTACGAAATTCTCTACATATCTTTCCAATTTTTGCTCACCTTATTCTAGACATAGCTTGATGAAATTAATATGAGACCACCGCCGAGCCATGCCGATTGAATAGTAATCGCTTAAGCGAATCTATAAATAATGATTGTACAAACTTAGAAAAAAAGACACTTACAGGTCGAATTGAGAAACTCCTCCTTTTTAAATTTTATGAAGTCGGTTAAAAAATCAACTTTATCTGATTCTTTTAGCGCCAAAGTTCAATAAACTGACATTTTTAAATAGTAGAACACAAGAAAAGTAAGAAGAAAAAGATATTCATTTGTTTCGTTTTGTTAATAATATATTATTAAACAGTCCAGAACATACGGATTCACAAAACAAATGATTAGCCGCTTGTCGCCTAGACCATTTGATGTGTCTAGTAAAACGCTGTTTGGAACCAGACATCGGTTAGTAACAGTTGTGAAATGCGAGTGCTAATCGCACAGGAACGGTTTACATCAGAAATACAGACTTCCATGACCGATAACATATCGTTGCAGCCGCCAAGTAATCCGAACCCTGAGAAATAATGTCAGTATTTACTTTTTGTGGTCGACTTATAAATACCAAAGTCAATAAATCCTGTTAAATGTGTGCACTGAGATAGTAAAAGACAAGCAGTTAATTGCTTGAATATCATGCGGAAAATAAGGTCATTGCCATTTTTATATAATTCTCTACCATTTCGAATAACTATTCTATCATTTGCAAAAGTTTAGTTTATATTGTTGTTTTTGGCAATCTCACAGGAGTAAGTTACGAAACAAAATCGTATCTTAATAAAGACTAACCCCGTCGAGAATTAACGAAATGAGAATGTTTAAAAATGCATCCCAGAAATTATTCTTTAGACGCACATCTTCGAACTTACCACACCAGCACACAAATTTTGAAGGAATGTGTAGTGCCCTATTTCAACGTAATGGTCTTACCTTTTCCTAGAGAAGTTCATAAAAACAAAGGAGTACCATACCTTACTCACATTTTCAAATAGCTATACATCCTTCGTCAAATGTTAACGGGTTTAGCCTAGTTAATTATTTTATTCTTTTAGTGTCAATTCTGTACATATTTTTGACTAAATCAGGTTTTTTATTTATTTATTTAACGTCGGCCTATTTCCGCTACCAGGGCCTATCACCGACGCACAGTGGAAAAAAAAAGCATTTTTTGGACAAAAATCTGCCTACAAGTCAAATCTTAATCAATTTCGATCTACCTTGGCTTAAAATGTAGGTTATTGGCTACACTTTCAGAGTATACTACCTAAATTGCAAACCCCGATTTCCTAACCTCAAAAAACGTGTCAAATATGAGAGTAATAACTTTTTTCTATTTCTACAAGTCAAATCTTGATCAATTTTGACAATCCCGAGGTTCATAATTTAGGCAGTATACGCTGAAAGGGTAGCTAATAACCTGCATTTTAAGCCCAGGATTGTCAAAATTGATCAAGATTTGACTTGTAGAAATAGAAAAAAGTGATTACTCTCATATTTGATACATTTTTGAGGTTAGGAAATCGGGGTTCATAATTTAGGCAGTATACACTGAAAGGGTAGCTAATAACCTGCATTTTAAGCCCAGGATTGTCAGAATCGATCAAGATTTGACTTGTAGAAATAGAAAAAAGTGAGTCATATTTGATACATTTTTTGAGGTTAGGAAATCGGGGTTCGCAATTTAGGCAGTATACTCTGAAAGTGTAGCTAATAACCTACATTTTAAGCCAAGGTAGATCAAAATTCATTAAGATTTGACTTGTAGGCAGATTTTTGTCCAAACAGGTTTTTTTTTTCCACTGTGCGACGCCAGGAGACGAGCCGAACCTCTTCTCTGTCTAAGAGTAGGAATCTTTTATCTACCTAATATTTAATGAACAAGGAACCGACTCGACTGCTTTACATCCCCTCCGAAGGATGGTATATCCACTACGTAATCCTCGTCTTGAAATTACTTAGCTTAAGCGTATACGCTGATATACAAGCCGCTAAAAGGTGGGACGAGATCGCTGTGTTTCCCCAGTGAGTTTCACCCATCCAAGTATTGACCATGCTGAACGTTGCTGCACTGTATGTTTAGAAATACGTGTACAGTCAAGACGCCGCTACGCTCGCCCCTCTAAAACATGTTATTTTTTTAGCAATTGTGTTAACTACATGTAGCCCTGTCACTTTTTACATGAACGTCTAAAAAAATAACGAGATTCTCTTTATTTTGGCGTAAAAAATAATTTCTCAAAAGTCCATAAAGCCAACTGGACGGCTACAGAAGGTCAAAGGTCACTAAAATCAGTTTTTTCTCAAATATGTCTTAATCTATCGGTTGTACGTTAATTTTGGCTATTATAAAATTTGTTTGTGAGACCTGCATAAAAAAGGTTCTATACAAAATGTACGTAGAACCAATAGTTTTTGAGATATAGGTTTTTTACATGATGTCCCCTGTAAGACTAGTTGATAGGTTACAAGTTATATTTTAATTTTGTTGATTAATGTTCATCTTTGCTGACTTCTTATTCTTCGTCTCCGTCTTCTATTTCCACTTCTTCAATATTTTCATCTTCATCAACAATCATCTCAGCGGAAAATAATGAAATGAGGTCGGCTTCATCATCGTTGAACTCAGATTCAATGGTTGTATCCTCGGACATTGCACCATTTAGCTGCAATTGCTAAGAGGCACCAGAGGTATACGAATAGAAGAAGATAACGATAGGAAAATTTATTAAAAAATAAGGAAATTAATAATTGACCGATACAGGTAGCGGAAATAAACACTTTAAGAAAATAAAATAGCCACCAATAACAGATAAAATGTTCAGATATTCCAAAAAATACACGCGAGTGATCTTTGAAGTTAGAACATGTTCTATTATGCAAGCAAAAATAAATGTGGAATAAATAGTGGTCGTGTGTGTGTAACTGTCATTGTTCAATAACCATTGCAGAAGTAGATGGTAAAAAGTGAATTTTAGGATTGAACTATAAAGAGTTTATTGACAGTGAATCAGAGTCGGAAATAGGTAAGTTTCGGTTTCAAGTGCGCTAAGGAGTGACCATGGCAGTTTTGAAGACCCGGACAATATTGTTTTTGGTTTTGCACTTATAAGTGAATCCGGAAAATGAAATTATACATTTTTATAAATTTTAACGTTTAATTAAATAATTACTCTTTTGTTTCTTTAGATTTATGCATCATAACAACGGTAAGAAGGTAAATTGTGTTGTAACAGCTCTGCATTAAGCACATAACTTAATGAATTATCTTGGTTTTATATCATACATCATATTTTTGTAGTATTCTATTTATAAACTGCATCATTCTATTTATAGATTTCGCGCATTTGTGATATCTAGTAGGGGATTAGTAAGGTCTATGCCCCCGCTTATTAATGAATACGAAAACAATTTTATACAATGGTGAAAGATTTGACAAACGATATGACGATACTTCCAAATAAATCGATTACACCGGCACACAAAAAAAAAGTCGAGTGCGAGAAAGCAGACCTAGGCATTCCCATGCATTTTGACCTGCTGAACACGAATCCAATGTCCGTTTTGCCCGATTGGTTCTTGCATTTTTCCTAACCTCAAGAAGCTCCTTAAGAATGCCCGAAAAATTTCAAACAAGTACATAAAAAGTTTAAATGAGCTGACCACCATTTCCATACTAGTCTTGGGGCATAATGTATTCCGTGGGATTTTTTGTGAAGGGAAGGTGCGACTATGTGGAATCTCTTTATTATATGCTAGATAATGGTGTAGTACCGGGTGTTTACCTTAGAATTGCGCTGTTTGGTTTTTATGGCGATATGCATCCAAGATGGCCGCCATGCGATACATTTATTCTTTACATCAAGAATAACTCCTTCCAGAGAACTCATCTGCATAAAACATTTTCTGTTCTACATGAGCCAAAGAACAAATTTAGTTCTTATCAATTTTTTCGTATCTTTTACCATTTAAGAGTTACACGCCAGTTTTACCACATAACACAATTTATTAATATACATTTATTGCCTAGGATATCCGACTTTCAGATACACAGATTATAAACTGTGTATTTTGTGTCAAGGCAAAAGTAAATTACCTCTTGTTAATCCATTGAAGGTTTAAAAACTTCTACAGTGTTTGAAACAAAGAGAAGAATGGTTGGATCCAGAGTATATACATACTAGTGGTCGAATCGGGAATTTAAGTGTACAACAGCTACAAGACTCCGCATAAAGAATGTTACAAAAAACTGAGTCATACGACAAACATGGATAGAAGCAAAAAACTTTTCGAAAAAGGAAAGCGTTGTGAGTCTACGAATGATTTAAAAGCGAGTACCAGCAGTGACAAGGCAACATACACATTACGATTTAAAACACCCGCATATAACAAAAAAACCTGTTTTTTGTGATGAAGGAGAGAAGCTCTAATAGTGAAATATTGAAAGTGCGCTTGAGTGACTGCACAGATCCTGGAGATGCCCATGCAAGAGGCATACATACGTTATGATGAAACCCACTTAGTCTTCGACACATACAGAGAAAATTCACTAAAATCTTCTATGCGTAAGACAAGAACTGGCAACACACAACCAGTCCACTACAAGATCAGTGATACAACGTACATTGAGAACACATCTATGAAGTCTTTGTTATCTCATGTCAAGACTAAAGATGAGTTAACAGCCTACTTGTCCGATAAAGCAATACAATATGCAACTGGAAGAAACAAGTGTTTATTTGTATCTTGGAGGGAAACAGCAAAGTGTTCAATGGGGACTGAAACAGATAAACTGAAAAGCAATCATGAGGCAAAAATAATTTTGCATTCCATGTTCGCCCGTCGTCGCGGTGCTACACAGCTTCATATTTACTCACCTGATACATACATACTTTACTTTACTTTATGGTGGTATAAGTTCCTTCCACTGAACACTATGTTTGTAACTGGAGTTGGCTAAAATCAAAGAATGATTAATCTCAGCAAAGTAACCGATTCCCTGGGCTCAAAGAAAACTTCAGCATTATTAGGTCTGCATGCATTATCCGGAAGTGACACCACAGGGCAAAGAAAGCGAAAACCTCCTTTTGGAAAGTCTTCAGTAAAGCAGATGATGACATTCTCGAAGCTGTAAGCAAACTTGGAAGCTTTACTTGGAAAATTTTCTTGATACAGATAGACTATTAATAGAAAAGTTCATATCTCAAGTCTATGTTCCTGGCACAAATATATCAGACATTGGAGAACTGAGGTGGTGGATGTTCACAAAGAAAGAAACTCAAGGAAAAAACTTGCCACCAACAAGAGCATCACTGATACCATATGTCGATAGAGTTCGTTATCAAACCATAGAATGGTACCGCTGACCAGCCCTACCCAAATCTGCCTTCGCCATTAAACTTCGGCTGGGAACTAAAAAACGACCATTATGCTCATGTTATGTGTATGCTACCATGAGCTTCAGAGACAGTTCTTCAACTTATTCGGTGCTCTTGTGTTAAGAGAAAATGTGCTCCACCATGTAAATGTCTTTCCCACGATCTGAAGTGCACAGAACTATGCGTGTGTGGAGGAGATGAAGATATGTGTGACAACTGTGATGAGCATACAAGGCATGAAGATTCATCGGATGACTTAGATGGTGATGATACATTGTTTTGAAGAGAATAATAATATATAGTATCATTAAATATTGTTTTCTGTCAATACATAATTTATTTTAAGAACCAATTTTATAATACAACTACTACGTCCAACATACAAATTGTATGTATTAATACTAGTTATTATTAAAGTTTTTGTGAGTAAATAGTAGCAGAATCATTATTTTTCTTCTCTTAATAAATAACCGATGGTTAAATTATGTTTTAAACCGATAGTGACATGTATAATGAATCATAACTCTGAAATGGTAAAAGATACGAAAAAATTGAAAAGAATTAAATTTGTTCTTTGGCTCATGTAGAACAGAAAATGTTATTTGCAGATTTTGCGTCTGAGTACTCTGGAAGGAGTTATTCTTGATGTAAAGAATAAATGTCTCGCATGGCGGCCATCTTGGATGTATAACGCTATAAAAACCAAACAGCGCAATTCTAAGATAACCACCCGGTACTACACCATTATCTAGCATACAATAAAGAGATTCTACATAGTCGCACCTTCCCTTCACAAAAAATCCCACGGAGTAGGTAAATGCGCATTATGCTCCTTAACTACACGTATTTTGGGGCGCTGAGACCGAATCTGAAGTCAGAATTGGCCGATCCGTTAGGAATTTTGACATAACCTCAAAAAACACCTAGAAAATGCCCGAAAAATCCCAAACAAGTAAATAAAAAGCTTACATGAACTGATCGCTATATCTATACGTAATTTGGGGCACAATGACATTTTTAGGAGAAATTTTTCGGACAAAGTTTGCTCTGTTGAGAGAAGAATATCGTTTGGACTTAACATTTACCTACAACTCTCCCTTGATGATTTTTTACTTTTTTTTGTTAGAGCTGTTTAGAATTGTAGTTTTCTTTTTTGATTGTCATATGCCATTTGTTTCTTGTTCTTTTTTTGGCGACTAGGACACCTCCACGTGGTGACGGCGGGCAACGATTTATTTCGGTTAAGTTGCTAGGTAAAAAAAATGCCGTCATGGCAAAAGTAGAGAAAGAGTTTACGATGCAGGGGAGGGAAACCCCAGTATCGGTGGCCAGTCAGGTTGGGAAAGCAGGACCGTGGGCGTCGTCATCATGCAACCGTAGCTCTGGTGAAGTAAGGCTGGTGAAGTAACTTGGCTTCCTATGAGTATAGGACTACAAGAAATTTGCACAACTGTGTAAATAATGCGAATTCCTTCTGTTTTATTTGTAGTAAAATCGAAAAAAAAATCAGCGTTAAAATAAAAAATATTTATCTAAAATCTATATATGATAGGTTTAAGTATATTCATCAACCCTTCTTCATTATGACAATATAAGAGAAAGTGTTCTTTTCCTTGTGTAAAATATTTTCTAAAGTCTTTTTCTCTTTTTCTGTATGAGCTAGAACGAACATCACTTGATACTAAATTGTCTTTTTCCATAATCGCCTCTAAATATTCTTCCCTACCATTAGATAGACTAAGATTTCTATTAATATTATTAAGTTTATCATTTCACTAAATATTGGGAGTTTTAATTCTTATGGAGCACTCACATTCACTATCTTTATATCCACTGTCATCTTCTTGACTTTCGGAACAATCAGTTTGCATTAACTCTTTTTTAGCATTAATTCTGGAAACATTTTTATTGCTAAAAAATAACACTCTTCACGGATTCCAGGCTCCTTCCATATTGTTAGATTTTTATATCTTACTTTTTAACGTTCTTTCCATTTGTTCAACATCTTATAACATATGATGGAAGGTACTATGGAAAACCTTTATCTACTATTTCCTAGCCATTTTAGATAAATATTTTTTATTTTATCGTTGATTTTTTTTCTATATTTCGGAACATCGAATTTACTAAAAACGAGGCAAGAATTTTACACAAAGAACTCTAAATCTAACAAAACTTAAGGCAAGAACTCTAAATATAACATATCCTAAGACAGGAACTTTACACAAAGAACTCTAAACCTTAATAGTTCTTGCCTTAGGAACTTAACAGTTCTTATCTTAATTTATAATAGGTTTAAGTTTTTGGTTTAAAGTTCTTGTCTCAGGTTATGTTGGATTAAGAATTCTTTGTTCAAAGTTCTTGGTTTAAGCTTTTAATTTATTTGTTTTGGATTTTTGGGCATTTTTTAGGTGTTTTTTGAGGTTATGTCAAAATTCCTAACTGATCGGCTAATTCTGACTTCATGTTCAGTTTCAGCGCCCCAAATTACGTATATAGTGATCAGCTTATTTAAGCTTTTTATTTACTTGTTTGGGATTTTTCGGACATTTTAAGGTGTTTTTTGAGGTTAGCAAAAATGCAAGAGCCAATCGGGCAAAACGGGCATCGGATTCGTGTTCAGCGCACTCGACTTTTTTTTGTGTGGGCCTGTGTTATTGATCTTCCATATAACTTCGAATCAATAGTTTAAAACAAACTACTAAATATATAGTTTTTATAGTTATGAAGAGGTCTTAGAACAATATTCCGTAGAGTAAATATATCTTTATAAGGAAAATCGTCAGTCATATAAGTGTTTTGTAATAATAATACTTTCTTGACTAAAAGCAGGTCTCTTTCCGTTAGACTTGAACTTTGTTAATATAATTGTCGAGAACAACTTGATATTTGATTTGGTAGTGATTTGAATTACGCGATAATTTTTGTAAGTGGTTAATTGTGATGTGGTAATTTGCTTTAATAATATAGTCATTAACAATAATTTTCTCTGTAGTGAGGAAAGAAAAGATTATTACTTTTAATCGACTTCAAAAATGAGGTTTTCAGTTTGGTTTTGTGTTTTTTGTGTGTCCTCAAGGTTGTATGCGTGTCTGTATGCATATGTGTAGCTTCATATAACCCAAAGCTACTGATCCAGTTTGAATGAGGTTTTCACTACTGTGACGAATATCAACTGAAAGAAGTAATAGGTTATATCACCACAAGAGAGGGAAGAGGGACAAAATGTTTAAAAGGATTTTAAGAATTACCAGATCCTCCGCCATTTTTTAGGAACGTCTGTAGTGGAGTGGCGTTTGACTCAAAAAAAGAAAATTGTTAAAAATAGGTTAATTTCAAATAACACTGACTAGACCCTAATGCATTAGACTTATAACGTCGTTATTTTCTTAAAGGGATAAAAAATGAAATAAATAATAATAAATTACTAATTAACAATAACAAAATTTACTGTAAATATAAAAGGTTTGGTTGAGCAATTGACACATCGGGGGTGGGCAAATAAAATGTGTACTTGGATTCGGTTACAAAGATCAAATATAATGAAAAATGTACAGTGACAGGCAGATTTATCACTTACTAAAAAAGGTAAATAATTACGGCAACTTACAAAGATAAAACCATAATTTTTGGCAGAAGGCCACAATACACAAAAACTACTGTAAGTACTTCAAAAAGATAGATAGAACTAAAGTATTATTTGGCTAACGTAGTTGGCTGAATAAAAAGATTAAATGACATTTCACTAATAAACCAATTTTGATATTTTATAACATAAACAAATCTCTAAGTGTAAATAAAGGTAATAACATAGGAAGTAAAATACATAGTAGCATTTTAAGCTACAAGATACATATAAAAACAAACATAATGTGTTCTGCACAGAAAATTATTTACAGGTATTAAACAATAAATCTTAATAACAGTCTTCGAAAAGCATGTAACGAAATGGCCACACATAACACTGAAAGTTGCACCAAATTGGCGTCTTTGGCCACAATGTATGACGAAAGTTAATGGAATGTAGTCAGGGACTATTATCAGTTGCCGGTACATACAAGGGAGAAATGTAAATGTTTCTGCACTTACGGAATTGCAGAAACATGGACGAAGACACTGTTATGGGTTACAAGTTGTAACGTTAACAAACTGCATACCTAGATATATTAAACACCGACTTTAAACTTAACTCTTATTAACTCACTTAATGTATGTATGATATCCGGCCAAAACCGGATAGTTAAAAAAAACCGCTGCCCAAGGAATCACTACTTCCACATCCAGATTCTCTATCCAAGTCACTCACAACAAAAAAACTTTGTATGTGAAAATAATTGTTTATGGAACTTTAATAATATAATATTTGAAATCCTCTACCCCAAAAACCCATAAAACGATACCTCACATCGGTAGTGGGGTGGGGGGTGGTGATAGTGGGGGGGGGGGGGGTGGATGAAGTAAAAAAATATTTTGAGGTTTCTGTTTCCTGTACATACACTAAATCACAATTTTTGTCATCCCCTTTAATAAGGGGGTGGGAGTGGTAATGGGGGTTGCTAATGCCAAAATTTTTTTTGAGACCTTAGCTTCTCTTGTATATATTAAATACCAATTTTATGGACTCTTACTGCTTGATTGACCTATTTACCCCAAATTTACCCCCCAACCCTTCGACGGAACAAGATGAAAATATAATCTAGTTCTAGATCTCGTTAAAGTACATATGTGTATCAAATTTCAAGTCAATATCTTAAACGGTTCCAGAGTAAACGTGCGCACAAAAAAAAGTTACAGACAGACAGACAGACAGAAATTTTTTTTTTCGCTCAAACTTAAAATCTCGACGTTTCATGACATTTTAAGCCTATTTGGACAATAAAAGTTTTTAAAAATTTTTTTGTCGTTACTATACTTCCACTGGACGTGGAAGTAATAAAAAATGGTATAAATAATGAAACAGTTTCATTGTTTTTCACAACCTACATTACAATTATTACTACAAACTGGAAATATCTATAGATTAGTTACTAAATTAATACTTAAAGTTTACCGATGGTAAATTATGGTGAATAAAGACGAATTTTTCAGCGTTTAGAGGGGTAGTAGACGATTGCGTTTCTTTTGGTATACGTTGCCAGCTTCTGAAAGGACTGCTTACACTGCTTCAAGACTTACACTGCTTCAAGAAGCTGAAAGATATGTTTTTACAAACTTTGACGAAAGTATATACTGATTGGAGTTAGTACACCACCATGCTTAAGGGTCACTATTTCTATGAATCCGTGCTCCTTTCAAATAATAATCAATCTCCCTGACCATTGAACTTTTCTCCGAAACTACGATTTTTTTCGCCACATTCTCAAAACAGTCCCAGAAAGTGTTTTAAATATCAGCAGTAACATTAACCGGGTTTCTCTTACTTTGTTTACTGGAAGGAGAAGTACCACTTTCACTATCACTGCTTGAATATAAATCATCACAACTATTTTTTTAATCCTCCAGCAGAATAATTGGACGGGATATTTTAGCATAATTCTTATTAAAAAAACTGGTTTTAAATTTGAGGTCTAGAAGAGTTGCAGTAAGTATTTTTTGTCGTCGATGTTGCCAAAACGTGTCTTCAATCCAACTTTCAGTGTAAGCCGGATAGTTGGCCGGATATCCGGTATTCGGTATCCGGCCAAAACACTATCCGTTGCATCCCTAGCTAATATTACTCTACAAATGCTACTTTAATTAAGAACTCGGTACAATTCACCAAAGAAGGTAAATCTCAAAACTAATAAACACTTAAATGCCGCTTGGAAGTGAATTCATCATACTTTAATTCTTATTTATAGAGCGGGGTGGGGATTGACAATTTGGTATAACTTAACGATTGAAATGAACCAATCATTTGCCTAGTTTAAAAATGCTACCTTATATGGAAGGATTAGACAATACTAACGACCGTATTGACATCATCTTCACATAGCGGTTAAAGTTAAAAATACCAAAAATCCGACTACAGGGCCGGCGTCAGGAATTTTAAGGTTTCATAAATACTGAAAATGTTAGCAACAAAATATAAATCAGTGAAATTAACGATAATAAACTATATTTAACGGGCCTTATAAAATACACCGTTACACACTCTAGTTAATGTCAAAGATTGTTTGTCTTTGTTTGTTATAAGCTTCGCAAATACGAAAACGAAGCTTATATGCATTAAATTGGCACGTTTCTAAAACCGTAAATATCGCAGTAGAAAAAGAAATTGTCATTGTGTTAGTAATCGAATTCTCAACAACTTTCAAAATGTGTGACTGTCCGTCCGTTTGTCACATTTCTTGTAAACACGATAACTGAACAACATAAAGCCCGATCGTATTGAAGTTTGGTCAGTAAGTTAGTGTTAGTTGGGGGAAGCACCGTGTAGGCTTTTGAGCAAAATCGATCAGTAAATAAAAAAGTTGTTAATCGTTAAAATTGAAAAAAAATTGCTTCTTCATTTTTATGCTTTGCATTTCAATAAAAGTCTTGTGAAATGTTATTTCCTTTAACTATTTAATTATATATTTTTCTACTATAAATTTCATAACAGCATAATATGCAACCAACGATACTTATATGATTTTTAGCTAGACATTATTCCTTTTTACTTTATTTTATACTAACGATAGCTTCAAAGGAAGAAAAAAGAAAAGTTATTCTTTAAATAAATAATACCTCTCTCTATACATTATTCTGTTGCTTTATGTGGGTGCCTTAATGAAAATTTTTCAAACAAATAGATTGGACGGAGCAGCGTTTTTTTTCTTCCTCATTTAGTATTTAATGTTCATGTTACCAAATGAGGGAGAAAAAAGAGCTCATCGAACACTACCTTATCTCATTTTTTTTTTAAATCGGGCAACCCTTCCAAAATAACGGGGTGTTGCGGTATTAAATAGCACACACTGTATATAAAAACAGCCTTTTATGTTCTAGTGCACTTTATATAAACAAAAAGAAACATTGATTCTGATAAGGATTTACCCTAACAAAACTAGGGTTGAAAATTGGTATACGTGTAGGTATCAAACTGAAAAATAAACAACTTTTCCCTTTAACATTTATATAAAGGACCCCGGAACAAAACGGTGGAATCGGCTGAAATTTTGGTATTTTGTAGTTCAAGTCAGGCTGATCAAAAGTTTTTATCACATCAAGCCAATCCTATGGACAGTTTTTGAGATACAGCTTGTCAAACTTAGGTAATTTGCGTCATTTTAGACATTCAAGGACTTTTTACTCCTAAACTATTAACTTTAGCAAAAAATTGCAAGGGTCGAAATATTTTTGTTCTAGTCCAATAAAGCTCAAGAATTTTTTTCAGATTTTTTAATCAATTTTTAGGTTAGGTAAAATATATATATGACATATTCGGCACACATTCGACATATTTCGGCATGCTTCGGTGGAATTGGCTGAAACTTTGCTATTTTGTAGTTAAAGTCATGCCGATCAAAAATTCCTATTGCACTGAATCTATCCTATGAGTGGTTTTCGCTCCAGGAGTGCCTGAAGGTCTAACAACGAGGTAACGAGTAATCTATATGTACGTGTTTATGAATGGCTTCCGGCGTGTTTGGGTACGTGCGTGCATGTGTGTGTGATTATTTTTATCAAAGAACTTGCTCTTACTGGCACTATGTTTCTTATGAGAGGGTGATCCCATTTTTTTTGGTTTCACTTTCTATCTGTTTATTTTTACTTTTTGTTGTGTTTTAATATTCTGTTTAGCTTTTAAATATTGAGAACATCCATAGGATTTTCAGGAACAAGTGCTCTGTTTCTAGCATCATGTATCGTTCGAAGAAGAATCATTGATGGATATTTTATGTGATTTTCATACCGTGCGTACCCCAAAAACCATAATACGCTTGTGTTTTCAGCGGTTTCGCATCAAACTCATTAGAACGATTTTTCTCACACTAGTCCTACGACCAAAATGAAAGAGGACATTTTTTGTGTATTTTTACTTAGTGAATGAAATTCTTGTACCAAAGTGAAAAAAAAAATAAAACACAAGAAATTAATGCAAAATATCGACAGCCCCCCTCAATATCACCCACTCACGGTAAAAAATATTTTTTTAAATTACTTTAAAAATAAGCTTGTATTATTGTTCAATATGCGTATAAAGTCGCGTCCCTGTAAATCAAAAAGTTTCTGAAATATAAAATAATAATCAATTTTTGGGTGCCATTTTCAAAGGGCCGTAGCTCAAGGTATTTGCGAACATATTTTTGCATGTAGAATCTGCACCAGAAATTTGTCATCGATATTTCCTGTATTCACTGGCACATACATACACACAAATGCATACACACAGTACACAAACACGCTGGCAGCCATTCATGAACACGTACATATAGATTACCCGTTACCTCGTTGTTAAGACCTTCAGGCACTCCTGGAGCGAAAACCACTCATAGGATAGACTCAGTGCAATGGGAATTTTTGATCATCATGACTTTAACTACAAAATAGCAAAGTTTCAGCCAATCCCACCGAAGCATGCCGGAATATGACATATATATATTTTACCTAACCTAAAAATTGATTAAAAAATTATGAAAAAAAATAAAAATATTTCAACCCTTGCAACTTTTTGCTAAAGTTAATAGTTTAAGAGTAAAAAGTTCTTGAATGTCTAAAATGACGCAAATTACCTAACTTTGATAAGCTGTATCTCAAAAACTGTCCATAGGATTGGCTCGATGTAATAAGAACTTTTGTTCAGCATGACGTACTACAATTTACCAAAATTTCAGCCGATTCCACCGAATCAACATTTTCATGGGCTTTGTTCCGGGGTCCTTTTCAGAAAAAAAATCATTATTAGGGCATTTAAAAGAAGTCAAATATTACAGATAAAGAAATTCACCTCATTGCTTTTATGTGCGTCATTTGGTATTATTTTCTAAGCAAAAACTACGGACAAAATCAAAACGAACTTAAAATACAAATTTTTCCCGTATCATGCGGACTTTATTGATGGCACTGTATATATCATGTCTGTCACGAAAAGTTAAATGTTACTGCCAATGTTATTGTTTCACAAAGGTATATACGTATTGACGACCGACTTTTTCTATAATTAAAGTAAATCATGCGAGCCCCAGGTTTATGCAAACGAAGTAGGTACTACACAAGTCGAATAACTTGTCTAGTTGGCCTTGTCCATGTGCAGACTCTTGAACTGAACGTTGACAAACCAACCTCGCATAAATCTTTACAACAGTTACGGCAATACGGTGCAAAAAATAAATGCGATTTAGTGTTTTAAACATATGGCAAACTATATCCACTCGATATTTGCACTTAAATAATTTTCCGTTATAGTTATATCAATAAGTACTATGTAGCGACTAGTCTTTTTAAATAGAAACAATGTTGTTTTTTTTATCAGTTCGACCTCGATTGAGAAGTCCAAGGTTTTAGGTTGTAAATTTTATAGGGAACAGCTATTTTCGTTAGGTAAAACCTTCATGGATACAACTTTTATTATTAGATCGACATTAAATGGGGATACACTTTTTTGAGCATTCATGTGGGATCTGTTCTTAAAGCGGTCTACACACGATCCAGCGGCAGGGACCCAGCCATGTCGGCATGCTTTGAACTCATTCGTAAAAGTGAACTGGTCTGCTAGAATTCCAATTATCTTCAAAGCGTACCAACATTGTCGGGTCCCTGCCGCTGGATCGTGTGTAGACCCCTTATGAGCCAAAAGACTTTCCAATAAAATTGAACACAAGTTACGAGTATTTGGGTATCTAGGTTATAGGTATATTTTTAATATATTTAAAATATACTGTAGAAGATATGTATATAAATATATGTATGCTATACAAGTAATTTGATGTTCAAAAAATTTGATTTATTGATTGACCAGCATACGGTAGGTATTGCTGCCACTCCCGGGAACCATACGGCCGGCTACGTCCATGCTGAGTTGGATTTGGGTTATGCTTGTTGTCAGCAGCTAGAGCCACCTATGACACATGCTACAGGAATGTACAGGATGGGAAGTGTAGGTGTTTGTGAAATGCATTGTGTCGTGATCTGAGTGTTTATACTCCTCTGTGTTTTTGTTTCTAGAGTTCATCTTCTTCTGAGTCCTCTGTTTCCCCTCTGTTTTTGATTTTGGGAGAGCATATATCCCAGTACTTCATTGCGTGCTTTTTTGTATTTTTTGTAATTGTTTTCCCTGTTATTTATGTTGACGTTATATGTAGTTGTTTCATGCTGTTTTTCCTAATATAGGCCGTTAGAATTAATAAAAAAAAAAGGTGATTTTCAAGAAGTTTTATCTCCAAAAGATTTTATTGCATAGAATGCATCTTTTAGGTATAAAAACTTGAAAAATCATAGTCCGTATGGACAGAATCACGGGGAAAGTACCTAAAAATGCATAATGATGCAAAAAAGTGCATTTTTTGCTGTTTTTATGCATTTTTCAAGGGTTTTTCAAAGATATTCATTTAAGATTCACAAAAATTTGAAAAATGGTTTGTTTTAGTATTATACAAGCCTTAAGTAACATATTGGGTCATTTAAGACCCTTTATGGTCCGATTGTAGCCATTAAACGCATCCTAAAGTGCATAATTTGCATCCGTCTAAAAAAAAATTAATAATTGCTCTAAAATTAATAAAATATCGGCCAAATTTTATACTCGAGGGTTTTCGAGGTCACTAATTAGGAATTTTAAGAGAAAATCGGAAAATTCAAAATGGCTGACTGGTAATGGCGCGAAATTCAATTTTAAAAGTATATTTTTTTCCTTTTTTTTTCACATAAAATGTATACAAAGCAAATAACTAAATTTTCAGTTTTTATTTTTTTTTTGCATTTTCCCCTCCTCCCCTCCTATATCTTATTTTTTAACGCGTTGGCATTGAATATGAAAATTGATAAAAAGAAAAGTGCATTAAAAGTTTTTTTTTTAAATTATTTTTTAATATATAGCTTATATTATTTTGAAATTCGCGCTATATTTTTAAGTTACCATAAAAAAGTAGAGGCGCTACTTTTGAGCAAATAAAAAAATGAATATACGTCTTTTTTTAACTAAATTTTCAATTTTTATTTTTTTTGCATTTTCCCCTCCCCCCCTCCTATATCTTATTTTTTAACGCGTTGGCATTGAATATGAAAATTGATAAAATGAAAAGTGCATTAAATTTATTTATTTTTTTAAATTATTTTTTAATATATACCTTATATTATTTTGAAATTCGCGCTATATTTTTAAGTTACCATAAAAAAGTAGAGGCGCTACTTTTGAGTAAGTTATATCACGCAGTCATCTTCTTTTTTACCGTTATACTTGTGGTGGTATATACGCCGGTTATTTTTTTGTTGTTGAAGAAAACATGTGCTGATTTATAAATTTTAAAACTGAATTATTATAGAATTAATTAAGAAATTTAAATATAAAAAAGTGCAAAATTATTTTTTAACGCGCTGCCATTTAATAAAAGAACTGATAAATAAAAGAAAAAGATTGAAAAAGTGAATTCTACTTGAGATTCCTCTTTCAATTTTTTTTTTACATCAGCAACTACTTGTCTCCAAGATGTATACGATTTAGAACAGCTATTGTGAACCTGAAGATTGTTAGTTTCTTGGATTATATTATGTTTGCCGTCTTTTCTAACTTTACTCATTGAGACCATGGTTTTCTTTGCGACTTCTCCAACTTTAATGTGGTCCTCACCAAGTTCTAGACCACAGAAAATGCAGATGTTATCAGCCATGTTTACTTTCAGTCTACAAAAAAAAAAATTACAATATTAAAATATTTTCTTTTCTGAGATAAAAAACTCTATATTTAATTATTTGCAGAACATGTTTTAAATTTTTTTTTTAAATAAAAAAAAATTCACAATTAATTTTGCACTTTTTTATATTTAAATTTCTTAATTAATTCTATAATAATAATTCAGTTTTAAAATTTATAAATCAGCGCATGTTTTCTTCAACAACAAAAAAATAACTGGCGTATATACTACCACAAGTATAATGGTAAAAAAGAAGATGACTGCGTGTATATATATATATAACTTGCTCAAAAGTAGCGCCTCTACTTTTTTATGGTAAGTTAAAAATATAGCGCGAATTTCAAAATAATATAAGCTATATATTAAAAAATAATTTAAAAAAATAAATAAATTTAATGCACTTTTCTTTTTATCAATTTTCATATTCAATGCCAACGCGTTAAAAAATAAGATATAGGAGGGGGGGGAGGGGAAAATGCAAAAAAAAATAAAAACTGAAAATTTAGTTAAAAAAAGACGTATATTCATTTTTTTATTTGCTTTGTATACATTTTATGTGAAAAAAAGGGAAGAAAAATGTACTTTTAAAATTGAATTTCGCGCCATTATCAGTCAGCCATTTTCCGATTTTCTCTTCAAATTCGTAATTAGTGACCTCGAAAACCCCGAGTATAAAATTTGGACGATATTTTATTAACTTTAGAGCAATTATTAAAAATTTTTTTAAACGGATGCAAATTATGCACTTTAGGATGCGTTTAATGGCTACAATCGGCCCATAAAGGGTCTTAAATAACCCAATATGTTACTTAAGGCTTGTATAATACTAAAACAAACCATTTTTCTCAAGTTTTTACGTATCTTAAATGAATATCTTTGAAAAACCCTTGAAAAATGCACAAAAACAGCAAAAAATGCACTTTTTTGCATAATTATGCATTTTTAGGTACTTTCCCCGTCATTCTGTGCGTACGGACTATGATTTTTCAAGTTTTTATACCTAAAAGATGCATTCTATGCAATAAAACCTTTTGGAGATAAAACTTCTTGAAAATCACCTTTTTTTTTGTTAACTCCAACGGCCTAATAGCTCTTCTCAGACATCTTCACCCCGTACAACGTTTATCAATGTATGTCAGTTTCTATCGGCTGGAAAGTAAGTATTTTCAGCTCGGCTCAAATTGAATATGAATTTTCCGTGTCTTTTTGGCAATTTTGTTAGTTGTAGAAAAAAATAATGTGATCTTATCTTTCCGCGTTTGCATGATTGCAATATCCAATATTTATATGCTTAAGCGGCAATAGAGAACTTTCCACTCTTAGTATTCAAATAGCTATTTAATAAAAAATACAAGTATTTTAAGAAACCAATATTCTTTTACCATTTTTTTTTCGTGCAGAGGTTCTCTTTCTTTTCCCTTAAACTATTTTTTATGCACATGTACCTAGGTCGTGGCCAAAATTCTAAAGTTACCTACTTTTCCAGTTAAGAAAATTTTATGAATTGGTGTTTTATATTTCAAAATTGTAGTGCCTATATACTCATTACATTATTGTATAAAGTCTGCATTTTTAGCTATTTGTCAGTTTGAAAACAAATGTTGTTTTTCTGCCTAACGTCGTATTTTGTCTGGGTTACTTTTTTAATTTATAATTTTGCCTTCTACAGTTCTAAATTTTCGAACTGGAATTGAGTTTTGTGTACTATCCCTATCGATAAATAAGAAAGTAAAATTCCCGTATTGAGTTCTAAAAGCTAAAATATTGGATCCTGTCTGAAAAATCGATCCGTCTCGTGCAAATAAGTCACTGTACGAAATATCCAGATAGATATAACTAATCTTCACACCGCGCCGTACGCAGTTTCTCTTCCCCCATTAGTGCAGTAATCTAGTAAATTTTCTTGGAAGTTTAAAATATAATCATAATTGGCAAAATTATAATGATTTTAGTACGTAGTATGTATCAGAATGTGAAACTGCATGAGTCAAACACTAATAATGTAATATTCTATTATTAATTAGTGTCTTTGTTATTGTGCGAAACTTTTATTAAATTTTATTAAATTTAACATGCTGCTTAAAGATGTTCATTCTGAATAATCCGAAACTAGTGGGGTTGTTGAAAGTTCTCAAGTCACATGTTGAGAGATAATATGAATATGGATATGTATATTTTGTAACCGCCCGTCTTATCATATTAATTCTATTTTTTGGCGGAGGTCCCGGTTCTACTTGGTTTGTCGAAATTAGTTATTATTAGACAATTAAAGTAAATGGTGCAGTTATACAGGTTTGACTTGACTGGTTAATATTGTTATTAGTATGTTTTAAAATGCATATGAAATGTTACTATTTTTTAAAAGACATAAATATAAGAATGTAAATCAAAATTTCTTTTCAACTCTTGTGTACACTAAACAAAATACGCAAGTAAAATTCGTATGCCAAATTTGAAATTTTTCTCTATTACCGAATCATAAATGTATAGTACAGGAAAACTTTACTTTAACTCGGAAAAAAAATGTGCAGACCTTAAACTTTGGTTATAGGTTCAAAATAGGCCAAAGTTCACGAAACAAAAAGTTCCGCTGGAACCTATAGGGGGTGAAAAGGGGTATTTTTAATTAAAAAATCGATTTTTCTCGGGAAATATGGCATTTACAAAAAAATAGTTCAAATAAAAGTTGTTTCTGACGAAATTATCTTTAATTTGGTGTTTTTAAATTTTATTTTATTGTAATAATGAACCGAAATACTAGAGGTTTTATGTTCGGAATAATGTCATATGAATTAGATCTCATTAAGTTTTGGCAGATTAATAGTAAATGCATAAAAAAGAGAGCGAGGATTTGCTAATTTATAGGGGATGGATGCCACCCCTTTTCAGGGGGTGGCACCTAAGACAAAAACAAAGACATTGGAGCTGAGAGAGAATTGAATATTAAGAAGAAAAGGTTCTATGCAATTTTTCATATAAATTGATAGATATACTAGAAGATTTGGGATTTTATCTTGAAAAAGTTGTATTTCAAATACATTTTTCTGAAATCGATCGGCAATGTCTACATTTTCGGCGCGATTTCAGATCGAAAAATGCATAATTCCAGTATTTTAGTCCGTTGCTAGGAAACTATCAGAAAACAGACCGGAAAAGATCCGTTGCCAGGCAACGATCAACAAAACCGTACGGGAATGTTATTTTCCCGGCCTAGGCCGGGAAAGTAACATTCCCATACGGTTTTTTATGTATATTTTAGACAGTAAATAAACACACGCAGACAAACCAAATTACATTAAAATTGCATTTATTTGTAAGCAGTTAGATTGTAATGAAGAAATGTTATGCATTAATACAAATTCCTTAATTTATAATAATATTGATTGTGATTTCAGAAAAAATAGTATGTGTACTTCGGTGTGAAAGCACATTCCCGGACTTCGATGCTTGTTGGCCTCGGCTAGCGCCTCGGCCAACAATTTGCATCGTCGTCCGGGAATGTATTGCTTTCACACCTAAATACACAATATGCTATTTCGTCAAATAACTGGAAAGGTATTACATTGAGGTATGCTAGAGTCAAATAAGAAAACTACTAAATTAAGGATGAATTTCGTTTTTTTCTAATTGTTGTAGAGTTAATGATTGCTAAAGCGTTCAAACGTTTATAAGACGAAGTATTTAGTTTAAATGTTAACTATCTCAGAAACTATGACATTTAGGCCAAAAACGCTAATAACCAAAATGAAAAACTATTAATTACGCTTTCAAATGATGTTTTTCCTATTTTTATAGCATAAAAAAAAGTTATGACAAAAACAATGTACTTTTTCACATTTTTTTTTTATAAAAACGTCTCAATTTTGTTAATGTAAGTAGTCAGTAATTAAAAAAATATATTGCCATATACTGTTTTTCGTTAATATATAGCGTAATCTAGACCCTCAAATTTTTTCATCGGCTTACAGCGCTTGCTTTAGAAAAAAATTGCATTTTAAACTGAAAAGGGATTTTTAAAAAAATGTAACATTCTTGTTTCTCTGCAAATATCTCAATAAATATATTAGTTTAAGAGAAAATATGGTGGACATCAAAAATGAAGCTCATAAACTGAAAATATTAGTTTGTTTATATATTTGTGTAGGATTGATTGTTTTGGAGGTATTTAATTTTAGAGATGGCATCCGACCGTTTTTAGGATGAAATATTTAGTTTAAAATGTTGAATATCTTAGAAACTGTGACACTTCCATCAAAAGTTGTAAGAAACAAAATTAAAGGTATTTGATCAATATTTAAAATGATTGTTTGTTTGTTTCTGCATCACAAAAACATAAAGAAGTTCTGGCCGATTCAATGTGCGTTTTCACATTTTTGTTAACAAAATGTCGGCATTTTGTTGTAATTGCTCACTAATTAATTTTTCTTTCAGAAATGCTGTTTTTCGGGAATATCTAGCATCACCTAGATGCTAATTTTTAATTTTATTTAAGTATATTTTTGTAACGAATTTCAAGAATGGTTGCTTTATGAAGAAGAAATTTTACTCAGGAATTTTGGCAGTATTATTTGATGCCATGAACTCATTTTATAGTAAAATATGTAAACTTTCAATCTCTAAATACCTTAAGGGTGTCCGGAAAGTAGAGAGACCCAACTTAAATATAGCTTTCTGAGATCAAGAAGGACCAAGCAAGTTCAAAAGTACTTCCTTAAGTAGTTATGGGGTCTTAAAAAAATGTTTTAGGTGTATTTCAGAAACAAAACAGTCAATTTCTGTAGAATCGATAGTTTCGGAGATATGTAAGTTTAAAGTTAACGTTTGAAAGTTTTTAGGACGAAATATTGAGTTTAAATGTTAAATATGTCAGAAACAGACGTTTACGTCAAAAATACTAAGGGTCAAAATTAAAGACTGACAATTAGCTTTCAAATGTCCTTTTTTTGTTTCTATAGCATAAGAAACTAGTAGTCTAGGAGCTAGCGACGGTTTTCATCAAATGTCTACATACAGGGTGGTTCAAATTAGATGGGATTTGAGGTTTTCTCTAAAACTATGGCAGATAGACAAAAACCAATATAGGTGTCCTGAGCTCGATTTTCGAGAAACAAACAATGGCAAAAACCGCGATCGTCTATCTTTTTCGTCTACCGAGCTACAAAGCGTTTTTTGAAAATTGACATTTTTGGATGACCTCAATATCTCAATTACCAAGTGTCGAATCGGAACATTCTTAACGCACTTTTTTGAGTAGATTCCGTTGCTGATAAGAAGCTTATGCATGCTTCAGTTTTCGAGGTATAGACATAACTTTTGTTTTCTTAAATGGAACATCCTGTCAATTATTTCATTATTCGATCACAAATTAAATTAGCTATCCAACGATATATCATATGTCATATCATATATAGAAAAAGTGGTTAAACAATATCTAAACTACTTTGTTGTTTATTAATCTCCAGCTAAATTGATTGTTAGTTATCAATTTAGTTAACTTAGCTAACTAGACATTGATAAACTAGTCCTGAGTGATATATAGAATACCTATCCAATCCTCCCCAAATTGAGTATTTAAATAATTTCGTGTTTCATTTGACGTATGACCTGGAGCGCCATCGTGTTGGTAAATTAATCTTTGAAATTGTTTTACAGGCATCTTGTCGTAAAATGTTAATAAAATTGTCGGCATTCAAATTACCGTGAAAAAATGAGGACCTATTATTTGGTATCCAATAAAACCACACCATACACACCAACTGTAAAGGTTACGTGCAAATTTTCATGAACCCAA
Organism: Rutpela maculata; assembly: GCA_936432065.2. NCBI lineage: Eukaryota > Metazoa > Arthropoda > Insecta > Coleoptera > Cerambycidae > Rutpela > Rutpela maculata. The sequence continues at coordinate 207,246,110 of OW386287.2, forward strand.
TGGTGGTTATTATGCCGATTCAAAATTCCGGCCTTGTCTATCCATATAATTGATCTTTCAAATCCAGGCACTTCATTGCACTGACGCAAAAACCTCTGGCAAAAAAAATCGAGACGCCTTTGAAAGTCGTTTGGGTATAGATGGTGACTAATCCAAATTTTGTAGGATTTGAATTTATTTTTTTTTAATCAACGCAACGCAGTTGTTTTTGGGATTTCTAAATTTTCCTGTATTTCGCGAGACGATATATTAGGATTTTCTCTTACAGTTTCGAAAACAATATTTTCTACAGCTTCTCTACGTGCTTTATTATATGTTTTTGCTCGAGGCTTTACAAATCATCCAAACTCTTAAATTTTGTTGTAGGCTGTCTGGCTGTCTCTTTTCTGGGTATCTAAAAATATTGTTTAGGCGGCACTTTTGGCACAAAGTTTTGCTGTCTATAAGTTACCTATAAAATAAAGCTCGGAAGCTAAATTTGAATCTTCTCCGCATTCTATAAAACACTTAATCGTATCATATGTTTCACCATTACTAAATTCAACCATTTTTAACAATGCTTACTCACAATTAACTCACAAATTAGTTTTTGACATTTACGATAATTTTGGTTTTCTTTTTTTTTACCATGGCCTTCTCAATAAATATTACAAATGCGATAAATATGCATAGATGTCAATGAAAGACAATTCGAACAGAGGTCTAACCTCTACTTCATCACCTCGTCCTGTTCCTTCTGACAAATAGATAGCAAAAAATGAAGTGAGGCACATTTCTGTTGTCGTATTATGGACTACTAGTGTCTGGCATAATAACATATTTTAAGGTAAGTTATCATTGTAACTAAATGTAGTAAATTACCATGTTTTGAAAGTACGCACAAAGAACGACGAATTGTTGTTGACAGGCTCGCATGAGCATATAGCTGTGTAGCACCGCACCATGGGGGTATGTATGCAGGCAGTGGGCGGTAATGGCAATAATGAAGGCCCTGGGCCATCGGGGACATCTGGGATGTGCGTGCACGTACTTTTGCCTCCCCGATCGATATCATGAACTGGTCGCCCCTTTGTACTAGTTGTAACCCTGGTCTATGTCGTCCACTACAATATGACACTCCTTTGTAAACAGACAGATCAATAAATGAAAACTAATGATACAAAATTAGGCACAGAAATAAACTACCCTGTCAGGAATCAGTTAAAGCAGGGGTTACGATTTATATAATTATTTTACGGATGTTGCCTCAGGATATTGTAAGTTTAATAAAGAATTTTATGTTTCACTTTTTGATTGCAAAGCAATAATTGGATATGGACCCTGCAGAATGCATTAAGTAACTTGAATATCAAAGCACTTATACTGATCCTTTGAATTGCTTAGAAGGACTAAAGTTAAGCGAAGCGCTCGCGATTTACGAAATTAATTATAAGGATTGCAATTTGAAATACATTGGACAAACAAAACGTTCAACTAAAATTAGATTCAAGGAGCATATATCCTAACTCAGTTATAGTGTTGTGCAGTATGGCTTTGAATCACTGTTATAATAGATGTCAATAACTCGAGGTTAATTAGAAAAGTAAAAATAGTACAAATAGCGATAAAGGACTTATCCCAAACATTCCACTTTATTGATTAGTGGGTAACGTCTAGCCGAGACAGGTTTAGGTGGGGATAACCGAATTGATTGAATTAGGTCACGGTTCTGGACCATGATATTCATCTCTACATGATGGCAACTTGATTGATGAAATGCGCATCGTTTATAGTATTTGAGTAAATATTCAAGTGTTTGGATGAAAATATCAAATTTTACAACCTCCTCAATAATTGGCATGACATTTTTGCGCGTAAGTCTACTGATTAATGGAGAACCTTCCGAAAACATTAGTCTAAGTTGGTGTTTTAGTCAGTTTTAAAATATTTGCATCATAATCAGGCCATAAGGTTTTGTGCTGCCACTTTTTTAACAATTTAAAAAAAAATAAGCTGCCTACCTTTTTACTTTGTTTCTTTTTCAATTCTACTTCAGAAACTCTCACATTATCATATGGTTTGTTCTCTAGAGCACAGGTCTAGAAGATTTCTTGATATTTTCTTATCAAAACATTTGACATGACAACTCGTCAAATCTCATTTTATTACATTTTTACTTCTCTCGCTTACCGAAGGAAAGTATTGTAATAGTGAGAGATTTTTGCGAAATGTCATGTTTTATACTATGTAGATAACGGAAATTAAGTTAATAGTTATAATTCAGTCTGTCTGTCTATTGGCTCTATATCTACAAAACTATTTTACAGCCAGAAATAATATTTGATAGATAGTTGGCCTTTTATCAACGAAAAAATGAGATACATTGCCAGCACACTAGCTGAGTCGGCTAAGGAGTATTGTATGGTAAATACACTGCTTTTACTGTCTATCGCATATTGGGTTCGAGCCCCAATCCCAGCACTAACAATGTCGGGGGTATGGATGTATGTCTGCGTTTTTCCAAATATGTGACCCCCTTCCGGACAGCCTTAGCTTTGTATTTGGAGGTTGTCTGCTATATGTGGTGTGTTTACTTATAGTGAAAAATATACAGGGTGGACACCGTAAAAAAAGAATTAATGAAAAAATGTAACAGAACTCAACAATATTTGGCATATAGTTAACGCAATCGTCAAGGAAAAAATGCTATGCTTTTAGTGAAAAATATACAGGGTGACGCCCTAAAAGAATAACTAAGAAAAAACCGTTAAGGATAACGGTATTATCTGGCATGTAGTTAACTCAACTGTCAAGAAGGAAATCTGCTATACTTTTAGTGAAGATATACACAATTATTAATTGAGAAACGGTAATAGAAAATAATATTTGGAATATAATTGACACTATTTTCTATCTATAGTTTTAGTAAAAACATACAGGGTGGTGACCATATAAAAATAATTAATTAAGAAACGACGGAGGAATATAATGTTCATTGTTCAAACGTTGTCATCAGTGACAACAGTTTTAATGACTGAATATCAATTGCTCTTAATACGAAATATACCTGATATAACTTTTAGTTAAAACAAGACATGGAGTGATCATCCAATATATAAAAAAAAAAATGTAAATAAAAGAGGGAAATTTTGTGTGAATTCTTTATATTATTTTATTGAAGAAAATGTTCGATCCTAGCTTCTGACGCGAAAAGCGTTTTGAAAATTTGTTACTAATATAAATTATTCGTAATAGGAGATGTAAAAATACGAAAATATGCACCATTTATCAAATAAAAACCAATAGATCAGTGAAATCACCACAGCGCCTGGTGGAATGCGTAAAATCTCGACTATTGATTAAAATTTAAAGTAATTGCCCATGAAATTCTCTTTTAGATCATTTTTTACTCTATAGGTTAAATTTTTTTTCTGAATACCGCTACGCAAAAAAATTATAAGGTCAGTTTTGTGCAAAATTAAATTTGGCACAACAAACGGTTAGACAATATTAAATTTTCGTCCTAAAAATGAGAACAAAAATTGTTTCTTGAATGGCGTGCCATAATTTTTTTGCGAAAACATAACTGGCACACCCCGTATCTACATCACTGGTTAAAATTGGGCTCTAATTTTTTTACGTTGGATGCCATTTTATTTATGTGTTATGCACATAAATTCCTGTGTTAATGTCTTCATCTGTCCAAGAGATATTTAAAGAAATAATTTTTTATTTCAAAATCTATAACGCCCTCTGACATGGAACCGAAGGCTCCAGTGACAGATGTTCACATAGAAAAATGTCCTTAAATTTAGAGGTGGAATACGCTGCTTCATTTTTGACATTCCATTATGTTATGCTCTCTGTATAGGGTGATTCTTTTAAGGCGGCCATTAGAATATTTCCCACTTGCAGATGAGATAGATATATGAGATTTGGTACCCTACCACAGTCGACCATTGCGAGTCTGAAAATAATAATTTCAAAATGGCGGCACTTTCGGAAATACTGGAAGTCGATACCAACTTGCTTATTTTAAATGGAACACCCTATATATTTTTGATTTTTCGAAATGATCATAAAATTGATTGTTTCTAATCATGGGTAAGTTGATGGCAATTTTTACTAAAAATTCTTGGACATTTAAAAAAATCGCCAATATTTCGAAAAGTTGTAACTTTAACCCCTACAATGCTTATGCTAGAAAAAAGGGAATTTAATTTAACATAATTTGATGTAAAAAAATACATTTGAAATAAAAAAGTTTTTGAGGTTTGAATTTGACAAAATGTAATGTGAAAAATAAAACACTTGGTACATTATTTTATAATTTATTTTTTTTGTAGAGAGTAGCTCACCTTGTGTTCTTTCTATGTACCAAAGAGCAAATAAGGATCTCCTACACGAAGAAAGTTATAACGATTCTTGCAAACCGTTGCACCTGTCAAATTTTTTATAAAATATCAAATATCTCCGAAACTGCTCGGTTTAGGTATAGAGTGTGCTACATGTTTTGACTTAGAACTTTATGATCATTTCGAAAAGTCGAAAATATATAGGGTGTTCCATTTAAAATAAGCAAGTTGATATCGATTTCCGGTATTTCCGGAAGTGCCGCCATTTTGAAATTGTTATTTTCGAACTCGCAATGGTCGACTAGGGTAGGGTACCAAATCTTAAATGGCTATCTCATCTGTAAGTGAGAAATATTCTAATGGCCGCCTTAAAAGAATCATCCTGTATTGCAAGAAAAATAACATTACTGAAGAAATCTGTGAAGGTATTTACAAATACGTAAAAATTTAACTCCACGCATGCCTGGCTCCCTTCAGCTTCGGAGCAAGTCGTCTGGCAATATATATTTTCTTATTATTATGTAATCAAATTATTTTGCATACAACTTCAGGCACCTCTGGCACCCCTTGCAGATTCTAGATTGTTTAAGGAATTGCTTGGCCCTAAATGGGCCTTTCTTCACGTCAACCTAAAAGATCTTTTATGAATTACCCTACAACTAATTGTTGCCCTGGATTCCAAGAATTTTTACAAAGCTTGTGTTTTCCTGGGGTCTAATTTCCCATGTCTTTAGGCGCTAATTCGGCATGTTCCAGTCACTTTAGCCTAATGCGGATTAATACCTTGCATTCGCAGAGTATATGTCCCGCAGCCTCAGTTGCAGCATCGTAGTAACTGCATTTATCATCTTCTTTCATGCCCATGTTCTTGAAATGGTATCTCAAGGGGCAATGACCAGTTGGCTTGTGATCAGCCTTAGGTTGGACTTTTCGAGTTGGAAAAGCCTTGTGGCATTCTTTGTTGAATAGGTTATAAACTTTTTCGCTTGTCTTTAGCCTGGAGTATTCCGCCAGTAGGACTTCTTCTGTTCCATTTCCCATTTCTGGACCTCCTTCGTTATGTGTCCCTTAGATAAGCCACAAAACGGTGTGGGTACGAAAAATGGGACTTCAGTCCCTTTTCTTGCAAAGCTGTCAGTTAATTCATTATCTTCTATTCCCTCACAACCTGGCACAAATATGAAAGTAACCTTGTTTTTTGCCAGTTGCTTCGATGTAGATTGTCTACATTCCCAGGCACTTTTAGACTCGAAGGTATAACACCTGGGAGCCTTTACTGCTGCCTGACTATCTTTGCCATTCGAATGCCTTTGTTAAGGCATTTCTGGGCATACAGAGCATAGATTTCTGCCTGGAAGATGGTTGGGGTGTTGCCAAAGGCTTTAAAGTTTAAGGTCCCGTTACGCCCACACCATCCCCACGCCATCTTAGATCCATCAGTATGCTGAATGCGTGACTCTTTCTCCAACAGCAGTGTTTTGACCCTACCTGCTTGACGGCTTTCAATCAAACGGGCAGTCAGTCATGCTTGATTGGCATTGGGTCAGTGGGTTTGGTCATGGATTCCAGTTGCTCCCGAATCCTTAAGTGACTAATCAGGTCGCCTGGTATGAATTTAAATGCCTGATGCAGCCTTAGGGCACTAAGTGCTGCCTCCTTACTCACATGCAGATGCAGAGGAAGTATTGCCTCCATAGCTGCTGTGGGACAGGAGCACATTGCTCCTGTAGCCCTATACGGGCAAGGCGTTGCAATTTATGCAACTTTCCTTGTGCTAGACTTTCTTCTGTTTTTGACCACCATACACATGATGCGTAGGTCACCATGACAACCGAAAGGTAGGACGAATGTATCATTTTCGGCTTCAAACCCCAAGTCTTGCCAAACAGCCTACGGCACCATCCAGATAGTCGTGGTTGAGTGTCCTTTCCAAATGCGAGTTCCAGGTAAGTTTTTGGCAACCCTTGAGTTCCGAGCTAATCGTGTGGCAATATTTTTCCTTATTTGCTATTATGTAAACAATCTCCACATCAAAAACAATTTAAAAATGACATAAGTTAACATTTTTTTGTGCATTTTTGGATTGCGCCCATGCCTCGCCGTTGGTCTACTACCCGGCAGCAGATGCGCATTTCGTGATGTCACCTTTCATGATTTCATATAAAAACTAGTCAGGTACTCCCATTTAAAAATTACGTAAGGAAAATGTTCGCTGGTTCTCCGACTATAATAATATACACAATAAAGGCTAGTAAGCTTGACATTTCCTGTCGAATTAAAGATTTAATATCATTTTGCATCGTTGAAAAATAGATAAGAAAAGATTCACTGCACCGATTCCCAAGCTGCGAAACGACTTGTTGACGGGACGGATAGATTTGTATAGAGGATTTTGCAACGAAAGAAGGTCATTGACACGTCGCAGGATTAAATTTCGACTTGCACGCTGCACGGGAACTCGTGCAGTAAACTGATGCGCTACAAAATAAATATGTAATTTCAGTGTTTCTGCTTATTTGACAAAAAGTAATGTGCACATCTCGGTACTCGAAATCCGTTTCGCAACATGTCTGTGAAGAATATTACATTACGTAGGTGCTTGGCAGGGTAATGCGCCCTACGGTTTCAGCGTGTGCATCGCATTTGCGTTTCAAACCTTGTTATTCCTGTAATCACGTGAAATAAAAGGCATTTTATAAACAGAACTTATTAATCCAGTAACCTTGTCATCAAAAAGTCAAATCGGGTATCCATGCTTTTTTAATATGTTGTATAGGATTAAAAATTAATGTTAAAACACATTAGTGGACAGGACTGCAATCAGGCCTGTAACCAGAATTAAATTGTAGGGGGTGCTCAGGGAATTTCAGTGGGTTAAATAATTTATTTCATCAAAAGTATATTTTTTTTTGATGTTTATTATAACATATCTACATATTAGTAGGTATCAGCAAAAACAAGGATTATAAAATATGAAAAACTAACACAAGAATTCATAAAATAAAAGAAAAGGTAAAATATAGTATGAATTAATATTAATATTAATCAATAAAGTTGCAATCTCCTGTTGCGCCTGCTGTTAATTTTTCTGAAGAATACATCTGTGTCAATATTCCGCTCCTTCTCAAATGCAAGAAGACTCAAGTCTGCCATTCTTTGATGGCACATGAACATTCTTTGGGGACGATTTATTTGAGTCAGTGTTGAAAAGGTGGATTCGCACACTGCAGTGCTACAAACAAAAGTCCTGTCTGTAGCCAAGAGATTATAAGTATCCTCAAATGCCAATCTTTGATTATATATTTCTTGGAATACTATCATCAGTCGCCTTTCTTCCTCGCCCTTATCGTTGATAACTTTTACTTCACTTTTTTTTTCTATAAATTTCCTGAAAACTTTTATTTCTTCTACTGATGGAAGTTTTATTCTCAATTTCGAATCAAAATGTTTAATTTTATTCAAATCCATTTGATCTTCAACCGTGGAAATGGCTTCCAACAATTCGGCGTTCCACTAAACCTTAGGTTCATTTCGTATAAAATAATGTCAATTGCTTGATTAAATAATGTTTTAAATGGTGATTGGGTACCACAACATCTGTAGATCTTTCCCCAGTATGATTGGTTACAATGTAATCTGAAGTTTTCTCGGTATTTTTCTTTTGCATAGTGGCAAGGAAACAGCTGCATCATCGTCTTCAATATGAAACTCAGTATTTAACATTTTTATTATTTCTTTTAGTGCCAGTTCTCATTTCTTCATTAGATTTTGTAGCAGCATTTGTAATTTCAAATGAATGTCTCAAGCTATATTCACGTGGCTGGAGGGCTTTGTTCGCAGACTCAGTACTTAAAATTGTTTTCACAAAAACAAAAATCTTTAGATTTAATAACAGCTAACAGGGCGTTTCTGCTATTTGTAACAATCTGGAAAATTTTCAGAGAATCTAATATTTTGGAGGTTCTTTTAATAACAGCGCATTTTAATTATTGAAAATGAATAAAAAATATTAACTAAAGTTTTCTCAGGTCGTCTTCGGTTTTAAATAAAAAAATATATTTTTGAAAAATAAAGTCGTAATATGGAAAACTTTCCAGAGGGTGCTCAAAGTTTTTCAGGGGGTGCTCGGCACCCCCTAGCTACAGGCTTGACTGCAATTGCAGTTATTTCAGCCGTAATGTCGTTTGTTTATATCTGTTTTTTTTTCTTAATATTTCTTAATATTTCTTAGTGCATCATGGGCAGCTCCCAACTTCTTTTGACTGTCCGCGAATGTGTTAAATCCAGGTTTACAATCTCGGCAGACCTCCGTGTCTTGGTAAAAAATCCAAAAAACTGCGAGATTTTTGTTTTTTATTTCAGTTTTTGTAGATTTTGGTGCCTAAGGTCTACTTTTTTGGTAAAAACAATTTAGTATTTTTTAAAAGTAGACTAAATTTGCTACAAGAGCGGACTCTGTAGATCAAATAGTATCCGAGAAACAACTGTTCAAAGTTTTGCAAAGTGTCCCCTATTTTTGGGGGTTGAAACTTTGAAATTTTACTTATGTGTCCATATCTGTTTCCCTATTGCCCGTAGGGCTCTTTACCAAGTTACACTTTTTGAAGATTCATCCCTCTTCTACATAATATATTATTACACATTTGCCGTAGGACAAACGGTTTTTTCTGTACGAGGCCGGAAAGGCCGTGCTGTCCGAATTTGGGGGTCTTCTGTACAGGACAAACGGCTATTATTTCCAATTTACAATACTACATATACTAATGCCCTTAAGGAGGGATGATGATTTGTGAAAAAACTTTCATCGAATACCGCGCGGTTTTCATGATACGGGATGTTGAAATTTTGAACTCCTTTTTTAAAAAAAAAATGAACCTACTTTTTTCCGCTCATTTTTCTTTCATGCATGTACGACCCTAATATAAGAAAATTTACGTTGGTTTCATTTTAATACAATCGTTGGTTTAGGAGCTAGACAGCAAAATATGCTATTTTGGTATTGTTGCATTAAAAAAACCAAAACCAGTATAATTCTGGTAAATGTTTTTGTTTATCCTAAAAGTCCAATTCATTGCGCATAGAATGTGTGTTTTTGTATTTAAGTAGGATCAACACTTATTGTGTAATAACGATTTATGTTCTGTGTTCACCAGTCTCCTTTTTCACATTTTTTTTGCGGCCTTATGGTTCATAGTAGGGCAGAAAGCAATGTATACCTGAATAGGGCACATATTAGGGTGTTAAAATGGATCTCTTGTTAAAATGCGATAGGACGTACCGTTTTCGAGTAAAACGCACTTGTTTGCAAAAAATTATTTCAGATCACACTTTTCATCGACTGACTAGTAAATACTCACCGCTGACTACGAAAAAATAAAACTGTGTCGCTTCTTGCTTTTTCTGTTTATGAGGGACATTGCTAATGAAAAAATGAAGGGACTCGGACGGAATAGGGGGTTCTCACGTTCTCACTCCCCTATTTGAAGGTTCACGCTTGTCTCGAATCATCATTGCAACTTATTTTGTGTCTATAACAAAATCCACAGTAATTTTACCTTCCTCGCGAAACAGCTATTATATGTCCATTTCATCGGAAAATGATTTAAAAAAACAAACTCCTAAGAAAGAAAACACCAAAATGTAGAATTTATTTGTCAGATCACAATTCAGAACACAATGAAAACTCAAAGCAAACATAACCAAACAAGTGCGTTTTACTCGAAAATGGTACGTCCTATCGCATTTTAACAAGAGACCCATTTTATCACCCTATTATGTGCCCTGTCCACGTGTATATAATGCTTTCTGCCCTACTATGAACCATAAGGCTGCAAAAAAAAATTGTGAAAAAGGAGACTGGAGAACACATGGCATAAATCGTTATTACACAATAAGTGTTGATCCTACTTAAATACAAAAACACATTTTCTATGCGCAATGAATTGGACTTTTAGAATAAACAAATACATTTACCAGAATTATACTGGTTTTGGTTTTTTTAATGCAACAATACCAAAATAGCCATTTTTGGCATATTTTGCTGTCTAGCTCCTAAACCAACGATTGTATTAAAATGAAACCAACGTAAATTTTCTTATATTAGGATCGTACAAGCATGAAAGAAAAATGAGCGAAAAAAAGTAGGTTCACTTTTTTTTTTAAAAGGGGTTTTCAAAATTTCAACATCCCGTATCATGAAAACCGCGCGGTATTCGATGAAAGTTTTTTCACAAATCATCATCCCTCCTTAAGGGCATATTAGTACGTCGGATGGCTGGCTCTATCGTTCACTAACCCAATACCGAGGTATAACCAAATAAAACCTATTTCATTTTATTCAGCAGGTTTTTTTACATAGGAAATCACTTTTGACGACACTCTCCATTGGTCGAGACTGAAGTTACAAGAAAAAAACAAAAAAAAATGAAAATAACAAAATTCAAATTCAACAACGAATAACTTTCAAACGAAAAAAGATAAAATTATATATTTTTTTAGATTTATAGTACAAACGATTCTCTTTAATTTAATGTATAATTTATTACAAAAATAATAACTTTAACATTAAAAAATTGACGTTGATTTAGATGGTACACAAATTGTCAATTTTTTTGAAAGGTCTAACTCATTGTAACTCGCTTATGTATTGAGCTATTCGAATGTTTTATTCACCAAACACTGCCAAATTTCATAGACTTCATTTTGACTCAATTAATGCTGGGTCTAGCTCTGTAAATAAAAGCGGTACAGCCTTTTAAACACAACGAAGCGCGCTACGGCGACGGAGTCGCGAGGCTTCCCCACTCGTTCCCGGTACATCCCGCGTTCACCATAAATCGCGCAAGGCTACAATCAGCGGCCGTAACAAAAGCTTTAGAATTATCTTCCTTTATAGTAAGATGATAAAATTAACAAATCAAATTGAATAATATGATATTAGTTGTAATAATCTGCTATATATGGTGTCGTACTACGCGGGTGGTGCATTAATAAAGTGAAAATAATAGTTAGGTATCAGACAGATATAACTGATTTTCAGATATATCATTGTAAAAACCGCTGCCCAAGGAATCACTATTTCCATATCCGGATTTTCTCTCCAAGTCACACAACGAAAAAATTTTGTATCTGGAAATAATTGTTTATGGAACTTTAATAATATAATATTTGAAATCCTCTATCCCAAAAACCCATAAAACGATACCCCACATCGGTAGTGGGTGGGGGTGGTGACAAGGGGTGGGAGTGGTTGGTGGATAAAGTAAAAAAATATTTTGAGGTTTCTGGTTCTTGTACACACACTAAATCACATTTTTTTTCATCCCCTTTAATAATGGGGTTGGGGTGGTAATGGGGGTGGCTAATGCCAAAATTTTTTTTGAGACCTTAGCTTCTCTTGTCTATACTAAATATCAATTTTATGAACTCTTATCTGCTTGATTTACCTATTTACTCCAAATTTACCCCAATTTACCCCCCTACCCTTCGACGGAACAAGATGAAAATATAATCTAGTTCTAGATCTTGTTAAAGTACATATGTGTACCAAATTTCAAGTCAATATCTCAAACGGTTCCAGAGTAAACGTGCGCACAAAAAAGTTACAGACCGACACACAGAAATTTTTTTTTTCGCTCAAACTTGAAATCTCGACGTTTCATGACATTCTAAGCCTATTTGAGCAATAAAAATTTTTAAAATTTTTTTTGTCGTTACTATACTTCCACTGGATGTGGAAGTAAAATCATGCCAGCTAGTAAAGTTTTTACTTTGCTTCGTATATTTTAATATTTTTCATAAAACGTCAGAGGTAACCACATAATCAAAACAATTATTTGCCATGCTTTCACTAACTCGTAGAGGCTCTGAACGATTAGTTGGATTTTTGTACATAACTATATTTTTGTTTTCATGGTTAAAATCGGTTAAAATCTAAATAAGCTTGTGTAAATAGGCTGTTCTTTTTTTTAAATAATACTATTCCTAGTGGGATTTTTACCATCTAGCCAGCCTGTCTTCGTTTCGATCAAAATTATCACTGCGATAAATGTAATTGTTTTCTTCAGAACTTACTGGAGGAACTCCAGGTGGTATAAAAATGTCGTCACCAGTTTTTACTAATACGTGACTAGCTAAAGACGTTAAAAATGTACGTATTTCATCGTAGGAATAACCATAGCCAAAAGAATAAAGCATATCATTAAGTTCTTTTTCTTCTGACGGCACGAAACACATGTAGTGATATGTAAAGGATTAAAAAAATGGCCTAAGCTGATTGTTTTTTTTTTCCATAAGTATTAATATAAATTCCATTACTATAGAAATAATGTTTAAATCAAATTTGTCTGTTCTGACATATTTAGTATCCACGACATAAATGTTTATAACAAATCTGAAACTTCTTATTTACATTTATGTTCATTCAGATTAGTAGTCGGTGTTTTTTTTATAGTTTTAAAACATCCAGCTATAGCTTCTCTTAAGATACCGGCAGCTTTATCAGGAATTGTCAATTCATTCTCATGAACCAAGTTTTCTTCGCCTGATTCACTTGTGACTGACAACAAAAATCCTTTTAGCTTTATTATCACTTGAATGAACTGTTGTTGTATTTTCTTTGTGTTCACAAAACACTTTGTTTGCTTAAATGCTTTTCTAATCTCTTTCTTATATTTCCACTGCTATAATAATCTAATTTTTCTTCCGTCTTTTCTTCAAAAATATCATTAAGGCGTGTTTTTAGAAATATTAGAGTTAAGAATTCTTTTTTCAAAACAGCAAGATAAACCTCCTTAAATAAAATATTTAACGCTACTTTAAATTCATTTTTTTCTTTCAGTTGTTTAGTTTGTACACATTTAACCTGCCTTGTATTTCTGTATCACAATGCGACACTGCAGCTTTAATATATAACTAGTCTTCAATATGGGAAAGCCCCTGCAAAATTTTAGAGGGTTCTGAGGTAATTTAGTATATTAAATTATTAGTAAATTTGCAACAATGCGACACTGCAGCTTTAATATATAACTAGTCTTCAATATGGGAAAGCCCCTGCAAAATTTTAGAGGGTTCTGAGGTAATTTAGTATATTAAATTATTAGTAAATTTGCTACTGATCTTGAGTAGGTCGGGAATAAGTCGACAAATTTACTTGTGAAAGAACGTATTGAAGATGTTTACATTTCCTTAATTGGCATAAAAAGTGAAGCCGGCAAGCGCGGCAAAGTACAGATCAAAGAGAGCCGCGTTTTTTGCTTTCGGTCGAACAATGAGGTCACCGGCGTGTTATTGTAAATATCTCTTGCTATTGCAGAGTTAACTGGTTAACTGGCCTAGGGTCATTGTCTTTTCGATTTATTTCGATTTATTTCAATTTATTTCGCTATTTTTGTCAATATTTTTTGTCAATAGTGTCAATCCCAAGTCTGATAAAGTGATATGGTTGTACCGCGTTACGTCAGATTGGTTAGTCATTGGCGGCGCATTTATAAAAAAAAAAATCGGCAGCTACTGGAAGCGGCTGGAACCTCCCCACCGGTGATTCTTTGAAGCCGAAAAGAGCACTAAACAATATGAACGATCTCATTTAATTATATTTATTAAGTTGAAATATTTTTTTCGTATTACAATGGGAAAAAAAGTCTTGCGTTCGGTGGGATTTGGACCTAAGAACTTGAGTGTTAAATTTATAGTCTGCACAACATTAATATTTTATTCAATGTTTTTAATACAAATATATGCTTCATCGGATCCTAGCCCGGGGCCAGCCAGACAACCACGGTGAACACCGCCGTGGCGAGTGTGAAGCTGAACGGGGTAGGTCCGGTTTGGCTTGGAGAAAAATAGAAAAGTAGCTCCTGTCTTCTGTAGGCAGGCTTAAAGACTAGGTTAAAATTATAATGTGTCCACATGGACCTAAAATTAATATGAAAATAAACACAATTCTATAAAAACGTTCGTAGGCAAGAGCACTTAATAATTTTGATTATTGATACGGGAAACAACTAAACGAAAAAACCTGTTCGTTGGTAATGGGATGGATGGCAGGGATGGCCATCTTTGGAAAAAACCATATAACTCTTGGTGGACAGCTTCCCTGCCAGATGTAGCCAGGGTAGTGTTCATGGTGGATCGTTTAAGTTTGAGTTGGTATATTTTGTTTTATCTTTTGGCCTCGACCAATTTTTCACTAAATCGGTCGGGGAAGTGATAGCTGTCAAATTTTTGGTTCCAATGTTTCTCTGGGGAATTTGGTTTTTGAAAAATGTTTAGGTTGGTACCAATGTCTTAAATTGTTTTTAGGTTATGTAGTACTATTTTTAGGTTATGTTGCCGGAAGAATTTCCGGCGGTATGCCGGAAGCAGCGGAAATAGTTTTTAAAATATGTCACTGTCACTTTTAAAGTTTTATTGGAAAAAACTCACCGAAAGCGTTCCGGTGGGATTGCTTACACTTGTAGAGCTTGTAAGCGGCTCAGGATGGACTCTCACACCATCCGTGGGCTTTATAAACGTCGAAAAAACTTGTAATCTCTCGATACACCTGACACGTCAAAAATACTCAGCATACAGTCTGCACGCTTTAACACACTAGCAGAGAACTTATACCACAAATGGACCCGTAGTATTTTTTGGGAATTTTCCTTTGAGTCCATTTAATAAAATTTGACATTTTTCTGAAAATTTGACATTTTTCTGAAGTGACATTACTCCGAAAATTTGACAATTTTCAAACATTTGACGTTTTTCTGAAAGGTGACATTTCTTCGAAAATTTGACGTTTTTTCGAAAATTTGACATTTTCCTGAATTTTTGACATTTTTCTGAAAAGTGACATTTCTCTGAAAATTTGACATTTTTTCGAAAATTTGACATTTTCCTGAAATGACATTACTCCGAAAATTTGACAATTTTCAAACATTTGGTATTTTTCTGAAAGGTGACATTTTTTTGAAAATTTGACATAATTCTGAAAAGTGACATTTCCCTGAAAATTTAACATTTTTTCGAAAATTTGACATTTTTCTGAAAAGTGACATTTCTCCGAAAATTTGACATTTTTTCGAAAATTTGACATTTTTCTGAAATGACTACTCCGAAAATTTGACAATTTTCAAACATTTGGCATTTTTCCGAAATGTGACATTTCTTCGAAAATTTGACGTTTTTTGAAAATTTGACATTTTTCTGAAAAGTGACATTTCCCTGAAAATTCAACATTTTTTCGAAAATTTGACATTTTTCTGAAAAGTGACATTTCTCCGAAAATTTGACGTTTTCCTGAAAATTTGACATTTTTTAAAAATCTGACATTTTTCTGAAAAGTGACATTTCTCCGAAAATTTGATATTTCTTGGAAATTAAAAAAAAAAATTTCGTGACTCGTCTTGTAGAAATATTTTTTTGATATCATCATCAGTTCGCCTGTTATAAGAATTTTATGCTTTTACGACGTCATCAGAACGTAGGTGTATTTTTAATTCACTCGTATTCCATCCATCTACAATATTTCCATCTACGTTTCAAACTTTAATTGGATGTTTCCAATAGTTAAGTCGATATCTGCACCAGTTTCTAAGAATTTTTCTTATTTGTGACGTAATGTGACGTAGGTGTATTATTAATTCACTCGTAATCCGTCCATCTACAATATTTATACCTACGTTTCAAATTTCGGTTACAAACATTAAATATGAGAATAAACGAAAACACCTTAAAATTTGAGGTTATGTTAGTTATGCGATGCACATGCTCAGGTAATTGTAGGACCGTATTGCTCGCGCCATCTATTAAAGTAAATAGAAACCATGCACTTACGAAGCCATTATTATAATAGGAAAGTGCCGGACCACCTATTTAATACACCGTGGTGTAGACGCAACTGGTACGCAAGGTCACAGAAAACGAGCCATCAAAACTGAAAGGAACCGCCAAAGACTTCGCCTCTGTGCAGTTACTGTATTCTGTGGTTCCACTATAAAATATATTTTACACAAGAAGCGTGTTATTTGGTTTTTAATTTTTTTCACGGAAACCAAAGCTAAAAAGTGCAAGTGTTATATATCGTTGAAATCGGAATTTTTACTGCTTTTCAATGGTTCGATTACAAATTGTAAGTAATCATAAAATAAACAACTTGTTGTGCCAAAACAGCAACAAACGTAATCCGATCTCAACCAAAACCTTTTCAGATCTTCTGGAGCACTAAAGAAACCCTCATGCAAAGTTTCATCCAAATCCGTTTAGTGGCTTCGCCGCTATCGTGCTAACAGACACACACACACACACACACACACACACACACACACACACACACACACACACACACACACACACACACACACACACACACACACACACACACACACACACACACACACACACACACACACACACACACACACACACACACACACACACACACACACACACACACACACACACACACACACACACACACACACACACACACACACACACACACACACACACACACACACACACACACACACACACACACACACACACACACACACACACACACACACACACACACACACACACACACACACACACACACACACACACACACACACACACACACACACACACACACACACACACACACACACACACACACACACACACACACACACACACACACACACACACACACACACACACACACACACACACACACACACACACACACACACACACACACACACACACACACACACACACACACACACACACACACACACACACACACACACACACACACACACACACACACACACACACACACACACACACACACACACACACACACACACACACACACACACACACACACACACACACACACACACACACACACACACACACACACACACACACACACACACACACACACACACACACACACACACACACACACACACACACACACACACACACACACACACACACACACACACAGACATTTTTCAAAAACAACTTTTTTGGGTTCCTGGGACCTCAAAACGTAAAGATTTGATGTTATCTCAATTTTCGATTTTGGACTAATTGTAGTAACCTCCCACAATTTTATTGTGGGGAGGTTAATAAGGTAATTTTTGGTCATTTTTTTTTAATTTTCCATTTTTTTAACTCGTTTCAGTGGGGACCACCTACTGTTAAATTTTCCACATGTCATGGTAGATCACGTTGTATTATTAATATTGAATGCAAAGAATATCGGCACTTACCTTTTCATGTAAATAGTTCAACATTGCATTTTTGTCTACAATTAGGTACAATGTTGTTCATTTCTTTCCATCGAATGAATGCTTCGTATTCCTTTTAATTTTGACGAGATTTCACTGGAAGTAAATCTAACACAATTTCCTTCGCTTTTTCAGATTTTATACCGTATAAAAAGAACGCGTCAATTTTTTTTTTGTTTACATTAAACAATCTGTAATATGGTCGCATGATAATTAAAATTCGAAGTTCTCTATTTTCAAGAAATATTTGCTCTGATCAAAAATTTAAATATGTTTTAGGGACCTTTAAAAAAAAATGTTGTTTGTAACACATACCTAAAATCAGTTTTTTGGGACTCATCGGCTATAATTCGTCCCAAAAAACATGATTTTAGGTACTTATTACTTGTACCGGAGTTATGGGGGTAAAAAGAAAAATGGAAAAAAATGTGATGTGTTATGGCTTTTACTCTGAATATCCCCAATGTGTTACAACGCATTTTCAATAAAGGCACTGTAACAAAATAACATAAATAAAATGTACAACAATTATGCAAATTTTATTGGAATGTATAAAACTTTACAACATTTTGCTCTGACATTTTACAATTCTTTAAAAAAAATTAGCACAAGACCTTGTTCCACAATGTTGTGCTAAATTTGCCAAAAGATTTCTTCCTGTTCTCGATTAACTTAAACTTAGTATCAATTAAGATTTGTATCGTGCCTAAATTGTGTACCAAATGGGCAAGTATACAATTTCTTTTAAATAATTTTAATAACATCTACACATAAAAACAGTTGACCCGTATTTTTTATTTTATTTTTTAAATAATGCCTTATAGTAAAAAAAAATTATGAAGTTTAAATTGTGGTATAACGGTTAGATATTGCCGCTAATTTTCGGGCTATTCTATTGGCTATGACGTAATAGCGTAATCACCAGATTCTAGTTTGTGCTTGAAGAGAGAAACGAGTGCTACGTTGCCATATTTCAATAAATAATGTAAGATATTCTGTACTGCTATACGGAATCCTCTGTAATATTATAATTCTGTATTAGCAAGTTATCAGTCAGCCTTAAAAATATATAAAATATTTACTTGCTGGGTATCTGAAACAGTATTAAAAATTAATATTAAAATTTATTTCAGACAGTGCAGTGTGCACATTCTTTTTTAGAAATGTGGCAACGTAGCTAGCTACTATCAAATGTAAAATGTCCCTATTTTAGAGGTTATTACGCTATTACGTCACGAGATATCCGGAAAACTACCTTATTTTAAATCCACTCTGATTTTAAGCATATTCATTTTACAATAAAATCAATAATAGTGGGTAAAATTATCTTGAAATTATATTGATAACATTTTGGAGAGTCATACTATAATACTATATTATCAATATTGTCGTTTTCGTCATTGTCTACTAGCCCATTGTAACAGTTTTCAGAATATTATTTTTTTCGAAATTACGGCACCCGCCGCCTTTCTATCCTCACGTACTTCTGTGATAGTATATATATTTTCTTCTAAACCTGTCTCTTCAACAAGACAATTTTCTTCATAAAAAAAAAACTTTTAACGTTACTCTTTCCCAAGTAAGTTAATATCGTGTTGTCTATATTATATTTTCTTGCTTATGTATTGAACATTTATCGTTTTGAGTCTAAAATAATACTTCAAAACAATGCTTTTTACTGTTTACGTACTTGACCTAGTCACACATTTATCCAGAGGCATGTTGAAAAACAAAGCTATATTATTATATCCACGAACAGTTTGATATTTACTCCTACTAAACGATTGTCTTGTATGTTTTTCTTTATATTCATAAACAGATTTCAAAGAGTAAATGTTATGAATACCCATTTGATTTGCTCGATTACGGCACAATTCATTTTTACGTAGTGCCACTGAAATTAAGTGCAAATGCACCATTTTAAAAAAAAAAAAATTTTATGGTAGTTTTATTAAAAATAACTTAGCAACATTTTAAAGCAAAATTGGTATATCACCTAATTTACGTACAGTTCGCCCAAATCTGAGAAACACACTGTATATTAGAGTTTCGATATTTTGTACAGCTTCGTATTGTTATAGTTTAATAAAAAATATTAGTAACACTTTGCTCTAAAATTATAATAAAACGTGACAGTTTGGCGATATTCTGTATTCCGGATAAATATGACCCAATTTTAATAGTAGAGTATGTTACTTACTGTGGTGTTTTACTTACCTTCCAAATTTGAAATAAGAAAACGAAATCAAACAAAAGTTATCGTGATTAGAGAATAATATTTAGGTACTAAGCAAATCACAACTTACACACTTTTTTTTTTTTTTTTTTTTTTTCAGTTCGATAGTAGACCTCGTACAAGTCGGAGCGTTTACTAATAAGTGCGTTACATAAGTGAATTAGTGAATTTAGTAGTGTTAAGTTTAATTATTAGTGGTTCAGTTTACTTATTAAACAAAGTGTTTATTAAAAAAACGACAGGCATAGACTAAAATAAATTAACTATGAGTGTCTTTAAGGGGGGTAACCCCCCCAATGAAACTAACCAGTTAATAACTATGGAAGTGTGCGAATCTCTGGAAAATATACAAGAAGAGGGCAACACGAGTTCAAAAGATATCCAATATACACAAGAACAGGGTAGTAGTCTAAAACAAAAACAAAATCGACATAATGTAGTAAGTAATCTTATTCATAATTTTGGACAAACGGAAAATAACCGTGAAGTATCCGATGATAATTCAACGATACCTCCGGCACAAAAACGAGCAGAGCGACCAATTTATATATACAGACAAACCGATACCGGACCATTTCATGTTTACGTTGAAAATAATATATCAGATTTTAATGGAAAATTAAATCCAGTGAAGGTAGGTGATATTGTTTTAAAAGTAGTACCAGAAATTGACAATAAAATAAAAACAATTGAATCAATTGGAAAGAACAGAGTACGAATTGTATTTAAAACCTCTGAATCGGCTAATAAATTGATCAAAGCTCAGTCCTTTTTAAGAGTTTATAATTTAGACATTTATATACCGAAATTTATACTACATAGACAGGGGGTTTTTCGAATAGATGCCGAATATTCTGTTGACTATCTTAAAGAAAAAATCAAACCGTACGATTTACATTGCAAATTTGAAGTAGAATCAATACGACGCATTCATAAAAAAATCATGGAAAATAACGAAGCTAAATATATACCCACGAAAACAGTAGTTGTTACATTTAAAGCACAAGAATTACCTAAATATATTTCGATCAATCATGTTATATTTAATGTTGAACCGTATGTACAAAAAGTCATTTTGTGCCATAATTGTTTTCGATATGGTCACATGGGTAGCCAATGTAAAAGTAAAGCCAGGTGCGTTAAGTGCGGAGACAATCACAACTCTGAAACCTGTACAAAATTTCTAGATGAACCGGAATGTCTTCATTGCAAAGGAAAACATTTTGCTAATCAAATTAAAGAATGTCAGGAATTTAAACGACAGAAAGAGATTAAAAAATATATGTCACACTCAAATTCGTCTTATAAGGATGCTGAGAAAAATGTCCCAAAAATGACATACGCCTCTATTCTTTCCAATGAACACAATCATAACGTAGATATAACCCCTTTATTATATAACAACAGTAATTCACATCAAAGAACAACAAACCGCTTTACACAGATAACAACCACTCCAAGGAAAAAAACACGACCCAATACACCAGATATCACAGAAACACAAAGAAATCTAATAATATCACCACTCAACCTTCCTCAAACTTCTGGTGGAATATTCAACAGTCCCATATATAATTCAAATCTACACAATAAATCAGAACAAACACACACTACCCAAAAAGAAAATGAACTCCCTGTACAAAAAATTTTAGAATTGGTTATTTTCGTAATAGATATTATTAAACAAAATAATTTTAAAGAATTAGAAGAAGCTGAAATATTTAGTATTATAAAAGATCGTCTTAAAACAAATTAATTAATGTTTACATTCACTTAAACATAAATACTTTTATTTGACGTGTTATGGACAAAAAAAATATATATATCATTTTTCTCTAAATATAAAAGAAGGCGGTTTAAAAATTTGCCAATGGAATTGTCGCTCTGCAGTAGCAAATAAAGGTAATTTAGAAAATTTACTGTCCACTAATAACATCAACATTGCCTTACTGTCGGAAACATGGTTTAAACCCAATGTATATACCAACTTTCATAATTTTAATAATGTTCACAAGGACCGTGCAGACGGAAAGGGAGGCGTTGCAATCCTCGTCCAAAAACAAATAAAATACTCGGAAATAGTACTACCTACAATCAACAACTGTATGCAAGTCTGCATTACAATAGATCTGGATAAAAATAGTAAGCTGACATTGGTATCATTATATATCCCACCGCAATCAAAAATCAATCCAAATGATTGGAATTCCTTTTTTAACTGTATACCAAAACCTTTTATTGTAGGTGGAGATTTTAACGCCCACCATATTGCGTGGGGTTGTGATTATAGTGATACTTATGGAAAAACATTATTAGATTCATTAGATAATAACAATTTAACAATTCTAAATGACGGTAGCCCAACATACATAGGTAACTATTTTAGACAGAAAAGTGCTATAGATTTAACAATATGTACTCCTCAAGTGTACCACAATTTAGAATGGTCTACCTTATCAGATCCTTGTGGTTCGGATCATCTTCCGATTTTAATTAATTGTCAATTAGTTCCAAACTGGATTGTGTTTAAAAATCAAAGAAAGTGGAATATAAAAAAAGCTAATTGGGACTCTTACTCTCTTGAGTGTTTAGATAATATAAGAAATGATGTAGTAAACTACGAAAATCTTACAAATGTTATCAACCAGTCTGCTGAGAAATCCATACCTCGATATAACAATACAGAAAATACCAAAAAAAATAAAGGAAAACCGTGGTGGAATGACAAATGTGAAAATGCCGTTAAACATAGAAAATATTGCTTTTTACAATATAAGAATAACCCTAATATAGCAAATATAACTACTTATAAAAAATCTGATGCTATCGCTAAAAGAATAATAAAAGAAACCAAAAGAGAAAGCTGGCGTTCTTATTGTTCAAGTTTAAATAAGAATGTCCCAATAAAACACATATGGCAACAACTTAACCGTTTTAAAAATCGACCACAAAAAAACACCGTACTCATAGATTCCTCAGCAGAATGGTTGGAAAACTTTCACTGTAAATTAGCCCCCCCAACTGTAACTCCACAACGCCCTCTTCTGGACAGCATAGACCAACCAAACGTTTTGTCAAATCCATTCACTCTTAAAGAACTAGACAGAGCTCTAAAACAAAATAACAACACGGCTCCTGGTAAAGATAACATTCACTATTCGATGCTTTCCAATTTACCTAGATCAGCTAAAATCACCCTCCTAAATATATTCAACGACATATATTTGAACGATGTTCAAATCCCAAAAGACTGGTATGAATACATTATTGTACCTATCCTGAAGGCTAACAAACCGGAAGACAGCTGTAACTCATACCGACCAATTGCATTGGCTTCTTGCGTATTAAAAACATACGAGAGATTAATAAAGAATCGTTTAGAATATTGGTTAGAAAGTAAGAATATACTTCCGAAATCGCAGTTTGGATTCAGAAAAGGCTGTTCGACTCAAGAAAATTTAGCTAGTTTAATTTCGGACATTCAGTTGGGATTCACAAAGAACGAGTCAACCAGTGTGGTTTTCCTAGATGTCACCGGGGCATATGATAACGTCAACCTTAATATACTCGCAGAAAAAATGAAGCAAATTGGACTACCCAACAAGCTAATTTTACACATCCATAAGCTCTATTGCACTAGAAGTATTTTCATAAAAACCCATGACGAACTGATTGGACCAAGGCAGACATCAACAGGCCTACCTCAAGGAAGTATTTTAAGCCCTTTGTTATACATAATATATTCATATGACTTCGAACTGTTATTTACCAATACCAATATTAAAGTATATCAGTTTGCCGATGATTATGCAATTAGAGCTCAGGGCAATGACATCAACTATTGCAATAGAAATCTAGCAAATGCCATTAGACAAGCAGAAATATGGTTTGAGAAAAATGGATCTCCAATCTCCGAAGAAAAATCATCAATATGTACATTTACAAGAACAAAATTTCAACCGCCCAACACTATCAGAATATCTAATCTCGAAATTAAATATAAAACTTCAGTTAAATATCTAGGAGTCATTTTAGACAAGAAACTGAACTGGAAAGAACATATAAATTATATCTGCAAAAGAAGTGAAAATGCACTTAATATTTTACGAGTATTTAGTCACCAAAAATGGGGAGCTGACCCCAACATATGTCTCACTTTCTATCGTTCTCTAGTAAGATCTATCTTCGATTACGCTTGTGTCTTTTACGGATCAGCAGCAAAAGTTCACCTTCAAAAAATTGAACAAATTAAAAACAAAAGTCTCAGACTGTGTGTTGGATTTCTTCAAAGCACCCCCTTGAACATCCTAGAATCCGAATGCGCTGAACCTCCTTTACACCTCAGAAGGCAAAAATTAAGCGATAACCTACTACTGAAAATCTACAGCAGGAATAAGGATGTTGTTGAAAATATACACAAATTAACCATACTGGGCCACACAGCAAAGTACTGGGAAAAGAAAAAATTGCCGTTATTAGTGGAAAGCTATACATGGATATCTCAATTTAAAGAAGAAATACATCAGTCGGACATTCTTCCTTGTTTCACACCAGAATATTCAAATTATGAAAAATTACCCAGAACATCATTCATAGATCTTCAAGATAACGTACTGTTAAACAACATAATATTTAAATCAAAACTAAACACTAACTGGACCAACTACGAGTATATGTTAGATCACGGTTCACATGAATGACTTTTTAAAAACTTTATTTAGTTACATGGAGCCAACGTTGGCTCTTGGAGAAGGAATATAATAATAAATTAGAAGTGTTGCATTCTAACTGAGTTTAATAACTGATTCAACAAAGCGTGTTTAGTCATATTTATAACATACAGAACCTGAGTAAGCAAAATATATAACAAAGGAATTGCAGTTCTGCAGTCTGCACAAGTTATGAGAAACAAAGGTGTAATATGATATCTTGAAGATAAGCAATTAATAAGAGAAGCTGTTATCGTGAAATACGATATACCTGTGAAAGTTTATTATGGCTAAGTCGCAATAAGATAGCTTGTAATATTATATAACAACTTCCCCCTTAATAAAAAAGTTGATGTTATGCAGCAACTTTTGAAAATTGTTAAAACGTTAAATGAATATAATGCAAAAATAAATTGAAACAATGTTGAATGAATACAAAGCAAAATAATAAAATAATGTAAAAGTTAAAATTGGTAAGCGATAATAAAACATTACATAACGTAATAAGGATAAAATACAATAGTCTAAATTAATAGACAAGGGTAAAACTCCACATGAAAGTCTATGTTAACTCGATGTCCTCTTCTTCTTGAGGTCTAATACCGGGTCGCTTTCTTGGAGGGATCAGTCTAGGAAATTTGGTAAATACTCTGCTTCGCTCTGAAGGAGGTGAAGGAGGGTTATCCGTTGAGGGTTGGATTCGCAATGCTCCACATCTTCTTCTTCTGCATTTACAAGTTATGTAAAGTAGAACTAATAGGATGATGAGAGTGATTATGAAGTATGTGAACCAAGATACATGTTTGGTCACAAAAGGTTCGTTTATGAGGTCGTCTAGGTCTTTGGAATATTGCTCCAGTTTGTTTTTAGCAATATCTAAATCTTCTACGTCGAGACTGTTTAATTTAAGCGGTTTTAATTTTGGGATTTCGATTTTGTCGGGCATGTGATTGCAGCATTCAAAAGGAATTTGGATTGGATGTGAATTGTCCTTAGTTTCGGAAAAGTCTTTAGCACTGGCTTGTATTCGAGTAATGCCTGCATAGGCGTAACATCCTGGTTGTAGTTTTATGATGGAATTTTTGTTAATTAGCTCTGTTATGGATTCTCTCTTCGGGCAGTTGATGGTAATGTGAAGTGGTTCGGAATTAATTACTAGCCATGTGTTGTCTTCAAGTTCTTGGACGTTGTATCCTTGACTAATGATGAAGGAAGTTTGACAATTTTCTGGGAGTTTCGGCAATGGTTTTAATATTCTAGCTTCACAAATGGCATTTTGGTCGATAGGATATGCAAACAGGTTCGAACATAGTTTGGTTCCAAAATAGAGTGGTTTGCATTCTTTCAAATTTTGTATAGGTATGTACATTAAAGAATCATCGTCTCTCGCGATAAACTTTTGTGAAATAGATAAAAAGTGATGTAGACCAGTTCTGTTATCAAGTATAGGTATAGGGTACAGACGAAAGGTGTTGTAATTTTGAGGTTCAATGAGAGGTATTGTTAAAACAAATATTAAGTTAGAATCTAGTTGAAAAGCTTTTAGTTCAATAATATCCAGATATTGAGCAACTGCTGATAGTTTAATTGGAAGAGGTAAATTGTTCCTTCGCAAACTCTGTGAAATCTCTTGTAACGCCGTTACTAAGTGATCAGGTGTTATGATTGATGAATGAATAATTCCTAATCTGGCGAATGTTATTGAATTTAAAATATCGTTTAGATTGTCTTCGATGTACAAATAGCTGGCCATTAGTTGTTCGGAAATGTATAAAAATTTTAGTTTTATTTCGGCAGCTTGGATCGTTTGAGTCATAGTTTGAATTGTGTGCTCGATTTCTTTGATATCTTTGTTAAATGTTTCCTCATCAATTTGTAATTTTTGTATAGTTGAGTTGAAATTTTTGATAACAGAAGTTGTAACTGAGATTTGATTTTTGATTAAGTTTTCTAATTGATGTTCGTCATTATTTAATTTATTTATACAGTTAGTGTAGTACTCGCCATCTTCGGCGTCTAAGTTTCCGGTAATTGATTTGAATATTGTTCCGAAACCGTTAAGTATTCCGCGTTTATATCTCTTTGTGTCTAAAAAGACTTCGTCAAATTTCGTTTTTATTGAACTAGCTATTTGCATTAAAAGGTTAAACTCTGTTTTAACTTCGCTTCTAAACAGGATTGATTTTTGATCAGCACCATCGAGGGTGTTCAAGATTCTGTCTAAATTATTTTGATTCTTGTCAAAAGCTAGTTTGAGGGATGAAATATTTTTATGCACTAGTAGAGTCCATTTGTCATTTGTCACCACGATGTCCGTGTCTTGGTGATAGTATACACCAACAGTGTTATTGATCGGGGTAATTTTGTATTGACAGAGTGCTGATCCGAACAGCAGGAGAAACCTGAAAATAAATTTAATTTTCAGTATATGGTTTCATTCTATCAAAATTTACTTTAGTCTCTTGTTTTGTTTCGAGATTTAATAGGGTAGCAGAATTTTGGAAAATTTCTTTTATTTTAAAGGGACCGTTAAATTTGTTTTGTAGTTTGTTCTTAATTTGTGATTCTTTTACATAAACTAAGTCACCTATTTTGTATTCAGGTCGTTTTTGGGGAATATTCCTGTCGAAGCGAACTTTTGCTTTCTCTTTTTGAGATTGTGTTCGACTACGGGCTATTTTATAGTAGTGGGATATTCTATTGTTTAAATCTCTAACGTATTTAGTTATTAATTCTTTTTGGTTGTACAAAGTTTCGGGTGGTCTGTTAGATGTATGACCAAAGATAAGTTCATATGGGGTAAAACCGTGTGTTTTATTTACCGAATTGTTATAGCATATTACTGCATATGGTAAAATCGTGAAAGGATGTTCGTTTGGGTTTTCAGTTTTGTGGATTCTTATCATTTCGGCTAGAGTAGCATGAAATCTTTCTATGGATCCGTTCGATTGGGGATGTCCTACGCTTGAATAAGTTAATTTTATGTCGTAGAGGGTGCAGAGATCTTTGAGCAAGCGGTTGTCAAATTCGCCACCGTAATCGCAATGGATTCTTAGCGGGGTGCCGTAATGTTGAAAGTAGGTATTTACGACAGATTTTTCGGATTTGTCCGGGACTGCATAGGCTTGTGTAAATTTAGTTAACTCGTCGCGAATAGTTAAAGCGTAATTTCGAGTTGGGAATTCAAATAAATCGATATTAATTCTTTCGAATGGTGTTCTTGGGGTTTCTGTGACTACTAGAGGGTTGTTAAGGTTTTTCCGGCATACTTTAGTCTTTTGACAAGTTTCGCAATTTTTTATAAAATTTTCAACGTCTTTAGTTAGACCTTGCCAAGTGTATTTTTCTCTAATTCTTCGAATCGTTTCATTTATTCCACGGTGTAGATTATTTTTACCAAAATGATTTTGCTCCAATATAATTGGAATTTCATCTTCGTCGGCAGTTCTGACGATATCTTGACAAATTACTACTTTTAAGTCTTTTTCCGCAAAAATGAATGATAGGATTTCAAGAATGGGGAGGTCTAAGTTATTTTCGACAAAGTATGTCTTAGAGAGATCTAGAACATCTTGGTTTTTAAATAATACCAAAAATAGATGTTCAATTACGGATTCGATATCAAACGGTAGGGGAATGATAAAATATCTCCTATGTCTGACTGTTTTGCTCGATACAATATTGATTTTATCGTTATGAAATTCGGGGTTTTCTTCGAATATATCCTCAATAATTTTGTGATGTAGGTCTTGTAAGTTATTTTGTTGGAAGAAGGTTATAATATCTTTATGTTCTCGATACAAAAGTTGTTTGTTCGAGGCTTTGATTTTCGAATAGTCAATTAAAGATGTTGTTTTATATAGGTTGGTGAAAGTTTCAAATTCTCGGGAAATTTGTTCGTTAGTGATTTCGTTGTTATCGTCTGGGTTTTCGTCGTCGTCTGACTCTTCGTCATTCGCGGCTAGAACTTTTGAATAGAATTTTGAACATTCGGAAAAATGATTAATTTTGATTCTGGAAAGTGCGTCCGCGTTCTTATTGATTTTACCGGGTTTATAAATTATTTCATAGTCGTACTCTTCTAATTTGAGTCGCCAACGGGCAAGTCTACTTCCTGGATCTTTTATAGAGAATAGCCAGGTGAGTGGTCTGTGGTCGGTGACGAGTTTGAACTTTCTGCCTTACAGGTATGGTCTAAAGTGCTTTACACTCCATACTATCGATAAAAGCTCGCGTTCAATCGTTGAATATTTAGTTTCTGCACTGCACAAGGTTCTAGAAGCATAGGCAATGGGTAAATCTTTGCCAATAGGCCCCTGGCTCAGCACCGAGCCGACGGCAAATGCGCTCGCATCAGTGGTTAGAACGAAAGGTTCATCAAAGTTGGGGTAGATTAATATCGGAGTTGTCGTTAATGTTTGTTTCAAATTTTGAAAGGAATTTATACAATCATTGTTGAAGAGAAATGGTACGTCTTTTTGTAGTAGTTTTGTTAAAGGCTTGGTTATCTTGGAGAAGTTTGGGATAAAGCGCCTGTAATATCCGGCTAAGCCTAGAAATGATTTAATTTCTTTTGGATTTTTCGGTTGAGGAAAATTTAAAATAGCGTCAACTTTCGAAGGGTTCGGTTTTACGCCGTCTTTTGTAATGAGATGTCCTAAATAAGCGACTTCCTTGCGGAGAAACTCGCATTTGTCTGGTTGAATTTTGAGGTTGGCTTTTTGAAGGCGTTTAAAGACTTCAGTTAGACGAGAAATGTGTTCGTGAATTGTAGGAGAGTAAATAATGATATCGTCCATGTAGACGAGACATCGTTCATTTTGAATACCTAACAGGATGTTATCCATAACTCTTTGAAAAGTTGATGGAGCGTTTTTGAGTCCAAATGGCATTCGCACGAATTCATAATGACCGTTCTCAACTGTGAAAGCAGTTTTTTGAATATCTGCGGGATTAATTTCAATTTGGTGGAAACCAGAAGCCAAGTCTAAGGTTGTGAAATATTGGCATTTGCCAAGTTGGTCTAAAAGATCGGAAATGTTGGGCAGAGGATATTTGTCACCAATTGTAACCTCGTTGAGTTTGCGGTAGTCGACTACGACGCGCCATTTCTGTTTACCAGAAGCGTCCAGTTTTTTGGGAACTACCCAGACAGGAGAGGACCAAGGTGAGATTGAGGGTTGAATAATACCTTGACTTAACATTTTCGATACTTGGGACTTAACTTCTTCTTTATGGACCTGAGGATATCGATACGATTTAGTGAATATCGGTCGGGAATTTTCGGTGTCAATAGGGTGTTTGATTTCATTAGTAAAGGTCAAATTGTCTCCTTCTAAATAGAATATATCTTGAAAGTCTAAACAAAGCTGCGTTACTATTTCGGCCTCTTCTTCGTTTAGATGATCCAAGCGCAATTCGTTCCTGATTTCGAAGGATCTGTCCGTCATTAGTTGTTGGTCAGAGTTTTGCGCGTTTAAGTTAAAAATTGACTTGAATTTTTGTACTGGCTCTAGGTTAAGATTTGAAAAGTTTATGGTTTTTGGAATAGCGTTTGCGTTTATTATTGAAGTTAAAAATTCTCCATTGTGATCGATTTTGACAATTGCATTTGGTAAGCGTACTTTCTCATTTTCCTGGGCTAACAGTATAGCCTCGGTATTTCGTAGGTTACATTTTAGTTTACAGATTTTTTCCGTGCGAGGTTCGATAGAAATTAAATTTTTGACGTTGCCTAAATTTGGATTTTGGTTTTTGATATTAGAGTTACCAGTTGGTTGTACAGGTAAATTTACTGTAGTTTCTTCTGTGACTTTAAATAGTGGTACGGTTTTAAAATTTGTGACTAGTTGTTTATTTTTGAAATCTACTCGGCATTCGTAATGTTCTAAAAAATCTGCGCCTAGTAGTCCATCAAAATCTATATCTAGATTATAGATATAAACCTTGTGTGACTCATCTGAAAAGGGGATGAGAACAGATTCGTTGATATAAATTTTTTGATCAGTAATACCCTGTATAATTACATTTTCAGGGGATCTACGTCTATAATTTTCAGCTGTTTTAGGTTTAAAAATTGAAATTCCTGCACCTGTGTCAATCAAAATTTTAAATTTGCCGGTTGCGTCTTTGATGTAATAGAGATTTTTTGAATTTACGGTTAATAGGGTGTGAGAAAGCGTATTTACATGAACGTCTGTTCTGGGAAGTTCAGCATTGGATCGAAACTGTCGTTGAGATTCATTGTTTGTATTTGGTTTGATATTTGGTCGAATTGGTCTATTTGTTGTGTTGGAGTATCCGTGGGGTACTCCGGATCTAAACGAAAATCCTGAGGATTAGCAGTATAATCCTCGTATTGCTCGTTCTGAGAATTAGCAGTATAATTCTCCTGGAAATTTTGGTTGGTTTCAAAATTGTAATTTTCGTACGATTCATTTTGACTTTGGTAGTTTTGGTAATCGTCGAAAGAGTAGTCATTGTATTGGTTAAATTGATCGGCATAATTATTGTAAGGTTCGTAGTTTAAATGATGAGCTTTTTGCTGATTAAAGCGGTTAAAATTCGGGTTAGGCTGAATAGCGGATGGTCGTTGTTGCATAAAGTTAGGGTTCGGCCTTATGGCTGAGGGCCTGTTTTGCTGTGATTGATTTGGCTGATTATTTTGAGGGAATGTCCTCTGACTAAATTGATTATTACTCGGTTGTGCGAAGTTTTGATGAGAAAAATTTTGTGAGTTTGGGTTTCCTTGGAAACTTGGTCTCTGGAAGTTTTGAGACTGTTGCCTTGTGCGGCATTCGCTTATTACATGTCCATTCCGTTTACAGAAGGAACAAAACTTTTGTTGCAAATTGGGACCTTGTGGTCGCTTTTGTTGAATTACTGGATTTTTGACTGGACTATTTTTTGGGAATTTTTGCTGTTCAAAATAAGAGAGTTGTAGCTCTCTACGAATTCTAATAATCGCATTCATTATAGAAGGAGGGTTACTGGCACGTATTATTCTGCCTAGATTTGGTTCTAGACCCGTTAACAAATTATTTAATGTCATAGTTTCAATCAGGTTTGTTTGCGCGGTTCTTTGCTCCGAAGTTAAATTTTGTTTTTGCACTGCAGCGTGCATTTTCGCATTGTGCGTTTGTAAACGCGAAACAAATGTTAAGGCGGATTCACTAGGTAATTGGTGAATTCGTTGTAGGTCCTGAATTAGGGACGTTAAATCTCGGGAGTCTCCGAAGTGAGTTTCTAGTAGTGCCTTTATTTCTGGCCATGTGCTAGGGTTGCGTGAATTTATAAGTTCGGCGGCTCTGCCTTTTAATTTATTTTTGATGTGCATGGTTAATAGAATTTTTTGGTCATGAATTGCCATACTTTGTGCACAGGAACACGAGTTTAGGAATGTCTGTAAATTTATGGCGTTGCCATCGAATTCTGGTATTAGTGAAAAAATTTCAGAGAGCTTGTAAGGCTCAATTTGTTGTGGTTGTTGTTGTTGTTGTTCGGCTGGTGCCGGTGGCACTGGTTGAACAGTCTCTGGTTGAGCTCTATCAGGCATTTTGCTTTTTATTTAGAGATTTTTGAACTAAAATTGGTTACGTATCAGCAGTATGATACGGAAATTAAATTAAAATTAGCTTGTTTTGTTACGTCGTAAATGAATTGTGTATTAACTGTATAATACACAGTCGTTTCGTGAATACGAAAATAAATAACTTAAAATTAAAATTGTTGCGTTGTAGCTTGTATAGGATTTGTTTGATAACAGAATTGGCTTTGTTTGCCGAGTGTATTAGCGGTATAATACACGTAAATAATTGTGATAAATAATATTTGTAAAAATGAAAAGAAATAACGAGATGATTCTTAAAATGACTTACGTTAATTTCATCTCCATGAGTAGGTTCTTCGTCCGTCAAGGGATTGGGATCCGCCACCACCAGTGAGGAAGGTCTCCTTGTTCTAATAGATGTACACGCACTAGTTAGGCACCTTCTGCAGATGTTCTCCTTGTTCTCTTACGCTTCACTACCAGTTAGGCTTCTTGTTCTGATGATGTTTACGGATCCTACCGACTGCGCCAATGTTAGATCACGGTTCACATGAATGACTTTTTAAAAACTTTATTTAGTTACATGGAGCCAACGTTGGCTCTTGGAGAAGGAATATAATAATAAATTAGAAGTGTTGCATTCTAACTGAGTTTAATAACTGATTCAACAAAGCGTGTTTAGTCATATTTATAACATACAGAACCTGAGTAAGCAAAATATATAACAAAGGAATTGCAGTTCTGCAGTCTGCACAAGTTATGAGAAACAAAGGTGTAATATGATATCTTGAAGATAAGCAATTAATAAGAGAAGCTGTTATCGTGAAATACGATATACCTGTGAAAGTTTATTATGGCTAAGTCGCAATAAGATAGCTTGTAATATTATATAACATATATTCACCGACGGCTCACTCAAAAACAACAAAACCGGCTGTGCTGTTTACCATGAAAACGAAAATATATCTAAAAAGTACCTCTTACCAACCAACTCGTCTATTTACACAGCAGAACTAGTAGCAATCAAGGAGGCAATTAAATATTGCTCAGAATATGAGAAGAACAATAAATTTGTTATATTCACAGACAGTAAGAGTGCGGCGATGAAAATACAGAATTGTAACCCAAGGTCTGACGCAAACTATATAATAATTGATATTATAAAATATTACAACCAATTAGTACAACGAGACAAGACCCTTGAACTAACATGGATAAAGGGACACGCAGGTATTACACAAAATGAATATGTTGACAAGTTAGCAAAGGAAGCAACTGAAACTGGCAACATCATCAACTTTAAAATTCCCAGCACAGATATTAATAGGCTGATAAAGGAACGACTTAGAGAAAATTGGCAGCAGCACTATCTAAATTACCCAGCAGGAGAAAACTACAAAAAACTTCAGACAAAAATTAAAATCAGACATCCTTGGTTTAATGGTGAAATTAATCGAAATTTCGTAAGAGTAATGTGTCGAATTAGAAGTTCACATTGTCTTTACCCTCAATACAAATACAAACTGAATCTCAAAGAAGATCCGTACTGCTCCTGTGGAGAAGAAGGCAATTTACAACATTGCTTGATGGAATGTCCTTTAAAGTTCCAGGAAATAAGTGAAATGTTTTTTTAAACTTGCCCGCAACAATATTTCACTACCTACAAATCTCCCCAACTTATTAGCATTAGAAAACAAATATGTGTATAAAATACTTTATGAATTTATAATAAAAAACAAAATAGAGCTGTAAACCAGTTAGGTAAAAGTATATAAGTAAGTATGTGTATATATGTGAATATATACGTATGTATGTATATAGTGTATATATTATATTTTAGGATAGTAATTGTCGTAGGTGTTTTGAAAAAAAAAAAAAAATAAAATAAAATAAAATAAAAAAAAAGGGGAAATATTAGCATAATAGAAGTATAAGGAAGGCACAAAAAAAAACAAAAAAAAAACAAAAAAAAAACAAAAAAAGGGAATATACTAATAGGTAATAACTGTGGCCATGAAGGGTAATTAAAAAAATAAAGAAATAAAAATATTAAAAAAAAAAAAAAGTTTAAACAAAAAAATATTTATATGTGTATATGTATGTAGATTTGTGTATATATATATGTATGTATCTGAACAAATATTCTGTAACAAATGCTTGAAAACAATTCAGTTTATACTTGATAATTATTATTTGATTGGAATTTTCAAATGAAAATGTATATTAATTTTATTTATTACATATTTTAATAGGTGTAATTTTTATTCCACTCTCTCTTGATTATTTTTAACAATCCGTTGAATAGACAACAAATGTCTGGCTATTTGATTTATGACCAGTGCCATTTAACATAACACACACACACACACACACACACACTTTTTTATTTATTACGAAATTATCTACTTTCTGTATATTGTTGCCTTGATCTGGGCACGCAAATATACTAGTTAGGTAAACTTTAAAACACTCATTATTGGAGAACCAGTCAAAACAACTACTCTTCTAGCTAATACTGACGAAGCATTGAATTACATGATATGATTCCTAGCATTTTAAAGAAAAAAATATATGTTGAAAATACTTAAATTATTTATTTAAATTCAGCCCATTCACACTTTTTTATTTAATGTTACTCCAATGTACTTTTTCACATTTTTCTTTTAATAAAAACGTCGCAATGTTGTTAATGTAAGTAGTCAGTAATTAAAAAAATATATTCCCATATACTGTTTTTCGTTAATATATGTGACCTAGACGCTCAAATTTTTTCATCGGCTTACAGCGCTTGCTTTAGAAAAAAAATTGCATTTTAAACTGTAAAGGTATTTTAGAAAAAACGTAACATTCTTGTTTCTCTGTAAATATCTCAATAAATATACATTTAAAAGAAAATATATTTGTTATTTTCAAATAATAGTAGATAAAAAAATCATGTGTGTAATTCAAGCAATCATTGTCGCTCTCGAGTGTTTGATTCAGTCAACTGACTCTCTCAAGCGACATTGAGGCACTTTGCTCTGTTAATACACAAATATCCATTAACATTTCATTGATTTGTCATATGTTATAAGAGTATTTTTGTTCCAGGAAAACTTACCAACCCCAGAATCCTCAGAAGGGAACGACGACGATCACTATGGCGGTAAGTATAATATTTTATATAAAAAAATCGCTGTAATGTCGGCGAAAAAGATATATTAAATTTTAAACCCGTAGCTATATCAACAATCCACTTTATTGTATTTTTCTGCCGACAGTATAGTGTTGAAAAATATTTATTTCATACTACAATCGACACACAACTTCGTAATTTTCCAACACAGTGTTCATCTGTCTACATATGCTATACGAATAAATAGGTAACCTAAATTTTCGATATTGATGCAAGTGCAGCAGGGTTGGTATTATACTTAATTTTGCCTTAATCTTAATATCAACTATTAATTATTATGACTCGATTATGTCAATTTAATTAAAACGAGCGTTTTTATTTAATTATATAATTTTACTTCCTTTTAGGATACTATCCAATTGCCAACAAGGTGAAGACTAAATATATAAAAGAATATTATACCTTTCATTTT
The DNA here is from genome assembly GCA_936432065.2 of Rutpela maculata. Taxonomy (NCBI): domain Eukaryota; kingdom Metazoa; phylum Arthropoda; class Insecta; order Coleoptera; family Cerambycidae; genus Rutpela; species Rutpela maculata. Next base: position 207,281,793 of record OW386287.2, read on the forward strand.
ACTATGAGAAAATATACAGGGTGCCACAGAAATATGACGCAGTACTTTGGGAGTGTGTAGCTTGGGTTGAAATGGCATTAAAAGTACTTGTAAAGAAACTAAAATTAGATTGTTAGTAATGATAAAAGTGTTACCGAGGAACTGACAATTTCCGAGCATAGGACTGGAAAAAACATACCATTCAATTTGTAGGACAATGTGGCCGTTTAAAGGGTATAGCCGGAAAAGTTAGGAAAATGTTCCTCCGCACTTACTTAGTTAAAATGACCCTACGAAGGTGGAAAAAAAATAATGTGTCTTTAATTATTATATTTTTTTTTTTCGGTTTCTATGCAACCGATCGATTTGAAATTTGGTACGAGTATTGCGTGCGAGGAGATCACTCACTCCAAAAAATAAGGTCATTTTATGACCATCTTAACCATCGGAAAAAAAATATAAATTTTTTTTCGTGGTACAATCACCATTCTATGATATATTATATCTTGATACTTCGTGATTATCATACTAAATTGTCAGATTTTTTGCTGTGGTGGAACAATATGGAAAAAAATAAAATTGGGTAAAATAAAATATTTACACATGCCTCTTAGTTGTAACAGTTAATACTTATAGCCTTACAAGGTATTGTTGCATATCTACAACCGACCGCGGGTGCCAGTGCGATGTTGCCAAGTCTACTTTTTCCCCAGACGTACGGAAATTCGGCACAATCTGGCAATACCACTTCTGGATGTTCCAGGATTCACCCCCCAGGGGCGAAGTGTTAAGGACCTTGGGGAAAAGTTTAGCAACGAATGATGTTCATTGTAATTACTGTCGCATTACGACATCTAATAAACGACGTATTGAACCAGATGAATAAAGTGAGGGAACGATCGAAGAAGACCAGCCTTTTGTGCCTTCGACATCTTCTAGCACCACGACTAGTGACTCTGACGAAATAATGGAACTACCATTGCAAAGACTCGTTGCTACACATAAATACTGTTGCATATGTGGTGATGATAAAGAACTGACCGTAATATCCACTAATGTGAGACTACAGTGCTATCGAAACAAACAAATATACATCCCCGAGGCAATCGTTGCTGTAAAATACAACTGATTAAACATCGCTTTTATGAAAACGATATTACACATCTGGAACCATATGCCAATTGTAGCTCGATTCCTAGGTCGGATTTATGCATTCTATTAAATTCCTTAACCCCAATAACAAATTCAAAAGGCTCTACAGACCATTGCGGTTTATCAGAGAAGCAATTATTAACGTTTACAGGTTTAACGGTAGATGCCATTTACGAATTAAAGTCACTGTTGGAAAATTCCAGTACAAGAACTTCTTCTGTCCTTGTTTTTCTATTAAAACTGAAAACATGTAGTAATAATGCTAACAGAATGACCTATCACTAAATTGGTCGATATGGTGCCTCGTACAGCGCACTTGCTAGGAAGCTGAACAAATCGACCATCCTTAGAATGATCTCATTGGTATATTATTAAGGTTGTAATTATAACCATAACCCTAATAAGATAGGCTGATAAACTGCGGTGGTCTGTAGAGCCTTTAAGAGTTGTTATGTTATTGGGGTTAAGGAATTTAATAGAATGCATAAATCCGATCTAGGAATCGAGCATATGGTTCCAGATGTGCAACGTCTTCATAAAAACGATGTTTAATCAAATGTAGACACATTTCACGCCCAGGGATCCATCAGGGCGACTTAAGTTTACACATAGACTGGACTACGGATAGTAGGTTAAACCACAAAGGTTATAAAAACAAAGGCATATTAGGAATCAATATCACAAGTTAGGATAAGTATTGACAAACGACAACTAATGTTAAACATCTGTACCATACTGAGATAAAAAAATTATTCATCTGCGTAGCTGGCTGATGGAACTCATCCAAGGCCAAAAATGAGGGGAAAAAAATCAAATGTATTTTACAGCAACGATTGCCTCGGGGGATGTATATTTGTTTGTTTCGATGGCACTGTAGTCTCGCAATAGTGGGTATTACGGTCAGTTTTTTACCATCAACTACATATGCAACAGTATTTATGTGCAGCAACGAGTCTTTGCAATGGTAGTTCCATTATTTCATCAGTCACTAATCGTAGTGCTAGAAGATGTCGAAGGCACAAAATGCTGGGCTTCTTCGATCGTTCCTTCACTTTCTTCATCTGGTTCAGTACGTCGTTTTTTAGATGTCGTAATGCGACAGTAATTACAAAGAACATCTTTCGTTGCTAAACATTTCTCCAAGCTTCTAGAGAGTTAATACTTTGCCCCTGGGGGGTGAATCCTGGAACCTCCAGAAGTGGTATTGCCAAATTGTGCCGAATTTCCGTACGTCTGGGGAAAAGTAGACTTGGCAACATCGAAGATAGCACCCGCGGTCGGTTGTAGATATGCAACAATACATTGTAAGCCTATAAGTATTAACTGTTACAAATAAGAGGCATGTGTAAATATTTTATTTTACCCAATTTTATTTTTTTCCGTATTGTTCCACCACAGCAAAAAATCTGACAATTTAGTATGATAATCACGAAGTGTCAAGACATAATATATCATAGAATGGTGATTGTACCACGAAGGGTAGCCACCCTTTTGTCCTCTAAAATAAATTTATATTTTTTTTCCGTTGGTTAAAATGGTCATAAAATGACCTTATTTTTTGGAGTAAGTTATCTCCACGCAAGCAATACTCGTGCCAAATTTCAAATCGATCGGTTGCATAGAAACCGAAAAAAAAAATATAATAATTAAAGACTAATTAATTTTACCGTGTAATATACTCTATAAACTGCATCATCTGGAAGCCATTTTAACTAAGTAAGTGCGGGGGCACATTTCCGTAACTCCGGCTATACCCTTTAAAATCATTTGTTAAGCAATAATAAAAAAATCAGCTGGTTAGTAATCATTTTTTGTGACCTCGTTATTTGGACATGCTGGAGGTGGGGGATGCTTCGGTCAAACCATCGACTTTGTAGGACAAACGTTTTTTCGTGTTTTTTATCAAATTATCTCAAGATTTAATTAAAAAACTAACTGTTAGTAATAAAATTTGAACAGTCACCCAATCGACATATATACCTAAGCGCAGCTCATATAGCTACCATTACCGAGAATTTTCGCAGAGAGAAAAGTTGGGCGTCTCGTCAAAACGAAGCTCCTCACGAAAATTCACCCTGTTAATAATCATTAAAAAAAAAGGAGTGCTGTACTGTGGACTACTACACTATTGTCACTTGCTGCTACTGTACCTGTTGGATTCTTTTTGCGATGAGATATGCTTAGTTCGAGGTTAGGTAGACGCGTATAAAGATCACCCCATTATGCTGATATTTCTTTGCAATTTTCAAAATTGATTTTCTTGGTTATTTTGTTTTGGTCTTTTTGATAAATGAATATTTTTGCATATATCAGGAAGATGTTAATATTCATAGATCTAAATACGTGGTTGATTTCAAAAACACCCTGTACAGCGTACAGTGGCACGAATCGTAATTTTTTCGTTCAAAATTATCTAGATCCGATTGGGATAATTTTTTTTTAAATACCTCGTTATTTAATCTCCAAAAAACGTAAGAGAGCCGATTTTTTAATTATGCTAAGCAAAATTATTGAGCTTAACCAAAATGGCAATTTTTTATTTAAATCTTAATAAAACTTACAAATAAAAACTTTTTTCTTATCCAATTACTTCCACATCCAGTGGAAGTACAGTAACGACAAAAAAATTTTTAAAAATTTTTATTGTTCGAATAGGCTTAGAATGTCACGAAACGTCGAGATTTTAAGTTTGAGCGAAAAAAAATTTCTGTTTGTCGGTCTGTCTGTAACTTTTTTTGTGCGCACGTTTACTCTGGAACCGTTTGAGATATTGACTTGAAATTTGGTACACGTATGTACTTTAACGAGATCTAGAACTAGATTATATTTTCGTCTTGTTCCGTCGAAGGGTTGGGGGGTAAATTGGGGTAAATTTGGGGAAAATAGGTAAATCAAGCAGGTAAGAGTCCATACAATCGGTATTTAGTATATACAAGAGAAGCTGAGGTCTCAAAAAAAAATTTTGGCATTAGCCACCCCCATTACCACCCCCACCCCATTATTAAAGGGGATGAAAAAAAAATGTGATTTAGGGTGTGTACAAGAACCAGAAACCTCAAAATGTTTTTTTACTTCATCCACCCCCACTACCACCCCCTATCACCACCCCCACCCCGCTACCGATGTGGGGTATCGTTTTATGGGTTTTTGGGGTAGAGGATTTCAAATATTATATTATTAAAGTTCCATAAACAATTATTTTCACATACAAAATTTTTTCGTTGTGAGTGACTTAGATAAAAAATTTGGATGTGGAAGTAGTGATTCCTTGGGCAGCGGTTTTTACATAAATCTTGTTACCCGGGGGGTTTTTGAGGTCGCTGATCGCTGATATCCAAATTGTCATAAACCAACTTGCAAGATGGCGGAATTAATGGCGGCTATAAAATGCTAAAAAATGATGAAAAATTAAATATTTTTGTTAAAGTTTATGCCGAAAAGTTTTGAATATTTCTGATACGTACTTTTAAGTTAAAATAGTTCCAGGAAGAAATTGAAGATGGCGAATCGTAATTTCTTATCCAATTTACATAAATCTTCTTAATCGGGGTTTTGAGATTACGAATCTGATATCCAAATATTCCAAATTGTCATAAACCAACCTGCAAGATGGCGGAATCAATGGCGGCTATAAAATGCTAAAAAATGATGAAAAACGAAATATTTTTGGTAAAGTTTATGCCGAGAAATATTGAATATTTCTGATAAGTACTTTTCAGTTAAAATAGACTAATTTTAAGTTCCAGGAAGAAATTCAAGAGGCGTATCCAGTATGGCGGCAATAAGATGATAAAACTAACTTAAAAATAAATTAAATGCATTAAACTAAATAGGCTATTCCTAAGAAAGAAAATTTAAAAAGGAACAAATTTTCTGAAATTTTCAAATATATCCAATATGGCTGCCATACGTTAATTATCAATCATAAATATGCGATTCAGTCCTCCCCTAATTTTGAACATAGCCTTAAGTAGGACATATTAATATTTCTTTTTTTATCTGCTAATAATATAATAAATACCTAACACCAAGAACTTTAAAACAGGAATATTAAACCTAACATAATCTAAGACAAAAATTTTACACCATGAACTTTAAACCTAACTTAGTGCAAAAATTATTTAAATCTTGAATTTCTCTGTTTAATTTGTGTTGTTTAAATAATATTAATACTCTAATTGAGTTGATAATTTTTTTATTTGTTGATTATCCCAAATACATTTAAATAATATTATTAGCAGATAAAAAAGAAATATTAATATGACCTACTTAAGGTTATGTTCAAAATTAATGGAGGACTGAATCGCATATACTTATTTAAAAATTTCAGAAAATTTGTTGCTTTTTAAATTTTTTAATAATTCTTAGGAATAGCCTATTTACTTTAATGCATTTAATTTATTTTTAAGTTAGTTATATCATCTTCTCGCCGCCATATTGGGTCCGCCATCTTGAATTTCTTCCTGGAACTTAAAATTTAGTTTATTTTAACTTAAAAGTACTTATCAGAAATATTGAAAACTTCTTGGCATAAACTTTAACAAAAATATTTAATTTTTCATCGTTTTTTAGCACTTCATAGCCGCCATTGATTCCACCATCTTGCAGGTTGGTTTATGATAATTTGGATATCAGATTCGTAATTAGCTTCCTCAAATACCCCCGAGTAACAAGATTTATGTAAATTGGATGAGGAAAAAGTTTTTATTTGTAAGTTTTATTAAGATTTAAATAAAAACCGCTGCCCAAGGAATCACTACTTCCACATCCAGATTTTCTATCCAAGTCACTCACAATGAAAAAATTTTGTATGTGGAAATAATTATTTATGAAACTTTAATAATATAATATTTGAAATCCTCTACCCCAAAAACCCATAAAACCATACCCCACATCGGTAGTGTGGCGGGGGTGGCGATAGGGGGTGGTAGTGGGGGTGGATGAAGTAAAAAAATATTTTGAGGTTTCTGGTTCTTGTACACACACTAAATCACAATTTTGTTTCATCCCCTTTAATAATGGGGTGGGGGTGGTAATGGGGGTGGCTAATGTCAAAATTTTTTTTGAGACCGTAGCTTCTCTTATATATACTAAATACCAATTTTATGAACTCTTACCTGCTTGATTTACCTATTTACCCCAAATTTACCCCAATTTACCCCCAACCCTTCGACGGAACCAGATGAAAATACAATCTAGTTCTAGATCTCGTTAAAGTACATATGTGTACCAAATTTCAAGTCAATATCTCAAACGGTTCCTGAGTAAACGTGCGCACAAAAAAAAGTTACAGACAGACAGACCGGCAGACAGACCGACAGACAGACAGAAATAATTTTTTTTCGCTCAAACTTTAAATCTCGACGTTTCATGACATTCTAAGCCTATTTGAACAATAAACATTTTTAAACATTTTTTTGTCGTTACTATACTTCCACTGGATGTGGAAGTAAAAATGACCATTTTGGCTAAGCTCAATTATTTTGGTTAGCGTAATTAAAAAATCGGCTGTCTTACGTCTTTTGGAAATTAAATAACGAGTACTTAAAAAAAAAATCCCAATCGGTTGCGAAACAAGTGCTCTAGATAATTTTTAACGAAAAAATCACTATTCGTGCCACTGTGCAGCATGATATAGTCATATTTTAAGGGATATGTACATATTTAAATTAGATAACTGTACTAATAATGACAATATAAAAAAAATTCGATATTTCTTTGGAGATTTCAACACGAAAAAATTTTGGCCCCTGTTTATATGAACCTTTCTTCTCAAAATTAGCAAAGAAATAATACCTTAAATTATTTTAACATATTTAGGTTACACCCTGTACATATGTAAATTTTCCCAGTTTGTGGAAACGGATATAGATAACTAATTTCCGTTTGTTTCCTAGAAATTATATATGTTTGTAGAAATGGCGGCTTTTTTTTATCTAATATCAAATGAGATTGCTCTGTATTACGATTAAAGGAGGACGTTAAAGAGTGACTAATTTTGGCCTAAGCTTGGCAACGAAAAATGAACACGGTTTTTGATAGCATTTTTCCCGTAGAATGCGATGGTGTATTCGGTTTTACGGAAAAATGGCGGGAAAATGTGGAAAAGTTAAAAAAATGCTTGAGAATTTACAAAGTCCTGTGATATGCACAAGTTAAACGTTTAAGATCCATTATATTTTATTTTAGATTATGGTGGTTTCTTTTAGTATTTTTCTCATAGAATATGATGCTCTACTTCGATTTGATTGATTGATTGATTTACCAGCGTGCGGTAGGCATTGCTGCCACTCCCAGAGTTATACAGCTGGGCCTGCTACGTCCACGCTGGGTTGGACTAAGGTCATGCTTGTTGCCAGCAGCGAGTGCCACATGGCGCATGGTAAAGGAATATGGGATGGTAGGTGTAGATGAGATGCGTTACAGCACTGTGTCGTGAGGGAGCGTTTAAGCTCCGTTTTTTGTGTTTTTGGTTCTGGATATCTGCCTCTTCTGAATCTTCGTGTGAAATATGTGTTGTGTCTTGATATGGAGTGTTTATTACTGTTTATGCTCCTCTTTTTGTGTTTCTGCTTCTTCGAATCTTCTTTTTCTGAGTTTTCTGATTCCTCAATTTCCGATGCTAGGTTGGGTTTGGGCCATGCTTGTTGCCAGCGGCGAGAGCCATATGACGCATGGTTTTTTTTTCTATTTTCCCTTCGCTTTTCTTTCCTAGTTTGTTTTTGATTCTCTCGATTGTTGTTTTCCACCTGTAACATGGTCTCCCTATTTTTAGTTTGCTGCTATTCAGTGTTAGCGTTTTCTTCAGTAGGTTTTCTGCTGTCCTTTTTGCTTTAACCTTCTTGATCCTTTCCTTATCTCTTTGCTTACCAGGATATGGTCTATTTGTGTGATTGAGCTTCAATTACTCCAGGATGTCAATGCGTGTTTGACTTTTGCTCCATGTATTTATTATTGTTAAGTTAAATATGTGTGCTAGGTTTTTCAGCGCGTTTTCATTTTCGTTAGGCCATATGTGGAGTATATGTGCATTAAAATCTCCAGAAATACGATTTCACTGCACTATATATATATGTATATAAACTATGATTTACTGCGTTAGAGGGAAGCACTGTGGAAAGTTTTCACCTGAAAGATGGGTATACTTTAAAAGTATTGCGCCACTGATCATTACGTGTTCAATTTTGATTAAATTTGTTTGAATATTTTTAGTAATTATGAAAAACACACTTGAAGATTCACACAGGAAATCTGTGTAATCACACTTTAATAGTGATGCATTACTGATTTTTCGGGTTATTATTATCACCGTTTTTATCATGCGTAATTCTCTTGATTGGCTGTTAATTATTATTTGTATTATTGACCTAATAGTATGCCTCTGGTTTACTCAATACTATTTAAAATATTAGGTTTTGAGTTAATAAATTAGGTTAATAGAGATTAAGTTGATAAGGTTATTAAAGTAATTAAATTTAATAAAATAAAATAAATTAGTTTATAGCTTAGCTTTCTGTGTCTTCTGGCGTGGTGATTGTTGTTTTTTATTCCCTCTTCTTTTTAGGCTTAGTACACTTAAAAAACTTTCCACTGCACACACAAATTTATTATTTATTTATTTACACTTTTACGTTTAATATGTCTGTCTTGCTTTGCTTTATAAACACGTGTTGTTCACTTTTGACACTGAATATTTATTGCTTTCTTTAAAGCAATAAAGCACTTGAAAGGGTCTTTTAGGTACCTATATAGATAGGTCTATTTAGGTCGACCGTCAACTAAGGCACAGCTTTACAGTTTATTTTTTGGTAATATTTAAAAAAACACTAATAGTAGTTTTCAATTTATTAATTGTATATGAACTTTTTTTTCCTATTATGACATGTCACGTTAAGCAAAATTTCTTGGCTCACCGGTGGCTTAAATTTGATTAAGTTTACCGTGGTTTTAACTGATTTTTAGCACTTATTTCGGGAGCGTCTTACGATGCGTCTATACATGCCGTTTGTCAACTTTCGACTCCCCAATATGATGCTCTATTTCGATTTGCCGAAAAATGTCGGGAAAATGAGAAAAATTAAGAAAATGCTTAAAAATTCACAAATTCGAGCCCGTAATATTCAAAATTTAAATTTTTTAAGATGCAGAGCTTATTACGCGAAATCCAGGTGGTTTCTTATAGTATTTTTTCCATGGGATACGAAGGTCTACTCTCCTTTGCAGAAAAATGTTAGGAAAATGCGAAAAAATTAAGAAAACGTTTGCAAACTCACAAAATCTAGTCTGCGTTATTCCCAAGTGAAACATATTAAGAACCAACATTATTAACTTGAGATTATAGTGGTTTTATCTCATAGTAATTATCCAGTAAAATGAGAAGATTCACTCAGCTTTCCGGAAAAATCCCTGGAAAATCTGATTAAACCAAGAAAATGAATAAAAACTCACAACATCTAGCTGACAATATACATAAATGGAACCTATTAAGATCTAAAGTATTAAACTTGAGTTCAAGGTGGTTCCTTGTAGTATTTTTCCTATGATACGCGATGGTGTATTTTGTTTGAGGAAAAATTTTTAAAAAATCATGAAAACATAAGATCAAGCATGTTTTCTCGTGGTACTTTTTACATAAAACTTTATAATCTATGTATGACCAAAATCAAATCTAATGTTGTTTTAGGGAAAATTTGTAAAGCATAACAAAAACCATTATATCAAGTGTTACCTATTACTAACTCAAATTAAAAGAATTTTTTCAAATACTGCATAGTCAAAACCAAAATCTTTAATTGTGACTATCGATGTTTTTTTCTTTCAAATATTTCTTTCCAGTGTTACTTCTTTTTTTTTTCAGAGCAGCTTTTCTAAAAAGATTTTTTTTAGTACTATTTCTTTCAACAGTTCTTTTTTCAGAGCTAGTAGGCCAGACGACGAATGCTCAAAAAAAGGTGTAGAGGGAAATTTTAGGAACAGAAAATTTGACTTCGGAACTTTGTTTGGACTAGTCTGGAGATGAACATATTAAAAGTCCCCACTCCTAGGTGGTGAGCGGGCACTTTAAAGGTCCCATTTTTTGGTTTTTCGCTTATATCTCAGAAACTATGCGTTGTATGGAAAAAGGTAATCTATGCAAAATTAAACATAAATAAATTACGAGATATTCGCTAGCCAAAATAGATAATTAAAAAAAAAAGTATTATGTACCTTGAATATTTCTATCAAAGCGGTTTACCGTGGTCTGCTAATAAATCACAGTCACAAAACAATCTTTATTTTACAACACTCGACGTATTTACTAACGTAATATTTTGTCGAAATCTATGCATTTCCTTAAATATACAGTGTGACTCACTTAAAATAAAGACGCCCTTATAACTCTTTTATTTTGTTTCCGATTTGAATCAAATTTTACTCAAGTATAGAACAAATTAGGATCTACTTATAACCAGAAAAACATTCGCCTGCTACAAAGGCATAGCCTTCTGTGGTACCAAGTATGCTGAAAAAAATAAAAACATTTTGAATGTTAAAAATTCGAAAAAATGCATCGGATCAGCGCCACAATCGTAAATAAACCAAAATTTAATTTGATTATGAATGGGGGATTTTTCATACATAAGCTCATCTGGCAAAGGGGGTCCTCAGTTTCCGCAATTTGTGGTGGATACGTGAAATTCGTCAAGAACAGGTGGTTTTGCCTTTGTAGCATGCGAACGTTTTTCTGGTCATAAGTAGATCCTAATTTGTTCTATACTTGAGTAAAATTTGATTCAAATCGGAAACAAAATAAAAAAGTTATAAGGGCGTCTTCATTTTAAGTGAGTCACACTGTATATTTAATGAAATGTATAGATTTCGACAAAATATTACGTTAGTAAATACGTCGAGTGTAGTAAAGTAAAGATTGTTTTGTGACTGTGATTTATTATCAGACCACGGTAAACCGCTTTGATAGAAATATTCAAGGTACCTAATACTTTTTTTTTTAATTATCTGTTTTGGCTGGCGAATATCTCGTAAACTATAACACACAGGAAGAAAATGAATATAAAGATTCTCGTAGGAAATTTAATCATGTTTAATTTTGCATAGATTACCTTTTTCCATACGACGCATAGTTTCTGAGATATAAGCGAAAAACCAAAAAATGGGACCTTTAAAGTGCCCCCCTCCCCCCCGCTCACCACCTAGGAGTGGGAACTTTTGATATGTTCATCTCCAGACTAGTCCAAACAAAGTTCCGAAGTCAAATTTTCTGTCCCTAAAATTTCCCTCTATAATCATTCGTTGCTTGGTCTATAGGTATTCCTTTAAATTTATTTCGGATCGATTCTTCAAATAGTTCTTTTCAGAAGTATCTTTCCAAAAAATTCTTTTCGGAGCTACCTTTCAAAACAGTTTTTTCAGAAGTATCTTTCAAAACGATTATTTTCAGAGCTATATTCTAAACAGTTATTTCGATAAACACCTTTTAACACAGGCTAGATTTTGTGCATTTTCAAGCATCTTTTTAATTTTTACGCTTTTTCTCAACATTTTCCCGCAAAAAAGACCCTCGTATCCTACGGGAAAAATACTACAAGAAACCACCTGACTCTCGCTTATAAAACTCTAGATCTTAAACAGTTTAAATTTTCAATATTACACACTCGAATTTGTAAATTTTTGGGCATTCTCTTAATTTTCCTCATTTATTTTCCTGACATTTTTCGGCAAAGTGAAGTAGAGAATCATATTCTACGAGAAAAATACTAAAAGAAACCACCACAATCTAAAGTAAAATATAATAAATCTTAAAAGTTTAACCTGCGACTTGTAAATTCTCAAGCATTTTTTTAACTTTGTTAATGTTACCAAAAACCGTGTTAATTTTCCGTTGCCAAGCTTAGGTCAAAATTAGACACTTTTTAACATCCTCCTTTACACCTCCCTGTACAGCTTCTGAGAACAGAATGTTGAGCTAGATTTAGCTATTTATCTTTGCCTTGTTAGTTGAATTAATTCAAGGAGCTGTCAGACTTACTTATGGACGGAATCTGGTGATTGTTGAATCTACCGACACAAATAAAAAATAAATTCCTTCACTTCTCAGGAATTGTATTTACTAGATGCGTATTGAGAAATAAAACAAACGGATTGAAATGCATGACTGTGACTGAAGGGACAGACGGGAAGATCTGGAGAAAGATTAGGAATGATAAATTAGGGCAACAATGGATTTGCTAGCCCCTTTAAGGAAATGGCTGATTACTATGTTATTATTTCGGTCGTTATAAGCCGAACCAATTGCACATGTACAGCTACGGAGAGATTAAATGATTGCGGTGTACATTCGGATAAAGTGTACGAGTGTATTAATGGTTTCGGTGTGGGTTTATGTTATAATTTCAGAAACTACGACACACTACGAGACCGACTAGCTAGCCTCGAAGGATAGAGACTTATAATGAATTTTTATGCCTTATTTTATGTATCTAGACTTTTTTCACTCGATATAGTTTGTTATTAGCTATTCGTAATTAGAAAAATGCTATTTAGGTATATCAAGTTGTTTTATTAACAGTTACTCCATGGTATAAAAAAGCAAATAGTATTGCTAGTTTTGAAGCATTTCTTTTATTATTGATTGATTGATTTACCAGCGTGCGGTAGGCATTTCTGCCACTCCCAAGGATTATACAGCTGGCCCTGCTACGTCCACGCTGGGTTGGACTAGGGTCATGTTTGTTGCCAGCAGCGAGTGCCACATGGCGCATGTTAAAGGAATGTGGGATGGGAGGTGTAATTTGTGAGATGCGTTGCCGCATTGTGTCGTGAGGGAGCGTTTAAGCTCCCTTTTTTGTGTTTGGTTCGCCTTCTTTTTCTGAGTCTTCTGATTTCTCGGTTTCCGATGCTGGGTTGGATTTGGGTCATGCTTGTTGTCAGCAGCGGGAGTCACATGACGCATGGTACAGGAGTGGGGAGTGGGCAGTGTAGTTGTTTTTGAAATGCGTTGTCGCATTGTGTTTGTGATATTTAATGTTTATGCTCCTCTTTTGGGTGTTTCTACTTCTACAGATTTTCCCCTTCTTCTGAGTCTTCTGATTCTTTCGTTTCTGGTTCTAATAGAGTATATGTCTGTAGGTATTTGTGAAATGCGTGGCCGCATTGTGTCATGATGTGGGGTGTTTGTGCTCCTCTTTTTGCATTTCTGCTTCTGCAAATCTTCTTCTTCTAAGTCTTCTGATTCCTCGATTTCTGGTTCTGGTAGAGTATATATCACTACGATTTATTTGTGGAATTCATTTTTTCTCCTTGCTTTTCTTTCCCAGTATGTTTGGTAGTTTGTTCATTATCTTCTCGATTGTTGTTTTCCACATGTAACCTGGTCTCCCTGTTTTTAGTGTAGAATTTTTCACTTAGCAACGAGCACAATTTTGACCTGAAAAACCTCACTTGATAATTTATCTAAGAAAGTATTATGAAATCAGATTTTCAGCACTATAACACCCATAACGCAAAAACATACAATACCACAAAACACACTCCTATTAAACCAGACACCAGTAAAAGTCAAGGATCAACAACCCTTGTCTGTTATACTTCTCTTCCCTTCCATTGCCTTCTCTCTTTGACTTGTTCTATTGCATTGCACCAAAAACACTGTACCTAGTTCTGGATTATGTACGAAACCAATCACTACTCACAAAATCGTCAACGCCACGTCCCGAGGTATGTATTATCCTTCAAACACCCATCACTCACCTGACAACTCAAAATTATATATCTGCTACATCTGTTGTTTCCCTGCTTCCTGTACACAGCCTCAACTGGCATGTTGTCGTCTTCTTCATTGTTGTTGGGGTGAAAAGTTATGATTTCGTCCTCCTCTTGGTGTATTATTATTGTCCTTCTCTTCAAGTTTGCTGTTGCTGCTATCGTCTCCCGCCCACCCCAGAAATCGTCTTTTCTCAGGTCTCTGATGAATGCCTCTGTCTTTTCCTTATTGGTACTGTGTTGATTTTAACAGAGTTCCAGTTCGTTGATGGATGCTAACATGAACGGGGTGAAATAATCTATGTTATTTTGTATATAGTCCGCTACTTGTTTCCGTAGATTTTTCATAGGTGTGGGCCGGGGTTGTTATGTTTTTTTAAAATATAATTTGTATGTTTTCTCCTTCTAACTGATGGCTTAGTGCTCCATATAGACAGTTCCCGTCGCCGTCGATTTTTTTGTACCAGTAGTTGATGCATCTTCGTTTCTTACGTTCTGTAGTGGGTACATTGTTTTTGCGTTTTCTGGAGAGTTGTTATTTGCTTACTTTTCGCTTATTCTGACTGACCTAAACTTTTTAATAAAATAAAATTCCTTAGCCTTACCAGAGCCGTATGGCTCTGTACGGGCTCCGATCTAGGCGCCGGCACTCGATCAGCGATGTTAAGCAACGTTGGTCGCGTCCAGCGCTTGGAATGGTGACCCAAGTTCTCACTGGAGATCTCAGTCCATATGCTGAGCTGTAAAAGCCTGACTGGACTGAGGCGGCTCGGCGAGAGAAAGACAGAGGCTGATAATCGTGCCTGGCGGCCCTTATCAACAGACTCGAAGTCTAGGAAGACCATGTTTGGATGGAGAGCCCCGAGGCACACAAAAAGGAGTACTACAATAGACCTTATAGGTCGCAGTGGGGGAAGGCCAATCGCCCGCTCCTTCAGAGTAATCTAATCTCTACCAGAGCCGTACCGGACGTGAAGTGTAAATAATAGTCAGTATGTTTTTATAGCATGCATGAAAATTTTTTAACTTTTAATGGCCCTGAAGCCAAGTCAATGGGCAAGAATTTTATCCAAATTTTTATTATTTTTAAGTTGATTTAATTTGGCTCGGTGTGCTGTTCCTCTAATGGTACGACTCTGGTAGTCATATTTGCTGGAAGAGAATTGTTTATTAATTATTAACTAAGGCAATAAATTAGAAATAATCTAATTTATTGCCTTTTGGGTCTGTTTATGAAATTCTTTAAGCTGTCTACAAGTGCCTAAGGCATAAATGGTTTAAGGCTAAAGTGGACTTATCTTGATTGATTTATGGCTTCCTTTCCTTTCCTTCCTTCGGGTCAGGTATGATATTTGTCAACTGTTTTTACTTTTTTACACTGCACTGAAGATTTAATCACCCGTATTAATTAAATATTAGCACTTATCACTTAGTTGTTGTTATTCTGACGCTACCACTATGCACAATTTTTCATTTGACAGCTAATGTAATTGTGACCTATTTGAGCCAGCTTATTACCGGTTTTTCTTCCGATTTTAAAGGAACGTAACTCATAAGCGTCTATTTGCCGTGAAAGTTGAAGTTTCTAAACGGACTCCCCTTGAAGCATTTCTTTTATTATTGGGGTTAAATCAAAATTCACTTGATGAATAGTATAAGGTATTTTATCATAAACATAAACATAAATATAAAGTATTAGCCCTACCCTACTTTTCACTTATCCAGAATAAATTGAAAAACTGAATTTTTAAACGCGTGTAATTTTTTTTATATAAAAAGTACGAAAGCGTAGGAAGGGCACAGTGCTTTTATTTTATAATTTACACTTTAATCATGATTTGCACTTTCAACTGGGAATTATATACATTTTGCACTTTGTAAGGCACAGTTTAAACTGGAAATTATGTGCAACTTACAGTTTGAATTGCAAATCATGCATAATTTATATTTTAAACTATAACTGCGTTTTATAATTTCCAGTTTAAAGTGTAAAATATGAATAATTCCCAGTTTAAACTGTGAATCATAAAATAAGAAGCACCTGGGTCTTCCTATGCCTTCGTAGAGAAGGTTCCAATTGTGTCCCAAGTAGCACAAGTAGTTATATTTTGGTCATCATCATGTTACAGTAGCTGAAAAGGATAGCAATTTGGTTATAGTGACGATTATTAAAACTGAATTATTACGTTCTGAAGACGTACTGGTGACGAAAATGGGGAATCATATCTTGGTTATCAAAACGCAACTGGAGCCAAATGGCCATAACGCATGTGGAACTCATTTGGCTCTCTTTTTGATTTTTGTGGCTGCTTTATTACTAGTTATGAAATCGCTCTTATGGCGAAAGGTGTGATGTATCTACTTCACCGTGACTAAATCATGACTTTTCCCTAATAACACACACATGTCCATTGAGTGTCCAATGGACATGCTTGTCCGGATATCTTGTACGTCCAATAACTGTCCAGATTAAGTAGTGATGATATCCAGTGGATGTCCATTCGGCTGTAGGGTGGCCACTTTTTTGGACATCCATATGACGTCCCGCTATAGCTATCCAATGGAAGTCCTGTGTGGACAATTGTGTCCTTTGCGGACGTCTATAGGACATCCATTGATTAGAAAATATTATTTAGGTATTAAGCAGATCACAACTTACAAATTTTTTATTTAATATGAAATTGCCTACTTTTTGTATATTGGTGCCTCAATCTCTGGTCACGCTTAGATACTAGATACTTAGAACACTTTAAAACACTCGTTACTGGATAACCAATCAAAACAATTATTCTTCTAGCTAATACTGAATAAGTATTGAATTACATAATAGGATTCCTAGCATAATACTTAAGTCATTTATTTAAATTAAGTTTTTTCTATTTTTTATTGCTTTAAAATGCTAGAAATCCTATCCAGTAATTGAATACTTTGTCAATATTAGCTAAACGAGTAGTTGTTTTGATTGGTTCTACTGTAATGAGTGCTTTAAAGTGTTTACTTAACTATAGTACATTAACGTGACCAGATTGATGCACCAATATACAAAAAGAAGGTAATTTCATTTTAAATTAAAAAAGTGTGTAAGTTGTGATTTACTTAATACCTAAATAATATTTTCTAATCATATGATGAGAGTAAATAAATAAAAAATAATTGTAAAAGACATCTATTGCTATTAGATATCCGAGTAAATCGACAGCACTTTCTCATGACTCAAAGTTACACCCTAAATAGTTCCTTCGTGGCTTCTACTGAGGCAAAACTGAACCTAAGTGATATTTCTTACCTGCATATTAACTTGTCCTTATATCAAAATCTGAACTACTCTTCATAACCTAGCAAATATTACAAGTTTTAGCAAGGAATTATATAATCATGTTTAATTTTACAGTTTAATATAAAATTAGTAGGTACTCAATCATTTTAGAATACTTCAAAGAAATAATTAAGTGTCTAATGAGATAATAATATAAGAAGACGTTTACTAAAAGAAAACCAGTAAAACATTTAATGCATATTAATATTGTTCAACAATTTTAGTAGGACGCAGATAATTTTTTTTTTTCATCTTGTTCCACATCCTTCTTGTCCGTCCTGAAATTGCACATCTTGCCAGTTCCTGAAATATAAATTATAATATAAAGTGTGTTCTTGTTTTGTGTCTGATATTCAAATAATTTGCAATGATTAATATACTGCCAGCAAAAATAATGGCAAATCGTTATGGGTTCTCAGGAAGAGCTGAACATAGGTACTCTTAATTTTATTAGTTTATGAAATATGTACTGCTACCTACCCAAAAGTACAGTATCTGACATCAGAAAACAGAAAACATATTTATCATGTTTATCGAGTGATTACTTTTGCTGTCACAGATACATACATAAGATGCTTAAATATATCAGTATTTTTGTGCATACCAAAATTTATTATAGTTATGCGTTAACTTGTCAATATTATTCAACTAATTTTTGTTATACTAGAGCAACCAATGCTTTTGCGTGATACGCCTCATTATTGGTCACCTATTTGTGTAAAAATGTCTTGTTTTACAACTTATTGATTCATTATCTGGCTGAAAAATTTTATTCGCTTAGGAAGCTCTGAAATTCTTTGGATTTCTTCCTCAGTGTCACTGATGTCACATGAAGAATGTCCTTTTTTGTATCTCAGTTTTCTGATTTTGGCTTCTTCATCATTATTTAAGTCACTGGTATATTCAGCAATTATTGCTTTCTTTCTCGATTCAGAATATTTATCTAAAAAATAAAATAACTCATAGTTATTTATTCACCGCTTTTACAGAGATACAGAAAAAATAAACCTTTACTATTCAGAATGGTACAAAATTACATATTATATTATCAGGCGCGCAGCCAGGGGGGGGGGCATCGGGCCCGGCCCCCCCCCAAGCCGTCTTCCATGAACCAAAAAATAAAGAAGCATAATCACTATTAGTACAAATAGTCCCTTCAAATTAGGAAATATTTAAGAAAATTTTCCCACAATTATGAGGCCTATAAAAAGTGAAGTATTTGGGTTGTCTAAACATGATTTTCACCCTCCGCAGTTCTAGAAAAGGGTGGTTTTTGAGAAATATATACATATATATCAATTTTAGCGTTTTTTCGTCTTTTTCTCTATATTGAGGAAAACCTATGCATTTTGGTGAAAAGTATCAAGAGAGCAAGGTAGTAGTGCATAAAATTTCCTATAAATTTTGTCTCTACATTTTTTTCGAATTCCGCTTAGTTTCGCCGCTAGAGGGCGCGAAAGAAATAAATATACATATAGACTTTTGCGCCTTTTTTTATATTTTGAACCAAAATTATGCATTTTTATGAAAAATTACAAATTATTTACTTTAATTAATTATAATTTACAAAATTACATGGTGTTTTCTAGTTTTTTTTTCCATAAAAATATATATATTTTATGTTCTACAACTTTGATCTCACGTAATTTTTCATAAAAATGCATAATTTTGGCTCAAAATCTAAAAAAAGGCGCAAAAGTGGACTTTTATGTATATTTTTTCGTGCCCTCTAGCAGCGAAACTAAGCGGAATTCGAAAAAAAAAAATGGTAGAGACAACGTTTATAGGAAATTTTATGCTCTACAACTTTGCTCTCTAGATATTTTTCACCAAAATGCATGGATTTTCCTCAGAAGAGGACGAAAAAACGCTAAAATTCATATATATGTATATATTTCTCAAAAACCACCCTTTTTTAGAAATGCGGGGGGTGAAAATCATGATTAGACAACCCAAATACTTAACTTCTTACAGGTCTCATACTGTGGGAAGATTTTCCATAAAACAGCGAAAAGTTTTTCTCAACCTCTGGGGAGGCCGGTTCTATTGGCCCCCCCCAGATGAATTTTCTGGCTGCGCCACTGTATATTATACTCACATCTGAATGGTCCACTGTAGCACCACTATTATTATATTTTATTTCTACTATTCTACTATATTAATGTATTAAAAAAAAATTATTGCACACCATAAATACAGCTCAAAACAAACCACAAAGATGATATCATTATTTTTTGACACATGACGACATGACAGAGACGACGCATGCGCATACACACAATATAATCTGAAAAATATGAGATAAATTACATTTGTACTAAAATGCTCCAAAATGGATAACCAATGGATATCAATTTTTAGATATCCAGCGGATAAGCATAAAAATGTTTCCAATGGATGTCCTTTAAATGTCCATGTACACCCGGACCTCAAATGTACAAGATCTGGACATCCAATGGACATGTGTGTGTTATTAGGGTTGGGCCTAAAATAAAACAAGAACGGATGGCCGTTCTTAAAATAATAAAAAGGAATAATAGTAAAATGTTAATGATGACTAGAGCCATAGAAAATGGAATGTCAGCATTCTTGGACACTGATGCGGAAGATATAGGTTGACACTTTCACTTTGATAATCTAAATATTTATATTAATGTATCAGCTTTTGTAGACAGAAACGTCAATGAAAACACCCCGTGAAAAGTGTTATGCCGCTATATAAGTACTTACTCTTTGAACTTACTTTTCTTATAATATTGGAACTCTGCCTATTTTCTTTTACATTTTATTCTTATTCTTCTGTTGTTATAAAACTTATTTGCGTGTGTATACAGTTTTCAACATTATTAATACTTGTTTTTAGGTTATATTTTTATCTTGCCGTTTGGCCTCAATTTAGATTTTAATGTGTACAAAATTACTTCTAAAATAGTCACTTAATAAGGATATTTTTACATTGTTGTTTCAGTCATGATTCGGTAATAACAGCTAAGGAAACTGCCAGAATAAAGCCTAACTAATATAGTTATGTTTAGGCTAATTTCTTAGTAATAGTTTGGATATCAACACTATATTAATAACAAAAACCATGTCAACATATTCTAGCCATTTTTATAGCTAGAATGGCAATATTAGGGCTTAACATTGTTGCTATTTTGGCATCTTGAAAATGACTTTATAACCAAACCTGTATGGCGATTATTATGGCTACTAGTAATGACCAGTATATAGCTATTGACTATTTCGTGTTCAAATTTTACGCTAAACTACAACTAAAATAAGATGACCATAACATAACTAAACAAAAGCCATTGAAACATTTTTAGTGCCTGCATTTTGGTTATCTCAGCTGAATAGCATATTTGTGCTACTTGGGGTGCCTTATTTAACTTTTCTTTATTATAAAACAGTTTTTGTTTGTACAAGAATAATTGACTAAATTTATTTACAAAAGTGTAAACCAACCCTGCTAATCGTGATATGATTGGCTGTGCAGGAACTGGGGCTATGAAAGACAGCGACAAGCTCAAGTTGATGCTCTTGGCGTGGAACTACCATAATCAGGCCCAAGGTAACACATACATACACATACACATTTCTTTCAGAGTTGCTGTTGTTTTTGTTTAGGTTTATGTTGTATTTGAGACGTCTTGTCGTGTAGAACAAAAGTAAATTTTAAACATTTCTTTATATGCTTGTGTGGTCGATATATATTAATTTGTCAACTGAATTTACGCATAAAAAAATATCAAATTATTATTAATTTATTACTTAAAAGTGTAAAAATGTACAGTACATATAAAATAAAGTGACTTCGAAGTCAACGAAACCCCCACGGAAGTCACAATAAGCGTATTAATGCACTCAACTATAAATAGTAAATCATTTTTTTGATTGTCGACTCTTCTCACAAGCTATCGTTTTAAGTCTGTTCTAAGCTGAAGACTGAACAAATCCTACTGAATTGTTGCGTATCAGTTTCTAGAAGGATTCGTCATTGAAAATCTTCATCATAACAGTTATACGAATGTAGAAATGACTGATATGCTCTTTTCATATACCAATGGGGAGTTCATTAGAAGCTATACATCTCTATGGGGATATAAGATATACGAAAGCCGTTTGTCATTGCTCGTGCAACAATACGAAACACGTCTCGGTTTTTTTAATATGAATGAGAAGAATGAATTTAATATAATATCGTGAGTGATAGAGATGAAATCATTTGCAGAAAATTTTCTGAATATTTCTTTCTCATGTTGTTAAGTAAATTTTTCTTTTAATTTCACTAGAAATTAACGCACCTCAAAGATATACAGGGTGTCACTAAGTAAATGGACATAAAAGAACTACGGGTAGATCAAGTCAAAATATGACAGTTTAATCTAACTTACTTCTACATCAAGTTGAACCACATAGGGGATCTTGCATTTATTGAGAGTGAGTCACTCCTAATATTTCATAGAACATTTTCAACCTTCCTTAATCTTCAAAGGTTTAGTATGCAAAAATCAAATTTTTTATTCTTATGAATTTTTCTGACTATCGATAGTTGATTCACCTGCGGTGGGCATTACTACACCTCCCAGGAAACATACCGCCGGGCCAGCTACGTTTTCGATGGGCTGGATTTGGGTCATGCTTGTTGTCAGCAGTCAACACATGGTATGGGAATGTAGGATGGGAAGTATACGTATGTTTGTGAGATGCATTACCGTATTGTGTCGTGATACAGGTATTTGTGTATTTGCTTCTAGAGTCTCCTTATTCTGAGTTTTCTATTTCCACTGTTTCTGATTGTGGCAGGTCATATACATATCTCAGAACTTTATTTCCTACGTTTCTGTTCTTTCTGTAATTGTTTTCTCTTGTTAATGTTGGCGTGTTATGTAGTCCCTTTTGTTGTATCTGCTAGTAGTTGGATGGCATCCCTTTCAGCACGCTCTTCTGAAACTTCTCCTGTTGGCTCTTGTTGCCTCATTTTTAACTCTATGTCCATCGTTGGCAATGTGATGGCTATAAATGTTCTTTCAGGCTCCATGGTGGTTTATTTTTCTCGATGAAAGGTGTAATTTTTCGTAAGCTGTCTTAATTCCATCCTTCACACTTTCTCTTGTTTTCAGTTGGTTCGTTCCCAGGAAACATACCGCCGGGCCAGCTACGTCTTCGCTGGGTTGGATTTGGGCCATGCTTGTTGCCAGCAGCGGGAATCACATAACACATAGTACAGGAATGTAGGTTGGGAAGTATAGGTGTGTTTGTGAGATGCGTTACCCATGCATTACCCCATTATGTCGTGTTTGTGAGATGTGTTACTGCATTGTGTCGTGATATAGAATATTTATACTACTCTCTTTGTGTATTTGCTTCTAGAGTTCTTCTTCTTCTTTTGAGTTTTCTATTTCCACTCTTTCCGATTTCGGCAGGTCATATATCCCAGTACTTCATTTCCTACGTTTCTGTCCTTTCTGTAATTGTTTTCTCTTGTGAATGTTGGCGTGTTATGTAGTTGCTTTTGTTGTTTCTGTCAGTAGTTGGATGGTATACCTTTCAGCACGCTCTTCTCAAACTTCTGTTGGCTTTTTTTGTCTCATTTTTAACTCCATGTCCATCGTTGGCAGTATGATGGCTATAAATGTTCTGTTTGATCAGGCATGGTGGTTTATTTTTCTCGATGAAAGGTAAAATTTTTCTTAACCTGAATTAATTCCCTCTTTCACAGTTTCTCTTCTTTTCAGTTGGTTCGTTAGATAAGTTCAGGTATTTCAATTTCTTTTTTGTTCTCTCTTCTCACCTATTCTCTATTCTTCCCCAGTAACCAGCCTCTTATTGACCAGTTTCACACCATTATTAGACTCTTCTTAAAGTTTATTTTGTCTAGATGCGTTTTCTAGAGAGGTGAATGAATATCCTGCTCTTCTTCTATGACGATTAGGAGAGCATCATCCGCGTATGCTAGTACGATCAAGTTTCTTAACGCTTCTGGGTCTTCGATGGAACAAGATGAAAATATAATCTAGTTCCAGATCACGTTAAAATACATACGTGTACCAAATTTCAAGTCAATATCTTAAACGGTTCCAGAGTAAACGTGCGCACCAAAAAGTTACAGACCGACAGACAGAATTTTTTTTTTTTGCTCAAACTTAAAATCTCGACGTTTCATGACATTCTAAGCCCATTTAAACAATAAAATTTTTTTGTCGTTACTATACTTCCACTGGATGTAGAAGTAAAAAGTAACGGAGTATGACAACAACGACCTTCTTTTGCAGATAAATAACCCCGCACCAAATGCATGGGTAATTTGTTGTCGACGGAATCGTTGGTTGGAGCGTAGGTAGGAAAATATTGTCACCATCGTGTTCCCTGCCCTCGAAAACGAGAGGGAAGATGTCTTGCGATTCAGTCGCAGAACATTTGGGCTTTTTGCCTTTTTCTGGTTTACCTCAAGGGACTAATATGAGCACGTAGCATGCGCTTCTCAAAATATAGAGAAGTGCATTTAAACGAATGCAAACATTTCTTTCTAGTTTTAGAACAACCACTTAGAAAACGTATTCAATATGGAAAGACTATTTTTGAACGTTTTTTGTTTAAACAGGATTAATTTTTTTTAACATCCCTATATTGCCATGCTTACATTTTCTCAAACTGTGGTCTGTGTGTGTGTATGTACACCGAGGGCCGATAATTATCCACATTTTTTTGGAGGTTACAATCTTTATTGACATATTTTCAGGAAATTATCGGGATTTCCAAACCTTACCGTAACTGGCTGATATTGTAATAAGTTTTAAAACCTTTTGCTGAAAACTCTGTGTCTTAAGCATCTATTATTTTTCTTAAACTGCGATAATGAACCCCACTTTACCCCACCCCGTTCCTTTAGCAGGGTTTCCATCAATCTGAGAAAACCTGGAAACCTGAAAAATTTAGGAAATCTAAAAGTGGTGCTGGAAACCTTGAAAAAAGTCAGGAATCCAAGTTAAATCATCTTTTATAAAAATACTTTAGATTTTCTGCTGTGCGGTAATTATAGATCTTGAATTTTATATTTGTTTTAGTAATTCAATATAATGAAAGAAATTCCTTTTATACAAGGTTTGGACTCTTATGGAAAACCTGAAGAACTTGGAAAATTGAGGGAATTTTAAAAACCGTAACAAAATCACTAAAATAAGAGAATTTAGAGTCATAATATGGAAAATAATGAACATATTACAAGCTCCCACTGTTATTTAAAATTATTTTTAAATTACGACTTGAAAATTTTTTTAAATACATATTGTATAAAGTCGGCTACTTCACTAAAAATTATTTGATTATCTAAAACTGCGGTTAATATGATATTAATTATTTATCATTATGTGTCATTGAAACGCTTTTTTTGTCATAGAAAACCTGAAAAATTCAGTACGTAAAGTCTAAACTCTATTATAGTTTCTAATATTTTTCCATACTTATCTGAACCAAATTTTGATAAGTATATAGATATGATTTGTATATAGGTTTTGTTAGAACGTAATAAATATTCATAATTTGGTTCTGGAAAATTAAAATTTTGGCCTTGGAAAGTCAGGAAATTCAAAATTCCAATGTTGTTGGTGGGAAATCTGAAATCTCCCTATTTTTTTGAGATTGAGATTTCCTACATCACTCTTCTTCGGCTAACGTAATAGTTTGCACGACAAAGTGTGGTTAAGACATGAGAATTTAAGAAATTTATAAACACAAAACCAAAAATCCATTAGAGGTCCATTTTATTTAACCTGCCGATTAAACTATAAATATTGAATAGCAATGAAACGAATTGTACACATTATATTAAATATGCAAGTGTTTGTTGTCTTCAGTATCGTATTATACTGATATACTGTCACTGTTACATCTAACACTATGAAGGATAAATTAGTAAACAATATAGCTTTAAAACGTAATTCAGTTTGACAAATAATATACCGTTATCGTATCTTATCTTTACCATTAGGACATGGCCAAGTTTTCACTCTTAATTTTTTAAACAGGAAACAGGAATGGTAATAGTGATATCCCAGACTTATCTTCAGTACCTGGAGGCGAAGAAATGGTAGGATTGTGGGCGCAGTATCACTCTGCGCTTGGATTGTCAAAAGGAAAGGCCACACCACCTGCAACGCGAGATCAATCTGTAAGTTTGATAGATTATTATTACCCGATTTTTTTATGTACCGTTAACTAACGGTGAAACGCACTGGAAAAATAAGCAAATGAAAAACACTTACCGAAATCTTGATGCGTGCAATTCTCCCTTCCGGATTACCACCAAGATCGCAGCTTTTTTCTTAAAAGTGTCAAAAATTGGCGTTGTTAAATATCTCAAAAACGGGAAAAATTAGACAAAACCAAAATGAACGTTTAAGTTCACATACATATTCTTTTTAAACCGTAATTCGCTTTAAAGAAATTTACAGAGTGAGTCGCTAGTGTGTGGATGGTCAATATCTCCTCAACCGTTTGAAATTAAAAAAAATATATCTCCGATAAAAGTTGTGGGGAATTAAGAGTGGTATATTTCAAACCTACATAGGGTGGTGGCAAGCCATTACTACTCCATAAAAAAAAAAAAAGACTTTTGGTCTAGGCGGAATAAATATAACACAATTTTCTAGCCATAGCGCCACGCATCAACAGCTGTTGATGTTTTTATGTACATGGTAATTGTTAAATTAAATATAAGTGGTTATAAATTTTCTTTAATTATACGTTACCTTATTTAGCTACTGTTTAATAAATTTCCGTTGTTACAAAATCGCCGTTTACTCTAAACATCTACAGGGTGTATATGTATTTGTAATTATATCGAGGACAAG
Organism: Rutpela maculata; assembly: GCA_936432065.2. Taxonomy (NCBI): domain Eukaryota; kingdom Metazoa; phylum Arthropoda; class Insecta; order Coleoptera; family Cerambycidae; genus Rutpela; species Rutpela maculata. Next base: position 207,307,851 of record OW386287.2, read on the forward strand.
CGAAGGAAAATTTAGGGATTAATCGACTTACCTGTAAGGAAGGTTAATCCTAATTTTCCGAGCTTGTCCGAAGATATAATTACAACCCACCCACCCTTATTCCCTCTCAATAAGCGATTTTGTAATTAGCTAAAACCGGAATAAAGACTGGTGCGATAAGCCCAGCCCAGTGTGATAAGTTTTTCTTTCTTTGAACGTTCGTGATGGTGAGTGAGTCAGACGGAAACTACAGGGTGTAAATGTATTTGTAATTATATCGAGGACAAGCGAAGGAAAATTTAAATATAATAGCATTGTTTATAATAATTGTATATTTCATATAGATATACAATGAATATGTTTGATGATAAAACACATTAGAAAAAGTTTTTATTTTTTATTATAAATTGTTTTTTTTTTAACTTTAAATAAACAGTTTTGTTGGTTTAATAATTATTTTAGATAATATTTTTTAATCATATATTTATCTTCTGTAATACATACGAGGTTGATTTCCCATGAAAATTTTGCTCGAATTAAGGGTCATAGGAAAAATCGCCCCACTTCATGTTGCAATTTTTCCATGTCCTTAATTCTCGGATAATTTTCATGGGAAAATAGGTTTTTATCCAAAAAAAAATTACACGGTAGAAAATCGACCTCTTGTGTGTTAATACCCGAGTAAAAGCCACTTTTTGTGACTCGTCTGTAATTGCAAACCTACAGACTTATACCACACCAAAATTTGATTTGGTTATTGATGGGGGATATCTCATAGATAAGCTCGTCTGGCAAAGGGGGTCCTCAGTTTCCGCAATTTGTGGTGGCTACGTAGAATTCGTCGTTCGTAAGATTAAAAATCAATATGATTTTTAATCTTTTTCCTCATATTTTGGTACCTCAGGTAACTTTTCCTTTATAGCAGGTGAATGATTTTCTCGTCATAAGTAGATTCTAATTTGTTCTATACTTGAGTAAAATTTGAATCAAATCGGAAACAAAATAAAGAAGTTATAAGGGTGTCTTCATTTTAAGTGAGTCACACTGTATATTTAAGGAAATGTATAGATTTCGACAAAATATTACGTTAGTAAATACGTCCAGTATTGTGAAATAAAGATTGTTTTGTGACTGTGATTTATTAGTAGTCACGGTAAACCGCTTTGATAGAAATATACAAGGTACATAATTGATTTTTTTTTTATTAATTATCGATTTTCGCTGGCGAACATCTCGTAAACTATAACACATAGGAAGAACATGAATATAAACATTATAGTGAAAAATTTAATTACGTTTAATTTTGCATAGATTACCTTTTCCCATACTACGCATCGTTTCCAAGTTATAAGCGAAGAATCGAAAAAAGAAACCTTTCCACTCCTCTCCCCCCTGAAGCGGCGGGGCTAGGGGCAGGGACTTTTAGTACGTTTACCTCCTGACTACCCCCAACGCATCCCTGAAGAGAAAAATTCTCCCCTCCAAAATGTTCTGTACAATCCCCTTTTGGGCATTCATTGATTGGACTATACAGTTTCTTTCACAGTCGTAGAAAAAGATTATTAATGGCTTATTTATAAAACATTTAACTACCTACAACAACGTAAAAGGTAATAAAGAGGTCTACACACGATCCAGCGGCAGGGAGCCAACATTGTCAGTACGCTTTGAAGATAATTTTAATTCCAGCGGACCAGTTCACTTTTATGAATGAGTTCAAAGCATACCGATAAGGCTGGCTCCCTGCCGCTGGATCGTGTGTAGACCTCTCAAGACACATACAAGTGTAAATACATACATATATAGCATAAGACAATAAAATGTATGTATAAAGAAAAATGATAATAAAAACGTAGCATATCAGCAAATACATAGTAGAAAATAAGACAGTGTCAAGTCAAATAAAATAACAACATAAGTAACAAAAATTTAAAATATGGATCAGGTGACTTTAGTTTCTAAAAAAAGTATGAACTCATTTACGAAATAAAATGAATCATTTATTAAAAGTTTTTTAGACGGTTTTTAAAACTGAATAACGATATGCAGTTTTTTATCTCGTTAGCTAGAAGATTGTAAATGCGACAACAAAAGTTTAAAGGTGACTTTTTGTTAAATTCATGATTGTGTTTTTTTTTAGACAAATTGAATTCCTTCCTCTTATTATCAAATTGGCTAATAGACCTTGTTTCTAAGGCCAACAAATCTAAATTAAAAAAAAATCTTATCAATTTATTCTCTAATTATGAAAATCTCCGTTATGTATAAATTTGTTTTTGTTTACATAAATATAAGCCAACAGTTTCATGAGATATATATATCAATGTCACAGTAAAAATTTTGAATTTTTTTAATAACTCGAGACATGACCATTTTTACAAAAATTTATATTCAAGTACTTTATTAAATTTTATTTGACACTTATTTTTTTATTTTACAATCTAAAGTCATTTTAATAGCCTTGCTTATTTACTGTTAGCATATAGTCCAGTCTAATTTAAGTGGTAATGAATGGATTTTGATGAAACCTTGTGCAATGTGTTTGTAATGACATTAATAAATGAGTTGAAAAAAGATCAGAGTAGGAAATGTTCGGAAGGGGTAGGAAACACCTCTTTTATCATGGGTTCCGTAAAACTGCATGTAACTCGGAAAATTAGCAAATTACAAAAAAATTTCAAGACACAAAAAATGTTTAGCAATGCATAAATCTGATTTTTCAAATTTTTAAATTACCTACATATTTTTAGAGCGCTACAATTTCAAAGAAAGGGGTAGTTTTTCATGTTTTTCCGGAATAACTTGGTGAAAACGCCCTTTACAGAAAAGTTGCAAATAAAAAAACCATATAAAAATCCACTATGGGTAAATTCTCTGAAGTACATTTCACAAAATTAAGTTCCATTATAAACAAATATTAAACACACAATTTAAATGTAAACAACATGATAAATGAAAACATGAAAATTCTCTAGAATTGAATTCTCATTAGATACGTCATCGTTTACCGCCTTTTTATTTTCAAAACCAATTTGTTCTTGCATGTGATAATTAGAACTTTTTTTAATATGATATATACAATGTATATTTAATATACTTTTTGATCATATAACAATATTTTGTAAATTTTGTTGAAGGAAACGACCCTATTGATGATACTTTAGATTAAAGCCTGGGTATCCTTTTTGGGAGTATAAAATATCACAGCCCCACAAAAAAAAAGTTCAAAGCAGCGAACTAGACCCATGTATTCCTATGTATTTTCGGTCGCTGAGTCCGAATCCGGAGTCAAAAAAAATCGTACACCCCCAAAATTATTAGCTAGAGCCAAAAAACACCCCCGAAATTGGGTAAAAAGAATATTAAGCTACGAGAATAGTTGTTACATCTTAATCAATCGAATTATACAAATTAAGGTTAAACAGCAGCGTACATACAATAGATATGAAACACACCCCCAAGGAGGGGCGAAAACTAGCCCCCATATATAAGAAAATCGATCCAAAACAGCAATGACTGCTGAAAAAGCTCAAAATGTCTAAGTTTTGTTAAAGTGATAAGAAATTGCATCAGGTCCGACGTAATCTTCATAAACTGCCCCTATAGAGTTGAGAACAACCACCCCCAAGTTTAAAGGACACTAGAAAAACAAGAAAAAACATAAAATGCAACAGGATTTCTATTTTCATGATGGCTGATTGGCTGAAATTGCGTAGTACTCTAAAATAGAACCAGAAACTTACGTACCATCAACATCCTACACTGTCAACCCTCAGAGGGTGTGAAAACTACCTCCTATGTAAAATTTAACTATAAAAAGTTACAGTAACTTCTATAAAAATTCGAAACACCTGCGTTGTGTGGAAGAGAGAAGAAACTAGACTATGTTCGACGCTGTGCTGAAAAAAAAACTATGGAAATGAAACGAATAAGCAACAGTATAGCTTTTTCGTTACATCTTGAATTACGGTAGTTTACATCCTTTCTGGGGGTGTTACTTAATAACAATTATAGGACATGAGTTTCAAACTCTAAGTGTGCAACACGATTTTTGCCAATCATAGCATCCATAAAAATGTAAATCCGGTTAGTTTCTCTCTGTTTTTCCAGCATCCTACAGATATAGAAGTAGTATCTCGCAATCCCGTGGGGGTGGTTTTCAAGCACATTGAACATAGTCTAGTTTCTTCTCTCTTCCACACAACGCAGGTGTTTCGAATTTTTATAGAAGTCACTGTAACTTTTTATAGTTAAATCTTACATAGGGGGTCACACCCTCTGAGGGTTGACAGTGTAGGATGTTGATGGTACGTTAGTTTCTGGTTCTATTTTAGAGTACTACGCAATTTCAGCCAATCATAACATCCATGAAAATAGAAATCTCGCGTCCTTTAAACTTAAGGGTGGTTGTTCTCAACCCTATAGGGGCAGTTTATGAAGATTATGTCGGACCTGATGTAGTTTCTTAACACTTTAACAAAACTTAGACATTCCGAGCTTTTTCAGCAGTCATTGCTGTTTTGGCTCGATTTTTTATATATGGGGGCTGGTTTTCGCCCCTCCCTGGGGGTGTGTTTCATATCTATTGTATGTACGCTGCTGTTTAACTTTAATTTGTATAATTCAATTGATTAAGAAGTAACAACTATTCTCGTAGCTTAATCTTCTTTTTATTCCATTTCAGGGGTGGTTTTCGGCTCTAGCTAATGATTTTGGGAGTGTACGATTTTTTTTGACGCCGGATTCGGATTCAGCGACCGAAATACATAGTGATACATAGGTCTGGTTCGCTGCTTTGAACTTTTTTTTGTGGGGCTGTGTATTCTATCCAGTGATAATCACTGGATTGTCTCCACACTATAATGTTGTATGCTATAGGAGAATAGACGAAAGCATAATATATGTTTAAAAGAACATGAACATTAAAGAATTTTTAAGAGAACCTATTAAATAAAAGCTTTTATTTAGTTTCACAGACACTGTATCGAAATGGTGACTCCAATCTAAATGACTATTCACTGTCTAGTAGTCCAGATTCTGGAGACGTTTATCTTTCAGTCCTAAGTATACCGTGCGTGTAATTTCCCATTAGGCATGTACATTCACGTAGCGCGAGAGATTTGACAACACCGGCAGCCGTAAATTCGTCCGTTGGTGGAGCATTCCAGCTCTGTTATTTCATTGCAGCCAGCTGGCACGCGCGATGTTGTAATTCTTCTCCCCATGCCTAGCCCGCGACTACACACACGGTATCAATATACTAAGATATCAATATGAATCAATCACTAAAAATAATTTTGCTTTTTTCTTGTAATTTTGTACGATCTAGTTTTTGTCAATTTCCCAAAATAAAAAAAACTCTCGCAGGTTACATTTTTCAATGTGCCGATGGCGTAGAGGTTCACGCGATAGTTTTTTTTTTGAAATTTTTTAAAATATTTTGTGTTTTGACTAAACTGTTACATTGAATACTTACATTTAAAAAAAAAAGAATAGTTTTTTAGCTTGTTTTGAGGGAGATAACGCAAGTTATATTTTTAAATTCAATTTTTCACGATTTCCGAAATAAGAATAAATTCGCGGATTAAGGGTCGGAAGGCAATGCAATTCCCGATTTTTATGCGCCCTCCTGATTCGGATGGAGCAGAAAATTTTACATTGAATACGATACTTTTTAGCTGCATGTCTGACAGATACTGTCGTGCCCAAAAAAAATGGGACAAGTCTTAATAACATATTTTTGCTAAAATCTAGTTGTGTATCTAACTTTAATTTTTGTGACATTGTCAGTTATTTGTCAAAATTCTTTGCAAGTGTGCAAATAGAGACAGATTTACATTAGAAACAAATAGTTGTCCTATTTTTTTTTCGCTCACGACAGTACTTAGGCTTCAAAAACTAAGCTTTAAATTGAAGCTCAGATTCCCGACCATAGCGTTATTCCCAAAAGTGAAGCAAAATCGTCAATTTTGATATAACAATTTTTTTAAATGTGAACGTGTAATTATTATCTGTTATTCTGTACCTACCTGTTTTTAAATTTAATGCAGACGTTTCTGATTAATTAATTTATTTAATGATTTTTATGGCACCAATCGCTAAATTCCTGTAAAAGTTTATTATTTTTTTTTTTAAGACCTTAGATTTGAATCAGATAGTACAATTGTAGTATCGTGAGCATACATAAAAACTTTACCATGCGTTACATAATTAGAGAGATCGTTCACAAATAATAGAGACATTCATAGTCCCTGTACACTCCCCTGCGGAGTTCCAGTGTCGATGACGTACCTGTCAGATTCAACGTCTTTTACCTTTACAATTATTTTTCGTTGTGATAAAATAGTTCTTTATGTACCAAGGCTTGTAAGTGTATTGTGATGTGTTGCAACCTCTAGAATGAATTCAATTAATTCAAATGTATTTGCACCTACTCGAGAAAGAACCTACCAGTGGTAGTTCTAGAGTGATGACATCTGGAATTATCTAGAGAATGGTGGCGTCATCACAGAAAGATCGAGATCTGTCATTTTTAGGTATAAAAGACCGCATTCTCGGCGGGTAGTTCAGAAAGTATAGAAAGTTTTGAAGTTTTGAATTTGATAAGTGAGAAGTGAGGTTAAGACTCCAAAGTGAAAACAAAGTGATAAACATTGTTATTTTTAGTCAGTAAAGTTCATTTAATTGATCAGTATTGTGAAGTATGCAGTAAATTATTTAATAAAGTGTGTTAGTGGTTATCTCTTGTTATAATTTTTTGGAACCCACGGAGGGGTGGAAACACGTCACAGTATTTTACAGGTCGAGAACACAGTGCAAATCGAAACCCGTAGGGCTGAGGTTTGCAATGCTCGAGACCTATAAATACACGACACAGGCTGAGGAGCATATGACGTTTTTCGTACTACAAGCAATATTACAATTTTTAGAAAAATTCATTCAAAATTATTATATTTCAAGGTTTGTCGAACTCATTAGTTGGCTTAGACGTTAATTGGAGTGTGTTTGCTTTCTGCTATGGTTACTGTCAATAAGTTGTCAAATTGATAACCTCATAATAATTTCCGCCATTCAAGTTATTTACGTGAATTCTTGCAATAAAAATATGAATAATGATGAAAGTATCGACATTCAGGAGGCAGCCAAAAATACGTGTGTGCTTCGTTGGTTCCAGAATTTCATTATTATTTTAACTTCCTATTACTTTACTTTTTTAGCCTAGGGCATAAAAGTAAATTTTGTACTTTTTTGCCTATGGGCTGTAAGTGACACTTTCATACCACTGACAGACGTCAAAAAATGCCACTTACAGAGCTAGTAGTACGAAAAAGATTTTACTCCATTCATGTAATCCAATCCACGTAAGCCCATATTAAAAAAAAATTCATATAGGCACATCATACAATAAAAATGCTCAAACCCAAAGGTTTAGACAAGAGTACTTTTTGTATAATTAAAAATAAACCTTGTTGTTTCAATTAAAAAAAATTAATTCATGTAATAACTTATTTAGTTCCAGATATAGTTTTAGATTGCTTTGATACAAGTAAGAATTTTTTATTCTTCTGATTACAGCTTAAAATCGGAAATACGGCGTAATAGGATGTGGTGTTCCCAAATTTAATTTACATCTTTCTGAACGTCGTTCATGGAATTGCGTGATGTAACTACATACATAATTGCCGCTTCAGGGGGGAAGGAGGTGGAAAGGTCTCTTTTTTCGGTTTTTCGCTTAGAACTCGAAGACGACACGGTAAAAGAAAAAAGTTTCATACAAACCTTGGACTCAAAGTTTTTGGACAATTCTGAACAAGTTTCATTAACAAAATTTTCCTTTAAAAAATGCCTAAAAATGCCTAATAATTTTTTTTTTTTTTCGCATATTTTGGTACCGCAGATGTTTTCGCATTTGTAGAGGGCGAATGTTTTTCTGGTCATAAGTAGATCCTAATTTGTTTCTATACTTGAGAAAAATTTGATTTAAATAAATAAATAAAAAGTTATAAGGGTGTTTTCATCTTAAGTGAGTCATACTGTATTTAAGGAAATGTATAGAGTTCGGCAAAATATTACGTTAGTAAATACGTCGAGTGTTGTAAAAAAAGATTGTTTTGTGAATGTGATTTACTACCAGACCACGGTAAACCGCTTTAATAGAGAACTTTCAGATACCTAATTAATTAATTTATTAATTAAGTATCGATTTTCGCTGGCCGGAAACTATAGCACATAGGAAGGAAATGAATAAAGACATTCTTTAATTTCGCAAAGAATACTTTTTTCCGTACGACGCGAGTTATAAACGAAAAATCGAAAAAAGGGTCCTTTCCATCGCCTCCCACCCCCTGTAGCGGCAGAGCTAGGGGCGGGGATTTTTTAGTGTATTCACCTGATAACTCCCCCAAAACATTCTTGAAGAGAGAAATCCTTCCTCCATGTTCTATATCTAGTAATTTCACGAAATGAAACTGCCTGAAAAATTTCGAGCCCACACTGTAGAAGTCTGCATATTGCACTGGTCTGAAAAAGTCAGATTACGCAAATGTTTATTAATATTGATGCTTATTTTATTTGAATCGATTTGAATTAAAATGATGACACTAAATAATTGATGTAAAGCTATTTCTGGCAACGAAAATTCGATTTTACCTACTTTGATAGTCGATTTAGTGCCGACAAATTATTGAGCAGCAGAATTTTCGTAAAATAAAAATATTTTCGACAATTCTAAACCACCTTGTGACATTTCTTAAGAAACAAGCACAAATCTGAAATAATGTTATTTGAAATTAAATAGAATTTTAAAAAAAATATTAAATGATTTATTTTTTAAGCCCTCCCTCTCTGGGAGCTTGACCCAATATATTCACCAGATTTTATTTCTATTATTCTTCGACACATATAGACAGACAGACGGAATGCAAAAACCGTAATTTTATCAGTCGCTATTTGAAATAATTTATTCTAAATGATATAAGTATGTGAAATATTTTTTCTTAATTATTTTTTGTAGGGCGTCTACATATTTTTCACCTTAAATATATCAGGATTCTTCATTGGCAATACCCCAGCAGACAGATAGACAGAGACGTGGAATTGAAACATCTTAATTTTCGTGAACTACATAATTTTGAATAAAGAGAAATATAACAAGTTTTCGATACGAAAACAAATTTGAATTGTAACTCTTTATAGCAATAAAAAAAATATGTGTAGGAAATAATTTAGTATGACATTTATGATCTTTGAATATTAAAGTTAAAACGGAATCAGAGAATGTCCTTTAGACATATATACTAGCCAAATAACCCAGCGTTGCTAGGGCCCGAAACGAAATATCTTTCAGCCCCTATATCTCACCCTATGGTTAAAATTAAGGATTTGGATTTTCCCGTTGTTTCGAGGGAAGAGATTTAAGTACTAGTTAAATTAGTTTTTTGAGGCGGTTCAATTTTCTATAAAAAAATTTTAAAAAGAAATTTGGAATATTAATTTATAGTCGGGGGGCGTAACACATCCAATCTTATGGAAAATCGTTTGAATTTTGGATATGTTTTAGGTTTCGTCATCCCAAGCAAAAGTCTCAATCTGCCCAAAGCTCGAAAATCAATACTTTGGCTGCCACGGAGCTTGAAAGCTCCAAAGCTCCACCACAGATTTATTTATTCGTGCAGTCTTTATAGATTTTTAAATAACTTCTTTTTTCGATTTTAATGTCTAGGTTTATGTTTTTGAGGTTGCTGAATTCAAATCCGATGTCAAATTGTCCAAATTGACACTTGGCAGCTGTCAATTAGCTGTCAAAGTGCCTTAACAAAGTGCAAATCTTATTTTTATGTTATGAGTTTATGCTGTTTAGGTAACTCAGTTCATGTATGAAGTGAATACAATAATTCGACAATTGGCAGCTGTCAACATGCTGTCAGCTAGCTGTCAAAGTGCAATAACAAAGTGCAAATCTTATTTTTTTGTTATGACTTTATGCTTTTTAGGTAACTCAGTTCATACATGATGTGAATACAATAATTCGACAATTGGCAGCTATCATCAGGCTGTCAGCTAGCTGTCAAAGTGCAATAACAAAGTGCAAATCTTATTTTTTTGTTATGACTTTATGCTTTTTAGGTAACTTTGACAGCTAGCTGACAGCCTGTTGACAGCTGCCAATTGTCGAATTATTGTATTCACATCATACATGAACTGAGTTACCTAAACAGCATAAACTCATAACATAAAAATAAGATTTGCACTTTGTTAAGGCACTTTGACAGCTAATTGACAGCTGTCAAGTGTCAATTTGGACAATTTGACATCGGATTTGAATTCAGTAACCTCAAAAACATAAACCTAGACATTAAAATCGAAAAAATAAGTTATTTAAAAATCTATAAAGACTGCACGAATAAATAAATCTGTGGTGGAGCTTTAGAGCTTTCAAGCTCCGTAGCAGCCAAAGTATTGATTTTCTAGCTTTTTGCCCATTGAGACTTTTGCTTGGGATGACGAAACTTAAAACATATCCAAAATTTCCATAAGATTATTGCGGGGTCCTTTGCTGATGAAATTATGGGACCAACGTTAATACATTCCTTATGCCCTCTATAATCATACCTTATCAGGTGCTTTGCTTGATTTTGTGGCAGACGGCCTATATGACGTCATATATCCAAGATGGCGTCCACCCGAGACATCATCGGAAGTTCTCGACTAAAACTCTTGATAGAGCCATCCTATCAATATTTTGTACTGAATCTTTTTTATTTACAAGGAAATTCTCTATAAAGAAGGTCCTTAGGCATTTATCGGTGTTTTGTATAAAAACATTTTTAATTTTGTTATCACTCGTATCATTTCAAATTAACATAACACAAAGGAAAAATACTTTAACACGATTCTTTTTTACCTCTCCTGAGCTGGCAAGACTTTCTGCAGAAACCAAAGCAATGATTGGAATTGCAGAAGAAGTAGAAACAAAACACCACCATTTGACACGATCACGAGGAAAGCGACAACATAAAGATGTGCAATGTATCTATAACACTAACAGAACATCGGCCAGTCCTATAACATATGTAGGCAGTGAACTGATCAACACAACAACAAAGTGTGTATTTCATGAAACCATGCAAACGCATACATTAAGCATTTTAGAAAAGGGTTGTGAAATGTACACCGCTTTAAAAAAAAACGAATTGAAACTGACAGTACGAATTTCTGGCACCCAATGTAGAAAGAAAAACTTAATTTATGTAAAGCTACACTCAAAACAACAAGTTAGCTGGCACTGTAGTACAACTCGACCAATCATTATTCACATGCTTGCTAGTTATATCGAGAAGCCGTACTGATATTGAACTAAAAACATCATTAAGTAATTATGAATTCTCGGCAGTTCCGTTCTCCATATTTAATCTGGATCGATCAATGAAGTTGTCTACAAATAAATCTAAAGTAATGAAGATCTTAGAAGAGCAACACACTGCAAAAATTGATAATACTGTACAAACTTGTTTGTCTATACCTTTGGTGACTCAAATATAACAGAGCATCTGAATGCAAAAATCACTGTGTCGCTGTTCTTGATGAAATGGCAAAGCTGCAATCATTGAAAAAATCAGTGCAAGTTAAAACATGCAATGATCTAGCTTTGGAGTTTAACAATAAAATCAAGGGAACTCTTTTAAAATATGATGAAATTCACTTGGTGTTTGACACATATCTTGAAAATTCTCTAAATCTGCGATGTGACATAAAAGAACATCTACAGTAACACCCATTGAGTACAAAATAACCGACTCCACAAACATTGCAAATATACAGCTGAAATCCCTCCTTTCTCATATAAAAACAAAGGATAGCTAACAGCGTATCTTGCAGAAAAAGCTTTGTTGCACGAACGCAATATTGAGAGAAATCTAATCATAAACTGGGGGACTGAAACCAAATCGTCTTTTTCAAAGTAGTCTTGAAGAAGCTGACGTTAAAATAATACTGCACTGCCTTTTTGCCTCCCAAAAAGGAGTTACTGCGATTCATATATATTCGCCTGATACAGACGAATTTCAACTAGCATTGTGGTGGTCAAAATCTTTTACATGTCTAAGCATGTTTGTCACTGGTATAGGAAATAATCGAAGAATGATAACGTTGGCGGAATTTGCACCGCATTAGGATCAGAAAAGATAAAAGGGTTACTAGGTCTGCACGCTCTGTCAGGATATGATGTCACTTGCAAAGAAGGGAAAAATCATCGTTTTGGAAGGTTTATAAGACCGCAGATAATGACATTTTTGGGAAAGTAGGATCCATTGAAGAATTCGGAGATGAAGCTGAAACCTGAAACTATCATTGAAAAATTTATTCGTAAGGTATATACACCAGGGACGACATTGGAGAGCTTCGTTGGTTGATGTTCTCCAAGCACAAGACGCAAAGTGAAAATCTGTCTCCTACAAAAGCGTCACTATCTCCTTTTTTATTCGTAGAGCACATTACCAGGTTATGGAATGTCATCTTGCTGACCAGCAGCACCCTAATCTACCAACACTTCCTTGTGCACCTGAAATTATTTTAAAATTAATTCGGTATTCATAATATGTAAAAGGGAAATGTGGTATATCCTGTAAATGTATATCCCTAAAAATTTTATGCACTGAGCTTTATATGTGTGGAGGCCATGAAGACATGCGAGTATCATGGCCAACATTTGGATATCGATGACCTTTCAGATGAAGAGTATTAAGCTGAAAACAATCTACATGCAATACAATATTACAGTTAATTCCATAAAAATATTGAAATAAATATTAATTTCCTATCTAGTTGTTATTTTTCAACCTAAAAATCTGAAAATCCTTTAAAACCAAAAATTAAAAATTGATTAATACACTTTTTAACTGGCTATAACTGATAACCGGTAGGTTATACCACAAAAACTGTTATAACTTTTTTTGTTTAAAATTTTCTTTAGAACAAAAAAGATTCAGTACAAAATATTTCTAGGGGGGGCCTATCGAGAACTTCCGATGATGTTTGGGGTGGCCGCCATCTTGAATATATGACGCCATATAGACCGCCTGCAACAAATTCAAGCAAAGCACCTGGTAAGGTATGATTATGGAGGGCATAAGGAATGTATTAAACTTACTCCCACAATTTCATCATGAAATTTCCCACGGAGTGTATATTTCATCAAGTACCCCCGACTAATTATAATATACTAACCGGCTAGTAACCACACATAGCCCTGAAACAAATTAGCTGCTAGCCATGAAATTCATTTTAACATTGAAAATGTTTTTAGTTTCCTATATGGGGCCTGAATTCGTGAAAAGTGCTTGCTGCATTTGCAACATGACGTAGACAAAGTTACTAAAGCTATCGGTTGCCCGGTAACAGCTCGCAGCATGACGTAGACAAGGTTACTAATACCATCGGTTGCCTGGTATCGGCTAAAAATTTACCTTCATCATTAAGTAAAATTGCCTTTTTAAAAGATTTTACATGTAAATTTTGTTGAGTTTCAGATAAAGACTCATTGGTTTTCCAAATTTCACAATTATATTTTACAACTAAGCATATGCTTTAAGCTTTGTATCGTTATCATGACAACCATAAAAATTATTAAAAAATATTATTTTGGATATTTAGCAGATAACTCTCAAAGAAACCAATCCTTCTTTTCATGTACTATTGATCTAAGTCTGACCATGCCAGTATATCAACAAAAAGTTCCCCCTACGAAACATCTTGCCAGCTTCTTTCATATACTTATTATATAAGCCAGTCAATTTATACACAAAAGGTCATGTAGTTATAATTTTTTAATATGTTGTTAGAACCTATGCCAATAGTAAGAAACCAAGTTTGCAGCTCTGAAAGACCTGTGTGAGCTGCGCAATGCCCAAAAAACAGCGACATTTTTACACTTGTTTCTGTTTTTGTTCAATATCTCCTAAAAAAATGTTATTATTTTTTTAAAAGTAGATTAAATTTGCTACAATGTAAGCTCAAACCTAATTCCATACGTCCAGAACGTGAGGTACAGCTCTTCAAAAATTGGCAATTGTCCCAAAAAGTGAAAAAAATTTCGTGTTGGTCATGTATCTTGCCAAGTATCGGGAAAAGTACTCATCCTGTAGCGATATACTTTTTGTATATCCAAGTACCGCAGGAAAAACTATTGGCCAATGATAACAAGAGGCGCCTCGACGCACTGCTTCGCGATGCATTTGAGCAGCAGAGGGTTGCAGTGAAAGTTGCCGAAGAAGACGCTGGTCTGGGCATCATTGTCACAGCTCTATCCAAAAGTCTAATATTTGACAGTGTTACCGTTATTGGAGAAGACTGGTTCTCCTCAATGGTTTGGGCTCAGCTGCAACGAACGTCTACCTCCAGAAAAGTGGCAAACGTGAAAGTGCGTCCATTTATCAACCTCATCTTACACCCACGAAGCCACACAGTACCCACACCACCTCTGTTCTTTTCTGGCAGGGAAAAATAAAGTTGGCCAGCGTCCTCCAGAAAAATCCTCACCTCATTGAACTGACTGCAGATTTCCTGTAGCCAGATTCCAGTCATGAGGCCATACCCAAATCCGGGGAGAAATGCTTCGTGGCTCTTTACGGGGATGATATACATGACACTTTGAATACCCTTCTCTACCAGCTTTTCATAAAGATGGCAACCAACACAAGGATTAACCTTGCTCATTTGCCTCCCAAGACGCAGCAAGCTACCATTCTTATGGAACTTACCACCAAGTTCAGAAGTGGTTGGGGGCTAATAGAAACCCTAGAGATTGGTGGTGGAAGATCGACGATCAAGGGCTTATGCCAATCACTACCACCATGGGTCCTGCTCCACAGAATCTACAGCGCTTGATATCTTGTTCATGTAGAGAAGAATGTAGCGGGGGTTGTAGCTGCCGCAAATCCGTATTAAAATGCTCAGCACTATGTAAATTTTGCTGTAGCATAAGTCATCCCAGAACGTTCCATTCTGTTCAGCTTGAGGATTCCGACGAAGATGACCCCCCCCTCCCCCCTATCTTTGCCGAACTAGTTGAGGAGCTCTCTCCACCTGCTCAGGTCTTTACCGAGGATTTCTCAAAGCCAGGGCCGTCGAAACAAATGTAGCAAATTACTTTTTTAAGATGTGAATATTAATTATCGTAATTACATCGTTTTTTAATAAAAAATAAAAACCAGTTACTATGTGAACTGTGTACATTAATTTTTCCCAAAATCCATTTTATCCTAAATTTTCGTTTTATGCCATTTTCGAAGGGAACTATTGGGCCTACGGGCGTTATTCTGAGCAGAAATTAAAGTTAAATAAATTTACTACGAATTCATTACCTTCTATGACTTTCCTCGTGGGATGATTCTTCCCGATTTTTTCACTTTTTGGAGACAATTGCCAATTTTTGAAGAGCTGTATCTCGGAAAGGTCTGGAGTACGGAACTCGATTTGGGCTTGTAGCAAATTTAATCTACTTTAAAAAAAGGAATAACATTTTATGTAGGACGCATACTTAGGAGATATTGAGCAAAAACCGAAACAAGTCCAAAAATTTCGCTGCTTTTTGGGCATTGCGCAGCTCTCACAGGTCTTTCGAAGCTGCAATCTTGGTTTCTTACTATTGGCTTAACAACATATTAAAGTAGAATTACATGACCTTTTGCAGTATTGGATGTATAAATTGACTGGGCTAATATCTAACATTCGGTATGAAAAACAAGAAAATTCATACTAAATATTAGATATAGTAAGTGTATGAAAGAAGTTGACGAGACGTTTCGTAGGGGGAACTTCTTGTTGATACGCTAGCATGGTCAGGTTTAGACCAATAGTATATTTGAAAAGAACGAACGATTTCTTTGAAAGTTATCTGCTAAATACCCAAAATAATATTTTTTAATAACAATGTAAACAGAAATACAAGATATTTATGTTTAAACCATAGAAATTTTCGAAAATTTTCGTCTGGTGAATATGCTCCAGTCTATAGAAGTTTTTCAATGAAAATAAATTTGACACCATGCCGTTTTGACGACCCGTAGAAAAAGATCTATTTCGAGTGTGTATGCATGCTTTTGACCTCTGTTGTTCCGGTGGAATCATTGTCGGGTTGAATTTTGTTTTTTTATATCTCGTTTCCTGTCAAAGTTATGAAAAAAATACAGACACAGTTTTATAGAGCTTGAAATTCTCTATAATTTTGACCTTTTTACTTTTTTCGTAGGATTAATACTTTACAGAGGTCAGAAACTTGCAAACACGCACATGATTTGACAGTTTCTAGGGGGGCTCTACCCCCCTAGAAACTGTCAAATCATGGCGCCGGATTTCTAAATTGATGTTTTATTTTTTAATATTTTTTTATTTTTACATCAGCTTATATGATAAATTTTAATATTTTAAGAATAGAAGATTGGTAATTTTAAATAAATAACAAAATTCTAATCAAGACAATATGTTTGGATTACATTTTAAAGTTATTTCGAATTACAAAATCTAAATGTTCTTGAAATGTTGCTAGTATTAAAAAAAATATTTATGTTTACCAACGTATATCATAATATTTGGGCACAATTCTGCTAGTAGGATCTATTCAACGAAAATTTTCAAAATATGTTAAGTAAATTCAAGATATTCGAGTATGAGTAATTATTTGCCATTTTTCCCACATGGTACACGGAAATTAGCAAAAATAGAAGAAAAAATTATAATAAGCTGATATTTTCTGAATCGACAGGTTGATAAGGGTAAAGTTCCCATCTCTAACTGGTGAGCTTCATCCCCTTTTCACCCTTATAATGACACCGTGCTGGTTTTTCAATAATATTTTGGAAATGTAATGTTCTACGACAAAACTAGAGGTATTGAAAAATATTGAGAATTAAATTTTCTATAAAACATGTCTTATAGGTCGTTTGCAGATTATTAAGGGTGTTTACGTTAATCGACGGCAAACTCAGGAGTAGGTAACAAAAAAATGTAGTATAGGTTTTGCATATTTCCAGTGGACCATCGAAACCCGAAAAAAACGTCAGATCGAAATTAAAGTCGTATCTATCGACTCGAGAGCGAATTTAGAAAATTCCGTCCGTCGGTCAGTCGGTCTGTCACGCTCAGCCCCCCTAATCCGTTTTCGGATTTCGATGAAACTTGGGTGGTTGATAGGAGGCCTTTAAAAAACCTTAACGCTGGAAACTCGGCTCCGTTCGGAAATCGGAAGTACCCGATATAGACGTTTCAAGTTCTTCGGGAAAGATTGAATAACTCGGTAACGGGCAGTCGGATCGAGATATTTCAAAAAAGAGATGGTACCGCTGGCAACGATAAGTATAGTACAGATAAGTATACTGGAGACTATGTCGAGAAACAAATGGAAATTGAATTTTTTTTGCAAAAAACTGGTTTTCTCGAAATCGGGCTAGGAAGCACAATAACTGTCCAGGAAATTGATCGATTTCGATGAGACTTGGTGCACGGCCACAAATGAAGCCTATTGCTGGCGGCCCGAATCCGTTGACCGCAAGTATTTTTTCCAAGGCCGAGTATGATTTTCCAAAGAAATTGATAACTCCCGAACCGAAGGTCCGATTTTGATTTTCAAAAATGGCGATTGTAGGGCTCGATTAAGTCTGTTAGGTGATGTTTGGGAGAAATTTGATAAAACAAAAGTGAATCTACAAATCCTGGAAAACTTGATTTTTTCGATAAATTCTACGAATACCGAACAGTTTCCTAATAAAAATCGAAAATTAAGTATCCGTCGATCAATCTCTATAACCAGTATAAGGCACGGATCTCGTTTATTTTTAATTTTTCGAAAAAACTCTGAAATAGAGTTTTTTCGAAAAATTAAAAATAAACGATGCATGACCACCATATAACCGATGCCCTTTTTGTATTTCAAAACGTAGTTAGCCTTTATTTTAGTCAATGCAAAAAGAAAAATAATACATGTCAAAATGTACTGAATCATCCCAGCAGGGATAAAAAGCATATCAAAATGTAGTTTTTTTTTTTAGCCACACCCACTCATAGGTCATAGGCAGGTCAAAACAACCTCTCTTTCTCTAGGGTGTTTATGAATAAGGTGGTTAGGATTGTGTTGGATCATTTGAAATATTATCAGGCTGCGTTATGTTCGATTAAGTACCGTATTCAATATAATCAGACTTTCATTTTTGTTTACTACAGTTTACTATTTAATACCATAAAAAGTAATAGAAATATCGATACATAACACAGAACCTTTTTTGTAGAGAATTTTGTGACAAACCTTTTCCTATACTTAGGTTTTTTCCCTAAGATAAAGCGTTTAAAAGATATTGTAAAAAAAGTCAGTGCGGTGTTCCTAAAGGGTGAAGCTTATCCCTTAGGGGTGGGAACTTTTTTGATATGTATTCTTACACACATAAGCTAACTATTATAGACATTTCAGCTTATTATAATTTTTTTCTTCGATTCCACATAAATTTGCCTAATTTCCGTGTACTAACAGTAAAACAACACAAACTACATGTAATGAAATATAGTGACATAAATTGCATATCTATCACATTTGTTGTGTTTTGTTCAAATTTTTTCAAAGGCGGGGGGGGGCACAGTGCCCCCTAGCTACGCCACTGCAGTTTGGATATATGATACAATTTTTTCACTATCGAATTATGTATTTAGTTGGGTATAGGCTATTTAAAAAAAAGTCACTTTTTGCTGTTCTTGTGTGATCGACGTATGTTATTAATTTTAAAAACTCGCAAGTGGATATTTCGGTAATTTTTTTACAGAATTGATAACTCCAATAACGTGTGTCTTACCCTCATAAAAAATCAACGTGTTCGCAATGATTGTTACTGAGATATTAATTAGTATGTTATACAATTTCTCTGTCAAAAGGTGTCTTTGAAATGTAACAAAAGAAACGAATGAATCTGACAGCTCAAATGATGTTTAGTTCTATGCGAATCCGATAGTATTTGGGTGTGTATTAAAAAATCATGGTTTATACACAGAGTGACAAAGTTGATATGCTGTTGATATACGAGCAATGTCTCAGCTCCCGTTCTACCCTAAGAAGAAAATAAGAAAAGAAAATAATGTCTGCCAGGATGATTTCTTAGTGGATAGCGCTCTGCATATAAATCGCGGGTTGCCCGGCTATTTCTGCGACATTCCCCGTATATCAACAGCATATCAACTTTGTCACTTTGTGAATAAATCATGATTTTTTAATACCTACACACCAAAATAATATCGGATTCGCATAGAACTAAATATCATTTGAGCTGTTAGATTCATTCATTGTTATACTTTTGTCTGTCTGTCCGTCCGTCACATTTCTTGTAAGCACGATAACTTAAGAAAGAAAAGTCCGATTGTGTTGAAATTTGGAAAGTAAGTTAATGTTGGCTATTGTTTTTGAAGAAAATCAATCAGTAAAGTAGAAAGTTTTAATTTAAAAAAATATATTTTCTTCATTTTTCTCGCTTGTGCTTAAATAGAAATCTTGCGAAATCTTATGTCTATAATACATTTTTTCTTTGTTTATACATTTTACTAATATATATTTCATAATAATATACCTAATGCGTTGAAATATGATTCTCGAAAGATATATCCTTAATAGCACAACATTGTCCTATGGACATCTGAAGGACGTCCTCGACGGACATACAGGACATCCGATGGACGTTCGTTTTTGGTTCAAAGTGCATCCGACGGGCAGCCGAGAGACGTGCAAATGTGACAACTTTAGACAATATTTGTACATTCCAATAATTTAGAAAAAAAAAACGGAATGAGCAGGGATCGAACCGTCGACCTCGATCCTTTGTAACACAGAAGAAGAAACAATCATAATACAATCTCTCATTGGCGGGAAAAGTTCGCGCATCTACATCGCGCACTGACAATCTCGGACGGAAATGTAGAAAATTGCGCCAGGCCCGGATCACGGATTTCTTCTGTAACTGGATCGTCTGCGACAAATGGCGTGTGGCGTGATCTCGCCTCGTGATACAGTTTGTATCATGATACCGCCTAAGTAGGTAAGAAATATTGAAAATCTAAAACAAATATTATTTGTCTTCATCTAATGTTTCACAGGCTTTCTGACTCTCTACCGGGCCGTTCCTAAAAGGGGTAAAAAATATTGAGTACCGTCCTGAACTCTCCCAACAAAAGTATGGCGGAAATTTACAACACGAGATCAAAGGATTTTTGCCGACATTATATTCTGATTGTTTCTTCTTCTGTGCTTTGTAACTCGATGTTCTTTCACTCGGCCACTAATCTAGCTTATTAGTATCTACTTAAAGACTGTACAGTTGACTAATATAACTATTTATTTCAAATGTAGAAAGTATTTGACTGTTTAATAAATGTTTACTATCAAATAATATCATTAATAATTTACAAAAATATTAAAATTAAATTATTAATGATAAATTACTATAAAAAATAAACTACAAATTTTACAGAAATAACGGTCAAATGTAAACAAAAACATTGTTAAATTGAAAAACAAGTTTTGTTAACATTTTTTTGTTAATATATTAAATAGACGTCCTGCTGCTGTCCCTATAGGGACCTAAAATGTGTGTATTTGCCGAAGGACGTTCGTTGCGGCACATATGTTGGACGTTCAGTGTGCTATTCGCTGGTATGTATACATATTTCGGAAACATGTTGGAGAGAAAGCGGTATAGAGATATTATGATTTATTGCAAAAATATAATATTTAAATCAACGGACACGAAAAGGACGTCCATCTCCTGTCCCTATATGGACATAAAATGTACATACTTCCCGTACATAAAATGGACATTCAGAGGACGTCCATTCCGTACAATTTTAAGTAAATCCGATGATAAACGTCCGGTAGACGTCCAGTTTATGTCCACGGACGTCAGTACATTAAATGGACATAAAAGGGACGTCCGGCGGACATCGTGTGCTATTGGGGATACTACAGACATTCAGTTTATCTGGCAAGGTGTGATGGCGCAGTGGCTTGCTTTGTCATTTTGTTCGTAAATTCTTTTTAGGCCGAGAAAATTCTAATATTTTAAACGATACTCTTTTACATTATCATATCTTCCTGGAGGCAGGGAGACCACCAGGGCGACAGATCTCGTACGGGTTTTTTCGTTTAGCTTTTTACCCGAGTCAACAACCCAAATTTTGTAAGTGCTTTGCCAAGTGTGTTATTTTTAATTAGTTTTAGGTCTCTGCGTAGACAGCAATTTTTAATATTATTATTAGTTTTTAAGTTTGTTTATAACAAACAGGAGAGCTAATCCCTCCCCCCCGTTAACCGTTAAGTCGAACCGGACCTACCCCGTCCCACCTTACATTCACCACAGCACCATGTGCCTTGGGTGTTTGGTCGGCTCCGGGCCAGGATCCGGCAAGGCACATAGTTGTACTAAACTTGAGAATAAAATCTATTTTGTTTGTTTTGTTTGGTTTGCAATCCAAAGATCGTGTGTTTGAATCCCACACAGGTTGGATGTTTTTTTTTTTCAATTTTTTTTTCATATATTTTCTTTCACAACAAAGTTGGTATCACAAAATTTAGGATGTCCAAAATCTAACATTATTTACAAGAAAACTGCGAAGAGTATCCTATAGAATGTGTACCAATTATAAAAAAAGCTCAGTAAATTGGTGAAGAGTACCTACGTTTTTAGCTTGTTTCTTTTGTCACATTTCAAAGACACCTACTTGATCCACTGTTAAATATTTTCATTTATACCTACGTTGTTGGATATCAATATAATGCATTTTTAATAATTTTTATGTATTATAATATGAACAAATAGTGGAGTGCTTGGTACCAAGTTATCGGTAATAATTTTTTTTATTGAAATAACGTAGTAAGCCAATATGGTGCCATTTAAAAAAAATGAGTTGTTCTGGAAAAACGATTTCCGAAATGTTTAGGACACAAAAATTATATGACATAATGTCATAATTGTATTTTTTTTAATGTTCATTAAAGTAAAACAAAACTTTTTTTGGGGTCACGGCCGGGCCGCCTAGATGAAAAATTAAATTTGCTCATAAAAATGTCGGTCATTAATATTTCTATTTCAGTATGCGATAGTTGTATGCAAAATGACCTCCTGAATCAAAAAATGTAAAAATATACAGGGTGTTCTATTTAAAAATCAAACGTTACCGTCCGTAAAACCGGAAGGACAGAAAATGACAAATCAGTTGAATTGATGCATATTTAGTCGTTATGTGACGTGCCGAAATTTGAAAATTATATCTTGTAAGATCAAGAAGATATAGGGGCGAGCTTCATTTCGTGGTCACCCGGTATACTTCTAATAGATGGCCAAAATGAATCACCCTGCTAGTCTATTGTCCATGTACTGTAGAAAGGAACTAAAACGTTAAAGGGTTTTTATTGTTTCTTATGTTCAATTGACCCCAAGATATGAAAAAATCGCGGAGTGCTACCATTGAAAGTGGTGCGTTTTTGAGATCGAAGTAAAAAGGTCCACTTTTCATATTTTTTTTTGCTCGAAAACTATGAATTTTTTCTATAAACACGTCAATAGAAAAGTGTGTAGAGATTTAAATTTCCAATCGAAATGGCACCTTCAGAAGTCAAAATTTTTTTTTTTTACAAAAATACGTCCAAAAAACAAAACAAAAAAAAACGAAAAAATGCAATATTTTTTTTTTTTTTTTTTATTTTAGCCTGTAACTATTTTTCGGGTACATTTAGGCATAGACATTGCTGCATAACAAAAAAAGCTGGCGTTTTACCCGTTAAAATGAGATTTTGTAAACAGTTTTACGATTAATAGTGACCGAGATATAGCGTTTCAAAGTTTGCAACTTTTAACCTTTTTTGCTAATTTTTACTATTTTTTTTTTTTCAAATTTCGCCCTGTAACTTTTTTCTGAGTGAATTTAGGTGTAGACATTATTATATTAAAGTTAAAGCTGACTTTACACCCGTTGAAATGGTGGCTGGTAAAAGTCTCTACGACAAATAGAAACCTAGATACAGCGTTTCGAAGAGTGTTACTTTTATTAACTTTCTTCCAATTTTTACGTTCTTTTTTAAATTTCGGCCTATAACTTATTTGTCAAATACAGATATTGCTACATGGAATGTACTCGCAGCATTCTTATTTAAATGGTCTGCAATAGAAGTTTATGTGATCAATAGTAACCAAGATACAGTCTAGACATAGTAGATTATTGTACTTAAAAAATAACTTTTTACATTTTTCCACTTCTGAACTTTATTATATCACGTGTTTCTTTTTTGTTCAAATAACTTAGATTAATAACTTACATTATGAAATTATTCAAATGCTAGATTTAACATATTTTCAAAATCAAAGTCGATTTCTTCATCGGTATCTATGTAAACATCGTCTTCCGTTATTTGAGGTACATCAGCGTTTTCACAGTTCATTCCCATACATTCTTTGCAAAAAATGGAGCAATTCATTCCCAATTTCCTGCAACGACAGTTTCCTCTGCATCCTTTGGTGCATTTACTGGCTATTTTTTCCAGCAAAACTTGTGGTGCGGAGGTTTATTTGTCAAAATTGGTACTAGTCCATTTTCTGAACTTTTCCAACCCCAGATGAGAGGATTTACAATATTTCCTTTCCAATGTTGCATCTGCAAGTATGTTCTTAAACCATGATGTTTAGCAGCATCAGTTGTTGGAGGCAATCGGGACAATGAGAATTTCGCACCTGTTGAGTACTTCTGAAATAACTTATAGCGACAGGTGCTTTGGCCATCAATTTTCATACCGTATAGTAATGTTACAATACATTCAGAAGCAGAACCGATGGCTGCTGGACTTGCATTTTCACACAAAAATTCATTTAAATACTTTTGCAAATGTGCCAGTAAGCTGATTTTCTGAGGCCGGAAATACGAAAAATGGATAAGGATAATAAGGAGAAAAAAACATACTTTAAGATGTTAAACTTCTATTTCAGACCATTTAAACAAGAACGCTGCGAGGTCATTCAGTGTAGCAATATCTGTACTTAAAGCATTTGACAAATAAGTTATAGGTCGAAATTTAAAAAAGAACGTAAAAATTGGAAGAAAGTTAATAAAAGCAACAGTCTTTGAAACGCTGTATCTAGGTTTCTATTTGTCGTAGAGACTTTTACCAGCCACCATTTCAACGGGCGTAAAGTCAGATCTCACTTTAATATAATAATGTCTACACCTAAATTCACTCAGAAAAAAGTTACAGGACGAAATTTAAAAAAAAAATAGTAAAAATTAGCAAAAAAAGTTAAAAGTTGCAAACTTTGAAACGCTATATCTCGGTCACTATTAACCGTAAAACTGTTTACAAAATCTCATTTTAACGGGTAAAACGCCAGCTTTTTTGTTATGCAGCAATGTCTATGCCTAAATATACACGAAAAATAGTTACAGGCTAAAATAAAAATAAAATAAAAAATTGCATTTTTTCGTTTTTTTTTGTTTTGTTTTTTGGACGTATTTTTGTAAAAAAAAATTTTTGACTTCTGAAGGTGCCATTTCGATTGGAAATTTAATTCTCTACACACTTTTCTATTGATGTGTTTATAGACAAAATTCATAGTTTTCGAGCAAAAAAAATATGAAAAGTGGACCTTTTTACTTCGATCTCAAAAACGCACCACTTTAAATGGTAGCACTCCGCGGTTTTTTCATATCTTGGGGTCAATTGAACATAATAAACAATAAAAACCCTTTAACGTTTTAGTTCCTTTCAACCCTCTGTTTTTGTACATAGACAATAGCCTATGCATAGAGAATATTTTTTCAAATTTCCATTTATCTGCATTTTTCCTTCATATCACCTAATTTTACTCAGCTCAATAATTAAATGAATATCAAAATATACATTCCGATGGTTTCCGTTAGAAATGCGTCACCAAAAAACACCATAGCTATAAAAACATGCTTCAACTTAAAAGAGAAAAGTATTTCTCAAGAAATAAGAATGCACAATGTACCTACATACAGCTGTGCCAATTAGGATGAATTTCTTAAGTTCTGTGTTTTAATGCATTATTGCTATTTTTGGTATTGCTAGCGACTCGTTTCTTTATATGCATTGTTTCTTTTATATTTTGCAGAGTCCAGTAAATGCCGATACAGGGTCAGCGCATGACGAAACGAGCTCTAGTGGGAACAAAGAAGACGAAGACGATGACGACGATGAAAGTGATGATAAGATTGACACGCAAACACATGACCCTGAAAGGCTGAAGGCATTTAACGTAAGTTTTTTTATAGTATTCACTAACGTGACCATTAGTTTGTTTTCCACCATACGTTATACAGGGTGTCCCATAAGTAATGGTACGTGAGCAATGGCAGATTCCTTATGTAAAAATATTACGATTTGACCAAACTTATCTTGGTCCAAAAATTGATATTAACAGAGATACAGGTTGTCAAAGTTAAATACCTACCTATTGAAATATTTTAACAAAATTTGGTGATGGGGATTTTTTGAGGCGAGGGATTCAGATCTATTCATAATTTTGCTGTTATTTGTAAAGGGCGCCACCGACGGTAGTTTGCGCTGTTAGTCATATATTTTTGGCGATTTGATTTTAATTATTTTTTTAAATAAAAATTCCTATTTTCCTGTCTTTGTTACCTAAAAAAGGCATATCTTCTAAATGTCGTTACAACTAACCGTTTTCGAGATATTTGGTTTTAAAGTATTCAATGCAACCAATTTAAATTAAATAAAATATACCATTTGTATGATTTACAGAATAATTGATAGTGAAGCGAAAAGTATAAAATTAAATTCTCTTTTTTTTTAAATTTATTACATTCCAACACTAGCAAAAAAAGGACGAACCATGACTTTCAAATAAATAAACTTAAAATTTGAGAAAGTTTTTATTTAAATACAGATTTTATTTAAAAAATAAATAAATAACGATAATTAACTGTTCGGTAACAAATGTTCGAAGTGACTTCCGTTTACTTGAATACATTTGACGATGCGTTTATTAAACGACCGCCTTATTTTAAATAATAAGTGTTCGTTTTGAAATGATTCGATTGCGTTTCTAATTTTCTGAAATAATTCTTCTCGATTATTTATTGCATGTTGATACACAAGAAATTTCATGAACCCCCATACGCAAAAATTCAACGGATTAAAATCGGGACTCCGCGCAGGCCAAGGCATATTGCTCCCACGACCTATCCAGCGACCAGGAAAATTTGTATTTAGGTAGTTTCATCTTGCAAAAAAAAACGTATTTTGCCTTAACTATAGTAGTACATCATCCAAGAACTCACCTAGCTGAGTTTGTAGAAAATTTAAGTATAATGTACCGTTTAAATTAACTCATACGGTTCAAAAAAATAATTATCTAAAATTCCACACCGAATGTTTATTTTAAATTCATGTTGAAAGTGGTGTTCGGCTACTTAGTGCGGATGTTCCATGTCCCGCGCATGTTTGTTTCTTAAATAGATATCTACGTGTAAAGGGTCTTCTTCGGTAAACAGCACTTAATTTGAAAACATTGGATCACTGTTTTGCTGGGCACGAGAGAAACGAGCAAACTGTAATCTGGCTGGAAGATCGGCCTTCAGCAGATTTTGAACAGGCGTAAAATGGTAGGGACAAAGCTTTTCTTAATGAAAAATCCTCGATATCGATGACTTACTTATTCCAGTAGTAGCAGCCATACGCCTCATACTTATTTCTGGGTTTTCTGCAACACGGGCCAAGATTTCCTCCTCCTGTTCCACAGTAATACTTTTTGGGCATCCCACGGTATCTCGTTTAGGACGAAAGGAACCAGTTGAAATAACTTAAAATCCTCCTATTTGGATAAATTTCCAAATATCGACGATGAGCTCTGCATCCATTAAAATTTTCTTGCGCGTATACGCAAACCATATCGCATTATGCCTTGGCATTTTAAACTTAATTTTGTTAAATATTTTTTAACAACACACAAAATGCTGATAAACAAGAGTTCGAATTGTGCTTTCCGAGAGAACGGACGCGTCCGAAAAACGCTGCCATTAAAACGTGAAAACGCCCGCTAAAAGTCCGCTAAATTTGATAAAAATTAGGTCAATTTGTAGAGTAAAGATTCCGCGCAAATCAATATATCTAACAAAAGAACAAAATTGAAATAGAATTAATATTTGAAAATAATTAATACAGAGTATTTAGTGGCAGAACCGATAGTGCAGTGCTATGCATAAAGAAACAAGCTTAAAGGACCAGACAATACACAAGAGGAATAGATAAGCTAAGTATCTTCTCATTTTTAAAGTACCACCCAAGTTTATTTATCTAAGTTTATTTATGTCTTAATGATTAACAAGTGTCTGCCTAATAAAACTATTGTAATACTTTTTAGGTCCAAGCCCTAGCTAAATACAAAGTGTAAAAAATACAACTTTTGAGGCGTAAGTGAATAAATAGATAATTTCGTACATAATTTATATTTATATCAAAAAGAATGTGCTTTGTGGTGTTGTATGTTTTTTATGCAAATTTTTAAGGTGTCAAAAGTGAGTGATAGGTTTGGGGAATAATACATACCTGGGACGTGCGATTAGTGATTAATTTCGTACAAATTTGTGTTTGTATTAAAAAGGGTGTGATTTTGTGGTGTTGCATATTTTTTTGTCAAGTAAGCGACAGGTTGAGGAATAATACATATCTTGGCAGGTGCAATTAGTGATTAATTACGTACATAATTTGTATTTGTATTAAAATGAGTATGTTTTTGTGGTGTTGCATTCTGCATTATAAATGCTGTAATAAACTGGTGAGGGGCTGATCCAAACGACTTTCTTCGAAAGTATGAGAAGTGATTATGAAACCATCGACCGCTGTCACCGTAAATTTATAGCAAGGCAATAATGGTGTTATTCCTTAAGAAAAACAGTGTTTCTTATATAAACAAGCGTTGACTTGGGTAATAAATGGACAATCTGATCAGTGGCGTCTATTGGTTTAATACGCCGAGGGCTGAATTTCTTGTAGTTCAATGGAAATGCATAGTTTTTCTCAGGAAATGGTATCTATACACAAGAATGATGAATCTAATACAGAACATAGGACCACAAAATCAAAGAAACGTGGGAACGAGTTAGGGGCAGTAAAGCGGCGGCAGGGGGGCATACAGAAAAAATGATAACACATGCACGAGAAGAGGTATACCACGGCAACAGTGGAGATAAACTGGAGGAAGAAGAGAAAGCAAAACATGAATGAATCAAATTAATACAAGAGACCCTTCAATAAGCCACCATCCAAGGAATAAATGCTAGAAATCACGGTAGTGATAATAATTAAAATTAAACTCGAAATAATCAATGAGGTATTGTTGATATACTGCGTCAAGGCTGAGTTCGCACATCACTTCAGCGGAGGTATGCCTAGTGAAGGTTTCTTTCAGAAAAATGGTGTTCTCTAAGAAAACACACACATACGTCGATAATCTCCAAATCGATACAGAAGAAGAAGAAGAGTTGGACCAGAGGAGAGGAACACAAAATAGATGAATATTCCCTAAGAATAAAGAACAAATTGAAGTACCTAGGAACAGACCGGACGAACCAGCTGGAGCGGAGAAAAACACTAAAGGAGAGAATCAAAACGGCACAAGGGTAACAACCGTTCATTGAGAAAAATAAACTATCATGGGACCTTACCAAATGTATGTACATAGCCGACATACGGACAACGATGATATATGGAGTCAAAAACGCGGCAACAACAAAAGCCAACAGAAGAAGTTTTTGAGAAGAGCGGAAAGGGCATCGTCCAACTAAAACAATAAGACGAAAACAGCGACACAAAACATCAATATAATAGAAATATACGCAATGAAGTATTGGGGGCATACCCAAGGAAGGGACCCAACACATTTACTGAAGAAAGCGCTAGCACCGCACAGCAACAAACTAAAAATAGGGAGACTACGCTACAGTGGAGAACAACAATTGAAAGGATCAGGATCAACAAATGAACACCACTAACAAATCGCAAGGATATATACTCTACCACAATTGGAAACCGAGGAATCAGAAGACTCAGAAAAAAGAAGATTCGAAGAAGCAAAAACGCAAAAAGAGGAGCAAAAACACTCCATATTACGACACAACACGGCAACATATTTCACAAGAAGAGTGAGAATAGGCAGAAGTCCAGAACCAAACACACAAAAAAGGGAGCTTAAACGCTCCCTCACGACACAATGCGGTAACGCATGTCACAATCCTTTACCATGCGCCATGCGGCTCTCGCTGCTGGCAGCAAGCATGACCTTAGTCCAACCCAGCGTGGACGTAGCAGGCCCAGCTGTATACCTGGGAGTGGCAGCAGTGCCTACCGCACGCTGGTAAATCAATCAACACACAAAATGCTGATAAACAACAAGTAGGTTTGACAGATATTAATTTTGAAAGCGTCTCATTGTTTTTGTTTTAATCAAAGCCTACTTTGAAAAATTGTACATCCCTAATTCATAATTTAAATTGGCTGCATTGAATATTTTAAAACCAAATATCTCGAAAACGGTTATTCGTAACGACATATAGAAGGTATACCTTTTTTACATAAAAAAAAACAGGAAAATAAGAATGTTTATTTATAAAAAAAAAATTCGCCACAAATATATGACATATAAACGACACACAAACTTCCGTAAGCCACGCCTTCTACAAATAATAGCAAAAGTATGAATAGATTTGAATCCTCACCTCAAAAAATCCCAATCACCAAATTTTGTTAAAATATTTCAATTTTTAAAGAAATTATTTTAAAGAAACAAAACAAAAATTTAACTTTGACACCCTGTATCTCTGTCAATATCAACTTGTGGACTAAGGTAAGTTTGGTTAAAATGTAATATTTTTACATAAGGAATGTAATTGCTCTATGTAACATTACTTATGGAACACCCTGTATACAGTGTGACACGCTTAACGTGAAGCAACCCTTGTATTTATTTAGTTAATTGCATCAGTATACCAATAAAATGTAATTTGTACGTCTCAATTAAAAGGAAAAAATTGTAATAATTAGATTTGGTGATGGTGCTCAAGCAAGCAAAGTTGCGCAAGAAATCAACGTAAGACATTAGAATTTTGTTGAATAAATAATTTATCATTGCTTTTTATTGGATATTGAGAATTTTTTATGTTTAATACGCCCTTTTGTTATTTCGTACTTGAAATTATTTCACCATCGTTGGTACGTTAAATATATAAAAGCACTATTTTGCCAATACCAAAAAAGCTAATACAAAGTACTCTCTAACCATTATAGCTACCGTGTTGTAATGGTAAATTGATGGTCATATCACTGGTATATTAAATATATAAAAGCACTTTTTTGCCAATACCTGAAAAGCGAATAAAAATTACTTGCCTATAATCATCAGACCTTCAGACCTTTGGGACAAGATGGGAGACATCCATGTATCCATTGGATTGAAAAGTAGATCTTATTTTCTTAAATGCTTGTCCAAAGTCACATCTTAACTCGATAAATCAATGTATTAACTACTAATGATTACTGCTGATGACTGTGCCATCTTGAAATTTTGCAAAAAAATAAATATTCAGTTTAAATTCTATTATTCTAAAATTTAAATATTTTAAGTTTGCTGTGACTATTTGATATAGATTTACAATAAAACGCTGTGTAAACATACTTCAAGTCTACAAAGATGCATAAATTATGTTGATATATTTTCTAAAATAGTACATTACTGAAGTATGAAGTGTATACATTCGTCTTTCTCTACATCTATTTATCTTGAACGATATCTGCAATCCCCTTAATCAGTATGCTACCATATACCAAGGTGATCAATGCAGGTTTTAGACATAAATTGCCCCTAGGCCCAGGTCAATTTTGCGCTCCCTCGCGTTGGCCAGTGTTGCACTTTATTCAATCATTTAACGCTCCTTGTCAGTACTTTCTCAATGATAAGTGAAGGCAAGTAGGTAGTTTATTAATGATGAGCCAATTATGTGTGTTTGCTGTGAAGATAAGCTCTGTTGTGTATTTTTTACCAAGGAATCATATGCCGATAAGACAATCGCAAAAAATACACGTAAAATACTTTGGAGGGGGGAGAAGGAAACCTCCATTTTGCGCTCCCATGATTAAATTTACTCTTGGAGAATAACATAAAATGACCTTTATTAATATCAGATCACGTGCAAAAACTGGCCAGTGTGGCCCAAAGAGTTCTTAGATATTAAGTAAAATCCCAATTTTGGGTAGGTACCCATTTCAAAAGGCCCTAGCTCCCTTAATAGGTATTTGCGAACCCATGTTTATACGAAATTTTTTAAATATTTTTTGACATACAATCGCCCCTAAAAATTAATGACTGCATCCCTGAAACACCCTGTATAGCTGCCGTATGAGTTTGAAAGTGATTTTGCAGTTTCTAACCGATTTTAAAAAGTAAACGTCGTCGGACAGCTTATAAGAATATAGCTTTTAAACAACTTGAAAATATACAGGGTGTTCCATTTAAAAAATCATGATAAAAGCAATTTGAAAATACTCCATTTTGTTTTAGAGATTTTCAGAACTCCCAAAAATTAGAAAATAGGTGGGAGAAAACTTGTGATTGTTTAAAACAGTCTAGTGAGAATCGTACAGTCTTATCAATTTGTGTAAAATATACAGGGTGATTTACTATGACATGCGGAAAATAATATGGTGTACTAGTCTTCTATGTGGGAAAGTCCCTGCAAAATTTTAGAGTGCTCCGAGGTAATTTAGTAATTTTTATTGCTTTAAAACTGGTAAAGATACGCTACTGTTACTTGTCTGTGGTCAGTATAGAGCAGTGAACTTACTTGGGAAAGAACATATTCGGAGATGTTTACATTTCCTTAATTGGCATAAAAAGCTGGCTCGTGTAGTCAAAGTGCCGCGTTTTTTGCTTTCGGTCGAACAGTTCACTGGCATAGGGTCAATGTCTCTTCGACTTATTTTGCTATTTTTGTAGAGTGATTTGATTAAAACCAAAAAGTCACTTCTACCCTCTCCAGCTTTGCTGTCAATCCCAAGTTTAATAAAGGGGGAGTAATTTCTACAAAAAAATAAGGCAATTTTTTTGGTCATGTTTTTTTAATTTTTCATTTTTTTTTAACTCCTTTCGGTGGGGACAACCTACTGATAAATTTTCCGCATGTCATGGTAGATCACCCTGTATAAGGTATTAAAATAGGAGAAAATATAATGGTACATGCGGCATGTTTTAAATGGTAATAAATTAATAATTTCACACCAGCATAACGAAAATTCAAATTCAAAAATTTTAAGAAAACTGGGTATTATAATATTTTCTTTAGAATAAGAACCTAAACAATTTAAGAATTTAAATAATAACTGTATTTTTTTCCACAGATGTTCGTAAGGCTATTTGTTGACGAAAATCTGGATCGAATGGTTCCTATTAGTAAACAGCCTAAAGAAAAGATACAAGCAATAATCGACTCATGTACAAGGCAGTTTCCAGAGTTTGCCGAAAGGGCGAGGAAACGAATTCGTACATATCTTAAATCCTGTCGAAGGAATAAACGTGCGAGGGATCCAAATTCTTCATGGGACGCGGTAAGTAAAAATATGAAAACAAATTAATTTGATGAAGGATAAATATTGTTAGTATGATATCCTAGTTTCACTATATTTGATTACAAGTGATCGGAATTTTGGGTTTAATTTCAGGTGCGTCGTTACAAGGATTTATTAAAATGTGCCTACATTATTAGTTGTAAATTTGTATACATGTATTCTATTATGCCAAAATAAATGAGAATAAAATAAGAAGGATTTATAATGATAATGTGGGTCTATTGTCTCTTACTAATTTAATTAAATGTCTAAATTATTTACTGATCGATTTTTTTCAAAAATGCTAGAGTTCTTCCACTAGCTAACACTAACTTTCTGTCAAAATTTGAATAAAATCGGAGTGATCTCTCTTAAGTTATCGAGCTTACAAAAACATGACGGACGGAGAGGCAGATGGACGGACAGATAACGGACATTTTGAAAGTTGTTCAGAATTCTGTGGCTAACACAATGATATGAATGTTTTTCTCTATTAGTGATATTTACAATTTTAGAAATGTGTTGATTAAATGCAATTTCTTATTTCCGAAGGTAATAATAATAAATACGAAAAAATGCATGTATCATTTTTTGTAGAGAATTTTAGAAGCTTTATTTGTTATATGAAATATAATTTCTATATCACCAATGGTTAGCGAGATAAAAACAAAAAACTGAATTGAAGCACCATTTTTCCAAGATGGCGGCTTGAGCGCAACAGATTGAGTTCAGAATTTTTAATATGTTTAATACTTAACCTTAATGAACATCTCTGCCAAGTTTCAAAAGTTTATTAATAGTGGAGTCAATAGAGGTTTTCACTTCGAAAAAGGAAAGTGGTAACTTTTGAGAATACATCTCTGAACATGTCAGGAACAATATACTTACCAAAAGTTACCAACAATAGTCCTTGAGCGTAATTTGTTATTAAACAAATTAGTTGCAAAATACCAGTTTTTGTCAAATATATAAAATAATTTTTTCTTTTAAAAACTAATTGCGCCATTTGAAAGTACGGGAAATTTCACAACAAAAATGTATGTGAAATGTTTCTGAATTATCAAAAATGTGGGCTCCAGATTTTTTTTGTTTAACGCACGAAAATGGAACGCAGTGACACTAAGTACGGAACGCGAAGCGCGCGCGGCCGCGGACGCGAGCGCGCTACATTAAATTTGTTGTATCTTTTGAACTAATTAATGAAATTGACCTCACAAAAGCTTAAATGAAAGAAGAAACGCGTAGTTATTGGATTATTATATTTTCAAATATAAAAATGAATATATATATGAATAATACATATATGAAGTCGGAATATAAAGAGATTTGCGATGAAATCGGTAAAAGCTTTACTATTTCTAAAATTTTTAAGATAAAAAACTAGGTCTTTCACATTTTACTCTTGAAGTAATGTATAAAAACTCAAAAAGATCCGATGAGTGAAAAAAAATCTCAAAAATTTGTTTTTGAAGATGTACACAATTTTAAAATTTTGAAAAAGTAATAAAATTTGATATATATAACTAACTTTAACCACCTATTACTCTGATTTAAATCGCCTTATTAGATCTCTGTAGGTGCGATTGTTAAAGTTTAAAATGTGTACTTTAAAATATGCTTCAAGGTGATTTACCTTAAAAATTAAATTTACCCTCTTTTTTACGAAAATAAAAAAAACATATTTTTGCTCGTAAATTCGTGAAATTATGGGTAAAATAAACGTTAATAACTTTTATAAAAAAATTATTTAGCCTACCTATCTAGCAAACGTTTATAGTAGGATGATCTCAAAACTAGAGGAAGCATTATACTCTTCGCCGATTTACTGAGCTTTTTATATAATTGTTACACATTCTATAGGATACTCTTCGCATTTTTCTTGTAAATAATGTTAGTTTTTGGACATTCTAAATTTTGTGATACCAACTTTGTTGTGAAAAAAAAAATATATGAAAAAAAAAATCACGATGTGTGAGGGATCGAACCCGGGACCCTTGGATTGCGAGACGATCAATCAATCAATCAATAGTATTTATTCAGTATTAATAGTACAATATGTGCCTCCTCGGAGCCCAACCCGGAGCCAGCCACACGACCAGGACAGGTGTGGGGCTGGGCGGGGTGGACTCGACTCAGCTTAGAGATAGTTCGAGTGGGGGGCTAGAAGCTCCTGTCCACTGCAGGTGGACTTAAAAACTAGGTTAAAATATTTTATTGTCCACATGAACCTACAAGTAAATTAAAAATAAATACAACTCTAAAAACATTGGCGAACGCGCACTACACAATTTTGGTTATTGACACGGGAAAACTGAACGAAAAAACCCGTTCGAACAAATGACGGCCTTGCGGTCTGATCGCCGACAAGGAAGGTAAGATGGAAAGATAAAAGCTGTGATTTAAAAATTTAGGATTTGGATAAGTTTCGGCCTGAAGGGGATTTAGGGACAAAAAAAAAAGAGACGAAACTCTTGCCGCTACACCACCATTTCTTATTACTAAAATTGTTAATGAGTGCAATATATACCATCAGAAAATTTATTGTGATTATTAGGAAACACACATCAGTAAAATGTATTTAAAAAAAAATAGTGATAGGAAATAACATTTCGCAAGTTTCTATTTATTACAAACCATAAAAAAAATGTAAAAAATATTTTTTTAATTATTAAATTACTAATAACTTTTTTATTTACCAATCTATTTTGTTGAAAAACAATAGGGTTCTTCCTCTAGCTAACACTAAGTTACTCTCCAAATTTCAATACAATCGGATTTTTCTTTCTTGAGTTATCGTGCTTACAAGAAACGTGACGGACGGACAGACGGACATTTTGAAAGTTGTTCAGAATTCGTTCACTAACATAACGATATAAAATTTTTTTCTCTACGAGCGATATTTACTGATTTAGAAATGTACCGATCAAATACAATATACTCTTCGTTTTTGTGAAGAGTATAATAACTAGATTTGGTATAAAAATTTTATTTGGAATATCAGGGTGGACCATTAATAATAGGCCATAGTTGGCGAAAGAAAATAAAAAATTCTTAAAAATTAAACATTTTTCACTAATAATAAAAAATGAGGGTTTCCATTTAGCATTTGAAAATTGCCCACCACTTCCCCCCTCTCATGGTGGTGGTAAATTTAATACCATTAAATGGCTTTTTCAAGAAAATGAACTCGTACTTTATTATTTTTCATTCTTCTGTAGAATTTTTTAGAAATTACGAAAAGAAATATTTTTGCGCTTGCAGCGCCATCTGTCACGAATCGAAAAAAACGTTTCAGACAAACTTGACGTAGTTTTTGCTGTAGAATACGATTCTGCAGTAAAAAATGGGGGTACCCATTTAAGATTTTAAAGTTACCCCCCGCCCCACTCCAAGGGGTGGGAGGTTGCGTTTGGTATCATTAGATAGCCCTTTCAAAATTATTAAGGACATGTTTCTTATTTTTGTGATCCAATGTGTATTTCTCGAGATATTTGACCGTTTCCAGACTTTTTGGACACCCTGTATGTCAATTTGAATTAAATTGCTTTAAAATTTCTCAACTTATACCTAATAATTTTGTTAAAAAAAGAAACGTTTTTTTTTGTTTAAATAATTAATAAACAATTTCCTCACGATTATATGTTTATCACTTTTTATTTTGAGCTATGTAAAAGTGGTATCAAAGGGTTTTAGGAAAATCGAAGCTTCCCGTAATTACTCCAAAATAATGCATATTTTCAGCCTCTATTGACTCCACTATTATTATTTCCGTTAAACCTTGATATTTCTTCCTATTTGACTGGACTTAACATATTTTGAAAATACACAAAAACTGAGGAATGTTAGAACATGTATACTTCTTACACTACTTTTTTATATTCAAAGAAATATCAGCAGTATTTTTCATATCCTTTTTTTGTCCTCTAGACCAGACCAACACCAGCTCATTTAACTTCAGTACAAGCAGAACAAATATTAGCATCAGCATGTGAAAATGAGAGCCACAACGCAAAACGAATGAGGCTGGGACTTGAGCCTGTTAGTCAACCAATGCCTGTGTTACCTGGAGCTCAGGTAAGCTTTAAATTTGTTAATATTAATTGTCTGTGTGGGAGGCACTATTGTCGGGTTAATAAAATAAGTGGTAGGATTATTATCAACATTTTTTTTTTGAAAAGAGAATACATACCAAGAGCTGGTGCATCTCTTTGGTTCGATTTTTTATCTTGACGCTACTGTTCCTGCTTCTTGCATGTGTATAACGCGACTACTTGAGATTAATTTTCAATTTTTCTTGGTGCAAGAAGGTTATCAGGTATGAAAAAATTTAAAAGAGTAAACTGTACGCCATTTTGCTTCTGATTCTGGGACCCAGACTAGGTCCGCTGTGTTGGACTTTAAGTATGTCATAGCGCCAGACCCCTTCGCATCAAATCATAGGCTCCGGTACCAAATTCACTGGCGGGCCCTCGCGCCTAATAATTGATGAGCGGGAAAAAATTTTTTTTGTCAAAATCTCTGGCCCTCGCTACCGGGCCCCTGCGCTTAATAATTGATCAGCGGGGGGAAGAAATTTGAAAAAAAAATGTTTACCAAAATCTCTGGTGGGCCCCCGCTACGGGCCCCTACACTCAATACCCAATAGACCGCATAGTGTAAGAAAGTTATCAAATATGATCGAAAAAAATACGCCAGCTCTTGGTATAATAGATGGTACAGTAAAAATAGCATTTTAATTAAGAAAAAAATTGCTGCACTTTGAAATTTGGCAAAACAGTCTATTAACCATCAAGGAGCATAAAAAAGTTTACCACCCAACCCCATGCAATGGAGTATTTAAGGGTAAAATGATTTTTCATAAGTAACTAAAAATCTGTATTGTAAAAAAATGTTTTGAAAAAAAGTTGTAGCTACGAAAACTATGCGTATTCTTGTTTTTTAATCATCATTCTACGATAAAATCCCTCTTAAGGTGTAAATTTTTGAAGTGTTGGTGGTTTCGAAGATGAGTATATTAACCGTTTTACAATAAGTTTATTACTTAAAATTAGATGAGCAATGCTTCTTAAGCAAATTATAGGAACTTTATTCATATTTGTTGTAAAAATAATTTTATAACTATAATGATTACTATAGTGGGTGCGGTACACGACGAAAATTAGGTATATACTGCATTTTGTGATCACGCGATGCCGCTTGGCACAATCATAGTTATAACATACGAGAATGATTTCCGATGGGGAGCCACAAAAAATTTCCCTTAGAATTCAAAATGGCGCCCTTTTAAATAATAGTACCCCGAAACACATAAATCTTATACATTAGCGCATTTTTTCGCGTTTGGTATCATTTTCGAATATTTTCAGCTTGTGGAACACGACATAAAGTCAAAATAAATCAAAGACATAAAATGTGGAAATAATAAATAAATGATTTATTCATTTTTTTTTTAATATTGAAAATAAACTCAAAACTTTTTCATAATTTACGTTAACTTAAATTGCAACTGTAATATCATGTCCCGACACAGTATTTAATTATCTTACTTAGAATTAATGCACTGTCCACGGCATGTAGTGCACATTAATGTGCAAGGAATGCCTACCGAAGCGCAACTGTATCTATTAGTGCAGCCCTGCTTACACCCGCACTTTAATAGTTCTCTACAGGCTTCCCATATGGCAGGTTGACTAGTCCATTGTGGGGTCCACACTTTGTTTTCCTGTGTCCAGCCCCAGTTAACTGGAGATGGCAATTCTTCAATAACATTGGCTGCTTGACCCCATATATGGCCGACTTGGTAAGCCGCACGAAGTGTATGCAGGTTTAGTGCATCTGCAGTAGGCGGCTGGAAAGGCAACGGTCTACTCTTGGTTGTAAATAATACTTTTCTTGCCTCATTTATAGTACCTAGCTGAATATCTGCACCGTACACAATCATAGTAAATTTTTCCAAAAGTATTCTCACATTCTTTTCTAATGTTGGTAGAGGGTTAGAAATTGCAGTAAAGGCAGAAGTGACCTCGGGAAAAGTTTTCCATGCATTCCAAGCTGACCGCTTGCCTTTCATATTGAATGCCGACACTGTGTCGCAACCGGTAAAAGCATGAAATCCACGAAGGGCAACTGCCTTCTCGTCCCCCAGTTTCCCGGCAATACGATGTATTGCAAGATGTCTCATGTTTTTTCCGACGCCGAATTGAATCCATAGTTCGGTTAACCCACGAGACTTCAGTGTATGAAAAAGTGAAATGGCTAGCACAACTACGTCTGTGTCTGTTGTACACAAAAGGACCCTTTTAGCCCCGTGGCGTGCCATATCATGTACATGCAAGATCAGACAACCATCAGCCTCTTCCATTTTCTCACATGATGCATCAGCTATAGATGTTCCTTCAGTCATAGACCCTACAATTTTATTGTTGACGTTTGTCAGAACTTGAACTGTACCGAAATTCTTTAGAGCGTAATTAGCAAGAAGATGAAAAAGTTCTTCTTTGTTTCTGGCATTTCTAAGAAAGTCTGGCCAATTACGTGGTAATTTGGCACTAGGTGTTACCTGCCTTCGAATGCCATTACCTCTTTGTTGCCGCGTGCCGTTCTTCAAACTATCAGCAGCATGCATATCCCAAACTAGATGTACTCGGCTACAGGAAAGCCGGGAGATATCTCTTGACAAATAGGGCTGGAAATCTTTTTCGAAATAATCCTAAAACGATTTAGAGCATCTCGGTTTTAGGCGATGCACCAGTGCTGCACAGTCATAAACGACTCCATCACAAGCGCCAGGAAAATCGGTTGACTCCAGAATTTCATCCAAAATATGCATTAAGTCACTTTTTGTTCCTTGACGCATCTCTCCGTTGACAGATAAT
The DNA here is from genome assembly GCA_936432065.2 of Rutpela maculata. Taxonomy (NCBI): domain Eukaryota; kingdom Metazoa; phylum Arthropoda; class Insecta; order Coleoptera; family Cerambycidae; genus Rutpela; species Rutpela maculata. The sequence continues at coordinate 207,347,352 of OW386287.2, forward strand.
GATGGAGGCTAGGTCTAATTTTCATGTGCAAAGAAAAGATTAAGATCCATTCCCTATGTTGACTAGAAATAGCCATTCTTGAGAAAAGCTCAACGTCTGTCTTCATTTTCTTCTGGCCAGTAACTCCTTTGTTGGAGGAGGCAGTGAAAATTTTGTTGTTTACCCTTTTTATAGGATCAAAAAAAGATTTAGATGATTCAACAAGTCGTTATTTGATAAATATTTGGTACCATTTAACAGCGTCACTTTCAAAGGAGTTCAAAGTATCAACACCTTCTTTGCTCACGATTATTCTACTATCTAGCGCAACAAGGTCATTGGTGGTTTCTTTAAATGGACTAACAAATTCAACAAAACTATGTTTTAAAGAAGATACGTCTTCTCTAAACTTTTTTTGAAAACTGCATACTGCTCGTGATGTTGGAGATCACTTGACTCTTCAGATACAGCAGGTATAAACATTTATATTTTAAAACCAGTGAACAGTTTATATTGTGGGTCAAATATAATCAATAAATGATAATAATAGGCCTTCTTTTTGTGTTGTTATCAACGTGCTAGTAATTTACCTCCAGGGTGTGATGTCACGTGCACCTCACTTACGGATAACGTACAGGGTGTCCTTTCGTCATACTTAATTAAGCAGCATTTCCATCAAAAGTCTACAAAAAAGCACTTTGTAGTATTTTTTTTAAACGACAAATGAACTAAATAAGAAATGTCGCAAAATACATGTACCGTACCTGTAATCTTCACAAAAAATTGTAACTGTTGCTGAATGACAAGCATTAAATTTATGTTTTATATACATGTTAACACGTTTACTCAATTAAAATAACAAATCTGATACGAGAAAACAACGTAATATTCATGTGAATAAATTATATAAAAATTAGATAAATTAACTGGAACCGTCCCTGTTTTTTTGTAATATGACAAATCAAACTTAGATATCTTGATTCTTAACTCAAAAATAGTCAAAAACGATACCAAACTCGAAATAATATGATACCATATAATTTATTATATTTTAAGACTGTTATTTTTTAAATCGGCCGCCATTTTGAATCCTAAGGAAAATTTTGAGTGACTCCCCTTCGGAATTTATTTTCCAACATCTAATCTAACACCATGCCAAGTGGCATCGCGTGTTCATTAAATGAAGTATCGTTTCATGTACCGCGGCCACTACTAAGTTTTTGTTTTGAGGATAGGATTTTGCAGAGTGAGAGGGAAATATGTGTTTATTTGCGGTTCATTATAAACAATTAAAAAATCAAATATGGTATAATCTCTAAAACTGTTTTAAATAATTGCTATTGTTCTAACGAATACAACGACATAAACGACATAACGACATTTTTTATTGATAATTTCTGTTGTACTTGAATATCGTAGTTTGTAAATTAAAATAGTTCCTAATTTCATTATTAGAGTATGGCATCTAACTATATACAAAATTCGTGACAAAAACTGTATAAGGTTGTATTCTTTAGAGCAATGGGAAGTATCTGAAACTATTTTAAATATTATACCATTTATGATTTTCATAAATTTTTCAAAATCATATCCTTAATGTTCTAATATCTGGTCTGGGCTCATCTAATTGTAAAATTCCTCCGAAGAAAATTGACAGTCTTCACTCTCGTTAATAAAATTTATAATTTCCTCCATATCTTCAACAGTATATTCAGTGAGAGGACATCCTTTTAAGTGCTTATTTTGTTTAATGTTTTTAAATAAATCTCTATGACAATTATAACGATATCTTACATTTATGGAATTTATATAATTAATTGCTCATAAACGGAGACAAACTTCACAGGCAAATTTATCTCCTCTCTTTTGCTCGAGTTTCAATATAATTTTCATTTTCTATTGAATTCAGAGAACGTATCGTCCTATTTCTTATTTGCAAAGATAACTCTTCGGTGCAAATATAAAGAGCATTTTTTTAAATTAATTGATTCATCTTAGAGAATAATTTGTTATTGAACCTGTTAATTCTTCTTCAGCATTTCTACATCGAGCACCTGTAACCAGAGCCGTAGCATATCAACTTTTTTGGTTATTTTTCAAATTTGCCAGCTTCATAAACTTAAGAAGCCAACTCTGTAATAATTCCTCATAAAAATTAATGATCGAGGGAGAAAATCTAAAAAAATATTCTTTGTCTTACCAACTTATGATTCAAATTTCCAGCTTTTGTCAAGTCTGACAAAGTTGGCCCCTGTTACAAGCAGGCCCCCTGCTATGGCCCTGCTTGTAACATATTTGATACATATGTAACTCTGCAATTTTTATGAGCGGCAATATCTTCTTTTATAATGTATGTTTGGCATCTTTCTCGTCATGGTTTTCTTTACCCTAGCTTTCTTAATAGTTTCAACTGCTACAATTCCAATTTTTGTTATCAGTTTAAATCTATTTTTCATAATAGAAACACATCTAGTTTTGCTCATCCTTTCCTCCGTTTTAGAGAAAAATTTTATTTCTTGACCTTAAAGTATTAATAATTATATTTTAAAATTTAGATATACACAAACGCACACTGAAACACTGTACACGATTATTTTTATGCAAAAATTTGTTTTTAAATGTTAAAAACTTTTCTGTTTTTCTTGTTGGAATCCTCTGCCACATGTATTTTCTTCTATAACGATGTCCATGAAATTTACAAAATAACACAACTATCTAATATATTACTGGAAAATAACCTCTATGCCTATTGTTGAATGAGGATAAATGTGTGTTCGGTTTCCAAAACATCAGCGTTATTTTTATATTTTTGTTCTTATTCATCAGTTGTCAAAATACACTAGTTACAAGTTCAAAGCCGTATTAATTCTTGATAAAGCTCGTAAAAATATGAGTGAGAGCTCATTGGATTCGGAATGACGTCTAGAAAAATGTTCAAAATTTTCAAACCCGCACATAAACAATTGCAAAAGTTATAAACAAATGAAGATTGAAAAAATAACGAGTTTTGTTTTTTGTAAATAACTCGAAAACTATTAGTATTTAAGAAATTTTAAAGAGAGATTCTGAAAGAGGAAGAAATTTCCAATAAAAAGTCCCGACTCCCGAAACTCTATCTCTATTATTAATAATTTTAATTTAATGTTGAAAATAGAGCTCTGCGTGGCGAACACTAATCCGTTACGATGCTCTGAAACCGGCCGTAATAAGTAAAAATATTTTTTTATGTTATTAAATATTAATTTAAAATTTTAAAAAAATCTATGGTATTATTTAGACACTTAAAGGAAAAATATCCCATTGTAAAAAAATTTTTGTCTCCGATTTTTCATAAAATGAGCCTATTGTCAATTAACAATTTTTTTTTTAGAGTTTGCGTTTATATTTCAAGTCGGATAATTGTTAAACAAAAGCCATTAAAATTATTTCCCTTCGTGGAGACCCTATGTATTAAATAGTTGATGCAACAAGGACCCGTTGAGTGGCTTCATAAGTGCATGCTTTCTATTTAATTTAGTAGATGGTGCGACCTTTAAGATACTACAAAATCCTGTATATAGATAGATGAATTTGCTTTGCTACATATAGTGTTGCACACATTCCTGGCCTTTCGTTTATGTTTAGTGAATCAAGAATCCAGTGACATCTGACATTACGTAGCTAAATTAAAAATATTGAAAGAATATATGCAGCACTATATGCAGCAAAGCAAATTCATCTATCTATATACAGGATTTTGTAGTACCTTAAAGTAGTAGTACTTTTGAATATAAAAACAGTAATAATAATTAAAATTATTAAAAAAAAAATTTCAACCTCTTTCATTTTTTAGTTTTTTGTTAGGTTAAATAATTAATAACTAATAGACTATAGCAATTAAAAACATCGCAATGTCGTAATCCCATAAAGTATAGTTGACATAGGGTCTTCACGAAGCGAAATAATTTTAGTGGCTTTTGTGTAAGTGCTTTTGAAATGTAAAAGCAAACTCTAAAAAAATTTATTAAATAGGCTCATTTTATGAAAAATCGGTGAAAAATTTTTTTTACAACATGATAATGTTCCTTTAAGTCTCTAAATAATACCATAATTTTAAAAAAATTTTAAATTAATATTTAATAACAAAAAAATATTTTTACTTATTATGGCCAGTTTCAGAGCATCGTAACGACTTAGTGTTGGCGCACGGAGCTCTGTTTTCAATATTAAATTGAACTTATTAATAATAGAGATAGAGTTTCGGGAGTCGGGACTTTTTTATTGTAAATTTCTTCCTCTTTAAGAACCTTTCTTTAAAATTTCCTAAATACTAATAGTTTTCAAGTTATTTACAAAAAACAAAACTTGTTATTTTTTCAATCTTCATTTGTTTATAACTTTTGCAATTGTTTACGTGCGGGTTTGAAAATTTTGAACATTTCTCTAGACGTCATTCCGAATCCAGTGAATCCTCACTCGTATTTTTACGAGCTTTATCAAGAATTAACACGGCTTTGAACTTGTGAAGTAGTCTAAAAACACCGTCTAACTGTTCCTTTGATGTAGAAGTCACAGGCGTAGAGGTTATTTTCCAGTAAAATACTGGATAATTGAACGGTTATTGTACAACTCATCTTCGAAAACATCCGAAGTTAAAAAATTTGTATCTCGGAGAGATTTTATCGTAGATAGATGGGTAAAAAATCAAAATATGCATAACATCTGTAGCTAAGTTTTTATTGGAAATGTTGTTTCCTAACTGTTAAATAGTTTCAGTTATTTATCAAAAAACCGTTTTGTACCACCTTCAAACTGAGTAGCAACAAATAACAAAATGGCCAAAATTAATAAATAAGGCACCAAGAATAGGGATGGATATACACTAGGCTAAGTAGACTACAGTTTAGGGCGGCAAATGTTGGGGAGACGAACTTTAGAGTCATAAATTTTTGAAGACAGGAAAAAAATAGAAGCCAAAGTGAGAAGAAGCTCAAACTTAAAAATATACAATTTTTGTCATAACTCAAACACAGATGAATTAACTATAAAATACTCTTTAGTATCATACTTGAAACAGAACTGTGCCAAAACTGACAAAAAGTGCTCCCGAGTACTAAGCACTCTAAAAAGTGATTTTTTTTTCAAGCACTAAGCTGTTAATACTAAAGAACTCGCTATTGTAGACTGTAAATTGTTTAAGGCCACTTGGCCCTGGGTTGGCCTTTCTTCACCGCGACCTAAAAGGTCTTTTATGAATTACCCTGCAACTAGTTGTTGCCCAGGACTCCAAGACTTTTTGCAAAGCTTGCGATTTTCCTGGGAGCTAATTTCCCTATATCCTCAGGCGTTAATTCCGCCTGTTCTAGGTACTTTAGCCTAATGCGGATTAGTACCTTGCATTCACAAAGTATATGTTCCGCAGTTTCAGTTGCAGTTTTACAGTATCTGCATTTGTCATCTTCTGCCATGCCCATGTTCTTGAGATGATATCTCAAGGGGCAATGGCCAGTTAGAAGGCCTGTGATTAGCCTTAGGTTGGACTTTTTGAGTTCGAGAAGCCTTGTGGCATTCTTTTCGCTTGTCTTTGGCCTGGAATTAAAAACTCGCTATTAATAAACCCTTTGAAAAAGTTATTTAAAACTAGCATTAAGCTCTTTTTAAAAATTTAAGTAATGAAGTATCTACTGAGGCTAGAACTTCGTTGAATTTAACTGTTATTTATAGAAAAAAAACGATGAAGGGGTTGGCCAATGATCCTCTCAAATTTAAACTATCATATCCTTAGTTACAAGCGCGGTGTATTAAATAGGTGGTCCGAGGTAGGGCACTTTCCTATTATAATAATGGCTTTAAAAGTGCATGGTTTCTATTTACTTTAGTAGATGGCGCGAGCAATAAGGTCCTACAATTACCTGGGCATGTGCATTGTATAACTAACAACCTAAAATTTAATAGCCAGTATGGCTTGGAGCCATACTGGCTTCAAGCAATTATTTAAAAATTCACGCAAATAATTTTTCAATATTGTTGATTAATAAAAATAAACTGCTAATTATAGGTTAGATTCCTAACCTGCAAAAAGTGTCTTATTTTATTGTGACAAACAATTTAAAACTTCATACACATTACGTTGAACTTGATTTTGGTTGAAAGTACAGGAACCAGGCAGAAATTTTAATAATATCTACGTAATACTTGTAAATCTTGAGAAATATATATTTTTGAGGTTAGCTGTGGCGACACGTGTAATGCTGCATGTAGTGTTGCATATATTCTTTCAATGTTTTAATTTAGGTACTTAATGTCAGATGTCACCGAACTCTTGTTTCACTAAACAAAAACAAAAGTCCGGGAATGTATGCAACACTGTATGCACATATGCACAGAACCTGTAAAATTATCTATGCGTAAGTAATGAGAGAACTTATTGGTCCTGCCATCTATTACATTATGTACAAAGTAAGCACTTATAAAGCCACTGTGAGAGTTGTCGTCACATCACCTATTTAATACACCCTGGTTACAAGGGTGTAATCAAAAGGTTGAGGGTAAAAATGAAAATGGCAAAAACTGTCTCTACAAACGGAATTCTTTGGTTTGAATATTCTTTAAAAAACCTATTTTTGGCTTAAACTATATAGGGTGGGCCATTGCTAATGAAACATAGAGCCATTACATTTGTAGACGAAAATATGGGATTAAATCCAAAATACTTTAGTAAAATGTTATAGGTTAAATACGTTTTTTAATAACTCAGTAATCTCTATTCTATTCTGATTTTCATCATTGGTGAGGAATAATTTTGTAAGGAAAAAAGGAATTTATCACATAATGTTTTGAGGCATAGGGCATCACATGAGCTTTATACCTTCGAAGGCTTATGGAACGGGCGGCAAATTTTCTTAACAATGTTGTATACTATTATTTTCTTTATGATTTAAACATAACTTATTTTGACACGTTGTCCCCCGCCATAGTGTATATTTTATTTATTCACTGAACTGGGTCTCTATTGTTTTATTATAATAAATTATTATAATTATAATAATACATTCCAACCATGTGGAATCATTTTGATGCATTGCAGTCCCAAGGCTCTGTGTTAATGAGGTATTAGATTGGCCCCACCCCACCCAGGGCTTAATCTAATTAAAAACTCAAAGATTTAAAAAAATATTGCAAAAGTTACCAAAAATAACTAATGTATGAACAATCCATCATTCTTAAATATAATACCTACACTACTCTTCTAAAAATCACCCATAATGTAATTCTTAAATTTGAAATGTGTTATAACAACTTATTTGTTATCTAATCTTATTTCATTTCTTTCAGCCTACAGATACAACAGCAAGTATAAACAGGGGGTTAGATTTTTCTAGCAGTACGCCAGTTAAGATGGACAGTGATGCAGTTTCGAATATTTTTCCTTCATCAACAACCCCTTCAAGTACCCCCAATTCTGTGACGAAAGTCTTATCAGTTACTCCAGATTTAAAACCATCCTCACTTAGGTACAACTTGCTATTATTAATCATAAAAGTAATTCTTAATTATAAGAAATATAATTTACAGCATTAGTTAAAAATATTTCATTTTATGGATTTATATGTTTCAGTGTATCAAATACGGGGGTGGGGGTGTTAGGGAGTACGGGTATGAATGGAATTGGTATATCGAGTACAGCAGGGTCAGCTCCTACAGCTATGTACCGGCCAAACTTCACACAAGCTTTCCAGAGGACGGGACCTTATCCACTTTTTCCAGGAGCAACACCTTTTGCGACAGGCGGTCTTCTCACAAACGGTTTGTACCAACTTATTTATTAGTTGCTGTATTTACTTTATTAATTGCTTGATTGCTGTATTGAAAATTATACTTGTATATCTATTAAGACTATATATCACGCTTTTCGGCGAAAATGTGAAACAATGATTATGAGACAGAAAATCTCTCCATCTTAAAAGTTTAATTTACAAGAAATCTTGAAAGATAAATTCATGTCAAATACTAATCTACTCCAAATTCTAAGGTGTCGACACCGTTTTCAATATCCAGCAGAAACACGAGCTTTCCCGTTGCAAAAACATCAAACAAACACCATATTTGCATATTCATGCTGAGTGTAGATGTTGTGGCATTGTTTATCGCTTTTAGAAAATTGAAAACAATCAATGGCAAATGACAGGTTCCTGTTTGCCAGTTGAAAACTTAAACATAAAGGTGAGCTTAGGTGAGCAACATGCTCTTTTTGCAACTAATTTCTTCTAAATTAGACTTTTAAAAGACTATAACTCGAAAACAAATGAAAATCGGATGAGAACTTTTAGGTTCTTTAATCCTACAATTATGTGTAGATTACAGTCTCGAAGTTTGGCACTTTCCTCATGACTCACCCTGTATTGTGCAACAAGTGTTAAAAATAGCACAATTCACACGAGTGTGACAGTTTGATGACACAGATTATAGGCAAGTGTCTTAAGTCACACGAGTATGAAATAGTAATTTACGTTACAAGACCAAAAAGAGGTGTTTTGCAGGTCGTGTAAGGTACAATTTTTTTTTCCGCCAACACTCATAAAATCAATTTTGTATTATTTTTTTAACAAATACAATGACAAACAATATTAACTAATGTGGAACAGTGCTACTTTTCACAAGTTGTTAGAGTGCATTAAAGATTCGTCATACGCTGTGTAATTTTCAAGCATATCTAGTTAGCTGTGTATTTATAAACCCTTTACAAAAAAAATAATAAATAATGCTGTACCTTTTACACGATCATACAAAAGATTATAGTCTAAAATCCGGCATAAGAAATTAATACCCTCATCTGTTATTCAGATAAGAAATAGTTTATGTAAAAGATAACATGTAGGCTAATAGATCGCGACTAGGGTGCCATATCTTGACCTCATGACATTTAATTTGAAAATTGTTGTCAGGCGTAATCGAAATTTTGTCTTTAAACATATATAGCAGCGAAACCATTAATCCTACAGGAATTTTTCAAGAATCCCTATCCCTACCAATTTTTTCCTAGAACCAACGTTTATCTAGATATTCTCAAGAGATGAGAAAAAACACGTTTCCTTGGAAAATGTAAATTTCCAGTTGTATCGCTCCTAGCGTCCTTATTTTTTGTCATAGCTCGACTGTTGTAATGGGTTTTTGAAGTAAAATTCTACACGTCTGTACCCATTACTCTTTGCGAATTTGCATTAACAAAGGCTTTTTTAAAATATATCTGACCGAATCGGGACAGGTGCAGGTCGATTTAGAATTAAATTCTACGTTTGTTGGTTATCTTTCGTTGTTGTATTAGACTAGTAGATGGTGACAGAAAATCGGAACTGATAGCCTACCGTCTGCAAGTAACTTAGTCGGCATTAAGTATACAATAAAGCTCAATTTTTGGTACTTTCAAGGTTTGCCCGCATGCACGGGATGTAGGAAACGATTTCCGGTTTGCATAAAAAAACAATGTTTTCAACTGATACACTTCCGTCTGCAAAGTTCATAATTCGAAATTAAAGGAATAAAAATATGTCGGAAGCGCTTTTGCAGACAGTTCTGTCATGCACCAAACCTTATACAGGGTACTCCAAAATGTATCAAATTTTAGTAAAAAAAAAATGATAATTTACCATCTGCAAACAGTACAAAATGATGATTCTGGTTCACGAGTAAGGGAAAGGTGCAGATGTTTACGATATGCAGGCCACCATATCGTGTGCATGTGAACTTGTTATTTTTTTTACAACTTTGAACAATTGTTTACCTTCTGCAGCTAAAAAGAAAACATAATTTAAAAATAGAGCTTCGATAAAGAATTATTTGCAGATAGATTAAATGTGTACAAAGCACTTGCCGCCAAACGTATTTGTGTAAAAAAACTTTTACCAATAATTTACTGTCTGCAACTTGGTAAAAAGAAAGATTATTGATTCACATATGCAATTATTTAGTTTGCAGACAATGCGCACATGCACGAGAGTCACAATAAAGTGTCAAAATTTGGCTAAATGCGTTTGATATCTTTCCGTTCGCGGTATCTACCAAAAAACAACTATCAACCGTCTGCAACTTGGCACAAAGAAAAATTACCGAGAGTTTCTTATCTCACCAGATGAGCCATCAGATGACATTAGAGATGGTGCTGAGTGGATTTTCTTCGCAACGGGTCCGAACTGTTCCGAAAAGTACCATCTCTAATACCATCCGATGGCTCATCTCGGTGAGATAAGAAACTCTCGGTTACTGGTTTAAATACACAATTGTTTAATTTGCAGACAATGCGCACATGCATGAGAGCCATATATTTCATCTGAAACCATAGGCCACTAACAATATTAGGCCACTAACAGGAGGCTCTAGCAGGCACAACGTGGAGCCCTCTGCAGGTGCAATGTGCAACTCTCGACTAGTTTCGATAAGTTGAAAGATTAGTTAGAGGTTTGGAAATCATTTAAGATTTCATGGCAAGATGGTAAAGAGTTGTTTTTGGTGCATATCGCACATGAAGACATATCAAACGGAATTCGAGTGTTGAGTCTATTGTGGCTCTCGTGCATGTGGGCATTGTCTGCAAATTGAATAAGCGCGTATTTAACCCAGTAATCTTTCTTTGTACCAAGTTGGAAACGGTATAGATAGTTGTTTTTGGTACATATCGCGGTAGGAGGATATCAAACGAATTTCGCAAAATTTTGACACTCCATTGTGTTTTTCGTGCATGTGCCCATTGTCTGCAAATTAAATAATTGCGTAATCGAACCAATAACCTTTCTTTGTACCAAGTTGCAGACAGTTAATAATCGGTAAAAGTTAACCCCATTTTCTTACAAGTTTATAGAATTCAATGGACAACTGTGCATATTGGATTCGTCTGCAAACATTGTTTACAATAGTTTTGCAACCTAAATTTTCTAATAAAACTATAATTAAACGGTAAACAATTGTTCAAAGTTCAAAAAAAAAATAACGAGTTGACATGCACACGATATGGTGATGTGCATATCGTAAATGTCTGCACCTTTCCCCTACTCGTCTTCATGAACCAGAATCATCATTTTTATTGTTTGCAGACGGTAAATTATCTTTTTTTTGTATAAGGTTTGGTGCATGACAGAACTGTCTACAAAAGCGCTTCCGACATATTTTCATTCCTTTAATTCGGAATTATGAACTTTGCAGGTAGTGTATCAGTTGAAAACATTGTTTTTTTATGCAAACTGGAAATCGTTTCCTACATCCCGCGCATGCAGGCAAACCTTGAAAGTACCAAAAATTGAGCTTTATTGTATACATAATACTGACTAAATTACTTGCAGACGGTAGGCTATCAGTTCTGATTTTCTGTCACCATCTACTAGTGTATATTATTTATGGTTGATTAGTTAGTAATAGGGGAAGATTGACTATATCTTTTTTTGCGACGGAAAAAGATGAGCGAAAGACACTCTTCTAACACAAAATCGCGATCTAGAAACGTCAAACGAAAAATGCCAAAGATGTCAATTTTATTTCGTTCGTGTCGGGCCGATTTACGATGCGGATCAACGACAAGTCGTCCTCTTTCCATATCGACATGATACGGGCGTCGCGGCATCGTATTTTTAAAAATATGAGTATATTTAGATGTCGGGTTTTTGACAAAAATTTCCCTTTGGATTCCGCATCTCTGAAAACGGTTTTTCGCCCATAACTCCGTGAGGAATAGCTCAAAAATAAAAACTACCAAAGGAAAACTACGTAATATAAGGAACGTTTTGCCGCATTCCAAATTTTACTGTCTCTTGGTTTGGGCCCGGCGGGCCTTTTAAGATGGCGGTGTCTTGCACTGTTTTGCTTAAAACATCCTTAACTCCTAAATTTGTAAGCCATAAGTCTCTTTTTTATTTTTTGCCCTACGACAAAAAATAAGGACGCTAAGAGTAATACAACTAGAAATTTACATTTTCCAAGGAAACGTGTTTTTTTCTCATTTCTTACGAATATCTAGATAAACGTTGGTTCTAGGAAAAAACTGGTAGGGATTTATTAGAAAGATTATAAAATGATGATGAATTTGCTTTTTTGAAAAATTCCTGTAGGATTAATGGTTTCGCTGCTATTACGTTAAGACAAAATTTCGATTTCGCCTCGCAAGAAAAAAAAGAAAAAATTATTTAATTTTTTTCAAATTAAATGTCATGGGGTCAAGATATGGCTAGGCAACCTAGTCGCGATCTATTAGCCCACATGTTATCTATCATAAAAACTATTTCTTATATGAATAACAGATGAGGGTATTTACTTCTTAAGCCGGATCTTATATTATTATTAGTTTTCCAAAATTGTAATTGAATCTAATTTGGACTTTTCAATTTTATTTTAGGTCCCGCAGACTTAAGTATGAAACAAAAACCTCTGTTAAATCACAAGTTAAGCGCAGGAGAAATGACCGCAGTCAGGCAACTTATTACAGGATATCGTGAATCTGCTGCTTTTCTTCTCCGATCAGCGGACGAACTGGAACAGTTATTACTTCAACAGCAGTAGTAATGTAAATGATAGTAATTATGTAATATTTAATTAGTAAAATGCCATATTAAACAGAATGCGTTACCTTTATGGTAAAAGATATTCTGTATTACAAATTTGGAGAGGTGAAAGTCTTGGTAACTTTTAACGTTTTTTTAATTTTTCGTTTTTTCGGACTTTTTCTCGGAGTATATCTATATACAAAACTATTTTAACTTTTAAGTAATATTTATCTGTGTTTGTGTGTAGTTTTTGATAGTCTATTGAGAAACAATGGGAGTAGCTTTTTAAAAACATATTCATCGGTTAATTCTAGTTTTGAATTCTAGTCAGGTTGATGATGCTTTATGGCGAAAATTGTTTAAAAAATGACAAATGTTGTTGAAAGGTAGGTCCTTATTAATAGTTTCTCAAAATTTGTTAATATTTTCGACTACATAATAAAATTAATTTGCTATACACGATTTAAAATAAATCAATTCATCTATGATTACAATAATTTTATTAAGGCGTAGTTTTTATTGCGATAATTTTCGATTTATAAATCTTTATACAGGGTGTTCAAGGAATATGAGGCAATACTTTAGGAACATATAGTTCGAGTCAAAATAACACTAAATAAAGTACCTGCTCCCTTTCAGAGCTATTACCGTCAAAGCCAGTCGATATATATCAGTCACAGTCAAAATTCCCAATATTTCTAAATTTATGAATAGCTGTATTACCTGTATTACTGTATTACCTGTATTACAGTGTAAGCCAATCGCGTGTTTTGTTTTGAAAGAGATGTGATGTAATTTAAGGTTTACGATGTTATAAAAAAGGAGTTTTTCTTTGTAAATTTTTGTCCTTCGAATCATTACTGATAAAATCTATTACAGAGTTAGATTTATTATTCTTTTCCCACATTTGCAAGTATTATTTTTTTTGCCTATTTTTTAACTGATCTATTCTTTAGATTTACTTCTAGATATGTTGTGTGCCCTTGAGTAAATTGATCTAATTTTTCACATAAGAATAGCTTGCTTATTCTAGCTATTTTTTAGATAGTCCAAATGCTTCATCATATTTATTCCATGTAGATCTCCCAAAATTAAATTTTTTCCATGTTGATCTCCCAAAATTAAAATTCTTGATTCTTCGTTTTGTTATCATTAGGTAAATGTTGTATATGGTATTCCATAGGTTTTCTGTTTATAGAGGTATTTCTTATATTATGCATTTTTTCTGCAGCATTTTTTAATATTGGCTTGAGTTTGTTGGTCTGCATGGTGACATTAACTAATTCTTTACTTCTATAAATTATTAATTGTTTTGTTTATTTGTAAGTTTCAGTTTCTATCAACTTTATTCCTTAACTATATACTTGATTATAATTTTAGGTCAGATTTTACTTAAATCCTTCTCCAGCTTTGTCTTTTTTATCAGCCTTGATAAGGGCTCATTGGTATAGCTATATCTGCCCTTGGTCTCCTCGCCAAGTATTTGGAATTGATTGTAATAATAGTACCTACTTCTTTGATTTTTGTAGATTTTTATGAATTCAAATTTGTCATGTCGTTTAATTTATTATGATTGACGTGTTGTCCTTATTGCGACGTATTTTGTTTTTTTTTTTGGCAACACAGTTTTTATAAAATATACTGTATAGCATTGTATGCATACATATATTATCTTCTACATCTCTATCAAGTTCAAACATAATTCACTATAAGGCCAGACCTGCCTTAACATTTTAAAAATATAATTTAGTTTTTGTGAATACGTTTTTTTCGTAGATGTGGTCATTTATTGCTGTACGGATTGTATTTAAAGTTGGGTAAAATAAAAGACTGAAATTCAAGTGGTCACTTTTCCTATGCTTGAACGTTCTACAGACGTTATATTATTGAGGGTGTTTACCCGCTACTGTAAGTAGTTCATGTGTCTCTTCAAGGAGCTGGTTAGTTTGTTGGATTGACCACATTTTTAACAGCAGAAATTGATTTGAATATTTTGAAGTTCCATACTTTCAAGTTCATATTTTTAGGTTCAATATTTTCAGGTTGAATATTTTGAAGTTCAATATTTGCAGGTTCAATAATTTGAGGTTCAATATTTTGAAGTTTAATATTTTGAAGTGTAATATACTGTCAAGTTAAATATTTTCAGGTTAATACTTTCAAGTTCAATATTTTGATGTTTAATATTTTCAGGTTGAATGTTTTTTCCGAGTCCTTCTTCTTCCAAAATGTGATCTTTTTCTTGAACGGTCTAATATTTTCAAGTTGAATATTTTCAAGTTGAATATTTTGAAGATCAATATTTTCAGGTTCAAACTCCAATTTCAATATTTTGATGTTTAATATTTTCAGGTTCAATATTTTCAAGTTGAATACTTTCAAGTTGAATATTTTCAAGTTGAATATTTTCAAGCTGAATATTTTCAAGCTGAATATTTTCAAGTTGAATATTTTGCAGATCAATATTTTCAGGTTCAAACTTCCAAGTTCAATATTTTGATGTTTAGTATTTTCAGGTTCAGTATTTTCAAGTTGAATACCTTCAAGTTGAATATTTTCAAGCTGAATATTTTCAAGTTGAATATTTCCAAGTTAAATATTTCCAATATTTTCAAGTTGAATATTTTCATGTTGAATATTTTGAAGATTAATGTTTTCAGGTTCAATACTTTCACGTTCAATATTTTGATGTTTAATATTTTGAAGATCAATATTTTCAGGTTCAAACTTCCAAGTTCAATATTTTGATGTTTAATATTTTCAGGTTCAATATTTTCAAGTTTAATACTTTCAAGTTGAATATTTTCAAGTTGAATATTTTCAGGTTGAATATTTTGAAGATCAATATTTTCAAGTTCAAACTTCCAAGTTCAATATTTTGATGTTTAATATTTTCAGGTTCAATATTTTCAAGTTGAATATTTTCAAGTTGAATATTTTCAAGCTGAATATTTTCAAGCTGAATATTTTCTAGTTAAATATTTTCAGGTTGAATATTTTGAAGTTCAATATTTTGATGTTTAATATTTTCAGGTTCAATATTTTCAAGTTGAATACCTTCAAGTTGAATATTTTCAAGCTGAATATTTTCAAGCTGAATATTTTCAAGTTGAATATTTTCAAGCGGAATATTTTCAAGTTGAATATTTCCAAGTTAAATATTTCCAATATTTTCAAGTTGAATATTTTCATGTTGAATATTTTGAAGATTAATGTTTTCAGGTTAAATACTTTCACGTTCAATATTTTGATGTTTAATATTTTGAAGTGTAATACTGTCAAGTTAAATATTTTCAGGTTGAATGTTTTGAAGTTCAATATTTTCGAGTTCTTCTTCCTCCAAAATGTAATCTTTTTCTTGAACGGTCTAATATTTTCATGTTGAATATTTTCAGGTTGAATATTTTGAAGATCAATATTTTCAGGTTCAAACTTCCAAGTTCAATATTTTGATGTTTAATATTTTCAAGTTGAATACTTTCAAGTTGAATATTTTCAAGCTGAATATTTTCAAGCTGAATATTTTCAAGTAGAATATTTTGAAGATCAATATTTTCAGGTTCAAACTTCCAAGTTCAATATTTTGATGTTTAATATTTTCAGGTTCAGTATTTTCAAGTTGAATATATCCAAGTTAAATATTTCCAATATTTTCAAGTTGAATATTTTCATGTTGAATATTTTGAAGATTAATGTTTTCAGGTTCAATACTTTCACGTTCAATACTTTGATGTTTAATATTTTGAAGATCAATATTTTCAGGTTCAAACTTCCAAGTTCAATATTTTGATGTTTAATATTTTCAAGTTGAATATTTTCAAGTTGAATATTTTCAGGTTGAATATTTTGAAGATCAATATTTTCAGGTTCAAACTTCCAAGTTCAATATTTTGATGTTTAATATTTTCAGGTTCAATATTTTCAAGTTGAATACTTTCAAGTTGAATATTTTCAAGCTGAATATTTTCAAGTTGAATATTTTGAAGATCAATATTTTCAGGTTCAAACTTCCAAGTTCAATATTTTGATGTTTAATATTTTCAGGTTCAGTATTTTCAAGTTGAATACCTTCAAGTTGAATATTTTCAAGCTGAATATTTTCAAGCTGAATATTTTCAAGCTGAATATTTTCCAGCTGAATATTTTCAAGTTGAATATTTTCAAGCTGAATATTTTCAAGTTGAATATTTCCAAGTTAAATATTTCCAATATTTTCAAGTTGAATATTTACATGTTGAATATTTTGAAGATTAATGTTTTCACGTTCAATACTTTCACGTTCAATATTTTGATGTTTAATATTTTCAGGTTCAATATTTTCAAGTTGAATACCTTCAAGTTGAATATTTTCAAGCTGAATATTTTCAGGCTGAATATTTTCAAGCTGAATATTTTCAAGTTGAATATTTTCAAGCGGAATATTTTCAAGCTGAGTATTTTCAAGTTGAATATTTCCAAGTTAAATATTTCCAATATTTTCATGTTGAATATTTTGAAGATTAATGTTTTCAGGTTCAATACTTTCACGTTCAATATTTTGATGTTTAATATTTTGAAGTGTAATACTGTCAAGTTACATGTTTTCAGGTTGAATGTTTTGAAGTTCAATATTTTCGAGTTCTTCTTCCTCCAAAATGTGATCTTTTTCTTGAACGGTCTAATATTTTCATGTTGAATATTTTCAAGTTGAATATTTTCAGGTTGAATATTTTGAAGATCAATATTTTCAGGTTCAAACTTCCAAGTTCAATATTTTGATGTTTAATATTTTCAAGTTGAATACTTTCAAGTTCAATATTTTCAAGCTGAATATTTTCAAGTTGAATATTTTGAAGATCAATATTTTCAGGTTCAATATTTTCAATTTGAATATTTTCAAGCGGAATATTTTCAAGTTGAATATTTTCAAGCTGAATATTTTCAAGTTGAATTTTTTCAGGTTGAATATTTTGAAGATCAATAATTTCAGGTTGAAACTTCCAAGTTCAATATTTTGATATTTAATATTTTCAGGTTCAATATTTTCAAGTTGAATACTTTCAAGTTGAATATTTTCAAGCTGAATATTTTCAAGCTGAATTTTTTCAAGCTGAATATTTTCAAGTTGAATATTTTGAAGATCAATATTTTCAGGTTCAAACTTCCAAGTTCAATATTTTGATGTTTAATATTTTCAGGTTCAGTATTTTCAAGTTGAATACCTTCAAGTTGAATATTTTCAAGCGGAATATTTTCAAGCTGAATATTTTCAAGTTGAATATTTCCAAGTTAAATATTTCCAATATTTTCAAGTTGAATATTTTGAAGATTAATGTTTTCAGGTTCAATACTTTCACGTTCAATATTTTGAAGATCAATATTTTCAGGTTCAAACTTCCAAGTTCAATATTTTGATGTTTAATATTTTCAGGTTCAGTATTTTCAAGTTGAATACCTTCAAGTTGAATATTTCCAAGTTAAATATTTCCAATATTTTCAAGTTGAATATTTTCATGTTGAATATTTTGAAGATTAATGTTTTCAGGTTCAATACTTTCACGTTCAATATTTTGATGTTTAATATTTTGAAGATCAATATTTTCAGGTTCAAACTTCCAAGTTCAATATTTTGATGTTTAATATTTTCAGGTTCAGTATTTTCAAGTTGAATACCTTCAAGTTGAATATTTTCAAGCTGAATATTTTCAAGTTGAATATTTTCAGGTTGAATATTTTGAAAATCAATATTTTCGGGTTCAAACTTCCAAGTTCAATATTTTGATATTTAATATTTCCAAGTTAAATATTTCCAGTATTTTCAAGTTGAATATTTTCATGTTGAATATTTTGAAGATTAATGTTTTCAGGTTCAATACTTTCACGTTCAATATTTTGAAGATCAATATTTTCAGGTTCAAACTTCCAAGTTCAATATTTTGATGTTTAATATTTTCAGGTTCAGTATTTTCAAGTTGAATACCTTCAAGTTGAATATTTTCAAGCCGAATATTTTCAAGGTGAATATTTCCAAGTTAAATATTTCCAATATTTTCAAGTTGAATATTTTCATGTTGAATATTTTGAAGATTAATGTTTTCAGGTTCAATACTTTCACGTTCAATATTTTGATGTTTAATATTTTGAAGATCAATATTTTCGGGTTCAAACTTCCAAGTTCAATATTTTGATGTTTAATATTTTCAGGTTCAATATTTTCAAGTTGAATACTTTCAAGTTGAATAGTTTCAGGTTGAATATTTTGAAGATCAATATTTTCAGGTTCAAACTTCCAAGTTCAATATTTTGATGTTTAATATTTTCATGTTCAATATTTTCAAGTTGAATACTTTCAAGTTGAATATTTTCAAGCTGAATATTTTCAAGTTGAATATTTTGAAGATCAATATTTTCAGGTTCAAACTTCCAAGTTCAATATTTTGATGTTTAATATTTTCAGGTTCAGTATTTTCAAGTTGAATACCTTCAAGTTGAATATTTTCAAGTTGAATATTTTCATGTTGAATATTTTGAAGATTAATGTTTTCAGGTTCAATACTTTCACGTTCAATATTTTGATGTTTAATATTTTGAAGATCAATATTTTCAGGTTCAAACTTCCAAGTTCAATATTTTGATGTTTAATATTTTCAAGTTGAATACCTTCAAGTTGAATATTTTCAAGCTGAATATTTTCAAGTTGAATATTTTCAGGTTGAATATTTTGAAGATCAATATTTTCGGGTTCAAACTTCCAAGTTCAATATTTTGAAGTTGAATATTTTCATGTTGAATATTTTGAAGATTAATGTTTTCAGGTTCAATACTTTCACGTTCAATATTTTGATGTTTAATATTTTGAAGATCAATATTTTCAGGTTCAAACTTCCAAGTTCAATATTTTGATGTTTAATATTTTCAGGTTCAGTATTTTCAAGTTGAATACCTTCAAGTTGAATATTTTCAAGTTGAATATTTTCATGTTGAATATTTTGAAGATTAATGTTTTCAGGTTCAATACTTTCACGTTCAATATTTTGATGTTTAATATTTTGAAGATCAATATTTTCAGGTTCAAACTTCCAAGTTCAATATTTTGATGTTTAATATTTTCAGGTTCAGTATTTTCAAGTTGAATACCTTCAAGTTGAATATTTTCAAGCTGAATATTTTCAAGTTGAATATTTTCAGGTTGAATATTTTGAAGATTAATATTTTCAGGTTCAAACTTCCAAGTTCAATATTTTGAGGTTTAATATTTTCAGGTTCAATATTTTCAAGTTGAATACTTTCAAGTTGAATATTTTCAAGCTGAATATTTTCAAGTTGAATATTTTGAAGATCAATATTTTCAGGTTCAAACTTCCAAGTTCAATATTTTGATGTTTAATATTTTCACGTTCAGTATTTTCAAGTTGAATACCTTCAAGTTGAATATTTTCAAGCTGAATATTTTCAAGCTGAATATTTTCAAGCGGAATATTTTCAAGCTGAATATTTTCAAGTTGAATATTTCCAAGTTAAATATTTCCAATATTTTCAAGTTGAATATTTTAAGGATTAATGTTTTCAGGTTCAATACTTTCACGTTCAATATTTTGATGTTTAATATTTTGAAGATCAATATTTTCAGGTTCAAACTTCCAAGTTCAATATTTTGATGTTTAAAATTTTCAGGTTCAGTATTTTCAAGTTGAATATTTTCATGTTGAATATTTTGAAGATTAATGTTTTCAGGTTCAATACTTTCACGTTCAATATTTTGATGTTTAATATTTTGAAGATCAATATTTTCAGGTTCAAACTTCCAAGTTCAATATTTTGATGTTTAATATTTTCAGGTTCAGTATTTTCAAGTTGAATACCTTCAAGTTGAATATTTTCAAGCTGAATATTTTCAAGTTGAATATTTTCAGGTTGAATATTTTGAAGATCAATATTTTCAGGTTCAAACTTCCAAGTTCAATATTTTGAGGTTTAATATTTTCAGGTTCAATATTTTCAAGTTGAATACTTTCAAGTTGAATATTTTCAAGCTGAATATTTTCAAGTTGAATATTTTGAAGATCAATATTTTCAGGTTCAAACTTCCAAGTTCAATATTTTGATGTTTAATATTTTCAGGTTCAGTATTTTCAAGTTGAATATTTTCAAGCTGAATATTTTCAAGCTGAATATTTTCAAGCGGAATATTTTCAAGCTGAATATTTTCAAGTTGAATATTTCCAAGTTAAATATTTCCAATATTTTCAAGTTGAATATTTTAAGGATTAATGTTTTCAGGTTCAATACTTTCACGTTCAATATTTTGATGTTTAATATTTTGAAGTGTAATACTGTCAAGTTAAATATTTTCAGGTTGAATGGTTTGAAGTTCAATATTTTCGAGTTCTTCTTCTTCTTCCTCCAAAATGTGATCTTTTTCTTGAACGGTCTAATATTTTCATGTTGAATATTTTGAAGTTGAATAATTTCAGGTTGAATATTTTGAAGATCAATATTTTCGGGTTCAAACTTCCAAATTCACTATTTTGATATTTAATATTTTCAGGTTCAATATTTTCAAGTTGAATATATTCAAGTTGAGGGTTCACTTTTTATGCTTGAACGTCTCACTTACTTTCAAAATGCAGACATATTATTGAGCTGTATTAGTCACTACTCAAAGTAGTTCAGGTGCCTCTTCAAGGAGCTGACTAGTTTGTAGAATTTACCACATTTTTTACAGCAGAAATTTATTTGAATATTTTGAATTTCAGTATTTTTAGGTTTAATATTTTTAGGGAAATTGGGATACAATGAAAATTAATATTAGTTACTAAAATACTTAATTACAATTTGAAAGGCTCGCTCATGTTACAACAAATATAAACTACGTATTTTCGTGAACAAATATTATACTTCATTTAACAATTCATTCGATCATCAGTATCATTAAATTCTTGATTTACACTTTCACTGTGATTGTCTAAATTTGAATCTTCACAAACTTTCATTAATCATTAATCTTTTTATATCTCTATACTAGAACTAGCGTACGTGAGATTTGTGTAATCTGGCAGAAAATTGTGTCTAGGAATTTTCTTGAATCAGTTTCGCGTATGTGTTGTTTTTCCCCAATTTTTGAATTCCAAATTAAGTCCATTATTAATTGCCCTGAATTTGTAATAATCTTCGGCAGTTTTAACGTCGAAGTGCTTCCAGGCTAAGTTATCCCCATGTTTTATTTGCCAGGACTGTGAATATCATCAGCTTTCGTCAAATCTCTTATAGTTCTGCTTCTTGATGGAAAATTAATAGGCACCAACCCTACAGCTAGTGTTAGTTCTTTAGTTCTTCAAATAGACATTCTTTAAATTATATCGTTCCAGCAGACGTTTCTTAGTTTCTTGTATGGTTGCTGAATTTTCGTCGTATAACAGACCCGTTTTCTTTGTTCAGGTTTTACAGGTCTCACCTCTGGCTTCCTAGATCAGATGTGAAAAGCCTTGTGTTTCTCAATCACATATACTTATTGTGTTTATTGTCTAAATTTTATTATGATCGATGCAGTAATTTGGATTTTAGGAGAAAAAAAAATCTTCAAGATTTAATCTTTAAAAGCTTTGAAGGGGGATCCTTGGAAAAAAAAATTGACAGGTATTTTTAGTATTATTTTAGCCCAAACTAGAGGTTTCTCGCCCCATATTCCTGCAATAACTTTTATACAGCCTATATATTTAATGTAGAAGTGATAGGGTAGACAAAATGTTTTTAGTGCAATATATACTAAAATTTAACCAATTTGGAGAAGTACAAGAGAAGTTTAGGAGAGAGAAATGTTTTCTAGTCTGTTTCGGACCACCATCAAAATTCTCTAGTCAAGCAACATTTAAAAAAATATGTGCCCATTTTTTTAAATTCGAAAATTTAGGTTTAATTGTGTTTCCCAGTAATGTGTGCAATTATTAAAACCACTCTTTCACCTCCCCTCATAATGATCTTATTCTCAATGTTGTGTAAATCTGTAAATAAACTACCTACTTACACTTTGCTATTAATTATTTTAAGGAAAGCTGAACTTATGTACAAAAATGTTTTCTAAATATGTAAAATATTTATTTATTAGAAAATAAAATTAATTATTCTATTACAGGGGGATATTTTATTATATTTGATATGATCGTTAAGAATTTATTGTAATTGAGTGTACCAAAGAAGAGTTATTGTATATAATCTATAAAAAGTCGCCGACGTTTTGTAATATTATAATGTTTTCAATAATATAAATGTGCATCTTTGTTATTGTAAAAAATACCGCTATAAGCCCCTCCTTCCTACTATATGATTGGATCCATGTCAAATAATCACATTTAATAACCACCGCCTCCCAGGTCAAACTGTTTTCACAAAACAATATCCCGTCCACACTTATTATTTGTTAACCTTACTACCCTACAGTATAGTTCTGGAAAAAATCTTTTCAAAAATTTCAATAATTTTTATAGTGACTATGTGGTGTCACAGGATAGACCGTAATATGATGAGGTTTATATTTTATGACATAATTTCTTAGATTTTTTATAAATATCATCTTTAAATAGTTTTTAATATTCTGTGATTATTAGTATGTGTGTAGATACGAAAAATCAGGATCACTCCCAAGTTTTGCTTTGTACTTTGTGTATCTATTTCATTTGTTCGTAACTATACAAACATTCCAATGTATTTTTAAATGTAATCATCAAATTGTATTTTGATCTGAAATCACTGCCAGATTTATGTATCAATAAAATGTCCACATTTTTAATTGTTTTAAATTTGGCCCTTCCCAAAACTTACATTTAAAAGGTCATGGAAACCAGCATTAAAAATTAAAATAACCATTTAGTAAAGAACCAAAGTATATTCATCTTGTAATCCTTAAGCGGTTGTGTCTTACTTTTCGCAAATATAAACGTGAAGAGCAAGGCCGGTTTTAAGAAGTTTTTATAAAATTGCGAATGACTTCTTCTCCTTTGCTCCTTTATTTTCTTTATATGTGATTAGCCACGTCAAGATAGATATTTTCTGAGAACTTTTCTGGCAAAGGATTAATCGGACTATTTTTTTTTGCAAATTGTTTATTGAAGTCTAAGGAACACTGGTAGAAAGGAAAAACTGGGACTTTTTTCATTTTGTTATAATAAACAAACAATTCTAGGTGCTAGACAAATTAATTAAATTTGTTAATTTGCTATTTCGGAAACTATTTGAGAAAACCGACTAAAAATGTATACTCGAGGGAGTTTTATTACAATTGAAAATTGGAAAATTCAAAATAGCTGACCCATCAAAAATGAGATGTTCTGGCTTAAGTTTACATTTTGAGAAAAATTACAAGAATAAAAGTGTTTAGAATGCCATTTTGCACCTAAATATACGATTTATGAGTAACTCTCCTTCACCCCAGTTTATTTAAATAAAATAACCATTTTCTTAAATATTCGGGTAAATCGCTCAAAATTTTTCTAGTAAAACTATTTTAAATAGATGTAATTTAATTACCCGTTACTGAATTAATTTTACTGTTAATTAGTTCAAAGGGCATACAAATTTTAAATACAGCGTGCTTTCTTGATACCAGGATTTACATATGGTAAAGACACCCTTCTTAGTACCAAACTTTTCAATAAGAAGACATGAAATTTATCTCAATAATATATTGAATACATTATTTTACGATAATGACATCGACGATGTTCAAGAAAAAGAAAGAAATGAAGATGAAGAACAAGAGAAGCAATATCACATTTTTATACTTCATAGTCGCCAATCTTGAATTTTCCAATTTTCACTTCAAAATCATAATTAGAGACCTCGAAAATCCCCGAGTATACATTTTCACTCCGTTTTCTCAAATACTTCCCGAGATAACAAATTTACTTAATTTACTTTAGTGCTTGAAATTGCTAGCTTGTTAACCTTCTAAGCGATAGGTCCGAATACAGGTTGGGCTCAGAAGTTTCTCTCAAAACGATAACCCCGAGTCAGACTCGGGCAAAAAAAATATTTTTCTATATTGATCTAACCGAGTACAACTCGTTTATAAAGCCCGAGTACAACTCGGGTTTCCAAACTCAGCTGTATTGATAGTAACGAGTTAAGTACGTGCAATAGCTTATTTATGTTATGGCCCAGCGATAGATATGAGCTGTACTCAGGCAAGTGCTGTATTCGGCAATGTCCGTCAACCGTTCGTATCCAGACTTTTTCTGAGTCTTGTAAACTGTAAATTTAGTCAGTACTTCTTTGCCTTTATGTCCAGTGTGATCTGATTATTTGAAAATATAATGTTTCGTGCAAGTATATCCACCGCGCGAAGCGATGATTCCGAAAATTCCAAGGCATTTTCAGACTCTGATTCTGATTATAAACAATTATCATCTGAAGAAAGTGAGAGTGATGAGAGCAGTGAGGACTTTGAGGTTAGCAGTGATTCATCCAGTGGCGGAAGTTCTGACAATTTACCGTTGGCTGCTCGCATGTGGTGTGTCGTAAAATCTAATACGGATGGTAATACACCGCCTGCACCACCTAGATTTCCATTTACAGGAAGTCCGGCTATAAAAGTACAACCTAGTGATACTACGGACATACTAGAATATGTAAAAGCATTTTTAAACGAGATAAATGAAAAAATTGCAACGGAAACAAAACGTTACGCCGATCAATTTCTTGCGTCTGCAAATATAAAACGGTTTTCTCGAGCAAGAAAATGGGTTCCAGTTACTGTTGACGAAATATGGTGTTTCTTTGGACTTATAATATTGCAGGGACTTGTTGGTAAATCAAAACAAAGCTGGTATTGGTCTACCAAGAAAATGTTAGAAACACCTTTTTTTTAGACAAGTGATAACCGAAAATCGGTTTTCTCTTATTATGAAATTTTTACATTTTGCTGATAACGAATAGTTTGATCCAAATACACATGAAGCACCTAAACTAAAAAAAATTTATGACATTTTTGTAGCTATAAATAACAATTTTGAGAAAGTTTACACACCAGAAAGGGACGTTAGTATTGATGAGAGTTTGGTATTATACAAAGGCCGCCTATCGTGGAAGCAGTATATAGCTACAAAACGAGCAAGGTTTGGAATCAAATTTTATATGTTGTGTGAGTCTGGTAGTGGCTATATTTACAAAACTATACTTTATACAGGGAAGGATACAAAACTAAAGCCTAACTATGCAAATCTCGGCTTCACAACGGTTGTTGTACTGTCTTTATTAGAGGATCTTCTAGACAAGGGGTAATGTGTAACAATGGATAATTTTTATTCTTCACCACTATTATTCGATATTCTAGTAATACATAAAACTGACGCTTATGGAACCTTACGAACAAATCGAAGGGACCTTCCTATTGAATTATCAAAACTAAAACCTAAAACAGGGGATTATAAAGCGTGGCAAAGAGGAAAAGTTTTGGTCATGAAGTGGAGAGACAAGAAAGATGTCTCCCTTATTAGTACCATACACAACACATCATTTGCTGAAACAAAAAATAAGTCTGGAAAAACGGTTCAAAAACCACAAGTAGTCATAGACTATAATCATACTATGGGAGGCGTGGATCGCGCTGATCAACAGATGACGTTTTATCCCTTTATGCGAAAACAACAGAAAAAATATTACAAAAAAATTTTCCACCATCTATTAGAACAGTGTGTTTCGAATCCATGACCAAACCCACTGACTCAATGCCAATCAAATATGACTTTGACTGCCCGTTTGATGTGCTGATTGAAAGCCGTCAGGCGGGCAGGGCCGGAGTCACACATCTGGTACACAGACGGATCCAAGATGGATGAAGGGGTTGGTGTGGGCGTAGCAGAGCCTAAATGCAGGCTATCTAAAGCCCTTGGTAACACCCCAACCATCTTCCAAGCAGAAATTTATGCTATAGTTCTATGCGTCCAGGAATGCCTAAATAGAGGCACTCGAAGGGCAAAGATCTATATACTTTCAGATAGTCAGGCAGCATTAAAGGCTCTCAGGTCATATACCGTTCAGTCAAAAATTGCCTGGGAATGCAGACAATCCCTGAAGCAACTGGCAAAAAACAACAAGGTTACCTTGATGTGGGTGCCAGGGCATGAGGGGATAGAAGGCAATGAATTAGCTGATAGCCTCGCAAGAAAAGGGGCTGAAGCCCCGTTTTTTGGACCCGAACCGTTCTGTGGCCTATCCAGGGGACACATAACGGAGGAGGTCCTAAAATGGGAAAAGGAACAAAAAGAGTCCTACTGGAGGAACACTCCAGGACAAAGACAAGCAAAAAGGTTTATAACCTATTCTACAAAGAATGCCACAAGGCTTCTCGAACTGGAAAAGTCCGATTTAAGGCTGATCACAGGCCTTCTAACTGGCCATTGCCCCTTGAGATACCATCTCAAGAACATGGGCATGGCAGAAGATGACAAATGCAGATACTGTGAAGCTGCAACCGAAACTGCGGGACATATATTTTGTGAATGCAAGGTGTTAATCCGCATTAGGCTAAAGTACCTAGAACAGGCGGAATTAACGCCTGAAGACATAGGGAAATTAGCCCCCAGGAAAATCGCAAGCTTTGCAAAAAGTCTTGGAATCCTGGGTAACAACTAGATGCAGGGTAATTCACAAAAGATCTTTTAGGTCGAGGTGAAGAAAGGTCAACCCAGGGCCAAGCGACCCCTTAAACAATCTACAATCTAGAACAGTGTGTTTGGAACGCTTATGTTCTGTATAAAAAAAATGGATGTATTATTCCCCACACGGACTTTATATGGCATTTAGTTCGCAGAATTATGGATGTCCACCTACAACCAAATATTTGTAGGCGAAATCCAAGAGGTGACTGTTCACTCAGACTCAAAGGGAGACATTTTCCTAAATATATATTCCGCCCACTCCAAAAAAGCAATCTCCCACACGATTATGCGTGGTATGCTGTTCCAAAAAAAAGGATGGGAAGAAAATACGTAAGGAGACCCGGAGTTATTGCGAAGAATGTGGTGTTGGACTCTGTGCCATTCCTTGTTTCGAGTTATATCATACCCGGGAAGCATACTAATTTTCAATATATTTCTTTCTAAAAATTATGTTCAAATACTAATACTAATAAAACCCATAAAAGAATGCTTTTTTCATTTTGACTTCTTTTTCTCCCCTCATCCTACGCCACTGAAGTGTAGGGAATTGACTTTTTCTTAAAATTCTTGTTATTTATTTTTGCAAATTATTAATATCAGTATTTTAATTAATTTTATTTTTCTTGGAGCCCCTCTTCCATGTATGACTACGCCACTGACTGGTTTTAGTAAAAATAATGTGCAAAACTACCAAATTTATTATGTATAGGTATTTAATAATATAAAAAACTATAATTTATTGCAAAAATACTTGACGGGCGAAATATCGTTTTAAAAGCCGTTTTTTTGCATTTTATGTTATCGTCAAGGAGGTTAATAGAAAAGTCCCAGCCGCCTGTTTTTTTCTTTTTACCAATGTTCCTTAGACCCCAATTAATAATTTGCAAAAAAAAATTATTCGGATTGGTCCTTTCCCAGAAAATATCTCAATTTTTAACTTTTCTATATTGATGCGACTAGATGGTCATTTAATTTTTGGGATACAAAAAAATGTAAATCTGATTGAAGAGTTTTGATGGATCGAAGTGTCCTGTTTACGTTTCCAGCAATTATAACAGGGCACTGTAGATATACATTTATCAATTTATTTATTTATTCAACAACAACTTTACAGGCGAAGCCCAATTACAAAGTTGTAAAGAGAACATGATTTACATGATACTAAATAGTACAAGTAACATGAGAGAACAACAAACGGAGATTTACAAAGTATAAAAAGAACAAAGAAGCAAAGTACATAAATGTATATAAAACCTTACGTAACATACAATCACGTACAGTGAACATGTAGGTACTGCTTAACAGTTACAATAACAACTAAGTATATATAGAGTAAAAAGGTAAAAATGTAAGGAATAAATAAATAATAGAGCATCATGCAGTAGTTTAAATTTCGTCAAGAGTGATTGATTTAGCATTCCTTATATAACTGGCAGGGCTAAGGGTAAATAAATCACATCTCGAGTGGGCAAGATTACCTCTAATAAACATAATCTTACTAGAGGGCTGGACAGGTACATATTCGTTCTAAACTGTGGACAGTGGCGGTCTGGGTGTCTAGGGCTTAGTTGGCATTTTACAATAAACATTCAAACTCAGTTCGTCAGCGATTTGAATATTTTTCTTTGCATGTATCTAAATTTTTTGATGAGCGGAAATCCGAAAAAACAATTTTTCGTCCCAAAATGACTCCTCCCTTACCGACTAGCCAACCTGGCCAGACCGCCACTGACTGTGGAATATAAAACAGGTCAAAATTCCTACCTATTTGGTTTGGTGCATTAAATGGCAATTTTGATAAAAACTCGGAGTTATCAGAGAGGTGATTTAGAAGTTTATAGATATAGATTAACGAGGCATGAACACGTCTCAGCTCAAGAAGTTCGTAGTCATATCTAAGCAACAGTTCATTATAGTGAGCAAAATGATCATAAAAATGAGTTTCTTTATATAGAAGATACTTAAGGAATTTTTTTTGTGTACTCTCTATAATATCAATAGAATTACGATAGAACGGTGACCAAATGATTTGACAATAATCTAGGTTAGACCTAACAAGGCTATTGTATAATACTTTGATACACTCTATATTAGTAAAGTCTCTAGTATTTCTAACGAGGAAACAGAGTTTTTTTAGACTAGCATTACTTATTTGTATTATACGACTATTAAAAAGTTTTGTCAAGATCTTTATATTCTTTAACGCGACAAAGTTCAGTATTATCAATAGTATAGGGGAAATCTATGGTTTGGTTTTTATTGGAAAACGTCATTGCTACACACTTTTTAATGTTGAGATCAACTTTGAAGTCATTGCACCACGTAGAAATATTGCTTAGATCTTGTTGCAAAAGAGTACGCAGTCCTTAGTATTTTCGATTTTACGGTATAGCTTGCAGTCATCTGCAAAAAGTAGGCAAGTTGAGTGACAAAACATCAGGCAAGTCATTAATAAAAAATGAGAAATAGCATAGGGCCTAAATTGCTTCCTTGTGGTATGCCGGAACTGATTTCAAAGTTTGGTGACTGGTAGCCATTTAAAATGATATAAACTTGTCTCTTATAGAGATAAGAACATAGCAGGCAGATGATATCAGAATTTATTTCATAATTTTTTAGTTTAGCAATGAGAGTCTGATGATCCAGCCTGTCAAAAGCATTAGCTATATCTGTGTAAATGACATCCAGCTGTATATTATCTTCAATGGCAATTTTAGCATCCTAAACCAGATTTAATAAGTTAGTGTTAGTGGATTTTGCAGGTAAGAAACCATGATGAGAAACGGAGATTACTGGTTTAACTGAGCTATAGATAATTTCGTAGATAACCATCTCGAATAACGATTGGCCGGTAATTTGCTATATTTTTTTTATCAGCCGATTTATGTATTGGCAGCAGCCGCCCTACCTTCCATTTAGAAGGATAAAAGGAATTTTTTAGGGCCAAATTAAATATAATACTTAACAAGAGTTCTGCACAGGCCTTTACAAGGTACGCCGGTAAGCCATCAGGCCCTGCGGCCCTTTTAGGTTTCAACTTTTTAGCAGCTCTACTTATATCTTCATCGTTTATCACTATGCTAGGGAATGTATTCGATTTTTCAACAAGGCATTCAAGCGTCTCAGGTAAGTATACTGAGCCAAAATATTTAGAGCCAAGCCGACGCCCCGGGCAGCCGCCCGGGTTGCCCGGCCCTTAAGCCGCCCCTGTATTAAGGAACCTCATACTCTACAAACCTTGCCCACCGATATCTTTGTCTCTATCTTTTGCATGGGAATTAGATATATATATGCCTCTCTTGGCAGATCAAGGTCAAGGCCTAGTTAGATCCAGAGCCGGCGCTGGTTGTCGCGTGTACAATGGCAGTGTGCTGAGCACACTGTGCTCATTTTTAATTTGAGATAGTTGTTTTAAGAGTTCTGATATTATAACAACGGTATCTATACTGCCCTGCTATGACAAGAAGTCGTATCTGAGAAAATGTACTTTAGAGAAATTAACTATTTTCTGAATTATGTTATTCCATCTACATTTCATAATTCATGATTTTCATTTTTGGGAAATAATATGTGTCCCTTTTATCAGTGTAACCATGTAACAAAACATTGTATAATATGTTAAGTTACAACAAATAAATCTGGTAATGATCGGATATGACTTATGAGCTTAGTGAATAGGTCTATTTTGTGGAGACGACACAGGTTCGTTATGTATATTCACTACTTTTGCTTTAGATACGATTTCTATATTTTGTATAGTGGTAAGGATCACTAATACGGTGCAAATGCAATTAAAATCTCAAAAATTAATTTTTTGCAGTTACGACATCTTGTCTTAGGAGCAGGCGCAGATTTATGGGGGGGGTAACGGGGTAATTACCCCTCCCAAGATTCTGTAAATCATCAATTTTTGTTTTAAAATGGTATGATTTTTGTTAATTTTGGGAAGAAAAAAATTTTTAACAGGGTAATACCCCCCCCCCAAGAAATTTTTATTTTAAATTTTTTAGGATGAAAAATTTTTTTCGGATTTCTTCTCGCTCTTCAAAAAAGTTTTTTGGATTTCTCCCCCCCCCGCTTTTTAAAAAAAATTTAGACTGAAAAATTTTGTTTGGATTTCTCTCCTCCCGCTTTTCAAGAAAAATTTTTTTTCGATTTCTCCCCCCTCCGCTCTTCAAAAAAATTTTGGGACGAAAGAAATTTTTTTTGGATTCCCCCCCCCCCGCTCTTCACAAAAAAAAATTTTCGGATCCCCCCCCGCTCGTCAAAAAATGTTGGGTTCAGTGTTACCCTCCCAAGCTCAAGGTCCAGATCCGCCCTTGCTTAGGAGGGCAGTATATCCCTATTGCATATAGTATTCAATCACAGAAAATCGAAATTTATAACTTTCATGGTTAGGGGCAGCTTCTATGAATCAAATCTTTGCTGTTAATCGTGCGCTGGCTAACAAAATGTCTAGGTACTGGTTCGGTCAGAGAACTTAAAGTTCTCTGGTTCGGTCTACAGCCTAAGTATACGTCAAAATTCTGTTCCCCGCTCCGCGCGTCTCTCTCGTCCTAAAGCTGCTGATCGAGACAACCGTAGAGTTTACTGACCGTGTATTGGATTGCCTAATCACAGTATAGAGAAGACCAGTAGTTCCACTCGCAGCGGTCCCTTCGATATTTGTTGTACTCGATTTTATTTTTTTAAATCCACTGCGCATCTACTGTTTGTATCCCACGCGCATTTCGTCGTATACTGGCGACAGTGGCGACTGTTCAGAAACGTAAACGTAAACAAAAATAAACATCCACCCCACCCTACATCATCACTGCCGTCCACTGTCGTCGTGCCGTCCTCTGCGCATCGAATAATTTAAGCCCAGGAGCATCGCATGCGCACTGAAAATCTTATACAACTGTTCCGGATGAGTAGGACTACTGGTCTTCTCTCTACTGTGGCCTAATAGAGTTTGGAACTGGAACAGGTATTTGGAACAGGTACAGGTCATATTAGGTACAAGAAAAACCTATTCCATAACATCTCTAACCTGGTCGTGGTAATTACCTTAACGACAGGCAATCGAAAAGTCCTAACCAACTTTCAACCGAATTTGTTAACTTTCGCGCCAACTAAATATTTTTCATGATGTGATGTAAACAGTTCAAATAATATAGTTTTAAGATTATATATTATTTTTAAGAAGCCCACCAAACTTTATTAATTGTATGTATGAGACTATTACATTAATTGCAAAGAATTAAACTAACTTACATTGCTTACTTTGAGGTTAGAAAATGTCAACTATTGAAGAAAAGATTCCAGCATTTTCAACATGGAAAATGTTCAATGATACCGTACCAGTATTGATGAAAGGAGATTGTTCTGAATCTAGCGTCAGAAGATTAGCTGGTATTATCCAGACAAAACAGTTTTCAAATATTTTTATCTTGAGCAAGGATCCGTCGTTGACATTCCAAGAATACGAAGAGATTGGACAAAAATATAAAGCATTTACAACTTGGCTCTTGGGGCAGTTTTTTTACTTATTAAGTCATGAGAGATTTTCAAAGATTCATGATATTATTATCGACACCCAGCTTTATATATTAGATCAACTCTCTATGACGCAACTTCATGTTTATAATGAGCTCGTTGGGGAATATAACAAAGCATTTGATTTACTTGTAAATTATTGTAAAGACCCCCGCAGTAAATTTTTACTTGAAGTATTTATACCAGAAAAAATTGATGATTTAGACACAAAACTTGATTTAAGTCAAGTTCATATGGAGGTTTCTTCAAAAGAAAAATGCTTGCTTGTCATAGGCAAACTAATAAAATTTATCAAATATATCTTAATGGAAAATTTTTTGTTCTATAGTTTCGATGAGAGTACTTATAAGTCTTTAGATAATATTTTATATTTGCTTGCAGTAGCTGACGAGCGAGTAAAATTAGATATAATAGACATTTTTATAAATATTTTCAACAACCCTCAACACAACTTTAAAGAGTATGATTTGGAGATTACAAAAAAATGGTTAATATTCTCATCTCTATTTGAGCAATTTGTTTATAACTGTTACAACTCGCAAGTAAGTTTGAAAAATAAAGACTTGGATAGATTTGAATTATTGTTGATTTCATATTTGGAAATGGATTGCGATTTGAAAACTTCTGATAGAATAAATGAATTTATTATTTCGAAAAGTTTGGAGAAATGCAGAAATAACTGTTTTTCTTCAAAAAAAGTGTTATTGGTTGCCATTCAAACTTGTAAAAAATCAGCATTTGAGGAGGAGCATAATTCTGAAGAATTGTTAAAAATAGTTGAGACTGTTGTTAATTTTTCGAATGATTTAACATTTTACTGTTTTAAGCAACAGATTTTTAGGGAAATATGCGAGTCCAAAGAGGAAAAGTTCTGCATAAATGTATATGAACACGACACAAGTAAGGTTTGGAGTGTAATGTATACGAAAGTTGTAGACAATTTGAAGGATATGGAATGTGGAAACATATGCCAAATGGATAATTTTTTTAATTTTTTCCAAGGTATAACCAACATGTTATCACAAGTCAGATTGGAGTTTATAAACGTAGACAATACCCAACGTTATTTATATTTTTTTGAAGAAAGTAAACTTCTACTTCATTTTATTCGAAAGTTTCTTAATCACGTTAATACGTGCCGTAATACTTACATTAAACCAGAGCAATATTGTAAGTTTTTCTTAAATTTAATTGTTACCTCGAATTCAAAAAACTGTGATATTCTGTTTCACTTTTTGGCTTATCCCTTGTTGTTCCCTGTTTGCTACACAAACGAAAGAGAATTTCCTGACAGTTTCATTGGGGAAGGACCTGTAGGAGACATAAAAATGGCAGTTAGGTCCTTTTATTCTTTTTTATCTTCACAAAACCTTGAGGAAAATGTTGTTCTTCGGTTTATCAGCGAATTTTTCCTCATCTTGTCAAGTAACCTGCTGAATCTGAACAGCACGCAAATACAGGAGATAGAGAAATTGTATATGAAGATTTGTAAGAACATTTTAGAATCTAACGATCAACAGTCAATATGTTTCGTAAGTATTATTCTTGTAGTTATTTAATATTTTTAACATTTAACAAACTTTTGTTGTCTCGCTCAACTGAAGTCTAGCTGACTGCTACTCTCTTGGCAACACATTAAAATTTATAGTTTTCCAAAAATTTAACTATAAGGCACATATTGTTAGTAAAATACAGTACATTTTAAATAAAAAGAGCATTGATGATATGTGCTATGATTTGTAATAGATATTGGGACACATCTTTCTCAATTTTTCATTTATGTAATCAGTTGAAAAAGTATATACAGTATGATCATAAAATCTACGTGTAGACAGTAGAGAAAAAAATGAGCGGGATTTAAATTAAAGGAAATTGCGGGAAATATATCCGAAGCAGCATCTTTGTTGACTATGTTCTACTACAGACCTATAAGTAAGATTATTATAGTTTTGCCGCTTATTAGTGGAGGTCAGGGAACCAAATTTTGCCATTTTTGGTCGACTATTTGTTGCAACAACGAAACCTACTCAGCCCCCTGTTTTCTAAGATACTGAATCCGAAAAAAATAGTGGGAGTAGTTTTTAACCACACTCGCCTCTTTAAACGGCCAAAAACCACCCCTTTTCGCCGTTTTTCAGTGGTGGGATGATTTTGCATGTTTGGGAAGACAATCATTGAAGTTTCTGTGAAGGTTTATAGACAAGGAAAGGTCAGAGCCAGAGTGAAGGGCGGTAGCAGCCCTCCAAATGGTGGAAAATTTACTTTTTTTTCTTTTAGTTGTAATACCCCTCTCCGTTTTCAAGGGCGCTGAACTCGAAAAAATAGTCAGTTACATTATCAACTCTTCCACCCACTTTAAAACAAAAAAGTTTCCGATTCATAACAACAAAAACGAAAACAACAAAGATAGTTGTAGTAGAAAGTTGTACCCGAGGTTGTACCCCAGAGTAAGAAAATGCCTACATACAGAATCGAATGCACCTGATGATGCCAATGATGATAATTACTTAGATTTAATATGTACGAATCTGATACGGGAACGGGCGATGAATGTGATGAAGGGGAAGATGAGAGTGTTGAATGTAATGTGCATTTTGAGAAGTATCAAGAATGTAATTCTATTTGTAAGCGACCTGGGTTACATTAGTTAGCTGTAGTAGAAAAAATATATCATTGTATTGTAACAAAAATATTCTATTTACGTTATTTATTAAAAGAACGAAAATTTCCACCCATTGGAAAATAGATTATTCATGATTTTATTCACTTATTGTCCGATTAAGAAGGGTTGTTACTGTCCTCCCCTGACATAACCCTTCCCTTGTCACCAAACCCTAGTAAAACACTAAGTAATTTCCTTCAAAACACGCATGATCAACGCTACTACGGTAAAAATCATGAAAAGTGTGCTTTTTGTCCGTTTGAGGGGTTGGGAAGGGTTGAAGACGTAATCGACTATTTTTTTCGTGTTCAGCGCCCTTGAAAAAGATTCTAGGTAAGTATTAAAACAAAAAAGTCAATTTCCCACCCCTTAGAAGGGTTGTAACAACCTCCAGGGGCTGCTACCCTAGCTTCACCCTGGCTCAGACCTACCCTTTGTCAATAAATCGTCAGTCAGATGATGAAAATGTTTAAAAATGAAGAAAAACTATAGAATAAATTTCTATTTTTAGGTAATAGAAACGATACCACATATTCTAACTCTGTTCGAAGATGTGGAAAATATAATTGCAAATATTTTGAAACCTATTTTTCTTCTACAAAATAAAGCAACTCAGGAAAAAGCAGCTTCCATAGTACCAAACATCGTGTGCTGTTTATCATCAGATTTTATGAAGGTTCTAAAATGGGATGAAAATCAAAATAAGCTCGAGATAAGTATATGCTGTGGAACATGCAGTTCCGATGAGAAAAATACAAGCAACTTTCTAGAAACTAGATATGGTGAAGGCATAGTGGGCATGCATTTTAGCAGAATCAGATTAGAGACGTCACTTACTAGTTTTTTACTTAAACCTATTTTAACGTTTTTCACAACTGGAACGTCAGCATTAAAAATACTTAGCTTGGACACGCTGCCTTATTTTTCCAGCCATGTCTTGCAATTTCATTCTGCAAGTGTTGCGAAGATTTGGATTGAACTCGCTGGACACCAAGACAAGGCGGTCAGAGATAAATTTGCCGAAGTCGTAGGAGTAACGATCAAATATGGCCAGGTATTAAAGGAAAGAATTAGGGGATTGATGACACTTTGAATAGATATTCATGTTTACTTACTCTTTGCTCTATTTGTATTTGGCACCGAGATTCATTAGTGTTTGATTTTCGGTTGTTTATTATTATCATCATTATTATTATTATCCTTTATTATTAGCATAAGTAAAATAGTACAAACAAAGTAAAAGTATTTTATAAAAAATACATCACTTCAAAGATCCCTTGAGATTTTTTGATAAAACTTATTTTTCGTGATATTTGCCAAAAACCCTTGGCCCTTCTAAAAAAAAAATTGCCATTGTTCCTGAAGTAGACTCTTTGGATCCTGAGACAGTAAGTAAAAATAAACATCTATACAAAGTTCCATCAATCCTTGATCTATTTATTTTTTTAACTATTTCAGAAAAACTCAATTTTATCACAAGAAACCAAAACGGAAATTCTCGATATAATTTTCACAGCTCTTTTGAATTTGTCGAAAAAATCACTACAGTTCTCCGACTCCGAATTGCAAGACACGCTCCTAAGTGCCATCGAAGAAATAAGTATGGTAAATTCCGAGCGTATAATAGTGGAATCAATGAAAATCTTAATTTATTTCATTATGGTGCCAACCTCTAGGCATTCCCTAATTGCTGTGAACAAATGTTTCAAGATTTCCAAAAGAAATGACATGACAACTACCTCGATTTACAGCCAGAACAAAAGAGAGCTTTGTGAGGTTATCGTGCATCTCTGTTCGGTAAATCAGGCCCTGATCAGTTATACCTTATCTAATTCTCTAGAGAAGGTCGCCTTGATGTTAGGGTACTATAGCCCCAAAGATTTCTTAACACAAGAGAGCAATTACCTGTTGCCATTTTTGGTATTTAAAATTATCAAAATGCCGGCAGTGACCAAGTTGATAAAGGAGATGGCGGCCCTAATAGATTTGGAAGTATCGGAAATGTTGTCCAGTAAATATGGCTACATTTTCATTTATGTCTTTTTGGAAGAGATACCAAAAGACGATTTTAAGCAGTGCATGCTTTATTTAGAGAAGTCAACTGGCATGAGTGGCCCAGCTTTAAGAAAGAGGAATTTTAGGGTAAGTCTATTTATTTTTCATTAGGAAGCAAAAATGTCATATTTAGTTTAATTATCAGTAGTAGAAAAGGAAATAAAATCCGTCTTTGGAATTTACCAGTTTGATGTGGACTTTATTTATATTTGGCAGTAACAAGCACAGTTGCCAAATTTCGAAAAATCATTTGACAGTGACAGCGACAACAACAATTACAATAAACTAGAATAATTTCAGGTCGATAGTTTTGTTTTAATTGTATAGGCGAGTCTGCCTGGGATTTTTCCCAAACATTTTCTATACCATTTGAGTTAGCCACGGATTCTTATAGGAAAAAGTCCGCTGAACAAGATTTTCTTATGAAAAATTTTCTTAAACCACGAGCTTCATTGTCAAATAATTGTTTAAACAAAATTTTTTTCGTTTTTATTTAATAAAATGAAAATGGTTTGACGGATCCGAAAACGTTTTGATTCAATCGAAAGATATTTTCAATACGCGTCGTTTGGCGCCAGGCACAACTCATTTTGTCAATCCGTTCATTTGTTATAGCCAAAATAAATTTTTTAATTAACAAATTGATTACTCCGAAACTAATGAGGTCAGGATATTGTTTTTTTCAAAAAACATGCCTTTTATACCAAAGAATATACCATATTTTTTTTGGCCTGATATCTTCAGTACTGTTTGATAGTTTAAACAATTGGCACAATTTGTTAATTAGCAAATAACTTTTTTTTCAAAAGTTTGATCGACTTCTAACCAACCTTAAACGATAAATATTGATGTCGGACATAACCCCCATAGAAATCTACACGAATGCAACTTTTTGCATTTGTTGATTTAAAGTTTAAATTAATTTTGCAAATTAACAAATGGAATATTTCGGCTCTGGGTAAGCGTATCGAAATGGGGTTTTGCGCATATGGAAAGTGCTTGGAAAAAGGAAAATTTTGAGACCAAAAAGAACTTGATCGGATAACCGGATCTGGAAATATAAGTGATATTGTGTTAGAGACTCTAATTTGTTTATTAACAACTTTTTTGACACGAGGTTCGGTGCAAATGAAAGCTAACAAATTTTTCCATAGACCATAAAAAGTTCTACCAAAAATAATCAATCCCTGAAGAGTTATATGCGTTTTTGTCCCTTAAAAAATCTCTCCCGCAACGTGAAAATAGATTGACGCGCAATGGTGGCGGGTTTCGATCCCCGGTGTGGGCAATTTTTTTTTTTTCGTCAAATTTGCTTTTTTTCGTGCAATAAAATTTTCATGAAATTTTCTTTTCTGTTTCCCGCTGAGGGGCCCTGGATAACCGTTTGATAAACATGAAAATGGTTAGTACAAATCAGGCACAAAAGGCTCCCAAAAGGCCAGATAGGAACCAAACGTTTAAAAAAATCTGTCACTATCCCACGGTCTATTATAATGAGATCTGGAAATAGATTATGTTTTGATCTTATTCCGTTGAAGTTTTTTTTTTGGGGAGGGGGGGATTGGATTGCAAATATAGTATCGACATTTTTTTTGCTGTAAAAGGCTTGGATAGGAAAATCTAGATGTGGAAGTAGTGATTTCTTAGGCAGCGGTTTTATTTTATTAATGAACACATATGTTTTTATGATGGTTATTTGAATTTATATTTGTAGTCGGTCTCTCTGCATGGTGCGTCTGACAACATCACCTTGATTGCATTGGATTCGGAGTGATGCACACTAGCGAAAATAATTAAAAACCTGGACAAACGTTTAAAATACAATAATCACATGACAACATGAAATCGACCCTGATAGGTTAGAGAAAAGACCGACAAACGCAGCCAATAGAAAAAAATACCTTAGCTGTCTTATACCGCTTCTGATAGTGACTACAAAGTTCGACTTGTTGAGTGACAAATGTATATCATTTAATCGGAGACAGTGGACGATTATTTTTCAGACTATACTTTTTTAGGTTAACCTGGGGCTAACAGGCATAATCCCCACGTTGAACCTCGAGCTAAATTAACTCATTAAAGTATACATTTATTTTAATCTATGAAGTTAAATTTACATGAATGTGAAAAGAAAAACGACTGTACCTATTTTTTTCTCCACAGATCATTCTAAATGAGCTTCTGTTGAACTTTCACGAGAAGAGAGATAGAGTCATATTAGCATTGTCGCTCCTAGCAAATGAAGACACCGAAAATAAAACCAAATCAATTCCAGACTACCTACAATCACATTTCCTTGGCGTTTTGCTATACTTCGATGTTAGATTAATTTCGAAGAATTCAAAGAAAGACAGGATTTTGCTAAGTTTAGCAGATTTATTTAAGTATATGGGCCCTAAGCATATCATGCCATTGCGTTTTAAAATAATAGCTATGCTTCAAACTACAAGTTTTGAAAGTTTTCCACATTTGACCTGTGAAGTCTGGGATGCATTCATTCATAGCTGTGAAATTGAATCTCTAGGTCCGCAGCTGGCTACAATATTTGTGTCTGTACAACCATTATTAGAACTTTGCCCTAGACAGATTAACGAAATCCTGAATTATTTGATTGTAGAGAATGAAAGGTTCACAGAAAATTATATCCCTGATTTATTCTTTGTAAATAATCCTAAAGTAGACCATGTAGTCTTAAATGTTATTAAGAAATACCTGAAATCCTTAGAAAGATGTAGCCTTAAGGAGAAGATTCAACGGTTTTCAAAGTACCTGACTCATG